>JAFFSR010000349.1:2625000-3857500 GCA_017163975.1 Anastatus disparis | reverse complement strand
AACTTCCTTACATTTGTGCGTGATGGTAAGATCTTCGTCAGAAGGAAGAAGGAGGATGCAGCCATTCGTGTTGCATCGGATGACGACTTGGATGCTTTTTTAGCAAAGCTCTCATTGATATCAGCCAACGACGATGTAACCACTTAACATCTGACACTGGGGTAAGCTCATTCTCTCTTCCTTCTCACTCTAACACACTTCTTCCTTCTAACAATGCTATTTCATCGGTCATTCATGATCATTTCACTACTAAGGATGGTCTCAGAGTTTGTCATTTCAATGCCAACTCTATTAGAGCGCACATTGGGATCATTAGACTCTTTTTGACTTCTCGCCCTTATTTCCACGTAATAGCTGTTACTGAGACCAAACTGGGCCAGATAGTTTGTGATTCTTTGATTGCTCTTGATGGGTATGTTCTTTATAGACAGGATCGTAACACCAGGGGAGGTGGTGTTGCTTTATTTGTACACTGCTCTCTCACTTCTGTGCGTCTCTGTTCATCCTCTGGAAGCTGGAGTGGTAAGCCTGGTTTACCTGAGTATCTCTTCTGTGAGGTCAACTCATCTGACTTGGCTTCACCCATTTTCGTTGGTGTTGTTTATAGACCACCTCACGCTCCATTTTTGGCCAACACGGACTTTATTCCTGATTTGACCACTCATATGCACAATTATAGTACTAAGGTAGTTTTAGGAGATTTCAACACTAATTTGTGTTCTGAATCTGATGATTCTGTGTTCCTGAAGAGCCTTATTAAGGAAAATGCACTTTTTCAGTGCCTTATGGACCTACGCATCATACTTATTCCTCTGATACGTGGCTCGACTTGTGCCTTGTCGATGCCAATGACTTACTGCTTGATTATTGGAAGACTGATGTACCATTTATTGACGGACATGATTTTATTGCTGCGACTGTGAAGTCGTCTCTCTCTAGGCCTACACTTAATGATTTTACTTATCATGATTATAAAGCGGTTGATGAGGCTGCTATTCTTGATTATTTTCGATCGCTGAATTGTGCTGTGTGTAGCGGTGACTCTTCTCTTTTGGCTCGCCTTGAATGTCTTTACACTCATCTTAATGAAGCTATCTCACGGTTTGTGCCTGTTAGGCGTGTTCGACAGAGCAAGAGTCATCGTCCGTGGTTTACCTCTGAGCATCACCGCTTAATCTCTGAGAGAGATAGGCATTACAGACGCTTCAAACGTACTAGGCTGCGTGCTGATCTTATATGTTATAGAGATGCTCGAGATCGGGCCCATTCATGCATCGAATCAGCTAAATTACTGTATTACCACGACAGACTATCTAAGATTACTGACGCAAGACAGATCTGGAAAGAACTCAAGAACCTGGGCGTATGTTCCAGCAGTAGTGACTCTCGACATTCTTTTTCAATTAATGATTTGAATCGGTATTTTGGTGGTGTTGCGTTTGATCCTCTGGTCCCCTCCATTTCTGATTACATGAATACACTTGCTCTAGATGAACCACTTAAACCCATGTTTAAGTTTAATCCAGTTACTTTGGAGGAGGTATGGATGGCTGTTTGTCATTCAACTTCACAGGCCAGAGGGTTTGATGCTGTTCCTCAATCTTTTGTCCGTGCGGCATTTCCGGTCATTGGGCCTTTGTTATGTCGTATTTATAACGACTCATTGCGTGAATCCTTATTTCCTTCATGCTGGAAGATCTCACTGGTCACTACAATGAACAAAATCTCCTCTCCTCAAGCTTTTGGTGACATTAGGCCAATTTCTTTATTATCTTTTATGTCCAAGGTTCTTGAACGTCTAGTCCATGATCAACTCTACAATTACCTGACTATACGACAGCTACTGGACCCTTATCAGACTGGATTTCGAACTGGACATAGTACTCAGACCGCACTACTGAAACTAACTGAGGACATTAGACGCAATATGGACAGACGCTATGTGACGTTGCTGTTGCTATTTGATTTCAGCAAGGCATTTGATACGGTATGCCATGTCTCTCTGCTCAGAAAAATGTCTTCTCTTGACATCTCGCATTCAGTTGTGCGTTGGTTTGCGTCTTATCTCTCTGAGAGACAGCAGGCTGTTATTGATGCAGATGGTAATGCATCTGACTATGTAACATTAAATACTGGTGTTCCCCAGGGCTCTGTCCTTGGTCCACTGTTGTTTTCTATATACATCAATGATGTGGCTGCTGACTTCCATGCCGATGTGCAGCATCTTATCTATGCTGATGATCTTCAGGTGTACATTCACTTCCCAATTGCTAAGTTGGCTTCTGTTACTGCTCTCATGAGTGATCAAGCTGTCAGTATTGTTAACTGGGCGACAAAAAATCATCTGAAATTAAATGTGAGCAAAACAAAGGCTATTATTATTGGATCTTATTTCTATGTCAATATGCTGCCCTCATTACACATCACTGGTGTTCCAATAAACGGTGATCTTATTAAGTTTGAATCTTCTGTTCGTAGTCTTGGTGTATGGCTTGATAGTAAGTTGAACTGGAAGGACCAAATTGCGCATGTGTGTAACAGGAGTCACTCATTGCTCTATAGATTAAATTTCTTTCGAAAAAGTACCACCATTGCACTATGTAAGCATCTTATCCGTTCTTTGCTGTTTCCTTTACTTGATTACTGTTGTTTGGTCTATATTGACCTTTCTGCTGAACTCGATCTGAGGCTTCAAAGGGTTGTAAACTCTGGTATTCGTTACATCTATGGTGTAAGTAGGCGCGAGCACATCTCTGTTTATAGGTCCTCTCTAGGCTGGTTATCCACTTTGGGTAGAAGAAACTACTTCGCTACTACCTTCTTATACAAAATGTTTTTGTCATGCTCACCTTCATATCTTTATTCTAGATATTTGTGGAGCCGGCCTGTGAGGACACTGAGGGGTGATGTGAGACCGTTAACCATTCCTTTTTCATCTACCGAGTATCACCAAAGATCGTTCCTGGTTGTGTCATCGCAACTATGGAACGGTCTACCATCATCTTTAAGAGATTCTTCATCGTTGGCATTATTCAAGGCATCAACATATTCGCACTACCTTTCCCTTGAGAATGAGCCTCTGCTCCGAGCTAGGCTTTAATTATTTTAATTACTGTATCATTATTTTAATTATATTTTTACTTAGTATCTCATTTTATATATATATACTTACGAATTTGTATTATTTTTGTTGTACAACATAATGTACAGTTAATAAATTTAAATATCTATCTATCTATCTATCTCTCTCTCTCTCTCTCTCTCTCTCTCTCTCTCTCTCTCTCTCTCTCTCTCTCTCTCTCTCTCTCTCTCTCTCTCTCTCTCTCTCTCTCTCTCTCTCTCTCTCTCTCTCTCTCTCTCTCTCTCTCTCTCTCTCTCTCTCTCTCTCTCTCTCTCTCTCTCTCTCTCTCTCTCTCTCTCTCTCTCTCTCTCTCTCTCTCTCTCTCTCTATCTCTATCTTTCTCTCTATCTCTCTCTCCCTCTATCTCTTTATCCCTCTCTCTCTATCTCTATCTCTCTCTCTATCTCTCTCTCCCTCTATCTCTCTTTCCCTCTCTCTCTCTCTCTCTCTCTCTCTCTCTCTCTCTCTCTCTCTCTCTCTCTCTCTCTCTCTCTCTTCTCTCTCTCTTTCTCTTCTCTCTCTCTCTCTTCTTCTCTCTTCTTCTCTCTCTCTTTCTCTTTTCTTCTTCTTTCTTTCTCTCTCTCTTCTCTCTCTTCTCTCTCTCTCTCTCTCTCTCTCTCTCTCTCTCTCTCTCTCTCTCTCTCTCTCTCTCTCTCTCTCTCTCTCTCTCTCTCTCTCTCTCTCTCTCTCTCTCTCTCTCTCTCTCTCTCTCTCTCTCTCTCTCTCTCTCTCTCTCTCTCTCTCTCTCTCTCTCTCTCTCTCTCTCTCTCTCTCTCTCTCTCTCTTTTTTTTTTTTTTTTCTTTTTTTTTTTTTTTTTTCTTTTTTTTTTTTTTTTTTTTTTTTTTTTTTTTTTTTTTCTTTTTTTCTCTTTTTTATATTATAATTTATTATATTATATGGAACTTATCTTTTTACTTGAAAGGATTAAATGATTTTTCATAATAAAAGGATTTCAAAGAATTCTACTCAAAATCAGAGCTAGATACTCTTAGCATTAAGATTGTGGCGGGAATGAACTTGAGAGCGTCACTCTCAAGTTCTTTCCGCCATTTTAACCCTCACCTCCTTAATCAGTCAAATTTTCACTGAATTATTAGTGGAATAAACGAGTCACTGTTACTTCAGTGGAATTTTCAATGTTATTTCAGTGCAATAAAAGGGGCACTGAAAGTTCTGTTAATTTTTTACTGATTCTTCAGGGAAATAATTTCCGCTGAATCAAATAGTGAAATTTTCACTGGATTATATTTAGAGAGTGTATACAAGCAGACAAATGAATATGCATCACAACATAGATACTTCAATTTATTGATATTTTAATACATTAAAATAATTGATTTACACGTATATATTTGAATGAAAGATAGTGAAATATAAACTTCACTATTATTGTTGCTAATGAAATATTATAACAACTTACGGGCAGTGTAAACGTATTACCAAAAGAATGCCGAGGTGGTGCCGATTTTCATCGGTTTCAATTTGTTTTTCATACTTAGATTTGCTTATAAGATTCATCATCTTTCACATCAATTTTTATTTATCAACTTTCTTATGTTTTAATAATATATATCGAAATGTTTGTCTTGGTTTTATGATTCTTTTGATAATTTCGAAATACACGTTTTGATTCTTTTAGTTTGTTCTACTTAACTTCGCTTGATAATAAAATAAGGCAACTATTCAATAACTGAGGATTTTTTATTTACCATTATTAATAAAAAGATACGTTTATGACATAACAACGCAAAAAGAATTTTATATTTTAATACTAATGCGTGAAAGTGATTTTTTCCTTGTGTGGCGGCCTGCACCCAAGTGAAGCGAGGGTAAACAGGTCACACGAGGGAGAAATCACTTTCTCGCACTAGTATCAAACTGTATTTTTTGAGACGACGCGTAAGAAGCTCACTTTTTGCACTTTGTGAATCGTATTCGAAATTGAGCTTCGCGCACGGAGTGTCAAAGAATTTTTATTATACAACAAAAAAAGTTTTTAATACAAACTAGAAGATCTTTAATTTGGCTTCAAACCATGAAGAAAAAAATGTTTGTTATTCTAAGCAAATATAAAATGTTTTTCTTTTCTTTTTTCTTTTCGATGTTAAATAAAAAAAATTGCTGATAGCTTTACTTAATTAAAACCAAATTTTCTGCAAAACAAAAAAAATTCTCTCTATACATTACCAAGTGATAGCACTAAGAGAAAAAGAAAATGGCTGCCAGAGCGTCTTATCTCAGCCCGCTTTTTGTGCGCTTGGAGAAAAAGGCAACCACGTAGCAAAGACCAAACGCACGCAAAAAAAATTTTCTTTGCACCAACACAGTTTATTTTTCATCACACAAATTTTTTTCCGGCACAGTTTTTCTTTTATATTTTTTTCACAGCATAGTTTTTATTGTACTCAGCACATTTTGTATATTTTTTTTTCGATCCCGTGTGATGGACAAAAATTTTAATAGAATTTTGGTCGACCCTACATTGGCTGCGTCAGTTGTGACGACCTTGGGATCAAGAGGTCTCACTATATATATGTAAAAATAAGGATACTAGATAATAAATGAGATTATTTAGATTTAAAAAATGGAATACTTTGATTGAGAAATTAAAAAAATTTTTTTTATTAAGTCATTAACAAGATTATAGCAGGCACGCTCAAGTACGAGTATAGTGTATGCACTGCCGCTTGCAAAAATCACGCTTACTCTATCACGACGAAAAGCTCGATTTTATGACAAAACTAATTGCGTAAAAAAGGAGCTAAAAGGAACACGCTCAATAAACAACTAAATGAGAAGAAAAAAGCGCTAAGAGAATTACAGCATTAGATCTCGTACGTAATCGCCTAATAGACACGCCGCGATGTTAAATTAACTATCTTATTCTAATTAGTACTGAAAGAAATTGCTCACACTAAAAAGAGATTTCACTATACATACAAAGAAAGAATATTAGATATTCTTCATGCACTTACTCAATAAATTAAAGGTAACGGTTTCTCATACAGAAAACGAAATAATATTTGTAAAGCTACACGAAAGAAAGAAGGAATGACGCAATGGCGTTTCCTTTTGCTCTACTCAGCTTTATCTATCTTGCTATCCGCTGCGCGCGCCGCAAGAGAGAGAGAGAGAGACAAAGGATCCTCAACGGTTCCGAACTCAGCTACCAGAGTCAAGCTGTTGCTTCATGGCCTATGGTGATAAATCAAAAGGCCAATTGATGAAAGAAGAAGAAGAAGCTGTTGCTTGTAATGAGTGCGTTGGCTTTAGGCTGTATATTACAAAGTGTCTATACATGCGCGCGTGTGTGCTCGGCGATTTCGAATTAATTACTATATATTTTGACTCCCGTGGTCTTCATTCCATTGTGCTATCGTTTAAAATGCTCCTTTCTGTTGTCTATATGCTTTATATATATATGTATGTAAGTAACATGACCCATTCGCCATATTACAATTCAATAACGTCGTTAGTAGTGTTAATATAACAAAAAAGAGAAAAAAAAGTATAGTAAAATCATGATTTACAGGAATTCATAGTTAAGTCAACAAAAATCATACAAACAATTTGTTAGTACCGTATAATTATTCTGGTACAATAACTTTACTCATTCCATTCATCACTTAAAGCGGGAGAACGCTCTTTCGAACTCTACTACATGTATCACTTTTAACGTAAGATCTGCTGCCACATGACAAAGGAGATTTATTAATGAAGAAATTTGGGAAAAAATTTTACTCTAAATTTATTTTGATGAAATTTTCGCTGGTTTTACCAGTGTCAGGATATTTTACTGTGAACTAGTAAATTTTACTGTTAGTGAATTTTTGCTAATTAATTAATTAATAAATTTCGGTGAAGTAGACATTTACAGCAGTCTCCGTTTTAGATAAATATTTATTTAGTAATTTAAGCACTAGAATGGTCTGTTACATTATCTTTAATGGTTAATAACAAAAGAAATAAATAAATAAATTTAATTTTTTTAAACACTATTAATTTTTCATTAAAAAAAATAATTTTTTTTTAAGCAAGAACAATTTAATTTTTAACAAGATACAGAAGTAAATTAATTATTTAATGATTATTTTTATACAAAATTAAATATAATTATTTATATTTATTTGGAAAATGAAATTTGTTTTGGAAATAAATTTAATTATTGGTTAATAATTCTAATGACTAAATTATTAATAGTAAAAATCAATAATGATTTGAATTGAATCAATCCTGTATTATGAAAAAGACATGCGATAAACGACAGATCCATAACAATTGAGTAAAGTTTAAAAAAAAAACAACTGAAGCATAAACATCACAGCCGAGAGATTTGTATTAAATATTGCTAAGATTTTGGCTTAAAATGTGCAACGGTGTATGGTCATGTAGTTGTGTGAAGATATAAATATTTTAGAAAAGGAATGTGTTGCAACGTGCTGCAATAGTTTCATGCTATTTCTCAAAATTGTCATAAAACGTATCCACGTAACTTTTCTTTTTTGTTCATGTCTTCATCTGTATATGATCTCGATGTTGCTAAAATTGGGAGTAGCAATTATTGAAAACAGCATAAGTGAAGTTAATGTCAAAACAAAACTGACTATCCGTTTATTACTATTAATTTTTGAATTTGCAAGAAGAATATATGATCTTATAATAAGGAAAATCTTGAACAAAGATTAAAAATCCGCCGTGTTAATGAATAACTTCAAATCAATAAATGGAAACTCTTATATTTTCCTTATTTAAATTCATTCTCGATGTGCCTACAGTTGCTGTCCTTTCATTTTATTAAAAAAGTTATTATATCGTCACTTTAATGGTAATTTCATTTATTTATATAAAGATATAAATATCTCCGGGTCATGGTTCTCATGATAGAGTCGTCGTTCACATCTTTGACTAACAAGGGGTGATAATAATTCATGTCTATAATGATAATATTGGTGATCACTGGTGTAATATTCAAGAAAAAATTTTTTTCCAAAATGGTTGTTTTGCAACACAAACAGTACTTACAAAGGATTTTTGTAGAATGTAGAAAAAAGATTATTTTCTTTGTTAAAAATTTTTGCAGATATGTATCTCATTGATTCCTTTGATTTTTCGTCATAAATTAAAATACTCCATGATTTTAATTGAAGTTCCCGACAGCCTTAACGATTTCAGGTTTTAACCATAACCATGTTTCACGGAAGTTATAGAATGTTTTGCCACACGTTACTATTTTCTGATTTTGTCCGAGGTAAATTTTATAAACCATTTGATCTCTGCTGACAGTAGTTATTTCTTGCTCGAGGATAGAAAAATAAAAAAAATTATTATTCATAAAATTTTGAGTACCTATAAGTTTCGTTAAATGATCCATAAGTTCATAGGCATTCGAATTGAATGTTTACAGGGAAATTCATTTTTATAAGCTCGGGCAGCTTTATAAAAAATCACCTTGATAACGTAGGGTATGTAATCATAGGTTATGGGATATTTTTCACATAATGTTTAAAAATGATTCTACAGTTTTGCGGCTCCGAGATTTACTTGTTCTGAATGGCAAAAAGAGTTAATGAAAGATATAAGGGATTAATGAAGCAGAAAACATAAGTCTAAACTGAGAGATTATAAAAAATTATAATCTTTCAAAAACGGGTAAATCACAGTACAAATCAATAAAATAACTAACAAACATTGTTACTTGGTTTAACTTGTCGTTTTTAATGGGAAACTAATAAAAAAAAATAAAAAATTTTTGGATGTTTTTATGTCAACTATAAGATCTACTCACTAGAAAGAAGTAAGCGGTAATTATAAGATATTAAAATAAATTCTTATGAACTTATATATATATATATAACACAGCAACGTAACAGGCGAAAAATCAACCAATCATTTTATGAGTGGATACGAGCGTGCCTTTATTTCTCATAGGTACTTTGTTATAATTGAATTGATTTAAACCAGCAGAATGCCCGAACTCTAAACACTAATTATTTCTTAACCTACTTCTTCACGTCATTATTTTAGTTTAAGTAAAAATGTAGTTGTTTGAATTTAGAGTATGTTAGCAAGATAACTAAATTAACGTTAAAAAAATTAATATAAGATAACACAAGAAGGCTTTACGGTTCATTATATTATAATACTGATTACTTCGAAGAAAAGTAATTAGTATTATAATAAACCTCAAAGACCCACGACTGGCAAAAAATATGAATAGTCAAGGACCTTCTTCTCAAAAGCATGATGGACCTAAGGTATAACAGCATTTTCTTAACTTGTAACTGGCTTGTTGTGGTTACGAGGTGACGAGTCAAGACAACCCAGATACTAATTCCTCAATCCGGTATCAACTATACGGACATAACCAAGTCAAACGAATCCAAAGTCTGTAATGTTGATGACCAGAACACCTACAGACTTCGCGTGTATAGGGAAACTATAGCTATTAGCGATAGAGAAATCGACGAACCCACCGCAATAAGAATATACGTTCCTGAAGGAAAACACCACTGGATGACCTTTATTATTGATAGCGAAGCGGCTGTGAACCTAGTAAAGCATATGGCAGTAAACCATGATATGCCCTACGACCCCTCTGAGGGCTCAGAACTCAGCGGAATCACTAACTAAAGCGTTAGAACATGTGGTACCGTCAGAAATAGACCAGTAAAATATCATATTGTGGATTATAAATTCCCAATAGAATAAGACGGGCTTATTGTAAGGAAATATTTGAAGCTGGAGGAAAATGTGATATCATATGATAACCACGCTCTTAAGATCTCAGGATATGCTATGCACCCCATACATTTTCTAACACAAGGAAGTGAAAACTCTCAAAATACAAGTCAGGCAACTCAAGGAAATTCAGAGCGGAATAAGACAGGAACTAAAGAAATAACTAATAACTCTGTCGATGATGCTCTTCTTCCAGTGGATGCAGACCACGAAAATGAGGGATTCCGTAGATATTATCTTACAGGCAGAACTAGACAGATACTAGAAATAAAAATCAAGAATTCTCGTTTAACCAAAGAATTCTTACTCAGAAAAGATCTCAACAATGAAAAGATTTTAATGTATCGAGGACTAATTACCCATAGCAATAATGTGTGTAAAGTCACGGCTATAGATACCAAGGATGAAGATGTGTACCTTAATATAAACCCGCGGGAATTAGTGTCTTTTGAGTACGAAACTCGGAGTTTTATACTGAGTCTTCCTCTGTTGGGTAACTAACCAACATCAGAGAACCTATATGTTATGAGACACGATAAACATGGGCCACTTAAATGAGGAGAAAAAGGCCCACGTAAAGATGTAACGGCCATGGGGATCAGGTGACCGCACTAAAGTATATACGTATAGATAGAGGGAAAAATAACCAAACTAACTATATCTGTGTAAAAAAAAGAATGAATTAATGTAAATATGTAATGAAATCATATAATTTGATTTGCGCGCGTAATCAGATTAATAAAGTAGACCTCTTAATATCTAGCCAGGTCGGTAAAACAGATCCCTAAATATACGGGAAAATAATTCAATTTGCACTTGGCAATTAGTATGATTAATTAGGACATACGAAGAACGATATGATAAAATATCATAAAAGTAATCTAAAAGCATCTAAGTGAATCATAATTTTGAATATTGTTTCTTTGTTATTTACAGGTAAGGTCAATTTTTAGATTAAACATGTAACTGTAAATATTGTATAAATTAATAAATACTTTGTTATTTACAGAGAAAGAAATCATGTTTTTATTCTAACCAATAAAAGAAAAAAAATTCAATATTTGAATGAAAATTTAGAAAATAAATAAATAAAAGAGAAAAAATAATAAGAACATTATAAAACAACATTCTCGTTGTATATCTTGATGAACGAATTACAATTTACATTTAAGTCGCTGGCAGCCGCAGACTATAAATCTAACGTATTGTGTGTAACCAGAGTAACCACGCCTGATGGCCGCAGTTATAGATTTCCACACGAGTACTTGAATATATACAAGCACGAAGAACTTACAAAAACACCTTCATTTATTAAAGTAAAAAAGTTATCAACCAAAGAGGTTAAATGAGAAAAGTATGGATTAATTTGACTGGTGCATTAAAAAAGACTTATTATGATGAAGATGGAAACTTACAATTTGAGGAAGAGTATTTAGAAAAAATAATTGAAAAACAAGAAAATAGTGACTTAGTGGCTAATGCCTCAGAACAAACATTAATAAAATTGCTAGAAAAATTACTTGAAAAAAGCCAACAAAAATCTGGAGAAAAAAATTTAGGAAAACTGGCTAAAGAATCCATAATTGAAAAATACGATGGTAAAAATTCAAACGCGAATCAATGGATAGCTGATTTCGAAAAAGAATGTGCACGGTTTGAGATAATTTAGGACGAAAAAAAATTGAGATTTTAAAATCCTTTTTGGAAAAAAAAATGCCATAGATTGGTATAATTGTAACCTTTTAAAGCTTACAATTGAAACAAATTGGGAAGAGTGGGAAGAAAATTTTTGCAACACATTTGCCAGTGAAGGTTGGTCTCCAATAAGGTATGCATTATCATTTAAATATCAAACCGGTTTGTTATTAGAATATTCTGTGAAAAAAGAAAAACTTTTATTTCTAGTAAGGAAAACTATTGATAATGAAACATTGATAGACCTCTTTGCTACAGGCTTACCAAATTACATAATCGATAGAATTGATAGGGAAAAACTCACAAAGACTGAAGACCTACACAATGAAATAGGTAAATTAGAACATCTAACTTATAAAAAAAAATTTAGACTTAAAAAAAATAAACCATACGTCAAAGATAAAAATAAAAAAAAACCTTGCAAAATATGCAAAGAAAAAGAAAAAAGGACACGTTTTCATCCGTAAGCTAAAAGCTGGTTCAAAGATCAAGAAAATAAAAATAACAAAATAAAAAAAGGAAACTCATTAACATTGGATGTAGAACTAAGCGACAAAGATCCAAAAAACTAATGATACCACCATTAATTAAACTTGATATTAAACTAAATAACATTTTAGAAATACCTGCTACATATGATCCAGGATCAAATGTTTCATTAATAAATGCAAAACTGGTACATTTAAAATAAAATAATAACAAAATAGAAAAAACAAACTTGAGAACAATTAATGGTGTATATAAAACAGATGGATTGATAAAAATAAAAATAAAAATTATGAATAAAGAAGACTATACGAATGTGTTGTTAAGTCCTGGCTTTCACTAGGACTAAATAAAAATGGATAATTTAAAATAAAATAATAATATGTTAAAATTGAATAAGATTAAAAATATTTAATTGTTAATAATAAAAGTAAGTCAATGTTAAACAATATAAAATATTCTTAAAGATGTATGCAATCTGGTGGTGGAAAAAGCTTCATCAATATTTGATTGAGTAAGATCGCTCTCACTATTCAGATTTATTAAAAGATTTTCTTTTGATGATTTTAATCAAGAAATTTTCAAATATATTCTTACCTTATGGTGCTTCCTAAGTAGATTGATGCTGAGTACAGGCAGACAAATGAATAAGCACAATTATATAGATAATCGAGTTTATTAATATTTTTTAACACTTTGTAACAATTTATTTTTCTACTGAAATATAATAATAATAGATACAAATATATAATTCACAATGAAATTGCTACTGAAATATAATAATAACTTACGGGCAGTGGAAACCAAGGGGTTAACAATTTTAAGAATAAGTGCTTGAATGATTTTAAATTGATTTCAAGTGTAGTTACTTTACTAAAAAATGAAGCTATTTTAAATGGATTCATGTAATTTCACGAAGTTTATGTCATTACTGGGTATTCGATTTCATTAATTAAAAATTAAACATAAACATTATAAATAAAAAAGTCTAAATTTAAATATAAATTATATACATTGAATAAATTAATTATAAAGGAAAGATAGTCCTACAGTACAGTTAATATAGAAAAAGAAAATTATGTATAATTATGATACTAAGAATGTGAATAATTTTCATGTAACTATTATAAATTAATTAAGATACTATTTTCAAATCAATAATTTTTAATAAAAAACCACTTTTATAATACAAAAATAATTACAATCTAAAGTTAGAAATAATTCTTTTTTTTATTGATTACATTTAAGCTTGAAATTAAACTTTTATTCTCTTTAATCAGAGGTGAAATTGTAGTTATATGATTTTTTACATTGATATACCCATGGGTGCCGACTTCGAAATAGCGCTATTTTTTATTATAACGTATTATATTAAGATTTCGTTTTGAATACACTGATTCCATAACAAATCAAAATCGATTCAAAATTGGGTGCTTCAATGATTTCAAGAGTTATTAACCCCTTGGTGGAAACGTGTTACCAAAATAAATCCGTTTCGATTTAGTTCCATACTCAGATTTGTTTATGAGATTTATTATCTTTTACATAAATTTTTATTTATGAATTTTCGTAATGGTTTTAGGATTTGTTTGGTAATTTCGAAATGCGCGTTTTGGTTCTTTTTTTATGATCTACTTAATTTCGCTTAATAATGAAATAATGCGACTGTTCAATACTTGAGGAATTTTGATTTACTAATGTTAATAAAAAAGATACG
This sequence comes from Anastatus disparis, assembly GCA_017163975.1. Lineage (NCBI taxonomy): Eukaryota > Metazoa > Arthropoda > Insecta > Hymenoptera > Eupelmidae > Anastatus > Anastatus disparis. Next base: position 3,843,742 of record JAFFSR010000349.1, on the reverse strand, counting down.
TTTAATAGTGTTCATAATTAAGAATTAGAATTTTAAATATAACTTTCTAATAGGATTAGATTGTATAGAAAAATTTAAATTGATACAAAATGAGAAATAAGAGATAGAACAGAAAAGCTTCTACAGAAATAAGAAAAGAATATCAAATAAATTTCAATGAACATGTTGAAATAAATACTTTCAATGTTTTAACAAGTCACCTAAATCAGCATGAAGAAAAAACAATAAAGAACCTAATAGACAAATATGAAAATATATTTGCAAAAAATAAGTATGATATAGGCACTGTAAAAGATTACGAAGCCAGAATAGATCTCATAATAGATTAATACTGCAGCAAGAGACCATATAGATGCACAACTGAATACAAGAAAGAAATAGAAGAGCAAATTTCAGAATGATTAATAAAAATTTAATAGAAGAATCATACAGTCCCTTTGCTGCACCAGTAACACTAGCTTATAAAAGAGATAAAAACAAGAATTCAAGATTATGTATAGATTTCAAAGATTTAAATAAGATAATAGTTCCTCAAACACAACAATTCCCATTAATTGAAGATTTAGTGATAAAAACAAGAAATTGCAGATATTTCTCAAAACTTGATATAAATTCTGCATTTTGGTCAATTCCTCTACGAATTGAAGATAGAAGAAAAACATCCTTTGTACCCTAAAAGGTCATTTTCAATGGACTTGCCAAGCATTTAGTTTGAGAACATCACCAGCTATTTTCCAAAGGATCTTAAGTAACATAATAAGAAAACATAATTTATCAAATTTTACAGTGAATCATATAGATATACTAATATTTTCAAAATCTTTCAAGGAATATATGGAACATCTATCGAAATTATTAGAGGCAATAATGAAAGAAAGATTCTGATTGAAACTTTCAAAGTGCACATTTGCATTGGACTCTGTACTATACATAGGCCACATAATAGAGCACAACTAGATTTTTCCAATAAGGGATTATTTGATTCCAATACGAAATTTCCCTATACCAGAAAACAAAAAAAATGTTCGACGACTCTTAGGAAAAATCAACTTTTATAATGAATATGTACCAAAAAGCTTACTAATTCTAGATCCACTGCATAATTTATTAAGAAAAGGACAAGAATTCATCTGGTTAAAGGAATGTCAAAAAACCTTCGAATACATGAAAAACTTTTCTGTACTCAACCAGTATTAGCTATCTTTGACCCAGACCTACCAATACACATATACATAGATGCAAGTTTAAAAGCCATAGGTGCTATATTGAAACAGCCGCAACTTAATGAAAACCCAAAAACTGAAAAACCAGTAGCATATTTTTCGAGAAAATTAACTGACTCACAAAAAAGAAAAAAAGCAATTCACTTAAAATATATAACAATAAAAGAATCAGTAAAGTATTGGCAACATTGGCTTATGAGCAAGCATTTTAAAATATTTTCAGATTAAAAACCACTAAAAAAAATGAATATAAAAGCTAGAACAGATGAAGAATTAGGTGATCTCACTTACTACTTGTCACAATTGAAATAATATATCATCCAGGCAAAGATAATTTAGAAGCAGATTGCTTAAGCAGAAATCCAGTATTAGAGCCCTAAGAAAACAAAGACGATATATTAATAGTTGTAAACTTAATAAACATGGAAGATATTTTGGAAGACCAAGGAATAAACAAAGATATAAAACTTAGCAAAAACAAACTAAATCTCAAAAATAATCTATATTATGAAAAAGCAAAAAATAAAGAAAAAATTATAGTATCAGAAGAATTTAGTAAAAAACTAATAAAAGACATACATAAAACATTTTGTCATATTGGAATAAACCAAATGAAAAGTGAAATTCTGCCGTATTATACAGCAGTAAATATATCAGAAAATATGAAGAAAATCTGTAAACACTGTGAAGTATGTATAAAAAATAAATCGAGAGCCGAAGATAAAATTGGTTTAATGTCAGATCTCAGTTCCACAACAAAATCGTTTGAAATAGTTTCCATAGACACAATAGGTGGATTCGGCGGCTCACGATCCACGAAAAAATATTCACATCTATTAGCAGATCACTTTACAAAATTCTTACATCAAAAACAAAAAAATGCGAGTGATTTCATTAAATTGTCAGAAAATGAACTAAAAGATTAAGATATTCAAATACTATTAACAGATCAATACCCAGGTATTAATTCTATGGATTTAAAAAATTTCTTTGAAAAAAAAAGAAATCACAATCTTCACAGCAGTTAATGCACTATTTTCAAATGGTTTGAATGAAAGTCCCAACTAAACTTTAGTAGATAAAATAAGGTGTGCAATAAACGAAGAGAAAAAAAATGTGCATGGTCAACTATAGCACATAAGTGCGTAAATCAATATAATGAAACTGAAAACACGGTAAAAAAATTTGCTCCAAAATACTTATAAAATGGCGGAGATACATCAGTATTACCAGAAGAACTGAAAAATAATAAAAATAATAATTAACTAGAAGACAATAAGAAGATTTCATTTAAAAATATTATAAAATATCATGAATATAACAAGAAAATATATGAAAAAAATGAAAACGCTACCAAGTGCTTTGGCGCAATGCTTTCTCATAGAGCTTATTGAGTTAATGTCTATTACATTTTTATTCCTTAAATGTGACTTCAATGCAAGAAAAATTATTTATCAGCAATTTTTCCTAATATCTTTTATATATAAGCTTACGAAATTGATCATATTATTCATCATGAAACGTAAAACTAAATACAATTAATCTACGTGAACGCTTACAGTTTATTTATTTGTATTATAAATATTTTTCCATAGATTATGTCATATTTTTTCTTCTTTTTAATATTTAAATAGCAAAAAATACCTCGCTCCTAACGTCGCTCAGTTGAATTTTCATATATTATATTATTATATATATATTAGCCAATTTTAAAATAAGAAAGAATTGCCGCAACTTATGAATTTTGATGTTGTAGTTTTGTACTAAATTAAATTTTTATATTTTTATAAAAAAGATAAATTAAAGTTACAATGTGCACAAAAATTTTTTGAATACAAATTATATCATTATAAATTAAGAATTTGTTCTACTGAATTGCATTTAAATCAATGAAAAAATATGATAGGAATTCATTCTTTTTAATCACGTATTTCAATCACGAACCATGAAATAATCGAAAACAGTATTTGACGTTTACTGGAACTAACAACTGCACGAAGAAAGGAAAGTATTGTTAAAATAGGTTCTAAATGTAGAATATCTAATTTATGTACTAAGGTTTTTGAAAAAAGAGTGACGATATAATTTCAATTAGTACTATAGCTTGAATTTTAGGGACCAATGTTGGTACTATTATATTATGAAGTAAGAGCATATATCCGGAAAATAAGTAAGAGTAAGTAAGAGTATATAAGTAAAAGTATATATGTCCGGATATGTATTAATGTAAAATTTTCCGCTCTTTTCGATTCCGATATAAAAAGTAGGTGTTCCCATTTAAAAAAAAAAGGTTGACCTCAAAATAACCTTGAAAATAAGGTTCAAGGTCAAATCCAAGGTCACCGTAGTATACCTCGTAAAAAGTTACTCCATGACGACCTTCACCTTATTGAAAAAATTATCAACTTTGGAAATTTCTTAGGTGTATTGTTACTTTTTGGACACGCTGTATTATTATGTATAAATGAAAAATTTTAAGTAAATAAGAATTAATTAATTGAAGTTAATTTTGAGTACTGAATAAAATTGAAAATAATTTGATTAGACATAATATAAAAATATATGCACACATATGCTTAAAGTAAAGAAGCGTATAATTTATTTAATCAAGTGACTATTTCTTACTTTACTTCCATAAGAAAAACAAAGATAGTACGATATTTGATATAAATGAACTGAAAACTGGGAACTGAGTTACAACTATAATTTTCAGACCTTAATATATGACCATGCATTGGAACTATAAAATTCATTTTTACGTGAAACATGCTTAAAAAAAAAATTGTGTTTATTTCTAATAAAAATATCTTCACGAATGTATTTTATATATGAAATACAAAATTTAGAAGAAAAAAAACCATAAGATTAAAATACACATTTTTGGTTAATTTTTAAATTTGAATATTTCAGAATAATAAAATAACTATTTGCAATTACTTAACAATCCTTTTTGCATCTAATATAAAATTTTAATAAGATACAAATATTACAAAGTGTATGTATCACAAGTAAAGTTTGCATCTCATAAATATTATAATTTTTAGAAAATTCTTTATATTAATAAATTATTAATTTGAAAAATTAAATATTTTTTCATTGATGACAAGTAACTTTTCAAATGTAGTTAAAATAATACTGTAAATGTCAATAAAATGACATTTTCATCAAAATAAATTTCAACACTATAATTATTAAAATAAATATTTTTATTGAACTACAATCTATTGTAATAATTAAATTTATAATATATATATTGTGACGTCATAAACGTGTTTTAACAAATTCAATCAGCGTTAAATACAAATCTTTCTTTAAAATTCACGATTCAAACAATAAACGCCGACAAAATGGCGAATTTAGCCGTTACGATTTGTTTAAAGGGTATGATCTTGGTACTCAATAAACCGATCGCTTTTAAGTGTAAGGTTTTTTGATAAGCGAGTAAGCTGAGCTAGACCGTACACTACAGAGACGTCTTGCTCTATGGATTCGGGCCCGTATGCAGCAACTTACTCTTAAATGATTTTGATATTAATTATGTCCTGAAAAAGGAAATAAAAGGAAAGGATGCATTAGGTTACTTGGGCCTCTCAATGCCATTCCAGATTGTCTTCGACGAACGCGACAATCTATTGAATATTTTTCTATTAAACACTTGCAAGTGCGGTATAATTTCACACACACCTACAACGTATTTCTCAAACGGGCTTGAATCGCTTCTTTATCGTATTTAAGTTATAGCGCGTGAAAAACACTAAAAAAACACTGTCACTAAAAACTATTTATCACGATTGAGAAACGCAGCACTGTTCGAATGCGAACAGGTAAGGAACAGCTCTTTCGGCTAACTCTTTTGCCGTTATAAGCACTCAAAAAGCAATAAAATGTACAACTTTACACAGAATTAAGTTTAAATATCTTTATTGACTCGAGGATGGAATGAGAGTACGGAGCACAAGCTTTTCGTTAAGCAAGATACTTCGCATTCGCGGCACTTGCCGCTAAATTTCTACTCTGCCGTCTCAGAGTAGGAATATTATACATTGTAGTATACGCGTTACACTTGATAGTCGCTTGGCTGTCGAAATTAGGGGCGTAGCTGCACGCTCGTGAACGCGCGTTCGGATATTGCTTATATTCCCTCTCGCCGCTTATTACCATGATGCTTTTCTATATGATAGTCATCAAGGGAGGTCTCAATATATTGCAATGTACATTATATAAGTACGTAGTATAGTCTTTACATAGAGTATATGATAAGAGAATAGCATAAAACTGAAAGTTCGGAAAATTGCGACTCCGAGCTTCCAAGCTAAAAGCCGCACGGTGTGCGAAGTGCTGAATCGGCACTTCGTCGGGAGCAACTTACATCGTCGTTTTAGACAACGGCGAGCGTCAGACCATCGCCGGACGCGCTAGAGTAAAGTTATAAGTAGTCTCTATCTCATATTATATTGTTTTTATAATAAACGTCAAGTCAACTTCATATTAACTCTCTTTAATTATTTTGTATCCCTACACTCCCCATAGGAGTGCGTAACATCTAAATCCCATGTAACATTTTTGGTGGCAGCGGTGTGAGATACGCAACGAGAATTTTCGCAAAAAAATAAAAATTTTTTTCAATAAATAAACTTAATAAAAGAAAAAAGCGCGTCAGATAAAGTAGAGAATTTTTTGTGAGAGAGAGAGATAATTTGATTAATCGATTATCTTGATTAAATACATTTTTTAGCAAATTTTGTTTTTATTAAATATTTTTGAAAAATCGCGTCGCGAGTTAACAACGCGAAAATCTGAACGAGAGAAAGGAAGGATGGAAGGATGCTCATAGAAAATTATTATATACACGCTGCTCATTCTCTGCTGCAAAAAGTAGGTAAATTTCATATAAACCTTATCAAATTGTCCCACGGGATAGTACAGAGTCAAGTAAAAAGAAATCCGAATGCATAGAAAACAAATAAAGTAAAAATTAGAATTTTTTTCTCATTTTATTAAAAAAAGGTGATCAGTGCCCGATATAAAGTGCGTTAGGAAGTGAAAAAAAAAGAAAAACGAATGCGAGCATAACAGAGAAATAGTACCCGTTATTAAATAAAAAAAAGAATAATATTTAAATATTGGAAGTTAAATAAATCCTCGGAAAAAAAATAAAATTCAAGCAAGTAAATATGTGCGAATAATGAAATTCAATATCCCGGTTATTTATTAATATTTTTTCAATTTTCAAAAAAAGTCTAATTAATTTCAAAAACACATTGTCAAAAATTATTATAAATATATTCGCTTATTTGCGTAACTAAAAAATAAATTTTTCAGCAAAGGAAAAAAGTTAAATAGAGAAAGTTACAGAATAATGTTTAGACTATATTAATTTTATAATTGATTTTTAACACCAACATTTTTACTGCAAGGTTAATTAATTATCAGCGCGCATAAGAAAACGTAAAGGTTTCAGCTTCTGACGCGTAATGTAAAGAGTAAAAAATAAAATTTTGAGAAAGAGTTAATTTGTGAAATCTCATTTGTCGAACATATCGCTCATTAACTTATTTTCGAAAAAGGACGGAAAAGCGAGACGTAGAGGACGCTCCTTACCTCCTATAAAAAGTCCTTGCAGCAAGGAGTGTGGAAACAGAGTTGTAAACGGAAACAGCGATAATCCTATAACTTCATGTCCATGCGGGAAATTCATGCCAATTTACGATTCTGGAAACACACAAGTATGGGGCGCGCAGAAATTGCTAGGTGGGTTGGAGAAAGCGATGAAAGAGATGAGGAGAAGATATGCAATAGCCGCATCGCAAGGACCCAAGTTGCCGCAAACTACATCAGATATTGGGAGAGGGATTGACAAAATGAGACGGGATATCAGTAGAGAAATGTCAATCGGTGCAATGCAGCGGACGAATATGATAGAAACGAATAGTAAATCGGAAACAAATATGCAGTTAATAAGAGCGGAACAGTTTCGAGCGAAACTCACAAAAGAGCAAGTGCGTGGATGACATCAGGACCAAACGCAAACTTAAATTAAGAACGACTAACTCTTCCGTCAATGCCGTATAACGGCACTTCTCTAACAAATACAAACTTTTCACAAAATAGCCTGCAAACGTGGAATAACATACTAGCGCAAACTAATTCAAATTTTAATTTTAACACACCAATAAATCCTAATTACGCAATAAATGCACAGCAAATAAATCCAGCGCCAGATATGCAGCACACAAACTTTCAAAATACGCCTTATTTATCGTTACATCAAGCAATCAGACAAATTCCGACTTTTGACAGCAGCATAGATAAATTACCTTTATTCTGTTCAATGCTGGGAAGCATAGTAAATAATTTCGGGCCAGGCTGTTAAATCATCATTATATACGAGTTAGCGACGAAACTCATTAGAAAAACAGCGGATATTTTCACGGCGCGCTTGATGCAATACGAGTCGATAGAAGCTCTTATAGCAGACTTAGAGGCACAGCATGATAACGTAACAATATTAGAAGAGTTATCTACACAATTAAAAGTGATAACACAGCAACAAGGCAAGTCAACAACAGATTTTGGCGCGCGTGCACAAGCTCTATTGAATCGATTAATAACGATTTACATGAAATATAAAAATGAAATAAAAGAAAGAGTTGATAAAGTAATGGAGGTGTTAGACTTAAAAGAATTAAATAAAGAAGAAAAAGAGCATGTTAGAAGCCTGATATCCAAGAATCCCTTTGTCTTTTGATTAGATAATGAATCATTGCCAGCTACAAATATTCTAACACACAGAATAAAAACGACACATGAGGAGCCGGTTCGTGTAAAAACGGTACCGTTACCCGATAGCATTAAAAAATATTATGCAACAAGAAATAGAGAAGTTATTGGAAAAAGATATAATAGAACCATCTATGTCGAGTTACAGTAGCCCAGCATGGATAGTTAACAAGAAACCTGACCCTCAGCGCAGAAAACGTTGGCGTTTAGTGGCAAATTTTCGCCGACTAAATGAAATCACTGTGGGAAGCTGCTATCCACTGCCATTAACTTGTGACATTTTAGAAAATTTAGCTTCAGCGAATCATATCACCGCCATAGACCTTAAGGACGGCTATCATCAGGTAAAAATTGATTCAAAAGACGCGCATAAAACTGCGTTTTCAAGGCCATCGGGTACATATCAATATAAGCGTATGGCTATGGGGTTATGTAAAGCACCTATCACCTTTAGCAGAGAAATGGCTCTAGCGTCACAAGGCTTGCAAGGTACAAAATTAGAGATTTATCAAGACGATGTAATAATTCATGCAGAAAATTAAGAACAGAACGCAGTGAGATTTAAGAGATTTTTAAAACGTATTGGAAAGGCGAACTTGTCCATTGAACCAAAGAAATGTCAATTTTTAAGACGTGAGGCTCAGGTATTAGGACATATAGTAGGAAAAGGGCAAATTAAGACAGACCCTAAAAAGATCGAAGTAGTGCGTGACTATCCTATACCTACAAATAAAAAAAAAGTTAAACAATTCTTAGGCTTTATTGGTTATTATCGTCGATTCATAAAAGATTTTGCAAGCATAGCAAGACCGTTACATAAAATATGTGCAGTAAAAGAGAAATTTATGTGGTTAGAAGAACATCAAATAGCATTTAACACGTTACGTGAGAAGCTTTGCGAAGAGCCTGTGTTGGCTGCACCTAAGTTGGACGAGCCATTTATAGTAACAACAGATGTGTCTGATTATATGATAGGCGCAATATTGAGCCAAGAAAAAATCGGTGAAAATCGACCTAGTGTATATGCCTCAAGATGTCTCAAAGGAAGCAAACTTAGATATTCTGTATATGACATAGAATTATTGGCAGTAGTTTTCGGGTAAGAACAGTTCAGGCCTTATTTGTACGGTACAAAATTTACAGTAGTTACAGATCATGAACCATTAAAACATTTTCATACAAGCACGAAGCCTGATTTAAGATTTAATAGATTAAAAGCAGCTTTACGAGGGTATACATTTGACGTTGTGTATAGGCCAGGAAGAAAGAAAATGCAGCTGATGCACTCTCTGGAAATCCAGTAATTGCAGATGGTGAAGAAAATCCTGAATTACCATGCACAGAAATGTATCAGTTGGCAGATAAGCAAAAAAAAAACAAGATCCAAGCACTAACGGGTATGGACCGCCAGCGAGAATTTTTATCACACGCGCAGTGCATAAGAAAGGCGAAGATAAAACAAATCTAATAGATTCAAGTTCAGAAGGTTCGGAAAACACGAAAAAGAAAATTTTCATTTAAAACACAAGCGATGACGCAGAAATCGAGAGTAATGCTGAATCAGAGGAAAACTGGAATTACGGAAAAAGGAAGAAAGATCCTTGGAAAAGATCAGTGTATATAAGGAAAAGACGAAACAAGAAAGTATTAAAAACACGTAAAACTCAAGCAAATAGAAAGAAAGAATTAATTCAGGCTGAAAACATAATAAGTCAAGCGCAAGACGACGGTAAGCTCGTATATATGCGAAAAAGCACAAACATGCGAGAAGGAATTTTTGCAGCGAGTACACCAGTAGATAGACCACATGCGGTGTCAGCAAAAAAAGAGCAGAAAACGAATGCAAGTGAACCAGCAAACAAAACATCAAAGACTTGGAATAAAGGTATATTGAAAAATACTAATAACGGTTACGACACAGATTCATTAATAGAAATATTGGATTATAAATCTGAAACTGAAAAACAGGAAAACTCAGAAATACAAATCAAAGTGAGGAAAGTAGCAAGAAAAGTATATAAGAAATGATGGCTGAAATTTTAACAAGAATGCGTGCTCGATTTTTAGTCGATGTGCAAGAACGAGATATAAATGGTAGAGAAGGTGTGCAAATAAATATTTGGAAAGAGACACCAGGAGAGGTTGCGAAAGCAATAAAAAATAGTGCACCACAAAAAGGAAGTTACGACGTAGATAGGAGCAAAAAGCAAGAGGTAATACGTTCACAAATACTAAAAGAATATTACAAACTAGTGTCGAGTATATTCTCAGAAAGAGGAAAAGAGAAAAAATCGTTAAGAATAAACTCTGACCTTTATAAAAAATATTTTTCAATTTAAAATATTTTAAATTTCAAAGTATCCATTTTTAAATGTATTTGTGTATGTAATTATATATATGTATATATAAAACCTTTTAAAAACGAATTTTATAAAATAAAAAATGTTACATGTTAAGAAAATATAGAAATAGGAATAATTAGAAGAACAGATATAATGAACAACGTCGCTATCATTAACTTGAAATTCATAGTAGTTTCTCATTTCTCATTTCTCGGTTTTAATAAGAAGTTCGTTTTCACTTTGGGTAACACATAATAATATACATATGTTAAAAATTTATCATAAATAGATATAAAAAAAAAGAGACACAAATTTAAAATAATTACTATTAAAACAAATTTTACAACATAACAAAATAAATATTAAAATTTGTTGTAATAATAATTTCTTTAATTTGTTTTCATTTATTTTCTATGAATCATGTATTATAATCTTACATAAATTGGTATGCGCTACTAACAGTGAAAATGAAATTTTCATAAAAACTGAGAAATGAGAAAATACTAAAAATTACTACCAGTTTGACACGATAAGAACAGTAATGTTATTTTTTATAATAGTTCCTGGGAGATTATTTGTTAAGAGTCTTATTAGAAACATAAACTGTACACTGGGAAAAAATTTAGTTGAAACAACTAAATATATTTATTTGAATTTCGATTAGTTGAATCAAATAAACATTTAGTTGAATCAAATATTTAGTTCTTGCTTCGACCAAATATTTATTTGAAATTAATAACAAAAGTATTTGAAATTGTATTTATTTGAATTAAACAACATTTAATTAGATTATGAAGAATCATTAATTGAATCAAATAAACGGTTTATTTAAAATCAATAAATTCATTTGTTTGAAAGGACAAAATGAATTTAAATAAATATTTATTGAGTTGAACTAATTTATTTAAAAAAAACAAATTGATTTTGAATATAAAAAATGGTTCATTTGAATTAGCATTTATTTGAATTAACCAACATTTAGTTAGATAAAACAGAATCATTAATTAAATTAACTAAATGGTTTGTTTGAAATCCATAAATTTATTTGTTTGAACGAACAAAATAAATTTGAATAAATATTTATTAAATTAAACACAATCATTTGTTTAAATGAAATGAATTAGTTTTGAATTAAAAACACGTTTATTTGAATTAGCATTTATTTGAATTAACCAACATTTAGTTGGATAAAACAGAATTATAATTTAAATGAAACAAACGGTTTATTTGAAATCAAATATTTCATTTGTTTGATCGAACAAAATGAATTCGAATAAATATATATTGAATTAAACTAAATTATTTGTTTGAATGAAATAAATTAGTTTTGAATTTAAACACCTTTATTTAAATTTGCATGTATTTGAAATCACCAACATTTAGTTGAATAAAACGGAATCATTATTTAAATGAAATAAACGGTTTATTTGAAATCAAATATTTGATTTGTTCGATAGAACAAAATGAATTTGAATAAATATATATTGAATTAAACTCAATTATTTGTTTGAATGAAATAAATTAGTTTTGAATTAAAAGCCCGTTTAATTGAATTAGCATTTGTTTCAAATATTTCGTTTTTTTGAGAGAACCAAATGATTTTGAATAGATATATATATATATATATATATATATATATATATATATATATATTGAATTATACTAAATTATCTGTTTGATTGAAATAAATTGGTTTTAAATAAACAACACGTTTGTTTGAATTAGCATTTATTTGAATTAACCAACATTTAGTTGGATAAAACAGAATCATTATTTAAATGAAATAAACAGTTTATTTGAAATCAAATATTTCATTTGTTTGATAGAACAAAATGAATTTGAATAAATATATATTGAATAGAACTAAATTATTTGTTTGAATGAAAGAAATTGATGATTGAAATGAAAAAAAAAGAATCTTTTACTTAAATTCTCATTTATTCGCTTCAAATAATATTTTTTTTATCTAAATAATAAGATTTGTTTTGTCAACAAAATCTTTTATCTACAACAAATAAATTCATTTTTTTAAGTTATTTACATGTGAATAAATAGTTAGTCAGATTAAAAGGCTTATTTATCCAAATTAAAAATATTTATTTAAGTTGACTAAATTAATTATGAGTGATAAAATGCTTAAGATCAAATAATTATTTATTTAAAATCAAAAAATAATTTATTCAATTTAACAAGATATATTTTGAATAAATGATTTATTGAATCAAACTTTTTTGGATTTTTTTTTAATTTAAAACATTATTTGAATATTTTTTAAATAAATTATCATTTGATAACATCTGAAGTACAAATATTAAATTAGTTATTTAACTCATATAATCTATTTAGTATTAATTAATTTTGCTAAAAGATTTTTATTTTTTTATGTAATTTTAAAAATAACTATTTTTTATTAATACACGATATTGAAAAAAAATAAAAATTATTTTAATTAATAAAAAATACAAATAGTTATTTTTAGATTGATTAAGAATAAAATTAAAAAAAAAAAAAAAAATCGCCATGTTGGGATCGAACTTGGAATCTTTAGGTTTAATAGGATAGTAAAAAAAAATTTATTCAATTCAAATAATTCATTTATTTAAAATAAATAGTTCAAATAAGTACGACGGTGTGATAATGTTACCGCTTGATGGCGTCGTTAATTTTCCTCTTTACTGAATCTCGCAAGTGGTTGGAAGGCTTCCAGTTTGATATATAAGGAAAATTAGAATTGAAGATCATAATAAAATTGTAATGCGTGCGATATTTACGTTGAATGTATTACGTGCGATGAACTTTATAAAGCGTAATGTCGAAACCTTCGTATAATTATTAGCTATCATATATATATATATATATATATACTAGGGGGGGTTCCCCCCTGCTCGCTTCGCTCGCCAACCCCCCATTGTCAATATCAATTATCAAATCAATATCAATTTCCAAGAGAACGTTCTTAAATTAGATAACAATTAATTAAATTAGCTAATAATTAACTACCTTTCAGCTATCTCTCAGCTAACTTTCAGCTGAATTTTATCTGAATTTCAGCCAACTTTAAGCTAACTTTCAGCTAAATTTTATCTGAATTTCAGCTATCTCTCAGCTAACTTTCAGCTAAATTTTATCTGAATTTCAGCTATCTCTCAGCTAACTTTCAGCTAAATTTTATCTGAATTTCAGCTAACTTTTAGCTAACTTTCAGCTAAATTTTAGCTGAATTTCAGCTAACTGAGGGCACATAAAATTCTTATACACGGCGGCGGCGGCGGCTGTAGGCGATATATCTTTATTATATATATATATATATATATATATATATATATATATATATATATATATATATATATACGTTTCATGTCAACTCGACTGACAAAAAAATAGAATTTGCTGAAAATCCGTGAAGAGGTTCCATTTGATACCCAAAATATACAAAAAAATTTTTAGAGGCATAGGTCAAAGGGATTACGAGTAATAAGTAATAGAATATTGTGATTTTTCAAATTTTTTTGTTAAATTACCAACTTAATTATTTTTTTCCTCAGAAACTAAGGATTTTAGAGATTCACTTATGAATATATTTATTGTTGCAAATAATGAGTAGAATCTACACAAATTTTTTTAAATCTCAGAATTGCTGTCTTCTGATTGGTTCATTTTGTACTTTCATGTAATTTTGAATTTCTGGTGTTCGACCAGGTTGATTTCACTCAGGTTGCACTATGTTATGTCTTTTTATAATATCTTGAAGTGAGCTTTGTCTCATCTTAAGCATAGAACTGAGAGAAGAGCTATAGAACTTTGAATATTAAAAAATAAAATAGAATTTTCAATTTAAAACATATATACTGTGGATTTGGTTTTTGGTTTATAGATAATGCAATATACGAACAAATGATTTTTAAATATCTTAAAAGAGATCTATTTTTTGATAATTTAAGTATTAATTTAGAATCTGAATTGAAATATCAACTGTTCATTATTTATACATCCTCAAAATACACTCACAACCAAAACATATTTATGTACTTCAATAAATTGTTATTATGATTTTAAATATTTAAAATAAGATGAATTTATAAATATATAATACATATGTATTGGAAAATTATTTAAATACGTATTATACATTTAGGAATGATTATTTATATAATAGTTTTATGTAATCCAATAAATTAAGATTTTTATAAATATTAGATATTAAAATATTCAGATCCTTTTTCTTATTTGATTTCGATAACTATAAATTCCAATAATTGATTAAAATAATATTACAGAATTATATTACCGTTAAATTGAAAATTAGAAACGTGTTATAAGTAGAAAATGATTTTAATACTTACATTTTATGTCCCATTATATCTGTAATGTTACATAAAATGAAAGTTTATGTGTACATATGTTATATACAAATTTCTTAACTTTAAACATTGACATAAAATATTTACCCATGGGCCTGGCAAGTAATTTTGTAAATATTAAATAAAATTTAAAAAATTTCAGAACATTTTTAAATAAATGATAATAAAAAGATAACAAGAAATAATACAATTTTGTTACTGAAATTCAACGTTAATTTATAAAGAAAAAAAATTGAAAAATCCTTTGTTAAAACTTATGGTAAGATCTCATAGTTTTATTACCTTTATTATATACTTGACATTTATTTCAAGTATATAATAAAGGTAATAAAATTTGAAAAAAAAATTTTTCAACACATATTTAAAATCATTATAACAATTTATTGAAACACATAAATATGTTTTGGTTACGAGTGTATTTTGAGGATGTATAAATAATGAACAGTTGATATTTCAATTCAGATTCTGAATTAATACTTAAATTATTAGAAAATAGATCTCTTTTAAGATATTTGAAAATCATTTGTTCGTATATTGCATTATCTATAAGCGAAGAACCAAATCCACAGTATATATGTTTTAAATTGAAAATTGTATTTTATTTTTTAATATTCAAAGTTCTATAGCTCTTCTCTCAGTTCTATGCCTAAGATGAGACAAAGCTCACTTCAAGATATTATAAAAAGACATAACATAGTGCAACTTGAGTGAAATCCACCTGGTCGAACACCAGAAATTCAAAATTACATGAAAGTACAAAATGAACCAATCAGAAGACAGCAATTCTGAAATTTAAAAAAATTTGTGTAGATTCTACTCATCATTTGCAACAATAAATATATTCATAAGTGAATCTCTAAAATCCTTAGTTTCTGAGGAAAAAAATAATTAAGTTGGTAATTTAACAAAAAAATTTGAAAAATCACAATATTCTATTACTTATTACTCGTAATCCCTTTGACCTATGCCTCTAAAAATTTTTTTGTATATTTTGGGTATCAAATGGAACCTCTTCACGGATTTTCAGCAAATTCTATTTTTTTGTCAGTCGAGTTGACATGAAACGTCCCATATATATATATATATATATATATATATATATATATATATATATATATATATATATATATATATATATATATATATGTATATATATATATATCAAATAAATGGTTTAGTTGAAATTAATTATTTCATTTGTTTGATAGAACAAAATAAATTTAAATAAATATTTATTGAATTGAAGTATATTATTTGTTTGAATGAAATTAAAAAAAAATATTAAAATATATATACATATATCAGAAGTCTTAACATGTCAATTGATTAAATATTTTTTTTATTTTCGAGAAATCTTTTATTGATGGAACTAAATAGTTTATTTGAATCAACCAAATATTTTTTTAATTCAAAAAAATATTTTATTGGTAGAGTCAAATGTTTTATTGATAAAACTACACAATTTATTTGTTATAACCAAATAATTTATCCATCCAAACAAACATTTATTTCGATCTACAAAGCTCAATTTTCAAATTTTGTGCTTTGAATCAATACAACATTTTTTAAATTCAAATGAATATTTGTTTGCTTAAAGAGGATGGGCTCTGCAATTTAATGGAATATTTAGTTTTTAGAAATAAATATTTAGTTGATTTAAACAAATTATCAAGCTAAATTGACTAAAAATTTATTTGATTCAAATAAATATTTGCTTGATTTAAATAATAGGATTTGCCACTTGAGTAAATATTTAATTCGTTCAAATAAATATTCAGTTTATTTAAATAAATTATCAATTTTAATTGACTGTATATTTATTTGGTTTGAATAAATATTTGCTTATTCTAAAAGAATGGAATTCGCCATTTAATGAAATATTTAGTTCGTTCAAATCAATATCTAGTTGATTCAAAAAAATTATTAAGTTGAATTGACCAAATATTTATTTGGTTTGGTTAAATATTTGCTTGTTTTAAAAGAATGGGATTTGTCATTTAATGAAATATTTATTTCGTTCAAATCAATATTTAGTTGATTCAAACAAATTATCAAGTTGAATTGATCAAATATTTATTTGGTTTAAATAAACATTTGCTTGTTTTAAAAGAATGGGATTTGTCATTTAATGAAATATTTATTTCGTTCAAATCAATATTTAATTGATTCAAACAAATTATCAAGTTGAATTGACTAAATATTTATTTGGTTTGAATAAATATTCGCTTGTTTTAAGAGTGTGAAAAATTGATTTCAATGAAATATTTAATTGTTCAAACTAATTATTTTATTTAAAGTAATCAAATATTTATTGAATTTAACTAAACATTGAGGTTTGGTTCAAATAAATATTTATTAGGGAGTATTGGAACAAACCATTTAGTGAAACTAAATAAATTTTTATTGAAATCACTAATTTTTTTTCAGTGTATTGACCATTGAGAAAGCTTCTTTAAAGTTATCTTACTCGTGAGGCAGTTAGAGCTTTTGTAGGGAAAAGGAATAAGAAAATACATTACCAGTATATCTATATTCGCGAGGAATAACAGATAAAAGAAACTTATTCCCTCTTATTACTTACATACATATATATATATATTATATTATATATACATATATATACATATATACTGGCAATGTTTTTTCTTATTCCTTATGTCTTTTAGCCTGCAAAGGTCTTAACTAAATACCCTGTTAGTACAATCTGACGCAGGTATCAGTGCGCAGATCTTACATAACATGCTTCCCAAATCTATTAGAGTTATGCAGTCAGATCATTGCATCAGGTACTTGCAACAGATGTCCAGCAGACTTACGGCAGACGAAGTGCAGTCTAGAGAAACATTTAATGCACGGATGCTTGCAGCAGTATTGCAATATACTTATGAAAGGCATCGTGCAGCAGACACTTCACAGCAGAATTGATGTATACTTATACAGCAGACAAAGTGCAGCCAGGTACATTGTATGATGCATGCATGCTTGCAGCAGAATTGCAGTATACTTATGAAAGGCATCGTGCAGCTGACACTTCGCAGCAGAATTGATGTATACTTACATCAGACAAAGTGCAGCCAGAAACATCGTGTGATGCACGGATGCTTACAGCAGAATTGCAGTATACTTATGAAAGGCAAGTATGTTGCAATTAATCTGCTAAAGATGCCATGCATGAGGCTGCTGCTATTCTGACGCCCGAACTCGTGATCAAATTATTTAGATTAAGCACGCTTAATTGCACAAGACAATCTAATTCTGCTACTCAGTGTCTGACGTACGTGCTCAAATGCAATTTCGTCGTAATTCTGCTAAAAGTCCCAGTGCAGTTGGACATCCTCTTGTAAGTGCATTAAAGCTGCTGCAAGTTTGACGCAAGTATGTTGCAATTTATCTGCTAAAGATGTGATGCACGGAACTGCTGCGATTCGGACGCCCGAGCTCGTGATCAAATCATTTAGATTAAGCATGCTTCATCGCACAAGTCAATCTATTTCTGCTGCTCAGTGTCTCACTTACGTGCTTCAATGCAATTTCGTCGCAATTCTGCTGAAAGTTCCAGTGCAGTTGGAAATCCTCTTGTAAGTGCACTAAAGCTTGCGTAAGTCTAACGTAATTATGATGCTTAGAGCCTGATGCAATCATCTTAGCGCAGAAATATAGTTGAAATGGAAAGCATGTTAGTTAAGATCTGCTGTAGTTTTGCTGACGGGCAGAGAAATCGCAGCATAATTGCACAAGAATTGGAAAAGTTGTGCTATTAGGGTACGTTCCTTTTAACTTTTTTTATTCCTATATTTTGTTTGCATATGATCGGCATATCTCCTACATACTAAATAACCTCTTTCACGTGAAAGATGCTTGAAAACGAATTTCATATGTATATCAAATGAAAATATCTTAACATTTTATTTTATATACATACTGTAATAGACCTTTTTTATATAATAATAAATATTTGAATTTCGCGCTTTATTGGTATACGACATTACGTGGCGCTTCTCGCTGGCCGCGCATTTGGCGGTTAGCAAGAAGGAAACAACGCCATTGAGCGTCAGACGCTGTGGAGACGTGCAACGAGACGGAGGTCAACGCTGACTCTGAGCTCGCGCAACTAGACTGTAACACCAGGAGGTCAACGCTGACTCTGAGCTCGCGCAACTAGACTGTAACACCAGGAGGTCAACGCTGACTCCTGCATAGTTTTAATTTTAAACTATTTTGTTAGAAGATCTCACGACGGCTCATTGGATCTCGTATATGAGCAAAACACCATCGGCGTCCCCGGGATCGAGTAGCGTCATCAATTACACGAGGTAAAGTGAGACTTCGCACGAAAGCGCATATTTACGTATAAACGCCCTCCACAGGGTTGCATCATCTAATAAAAAAAGCGTCTTCGCCTAATAAACAAATAATGATAGTTGTATCTATAAAAAAAATAGTTAGACGCATGTGACACGTTCACATAAGAATAATACAGATATACACTTCGTAAATCTCATAAAAATTGTTAGGCTGCAAACGACAGGCTCGCTAGCGAACATTATGTTATATTATGTATTTGGACTAGTTTTTCCACCAGTATAAATAAAACCATCATTTCCATTTAATAGATTGATAGTTTATTATTATCATTGAATGTTTGCTAAAATAAAAGAATCTAAAATACAGACATATATATATATATATATATCTCCCTATATTATATAGTTATATGAACCAAAATTCAGTCGGTGCCCCCCCACATCCCCCCACGCCCCCCCACAGCCCCCCCACATGATTTTTATTAATTAAATAACGTAAATTTACGTTATTTTATGTTATCGATCATTACCCCCCCACGTCCCCCACAGACCCCCCCTCTTGCCCCCCCCCCACACACAATCCCCCTTACAACCTTTTAGAACCATCGAATACTGGATAATATAGTTTTATATTTTTTTATTATATTCTATTTATGTATAATATTACATAAAAATATAAAAATTTTAATTTTTTTTTTGTTGAAAACTCGAAAGTAGTTGAATAAAATTACAATTTATAATATTTAAAATGAAAAACATGTGCCTCATCAGATATCTTATTACCATTTTTTACATAGTTTATCTGAAATTAATAAATATAAATTTAAATTAATTCTATTACAATTCCTCAACACTATAATTAATTCATTTGTTGAAAACATAATGATTTTTAATAATTTGTTCATATTATAAATATTTTATTGTATTAAAATAAAAATAAGCATATAGTGTTGAGGATTCAGATTTCCACACCATCTTACATTATAAACCTTTAATAGTATTGATTTATACAACTTTTAAAATTAATTGATATTAATATTTATGTTTAAATTTATATAACTTTCAAGATTAATAACTATTTATATTTGCTTTACAAAGGTGTAGATCAAACGGATGATAATATTCATTTGAATTATTCAATAGAAATGTTAAATAACATAAGAGAAGGATTACCTCCACAGGAACTGAAATTAAAAGTAAATACCATAATTATGTTAATTCGAAATTTAAGTATAAAAAATGGATTATGTAATGAAACGCGATTAAAAATAACTAAATTATTCAAATGTAACATAGAAGCACAAATAACTCTTTCACGTTGTAAAAATGTAAATAAAATATATATTCAAAATGAATCGAAAAACAGAGATATTGTACCTAACATAGTTTGGAAAGAAATATTAGAAAAATAATTTTATTATAATTTAACAAAAATTTAATGTTATTTAAATAAATTTTTTATAAATTATTTTATTAATTAAACTTTATTTTTTTTCAGGTTATATTTATATTAATTATAAACATTAAAAATTTGTAATAATATATAAATAAAAAAAAAAAAAAAATGGAATGGAATCCAATTAATAATGTTGAAATTGACAATGTTAATGATCAACAAATGATTGAATGAAATCCATTTTGATGGAAAATTTGAATGATCAAATTGAAGAACATTTAAATTTTTAAGAAGAATATGAATATTATTTAGAAAGTCTAGATAATAATAGTTCAATAAACAATACAATAATTTCTGAATTAAATAACATTATTAATTCATATATAGAGGAAAATAATGAACAATTTGAATTTAAAAATTGGAATGAAGAACCAGAGTATTATAAATATTATGCGAATGAAATTATAAAATATAAAATAAATATACGCGAACCAATAGCAGAATATTACTTTAATCAAAGTCATGAAATTTATTCTAAATATTTATTAAGATTAGCTAACATTATTAATAAAATATGAAAAATTAAAATAAATCATAAATATTTCAATATATAATAATAAATTTAAAAAAATTTTTAAACATTA
This sequence comes from Anastatus disparis, assembly GCA_017163975.1. Taxonomy (NCBI): domain Eukaryota; kingdom Metazoa; phylum Arthropoda; class Insecta; order Hymenoptera; family Eupelmidae; genus Anastatus; species Anastatus disparis. The sequence continues at coordinate 3,822,692 of JAFFSR010000349.1, read as the reverse complement.
TCAATATTATTAAAAATAAAAAAAATAAAATATTTAAAAATTAACTAAAATATTTAAAAGTTATGATTATTTAAAATTTATAAATCGAAATTTTAATAAATAAATAATTTAACTACTAACAACAATAAATAAAAAAAACATATTCATAACTTTTATACAGGTAAATGTAATATAAGTAAGTATAAAATAATTTAAAATTATTTTATTTATTTATTTGTTATATAAATAACTAAATTTTAAATAAAATATGATATAATGATGATGTAATAATTTCATTTACAATATCATGATAAATTTATAAATTTTAGTATGAATTTTTGATATATCTCATGAAATGTTTAAAATGAGAAAAAAGATATAAAAAAGGAATTATAACAAAATAATCCTATAAATCTTATAAAACTCAAAATCATTACGATATATCAAATAATATACTAAATTATCAACGAAACTAAAAAAAAAATGATTTAAAAATTTAAAAATGATTTAAATGTTTAATATATAATTATATTTATAGCACAACTGGGGGTTTGCTAAAATAAAAGAATCTAAAATACAGACATATATATATATATATATATATATATATATATAAACAAGTAAATTCACAACAATACATATATATTTATATACATATCTATATATATATATATAAATAAATTAAATTCAAATATTCAATCATGTTAAACCTTGTTCTACTAACAGGGTTTAGCCAAATATTCCTTATCACATTATAATGATATTTAATACATTCCAAAGAGAATAGCTGTTGCAAATCCAAAGGCCTCTTTTGTGCAAAAGTATTTTTATAAACTAGTTTTAACAATCTATTTTGAACTTTTTGAAGCAAATTCAAATCATTTTTGTAGGCACCTCCCCACGCAATTATACCATAGCTTATAATGCTGTGATAAAAGCATCATATATCATGATTAGAATTTTAGTTACTAGAAACCTTGAAATCTTATAAAATACAAAAATCAAATAATTAGTTTTCCTAATTATATAATTAATATGGTCACTCCATTTTAATCTGAAATCAAAATATAAACCCAGATATTTGCAACCTTCAATTCTCTTCAACTTTACATCATTTATACTCAATACAAAATTATTTGGCACGCTATCACAGTAATTTCCGCAAGTAATATATACAGTTTTATTAATATTTAAAGTCAGTTTATTTAATGCAAGCCACTCAGACACTTCCTTAAGGTATTTGTTCATTGTTAATTCAACTTCTTTCCAGGTTTTACCTGTAGAGATTATTGCTGTATCGTCTGCATAAGACATAATAGTATCATCAGGCATTTTAATCAAAAGATCATTCACATAAATTATAAAAAATAAAGGCCCCAAAATTGTTCCTTGAGGAACTCCAGTACTCACTACTGTTTCTTCACTTTCGGTTTGCTCTAACCTTACTTTCTGCTTTCTATTACTTAGATAATTCTTCATTAGATTATGTGTCTTTCCTCTTATGCCATAGGCGTACAATTTATCAAGCAAGATTTCGTGATTAACTGTGTCGAATGCTTTCGCAAGGTCAAGAAAAGCTATCGCAATAGGGGAACTCTTATCAAGTCCATCATATATTCTCTTTGTAATATAACTTAAAGCATCTCTAGTACCAACATTTCTGACAAAACCAAATTGTTTTGCACTTTGTAGTTTATGTTTAAAAACAAAATCATAGATTCTGTTGAAAATAATTTTTTCAAATATCTTGGCAAAGTTTGATATCAGAGATATTGGCCTGTAATTATTCATATCGTGCTTTTTTCCAGACTTAAATATAGGAACAACCTCGGCAGCTTTAAGGACATCTGGCGATACAGATTTATCTATACAGTTATTAAAAATATTTGCCAAAGCATCACTTATATGATGAGACACTATCTTAATAATCTTAGAGCTGACTTTATCTACACCTCCGTTTCTATCCTTTGAACTTTCTATTATTTTTTGTATTTCGTATTTATTTGTTGGTTATAGAAAAATAGTCTTTACATTTATAGCTGGTAGTTTTATTGACTTATTATTTGGTGCTTTAATCTTTTCACTCATCCTCTCACATTATCATTAATTTCAGTAACACCATTATTTTTAGGAGCCAAAATAACTTTTTCCGTTAGATTCGTATTGTTTGTTTTAATTGCTTTTCGGAATATTTCTTCGACAATATTTTCTTTAATGATAAAATTATCTGGTATAGCACTTAGTTTATTATCATCTTCAAAAACATTGCAGGGTTTTCCTTCTCTGATATCTAATAACTATTGTTTAAAATTATTATCATTATTCGAAACTGGCAGATTTTCATTTAACTTCATTAGCTCAAAATTCTACCATAATAAACTAAATTTAACTAAATTTTCAATAATGTTTATACGTTCTAATGTTTATGACTTTCATGTCGTACAATTGGTAATGTTTGCCTGAAATCTTCTTATACAATTACAGTTTTACCACCGAAGGGTTGGTTTACATCGCATGAATCTTTAAAAAGACGATCAACTGCTTCAAAAGCAAATTTTGAAGTCATTTCATCCCAAATAATTATTTGTGTTCTCTTTAGTTGTTTGACTTCTGCAGAGTTAGGCTTAACGTTACAAGTTGTACAATCTGTTATATTTAACGGTAGTTTAAATGTTGTATGTACGGTTTTTCCATCGACTAATGAATTCGCTGCTATACCTGTCCAAGCTACACATAAATAATGTATAGTATGATATTTAAAATAAGCTATTGAAACGTTAAGTAAATAACTTTTTCCACTTCCACCTGGTCCATCTATAAAAATATATTTTTCTTTACTTTCGTTGTTTAAACTTTTTATATTAGAGTTGAATATTGGCCTTTGTTTATCATTTAAAGAATTTATTTTTATTTTCTCATTGATTAAGAATATTATTATTATAATTTAAAATTGTTTCATCAATATCTTTTTCTATAAATGTGCTTATGTTAGGTAAATTAGAATTGTTTAAAGAAAATCCATCTACTTATAAATTATTTTTAATAACATTTAATGCAAGATTTTCACCTATATTTGTTTCGTATTTAGGATGGTATAACTTATCTTTATATTTTTCATATAAATCTTGTGCATTTATAGGATTATGAAAAACGCAAATAAAAGCAAATAATTCACAAAGAGCATAAGGGGATTCTGTTGAAGATGCTTCTTCCAAAAATCTATCCTATTCTTCATCTTTATTAATTAATTGTTTTGCCTTAGCTGCCTCATAAAACGAATTGTACATTACATCATCAACAGTAACAGAATGCAAGGCTCTAAAAGATGTAGCTCCTTTAACATCTAATTGTAAACACCCAATAAAATAACGTTCTCTATCTTTCGGACTTACTAAGTACATTTTACTGAGTATTAGTTTTCTTCTCTTTGATTCCACTTTTCAATTTTTTCATCAAATGTATAAAAATTTGATATTTCTGAATACAAGTAATTTCGTGCTTCAAACTCTACTTTATTCAATTCAAAATATGCTTTTTTCTCATACCCCGGCTAAAAACACGTCATTAATGATCGAACGCAAGCAGTAAAAATTTATGCTTTCAGGCCGGCACGCTCCGACTTATTCTCGAGTCTCTTTAGTGTGTTTTAAGAGTGGGGAGTATACGCTTATCCTTTTCTGTTTACCGGTTATGTGCGTCAACTCTCTCTCTCTCTTTCTTTGTTTCATGTATATTGTAGCCTATTCTTTTGAAAACATCAGCTACAACATTTGCTCTCTCTCTCTCTCTCTCTCTTTCTTTTATATGTATTATATAAGTCTATCCTGTTCTATTCATAGGTTACAAACATCGACTCTCTCACATGTATCATAGAAAAGTTTGTAAATAATACTTTTTGTTGTAAAAAGTTAGAATTTGTGATGCGATTGATTGTGTAATTTTATTTCTTATTTTTTAGAATTTGTTTTATTTTTATGAATTATAATCTATACTGTGTTACAATAAGAGTATAATAAGAGCGTATTACCAATATATAATAATGATTTATTTTATGAATTATCATCAGTGATGCGATTGATTGTGTGATTTAATTTTTTATTTTTTAGAATTGTATTTGTTTTATTTTTATGAATTATAATCTATAGTGTGTTATAATAAGAGTATAATAAAAGCGTATTATAATGATATATTGATGGTTTATTTAATGAATTATCATCAGTGAGAGAGTAGCAGACAAAGAGGAAAAATATTCGACCGAGAGTAGCAGATGATTTTTCGCGTTGATTTTTCATTAATGATGAATTATCAATAAGTCTAAGTTGTACGTGTTTTTAGCCCGGTATGAGAAAAAATCGTATATGCCACTTGGGATGAAAATGCGACACTGTAGGCCGGCATTTTAGCTCTCTCGGCTTCGCCTCGAGAGCTAAATCCATGCCGGCCTAGAATGCCGCATTTTTACCCCACGTAGCATAATATACTATTAATGTTGTTCTCACATTTTTTTGCACGATCATTTCTTTTCCTTCTTTAAATAATACGTTTTGCTGATTTTCTTCATGAACGCTTAGACGTTTTATAGTATGTGAAATAACGTATGAAAGATATCCTAATAATCTGTGCATTGCTTGAGGTGGACATAAATATAGTGTATTAATGTATTGTTGGATTTCGTCATTTTCATATTCAACAATTTCATCATCATCAACAAAGAACTGTTGAGATAATTTTCCCAAATTAAGAAATGGATTAAATTCATTTCTAACACTAAATCTATAATTATAAAATTAAAAATTTTAATATTAGATTTATCAAATTTACTTTTCATATTTGGCATCCATCCAAAACCACCATTAGGATGAATAAGCAGATATGTCATAGGATCTGTGTGTTTGCTAATTGTCGATATACTAATTGGTTTATCATACTTAGAGTAAATGACAATATCACGTTCAACAGGAGGAAGAGCGTCTTCTCCAACATGTACTATTGCAACTTCATTGCAGGTAGGTAGATTATATCTATTTTTATCCAAATTATATATCCTATTGTCTTGTTACAAATAAAGCTTCTTTTTCATCTTCTTCTTTTGATTCTTTTTTTTTCTTTATTTAATTTAATCTTATCAGTCCTAATTTTATTATCGTTATAATTTAAGCGGATATCATCGATTTCCATTACATCATCATCTGGTTTAAAAAAATTTGTATCTGAAATATCACTGTCAATTTTCATCAAAATTATTTCATGATTCGAATTATTTTGTTTACGATACATTTCCGTGATCTTTTTTTGTTTTGCCAATAAAGTCCTCTGTAAGTTTTTTTCTAATAGTTCAAGCTTGGCGAAATGTAAATTTAATGGTATTTGATTTATACGTCGCTCATGACAAAAACTCATCTTTATCATGTCCGCTGGATTATCGTAATTAATATTTGCATTATTATAATTTCGTAAAACTGAAAATATTCTCATTTGTTGCGTTTTACAAATTCTTGATAAACGTAATCGCATTTGAGAAACATCATATCTTAAACAACATGGACCTAAATTATAAAGTGTTGCAACAACAAAAGCAATTGCAAAAACGCCACAATCATAATCATTTGCTTGTGATTGTACTGTTTCGAATTCTATGCTCAATTCTGATTTGTTTGAAAATAATCTGTTTGTATAAATCTTATGCTTATCTTGTGGATATTTAAGATTTAAACTTTCATATGTATGAATTACCTTATTATTATAATGCATACAAATCCGGTGACCTTTTTCTAAACTTTTGGAATATAATAACTGTATAAAGTCTCCATCAATCGGTACTAAATTAATATATTGTGGTCTTTGAATTAGTGAATTTGATTGCATGTTAAATGAGGTTCACCGGTTTAAAATATTATTTAATTCTAATATATGAATATTAGTTAACATGAAAGCAATTCCACTATACAATCCCTGTTCTTTAATAATCAATTTATCTTTCTCAGTCATAACCATTATTGAAAATCGAAATTTTTTTAAGGATTTTAATTTATTTTTAATGAACTTTTCTCAAAGATATTCACAAAAGAATTGCTTTTGTATTAACTAATTTAATTTACTGCTTTTTAAATCATTCATTTATTCACAGTATTATTCTATTTTTACAAAATAATTTTCATTATTGTTGTATTTTCATTGTGTTAAGTTTTTAGAGTGGTCGAACAGAAATTGTTACCTCTACAGCCTTAATTCCAGAAAATTCCATGATAGTATGCAGAAACGCAGCTTTCAAAGTTTTTCTGTCATTTTCAAACATCTGCCGTAATTTGAATTCTCAATATAATATGATGTTTGATCTTGCAACTCAAAGGCCTCTTCAAGACCTTTTAGTTGCAAGATCAAAAACCTTCGTAGGACGTTTGGAACCGAAGATACAATAATTTAAGGGTTGTCTATTTTTCAAAGTAGACATGGAATTCTGCATACTATCATGGAATTTTCTGGAATTAAGGCTGTAGAGGTGACAATTTCTGTTCGACCACTCTGAAAACTTGACTCCGTGTATATTTTTTACCGAGAAATTAAATTTTTATATTTACAAGGTAGAAAAAAAGGTCACTGTTGTATTTAGGGCTATTTTTGTCCTAAAAAGGGCCGAAAAGGGTCTTAAAAAGAGTTTGAAGGCCAATATGAAAATTGTTTTAAAAAACTGGCCAAATTTCTTGACAAAAAGGTATTACGACTTTTTTCGTTCAGAAGTAGAGATTTCGCGTTATTTGAGATTAAAAAAGCCCTATTTTTGCGAAAATAACGTTTTCGGACAACTTTGAGCTCCTGTATCTCAGAGGCAATGACTCAGAATGATCTGAGAGAATACATGAAAACTCTGGAAATCAAAACAAACATTTAGGCAAAGTTTGGAGGAATTTTATTTTTTTTTTATGTATACTTCACGTGGACACCCCCATATATATATAATCTTATAGTAAAATATTTTATCATCTTGTATGAAAATTATTTTGTGAAAATAGAATAACACTGTGAATAAATAAATGATTATAAGAAAATACTGAAAACTGTAAATAACAATAAAAAAGCGTTAAGATAAATAATGATTGTTTATTGTTGAGATATATTTATTAAACGTATTCACAAACGTAATGTTCTCGAACTTCTATCATATGTCTAAGTTTATTTGTATAACTAACTTGTGAACTGGCTTCTGCAGCTTTATTATCGCACCTTAGAGTCATAGGTGTAAAGGAACATTTCAATATCAGACTTAATGAATTTTTCAATGATACCATCTCCTGACATGCTTCGCTCATCGCAACATACTCAGCTTGACACGTTGAGAGAGCTACGTAAGACTGTTTATGTGTTTTTCAGGCTATTGTATCACCGTACAATTTAATAACAAAACCACTCGTTGTCAATGATCCTTTGCAATCAGCAAAACTTTCATCTGAGTATCCTTGCATGTTTTCCAGCTTTCCTTCAAACTTTAGTCCTAGACTTTTGGAATATTTCAAGTATCTGCATAAACGTTTTACCATTTTCCATTCTTCTTCAGTTGGATTGTTTTGATGTCTGCTCAATACATTTACAGTATATGTTATATCTGGGCGTACAGTATTTGCAAGATAGAGAAGAGAACCAATTATTTCTCTGTAAGGTGCATTTATCTTATTTGAGACATCATTTACTTGATTTTCTGTTTCTTCTCTTTCACGTCGTTCTCTATTTGCCACTTGACTTGTTACCATTGGTGTTCTTTGCGGATGCATTTCACTATATCCAAAACGTTTAAGTAGATTATTGATGTAATTTTCCAACTTAAGTGTTATAGTATGATTTTGTCTATCTCTTTCAATTTCTATACCTAAGAAGTTCTTTGGTTCTCCTAAGTCAGACATTTCGAATTCCAACATAAGTTTCTGTTTAATATCGTCTAACTTGTTTTCATCATTGCTAGCTATCAGCATATCATCCACATATAATAACAATATTAAGAGCTTATTGTTTTCATGCCATGTAAAGAGGCATGGTTCAGAGTCATGAGAATCTAGATTCAGTTTTCCAGCTGCTTCTGAAAACCTTTCATGCTATCTCTTCGGACTTATTTTTAATCCATATAAAGCACGTTCGATTTTGCATACTCTGCTTCTTCTTAAATCAAGTGAGCAGTCAATACCTTCAGGTATTTCCATGTATATTTCATTATCTATTTTGCCATTTAGAAAAGCTGCTTTTACATCCAGCTGTCTTACTTCCAGATCAAGCTTGTTTATTATAACTAGCACGGCTCTAATTAAAGGCAATCGCGAAACTGGTGCGTAAGTTTCATTCAATTCATATTAATTTTTATCTTTGAAACCTCTTATAACCAGTCGAGCTTTATACTTTTTGTCTCCATTTGTTCCAATTTTTCTTTTCAGAACCCACCTTGAATCTATAATATTTGGTTTTTCTCCACTAACATTTGATGGTCTATCAACAATTTTCCAAACCTTGTTCTTTTCCATAGATTGCAGTTTGGACTTAATAGCTTTTTCCCATTCATAATTATCTTCTGATTTCATGGCTTGTTGGTATGAGTTTGGATCATTCTGTGTTGTGGCTATAAATGTACTAATTTCTTCATTCTCAAGCAAATTTATATCTGATTCAAGTTCATGTTCTTCTTGAGGTTGTAATTTCTCTTTCCTTGGACGTCCTCTTTTCCTTTTCTCTCCCTCCGTTTCAGAGATCAAAATTTCTTTTTCATTTTCAAACTGTAAAAACCAATTTTCGCGATCTATTTCTTCCATTGAGTTGTTCCAATCTTTTATGCTATTTTTGTTGTATCTATCTCCATATACTTGTTTTTCATTGAATCGAGCATCTTTGCTTTCATAGCATTTGCCTTCTTCCGGTTTTATAAAAATATATCCTGTTGGTTTGTATCCTATTAATACAACTCTTTTGCCCAGCTGATCAAACTTATTTCCAACTTTTCTTTGCACTTTCATATATGCAATGCAGCCAAAACGTTTAAGTTGTTCTAGATGAAGATTAAAGTTTGGATTTAATTTTTGTAGAGGTGGTATCATATCATTCGAACTATGAGGAGCCCTGTTGTAGAAGTATACAGCCGCATTCACTGCTGAATCCCACATATTTTCAGGTAGATTTGTATCGTACATTAGTGCTCTGACTTTCCTTTGAATGGTCTGATTGAATCGCTCAGCAACACCATTATGCTGAGGTGTATCAGGATTAGCTGTATTTAATTCAGCATCAAACTTATTTAGTACTTCTGTGGCGTGTCCTCCTGTAAATTCTGTACCTTGGTCACATCGAAGATAACAAAATTTTGCATCATATCCTAATGAATTTCTAGTAGATGTGATAAAAATTTCCAAACAATATCCAGCTTCAGATTTAGTTTTCATAGGGTATGCCATTGCTGCTCTTGAAAAATCATCAATAAATACTGAAATAAATTTATATCCTTTGGGGTGTGAAGCAAGTTTTATTGGACCCATTAAGTCGGAATGAACTATTTGTAGAGGTTTTGTGGCTCTTTGTCTAGTCGAGCTAAAAGGTAATCTATTGAACTTCGATACTATACATGCTTCACATTCTTTAATTGAATCATCGAATACTACTTTTTTTAGTCCTTTTATATTTGGAAATTTCTTTTGAAATTCTTTTAAGTATTTCAAAGAAGCATGACCTAACCTTACATGCCATAGCATTTTATTATTGACTTTGTAACAATCTTCATCTGTATTTTCTGTTTTTACTTTTTCCATCTTGTTTATTTTTCGGTCTTTAAGTGTATCTTGAAAATTCGAATATCTGAGGTGTTCTTCATTATTGAAATTCATTTTCTTTTGTTCATCAATCTTTTTATTAATTTCTTCCTTTTTAGTGTCAAGCTTGTCTTCTTCATCTGTCTTTTCTATTTTATCATCATATTCTTTTTGTCTTGTAGCTATATATGCAACAATTTTGCTGACTTTAGATTTGCATGTTTCTTCATCATTATTCGAGCTGCTGGATTCCAATGTTATAATCCAAAAGGGTTTTTCATAAATTCCTGAAATTAGTGTTTCTTGTGATTGTGGATCAAAAATATCTATGCATTTATTATCTAAATAAATGCTCAATCCTCCATCAACAAATTTCCGAAGTGAAAGTAAGTTCTCCGACAATGTATTAGCATAAATTACATTATATAAATTCAATAATTTGTTATTAACATGTCCTGAGATCTGACCAACTCCCTCCGATTTTATTGTTGCGTGATTATCCTTATTTGCACATTTAACTTCGGTTTTGATGTTTTCGTTGAGTGTTCTAAAAATTAACCTACAATTTGACATGTGCTCCGTAGCACCCCAATCTGCCAGATATCTAACTAACTGATTTTCACTACTTTGGCCTATTGTATCGAGCTTATCTTTTGTAAGTAGACCTACGCACTCACCATTTTTTAATTTTAATTCTGGTCCACCTTTCATTTTATTATTTCTAGTGATACTTGATTTACCACTTCCTCGTAAGTGACTTCGACCTCGATTTTTGTCAAACTTATATCGTTTAGTGTCACCGCGAGTTTGAGCGTAGTCTATTTTTCGCTTTGTAGTAAAACGATTTGTCGCCCTTTTTCTATCCCTAAAACAATCAAAATTATCATACCTTCTTTGCTGCTCATTTTCTTTCAAAATCTTTTCCAGCTGTGCATTTGAATACGAACAGTCCGCACGGCCATGACCCTCATACCACTTGCAACGGAAACACATTTTTCCTTTTCTTGTACAATGGTCTTTGTAATGACCTTTATTACCGCAGTTTACACATTGGATTCCTGGATGTGGCACATAGTATGAGGTCACACCGCCGGTGCTGTCTTTTTGTCCAGCTGCTTTTTCTTCATCTCGAGCTGCATCCTGTTGAAGAATGTAATCTTTTAGTTGATTTAGAGTTAGCATTTCTCCAGTAGCATTTTTGTTAAATATTTGAAAATCTCTAACTTTTGGGTTATTAGTAACTATAGCTTCAAAGAAAGCATCTCTGATTTCAATTTCAGAGAAATTTGGAGTTTGAGGTAGTTTATTATATAATCGAACTATTTTATCAAATCTATTCTAGAAGACCGAGGTCTTTTCTTTATTTGGGTTATACTTGATTTTATGTAACTGTTTCCTCAAGCTGGTTGTAGTAAGTGCTGATTCGGAAGTTTTAAAACGTTTAATTTCTTTTAACATCTCTACTGGATCACGAATCTGAGAAACCTCAAAATGATAGGATTTGTCTATTCTATTTATAAGAATATCTCTGACTCTAATTTTGTCTTTTTCCAACTTAGCAGAATCTACAACACGGTCCAATCCTGCTGAGGAATCAATCACATATAATAAATCGCGAATTGTCAAGTCTGAATTCAAGTAATCCATAAAAGAATCAATATCTGAATCTGGAGTTAATTTATGTTCTCTACGTATTGTACTATCTTTATTATTAACTTCAATTTGAATTTTATCAGTTAAGTTTGAATTATTATTTATTAAATTTATTTTTCCTAATTCTTTTTGGATTACTTGAGTTATATCATTTTTATTTAAAATTCCATCAGTTTCTTCAGTGGAATTCGTATTGTCACTCAAGCTTGTTACTACCTCAGGTCCTTTTTATCTCCAGCTGATTGATATTCTTCATACTCCTCTTTGACCCATTTATTGACTTTATTCTCGATCCAATTTAACCTATTATCAATAGAGCATCTGAAATTTGATATGACCAGTGCCGTCCGGTCCATATTCTCATAGGATTCCTCCCTTATACTCCCAATATCTCTCTGCATTTTCTCCAGCTTTTCCATGATTTCTGTAAACATATTAAAATTATTATACATTTCCGTTTCAGGATCTGTATAAGAGTTTAGATTTAAATTGGATTCACTGAATGAATCTACTTTTAGTGCCCTTGTTCTCTTACGGAGTTTATTCAGATTCAAATCCAGTTTGACTTTTTCTGTCATTTTAATAACTGGGGTGGATTTATTACCTTGCAACTTAAGATTCAGCTCGTCATTAGAGCTCTGCGAACCTTGTTGCGTCTCGAACTTAGGAACATCCAACTTATCTCGCGGTGCACCTTTATCCTCCTTTACATCCAGCTTTTTGGGCCGAGCCTCTTTCAGTTGGCTTGAAGTGGGCTCCTCAGTCAAAGCCACCTCCTTGACCTTTGATTTATCTATTTCTCTTCTTACCGAGTCCAGCAGCTCCTCATTGACATTAGATAAATATAAATTAAATTATAATATATAATCACTCAATTAACGTACAACAATTAATAGATTATTATATATTTAAGGCTGGTATTTATAAATGAAAGACTCACTCAATTAACGTACAAAAATTAATAGAGTAAAGCTTACAGCCTGTATCGGCACACGCAGTGTAGCAGCAACAACATACACCACACCACATGCACCGGCCAACAAAATTTGAATCTGAATTGCATGCATAAATTGTATTAAATTAATTTTTTTTTTTTTAATCAATTTAATTTTCAAGCTTTTTAATCAAGCAAATTTTACCTATAGGATATTCAACGTCTGAAGACGTGATTATAAAAATCTCTCCTTCACTATTCACTTCAGGATACATCCCTTCTCCAGGATGTCTTTCAGAGATTTGTAGCTCCTGATCTTGCAGAAGCAAAAACAACCTGACGTTCCTCTCGTCTGTTAATAATTCAAACTTATTAATTTTAGATTTATAAAAAACAAAATAAAAATTAAATTAATGAAGCTATTTATAAAGTAATACATATTCCATCTTAATACGCGTAGAATACGCACGTGCGTACATTATCGTATAAAAAAAAATTATACATATATGTATACATACACATACACATGCATGTATTTTCAATTTAATTCGTTCAACTCGTTCAGAGTATATTTGGGCATCATTTTATACATACAGTTAATTCTGTAGCCCGAACTTGACATGCGTCCACGTCAAGTTACTCCCTCTTTACGAGAACGAACGCTAAAAGAAGAGGAGAAAGAATATGAGAGAGAGAGAGAGAGAGAAATAAACATGGCCGCCACACACGTCCACACACGTCCAACAAAAACAAAAGAAATAATTCCCTTTTCTTTTTTTTTATATTAAAAATTTTAATTGACGATTCTCTCTTTTTTTTATAATAAAAAAAAATTTTAAACAATTTTCTTTTTCCTGATTTTATCTGTAAAATTCGAAAATCACCCTCTGTAAAAATTCCTCTCTTCTAAATTTTTAACAAACAAAATTTTCAATAAAATAAAATTTTAATAAAATAAACAATCATTTCCATTAATAAAAACTTTCAATTTTCAAACAACAAAAAAATTTTATACTAAAATTTTCAATTAAATTTGAAGACAATTTTTAATAATGAATTTTCCACCGTCAGTAAAGAAAACTCACCCCGAGACTTAGGGACGTCAAACATTTTCCTATTCTGGTCAGCCGACATTCCACCAACAAGATTTGACAACTTAAGAAAAGATTTAAACTGCAAAACTCCAACAGCAAAACTTTCAGCTAAAACACAAGCAATTCAATATGGCTGCTCGCGACGCTCTCGAACTAAAATGTAAAACTCTCCTCTTGCTTCTCCTTCCTTCTTATAGCACCAACACTACAGCCTTTTTTAAAGAAACACAAAAAGAAAACACGCGCTGTTAAAGCGTGCCTGGCTTTTAACACGCAAAGAAAACAGATTCCTATTAGATTAGGTTTTGCAATGACTATTAATAAATCCCAAGGACAATATTATGAAGAAGTTAGTGTATATTTGCCATCACCCGTTTTCAGTCATGGACAATTATATGTTGCCCTTCCAAGGACAAAACATAAAAATAATTTGAAATTATTTTGAAGCAAAAGCGCAATAGTCAACGGAGAAAATAAGAATGATCAAGACACAATTTATACAAAAAACATTGTATATGAAGAAATATTATAAATAATATTGTAGATATTTATATAATAAAGATATTATGATATCTTATATAATAATATTTGATATAATATTCAAAATCATGATGTATTTTAGAAAGCACTGATGAATTGACTGTACACGGAATTGCACAGTGATATAGATTGCATTTAAAAATTTACAGTACAATCGGCTGCATATGGGGATGCGCTGTTGAATCGGCTGCATATGCACAGAAATAAATTTGACAATAAATAATTACCATATTTTGTTCGTGTACGATTTCAGAATTAATCGAAAAAATATATTTCAAATTCGATAAAGCGTTTTTCTAAAAATTGTAATATACCATTACAAGAAGTTTTGAAATACGGTATATCTGTATTACAAGAAACGTTAAAGTAAAAAATTACAACTTATTTTATTTACAAATTCAAAAATAGTAATGTTAGTTATAATTACATTTAATATTTCAAAAAAAATTAAAATCTCCTAATGCCAAATTTCTTTCTGTGTGGGAATGCGCTGTTAAATCGGTTGCATATGGGAATGCGCTGTTGAATCGGCTGCATGTGGGAATGCATTGTTGAATCGGCTGCATATGGGAATGTGCTGTTTAATCGGTTGCATATGGTGATGCGCTGTTGAATCGGCTGCATATGGGGATGCGCTGTTGTACTGGCTGCACATAAAGATACACAGTCAAATCAACTGCTTAATAATTGTTGCTAAATATTGTGCAAATAAGCATATGGAGCGGAGCCTGTTATTAAAAAATTTGAAAAAAAAACGCTCCACTGACGAATCCCTTAAAAAATAACAGGCTTGGATGAAATGCTTTATTAGAGTAAAAAATAAAAATGCAAGAGAGGACAAAAATGCAAGAAGCTGTAAAAAACAGAAAAGCAAGATAGAGTAAGAAAAAGAACAAAGATAAAACAAAAAGCGACGGCAAGCGAAAAAGACAGCAAGAGACAGAAAGAAAGAGAATGCATGGGAGAACAAAGAAGCGTAAGGCAGCAAGACGTGGGAATGCGAGAAAAAACACGAGAAAGCGTGAGAAAACATAAGAAATCAAGAGAGAATGTAGAGGAGCAACAGAGAGAGAGAGACCTAGTTTGGTACTTATGATAAATGTTTATATTCCGAAAAAATGTATAAGTCCAAAAAAAATATAAGGCTCAAGAAAATATGAGGCCCAAAAAAATATTAGGCCTAAAAAAAGGCAAGAAAATATAATGTTCAAAAAGTATAGAGAAGAAAAAATTATTGGGCCCAAAAAAAAGGCCCAAGAAAATATAATGCTCAAAAAATATAAAGAAAAAATTATTCGGCCCAAAAAAATATAAAGCTCAAAAAAATATAAGGCTAATAAAAATATGCTCGAAAAATATGTAGAGAAAATTATTGGGCCCAAAAAAATATACATCTGAAAAAAATATATGGCTCAAAAAATATAGAGAAGAAAAAATCATTAGGCCCAAAAAAATGTAAGGCCCAAAAAAATATATTGCTTAAAAAATATAGTGAAGAAGAAATTATTGGGCCCAAAAAATATAAGGCCCAAAAAAAATTGCTACTTTTATTAAAAAAAGATTAGACACATTTGAAAAGAGCGGAGAACCGGAGATCCGGAGAAAAACGTGGTTTCACTTTAATATAATATAGGATTTTATTGAATGCATGTGCCGCGAGGCTTTTATATTAACTAATTTAATTACTGCCTTTTAACTTTTGAAGCTGAAAAATAAAATAAATTATGAATAATGCTACGAATTAATAGTTATATGATGAAAAAAAAATAATAAAATTTATGAAAATAATATAACGATAAAAAATGGTTATTCTAAGCAATAATCTATATATATATATATATATATATATATATATATATATATATATTAATCATTAAAAAAAGTTTGTTGTAAAAAGAACTAAAATAAAAAATAATTTGGATTATTCTTAATATAATAATTATATTCTTCGATTTATTCACTGTTATTTACGGATATTTGCAGTATCTATATTTAAAAAATGTATAAATGATTATAAATGTCAAGAATAAGCGAGCGGCATCACTCTGAAGTTGCTCCGCCATTCTGTGCTTATGTTTTGCTGGTTGCAGCGCTACGGCTCAACAGCGGTCATCGCCTTGATTACACAAAGCTGCCAGTTGAAAGCTAGCTTTCGCACATGGAGCCACGCTCCGTTACTAAGATCGATATATAGATATTTTGTACTTATTATTAAAAAATTGTTCTCTTTAATAAATAAATCTCAACAGGTTATAGGCCAGGCACGCTTTAACAGCGCGTGTTTTCTTTTTTGTGTTTCTTTAAAAAAGGCTGTAGTGTTGGTGCTATAAGAAGGAAAGAGAAGCAAGAGGAGAGTTTTACATTTTAGTTCGAGAGCGTCGTGAGCAGCCATATTGAATTGCTTGTGTTTTAGCTGGAAGTTTTGCTGTTGGAGTTTTGCAGTTTGAATCTTTTCTTAAGTTGTCAAATCTTGTTGGTGGAATGTCGGCTGACCAGAATAGGAAAATGTTTGACGTCCCTAAGTCTCGGGGTGAGTTTTCTTTACTGACGGTGGAAAATTCATTATTAAAAATTGTCTTTAAATTTAATTGAAAATTTTAGTATAAAATTTTTTTTGTTGTTTGAAAATTGAAAGTTTTTATTAATGGAAATGATTGTTTATTTTATTAAAATTTTATTTTATTGAAAATTTTGTTTGTTAAAAATTTAGAAGAGAGGAATTTTTACAGAGGGTGATTTTCGAATTTTACAGATAAAATCAGGAAAAAGAAAATTGTTTAAAATTTTTTTTTATTATAAAAAAAAGAGAGAATCGTCAATTAAAATTTTTAATATAAAAAAAAAGAAAAGGGAATTATTTCTTTTGTTTTTGCTGGACGTGTGTGGACGTGTGTGGCGGCCATGTTTATTTCTCTCTCTCTCTCTCTCATATTCTTTCTCCTCTTCTCTAACGCTAAAGCGTTCGTTCTCGTAAAGAGGGAGTAACTTGACGTGGACGCATGTCAAGTTCGGGCTACAGAATTAACTGTATGTATAAAATGATGCCCAAATATACTCTGAACGAGTTGAACGAATTAAATTGAAAATACATGCATGTGTATGTGTATGTATACATATATGTATAATTTTTTTTTATACGATAATGTACGCACGTGCGTATTCTACGCGTATTAAGATGGAATATGTATTACTTTATAAATAGCTTCATTAATTTAATTTTTATTTTGTTTTTTATAAATCTAAAATTAATAAGTTTGAATTATTAACAGACGAGAGGAACGTCAGGTTGTTTTTGCTTCTGCAAGATCAGGAGCTACAAATCTCTGAAAGACATCCTGGAGAAGGGATGTATCCTGAAGTGAATAGTGAAGGAGAGATTTTTATAATCACGTCTTCAGACGTTGAATATCCTATAGGTAAAATTTGCTTGATTAAAAAGCTTGAAAATTAAATTGATTAAAAAAAAAAAAATTAATTTAATACAATTTATGCATGCAATTCAGATTCAAATTTTGTTGGCCGGTGCATGTGGTGTGGTGTATGTTGTTGCTGCTACACTGCGTGTGCCGATACAGGCTGTAAGCTTTACTCTATTAATTTTTGTACGTTAATTGAGTGAGTCTTTCATTTATAAATACCAGCCTTAAATATATAATAATCTATTAATTGTTGTACGTTAATTGAGTGATTATATATTATAATTTAATTTATATTTATCTAATGTCAATGAGGAGCTGCTGGACTCGGTAAGAAGAGAAATAGATAAATCAAAGGTCAAGGAGGTGGCTTTGACTGAGGAGCCCACTTCAAGCCAACTGAAAGAGGCTCGGCCCAAAAAGCTGGATGTAAAGGAGGATAAAGGTGCACCGCGAGATAAGTTGGATGTTCCTAAGTTCGAGACGCAACAAGGTTCGCAGAGCTCTAATGACGAGCTGAATCTTAAGTTGCAAGGTAATAAATCCACCCCAGTTATTAAAATGACAGAAAAAGTCAAACTCGATTTGAATCTGAATAAACTCCGTAAGAGAACAAGGGCACTAAAAGTAGATTCATTCAGTGAATCCAATTTAAATCTAAACTCTTATACAGATCCTGAAACGGAAATGTATAATAATTTTAATATGTTTACAGAAATCATGGAAAAGCTGGAGAAAATGCAGAGAGATATTGGGAGTATAAGGGAGGAATCCTATGAGAATATGGACCGGACGGCACTGGTCATATCAAATTTCAGATGCTCTATTGATAATAGGTTAAATTGGATCGAGAATAAAGTCAATAAATGGGTCAAAGAGGAGTATGAAGAATATCAATCAGCTGGAGATAAAAAAGGACCTGAGGTAGTAACAAGCTTGAGTGACAATACGAATTCCACTGAAGAAACTGATGGAATTTTAAATAAAAATGATATAACTCAAGTAATCCAAAAAGAATTAGGAAAAATAAATTTAATAAATAATAATTCAAACTTAACTGATAAAATTCAAATTGAAGTTAATAATAAAGATAGTACAATACGTAGAGAACATAAATTAACTCCAGATTCAGATATTGATTCTTTTATGGATTACTTGAATTCAGACTTGACAATTCGCGATTTATTATATGTGATTGATTCCTCAGCAGGATTGGACCGTGTTGTAGATTCTGCTAAGTTGGAAAAAGACAAAATTAGAGTCAGAGATATTCTTATAAATAGAATAGACAAATCCTATCATTTTGAGGTTTCTCAGATTCGTGATCCAGTAGAGATGTTAAAAGAAATTAAACGTTTTAAAACTTCCGAATCAGCACTTACTACAACCAGCTTGAGGAAACAGTTACATAAAATCAAGTATAACCCAAATAAAGAAAAGACCTCGGTCTTCTAGAATAGATTTGATAAAATAGTTCGATTATATAATAAACTACCTCAAACTCCAAATTTCTCTGAAATTGAAATCAGAGATGCTTTCTTTGAAGCTATAGTTACTAATAACCCAAAAGTTAGAGATTTTCAAATATTTAACAAAAATGCTACTGGAGAAATGCTAACTCTAAATCAACTAAAAGATTACATTCTTCAACAGGATGCAGCTCGAGATGAAGAAAAAGCAGCTGGACAAAAAGACAGCACCGGCGGTGTGACCTCATACTATGTGCCACATCCAGGAATCCAATGTGTAAACTGCGGTAATAAAGGTCATTACAAAGACCATTGTACAAGAAAAGGAAAAATGTGTTTCCGTTGCAAGTGGTATGAGGGTCATGGCTGTGCGGACTGTTCGTATTCAAATGCACAGCTGGAAAAGATTTTGAAAGAAAATGAGCAGCAAAGAAGGTATGATAATTTTGATTGTTTTAGGGATAGAAAAAGGGCGACAAATCGTTTTACTACAAAGCGAAAAATAGACTACGCTCAAACTCGCGGTGACACTAAACGATATAAGTTTGACAAAAATCGAGGTCGAAGTCACTTACGAGGAAGTGGTAAATCAAGTATCACTAGAAATAATAAAATGAAAGGTGGACCAGAATTAAAATTAAAAAATGGTGAGTGCGTAGGTCTACTTACAAAAGATAAGCTCGATACAATAGGCCAAAGTAGTGAAAATCAGTTAGTTAGATATCTGGCAGATTGGGGTGCTACGGAGCACATGTCAAATTGTAGGTTAATTTTTAGAACACTCAACGAAAACATCAAAACCGAAGTTAAATGTGCAAATAAGGATAATCACGCAACAATAAAATCGGAGGGAGTTGGTCAGATCTCAGGACATGTTAATAACAAATTATTGAATTTATATAATGTAATTTATGCTAATACATTGTCGGAGAACTTACTTTCACTTCGGAAATTTGTTGATGAAGGATTGAGCATTTATTTAGATAATAAATGCATAGATATTTTTGATCCACAATCACAAGAAACACTAATTTCAGGAATTTATGAAAAACCCTTTTGGATTATAACATTGGAATCCAGCAGCTCGAATAATGATGAAGAAACATGCAAATCTAAAGTCAGCAAAATTGTTGCATATATAGCTACAAGACAAAAAGAATATGATGATAAAATAGAAAAGACAGATGAAGAAGACAAGCTTGACACTAAAAAGGAAGAAATTAATGAAAAGATTGATGAACAAAAGAAAATGAATTTCAATAATGAAGAATACCTCAGATATTCGAATTTTCAAGATACACTTAAAGACCGAAAAATAAACAAGATGGAAAAAGTAAAAACAGAAAATACAGATGAAGATTGTTACAAAGTCAATAATAAAATGCTATGGCATGTAAGGTTAGGTCATGCTTCTTTGAAATACTTAAAAGAATTTCAAAAGAAATTTCCAAATATAAAAGGACTAAAAAAAGTAGTATTCGATGATTCAATTAAAGAATGTGAAGCATGTATAGTATCAAAGTTCAATAGATTACCTTTTAGCTCGACTAGACAAAGAGCCACAAAACCTCTACAAATAGTTCATTCCGACTTAATGGGTCCAATAAAACCTGCTTCACACCCCAAAGGATATAAATTTATTTCAGTATTTATTGATGATTTTTCAAGAGCAGCAATGGCATACCCTATGAAAACTAAATTTGAAGCTGGATATTGTTTGGAAATTTTTATCACATCTACTAGAAATTCATTAGGATATGATGCAAAATTTTGCTATCTTCGATGTGACCAAGGTACAGAATTTACAGGAGGACACGCCACAGAAGTACTAAATAAGTTTGATGCTGAATTAAATACAGCTAATCCTGATACACCTCAGCATAATGGTGTTGCTGAGCGATTCAATCAGACCATTCAAAGGAAAGTCAGAGCACTAATGTACGATACAAATCTACCTGAAAATATGTGGGATTCAGCAGTGAATGCGGCTGTATACTTCTACAACAGGGCTCCTCATAGTTCGAATGATATGATACCACCTCTACAAAAATTAAATCCAAACTTTAATCTTCATCTAGAACAACTTAAACGTTTTGGCTGCATTGCATATATGAAAGTGCAAAGAAAAGTTGGAAATAAGTTTGATCAGCTGGGCAAAAGAGTTGTATTAATAGGATACAAACCAACAGGATATATTTTTATAAAACCGGAAGAAGGCAAATGCTATGAAAGCAAAGATGCTCGATTCAATGAAAAACAAGTATATGGAGATAGATACAACAAAAATAGCATAAAAGATTGGAACAACTCAATGGAAGAAATAGATCGCGAAAATTGGTTTTTACAGTTTGAAAATGAAAAAGAAATTTTGATCTCTGAAACGGAGGGAGAGAAAAGGAAAAGAGGACGTCCAAGGAAAGAGAAATTACAACCTCAAGAAGAACATGAACTTGAATCAGATATAAATTTGCTTGAGAATGAAGAAATTAGTACATTTATAGCCACAACACAGAATGATCCAAACTCATACCAACAAGCCATGAAATCAGAAGATAATTATGAATGGGAAAAAGCTATTAAGTCCAAACTGCAATCTATGGAAAAGAACAAGGTTTGGAAAATTGTTGATAGACCATCAAATGTTAGTGGAGAAAAACCAAATATTATAGATTCAAGGTGGGTTCTGAAAAGAAAAATTGGAACAAATGGAGACAAAAAGTATAAAGCTCGACTGGTTATAAGAGGTTTCAAAGATAAAAATTAATATGAATTGAATGAAACTTACGCACCAGTTTCGCGATTGCCTTTAATTAGAGCCGTGCTAGTTATAATAAACAAGCTTGATCTGGAAGTAAGACAGCTGGATGTAAAAACAGCTTTTCTAAATGGCAAAATAGATAATGAAATATACATGGAAATACCTGAAGGTATTGACTGCTCACTTGATTTAAGAAGAAGCAAAGTATGCAAAATCGAACGTGCTTTATATGGATTAAAAATAAGTCCGAAGAGATAGCATGAAAGGTTTTCAGAAGCAGCTGGAAAACTGAATCTAGATTCTCATGACTCTGAACCATGCCTCTTTACATGGCATGAAAACAATAAGCTCTTAATATTGTTATTATATGTGGATGATATGCTGATAGCTAGCAATGATGAAAACAAGTTAGACGATATTAAACAGAAACTTATGTTGGAATTCGAAATGTCTGACTTAGGAGAACCAAAGAACTTCTTAGGTATAGAAATTGAAAGAGATAGACAAAATCATACTATAACACTTAAGTTGGAAAATTACATCAATAATCTACTTAAACGTTTTGGATATAGTGAAATGCATCCGCAAAGAACACCAATGGTAACAAGTCAAGTGGCAAATAGAGAACGACGTGAAAGAGAAGAAACAGAAAATCAAGTAAATGATGTCTCAAATAAGATAAATGCACCTTACAGAGAAATAATTGGTTCTCTTCTCTATCTTGCAAATACTGTACGCCCAGATATAACATATACTGTAAATGTATTGAGCAGACATCAAAACAATCCAACTGAAGAAGAATGGAAAATGGTAAAACGTTTATGCAGATACTTGAAATATTCCAAAAGTCTAGGACTAAAGTTTGAAGGAAAGCTGGAAAACATGCAAGGATACTCAGATGAAAGTTTTGCTGATTGCAAAGGATCATTGACAACGAGTGGTTTTGTTATTAAATTGTACGGTGATACAATAGCCTGAAAAACACATAAACAGTCTTACGTAGCTCTCTCAACGTGTCAAGCTGAGTATGTTGCGATGAGCGAAGCATGTCAGGAGATGGTATCATTGAAAAATTCATTAAGTCTGATATTGAAATGTTCCTTTACACCTATGACTCTAAGGTGCGATAATAAAGCTGCAGAAGCCAGTTCACAAGTTAGTTATACAAATAAACTTAGACATATGATAGAAGTTCGAGAACATTACGTTTGTGAATACGTTTAATAAATATATCTCAACAATAAACAATCATTATTTATCTTAACGCTTTTTTATTGTTATTTACAGTTTTCAGTATTTTCTTATAATCATTTATTTATTCACAGTGTTATTCTATTTTCACAAAATAATTTTCATACAAGATGATAAAATATTTTACTATAAGATTATATATATATGGGGGTGTCCACGTGAAGTATACATAAAAAAAAAATAAAATTCCTCCAAACTTTGCCTAAATGTTTGTTTTGATTTCCAGAGTTTTCATGTATTCTCTCAGATCATTCTGAGTCATTGCCTCTGAGATACAGGAGCTCAAAGTTGTCCGAAAACGTTATTTTCGCAAAAATAGGGCTTTTTTAATCTCAAATAACGCGAAATCTCTACTTCTGAACGAAAAAAGTCGTAATACCTTTTTGTCAAGAAATTTGGCCAGTTTTTTAAAACAATTTTCATATTGGCCTTCAAACTCTTTTTAAGACCCTTTTCGGCCCTTTTTAGGACAAAAATAGCCCTAAATACAACAGTGACCTTTTTTTCTACCTTGTAAATATAAAAATTTAATTTCTCGGTAAAAAATATACACGGAGTCAAGTTTTCAGAGTGGTCGAACAGAAATTGTCACCTCTACAGCCTTAATTCCAGAAAATTCCATGATAGTATGCAGAATTCCATGTCTACTTTGAAAAATAGACAACCCTTAAATTATTGTATCTTCGGTTCCAAACGTCCTACGAAGGTTTTGATCTTGCAACTAAAAGGTCTTGAAGAGGCCTTTGAGTTGCAAGATCAAACATCATATTATATTGAGAATTCAAATTACGGCAGATGTTTGAAAATGACAGAAAAACTTTGAAAGCTGCGTTTCTGCATACTATCATGGAATTTTCTGGAATTAAGGCTGTAGAGGTAACAATTTCTGTTCGACCACTCTAAAAACTTAACACAATGAAAATACAACAATAATGAAAATTATTTTGTAAAAATAGAATAATACTGTGAATAAATGAATGATTTAAAAAGCAGTAAATTAAATTAGTTAATACAAAAGCAATTCTTTTGTGAATATCTTTGAGAAAAGTTCATTAAAAATAAATTAAAATCCTTAAAAAAATTTCGATTTTCAATAATGGTTATGACTGAGAAAGATAAATTGATTATTAAAGAACAGGGATTGTATAGTGGAATTGCTTTCATGTTAACTAATATTCATATATTAGAATTAAATAATATTTTAAACCGGTGAACCTCATTTAACATGCAATCAAATTCACTAATTCAAAGACCACAATATATTAATTTAGTACCGATTGATGGAGAATTTATACAGTTATTATATTCCAAAAGTTTAGAAAAAGGTCACCGGATTTGTATGCATTATAATAATAAGGTAATTCATACATATGAAAGTTTAAATCTTAAATATCCACAAGATAAGCATAAGATTTATACAAACAGATTATTTTCAAACAAATCAGAATTGAGCATAGAATTCGAAACAGTACAATCACAAGCAAATGATTATGATTGTGGCGTTTTTGCAATTGCTTTTGTTGTTGCAACACTTTATAATTTAGGTCCATGTTGTTTAAGATATGATGTTTCTCAAATGCGATTACGTTTATCAAGAATTTGTAAAACGCAACAAATGAGAATATTTTCAGTTTTACGAAATTATAATAATGCAAATATTAATTACGATAATCCAGCGGACATGATAAAGATGAGTTTTTGTCATGAGCGACGTATAAATCAAATACCATTAAATTTACATTTCGCCAAGCTTGAACTATTAGAAAAAACTTACAGAGGACTTTATTGGCAAAACAAAAAAGAGATCACGGAAATGTATCGTAAACAAAATAATTCGAATCATGAAATAATTTTGATGAAAATTGACAGTGATATTTCAGATACAAATTTTTTTAAACCAGATGATGATGTAATGGAAATCGATGATATCCGCTTAAATTATAACGATAATAAAATTAGGACTGATAAGATTAAATTAAATAAAGAAAAAAAGAGATCAAAAGAAGAAGATGAAAAAGAAGCTTTATTTGTAACAAGACAATAGGATATATAATTTGGATAAAAATAGATATAATCTACCTACCTGCAATGAAGTTGCAATAGTACATGTTGGAGAAGACGCTCTTCCTCCTGTTGAACGTGATATTGTCATTTACTCTAAGTATGATAAACCAATTAGTATATCGACAATTAGCAAACACACAGATCCTATGACATATCTGCTTATTCATCCTAATGGTGGTTTTGGATGGATGCCAAATATGAAAAGTAAATTTGATAAATCTAATATTAAAATTTTTAATTTTATAATTATAGATTTAGTGTTAGAAATGAATTTAATCCATTTCTTAATTTGGGAAAATTATCTCAACAGTTCTTTGTTGATGATGATGAAATTGTTGAATATGAAAATGACGAAATCCAACAATACATTAATACACTATATTTATGTCCACCTCAAGCAATGCACAGATTATTAGGATATCTTTCATACGTTATTTCACATACTATAAAACGTCTAAGCGTTCATGAAGAAAATCAGCAAAACGTATTATTTAAAGAAGGAAAAGAAATGATCGTGCAAAAAAATGTGAGAACAACATTAATAGTATATTATGCTACGTGGGGTAAAAATGCGGCATTCTAGGCCGGCATGGATTTAGCTCTCGAGGCGAAGCCGAGAGAGCTAAAATGCCGGCCTACAGTGTCGCATTTTCATCCCAAGTGGCATATACGATTTTTTCTCATACCGGGCTAAAAACACGTACAACTTAGACTTATTGATAATTCATCATTAATGAAAAATCAACGCGAAAAATCATCTGCTACTCTCGGTCGAATATTTTTCCTCTTTGTCTGCTACTCTCTCACTGATGATAATTCATTAAATAAACCATCAATATATCATTATAATACGCTTTTATTATACTCTTATTATAACACACTATAGATTATAATTCATAAAAATAAAACAAATACAATTCTAAAAAATAAAAAATTAAATCACACAATCAATCGCATCACTGATGATAATTCATAAAATAAATCATTAATATATATTGGTAATACGCTCTTATTATACTCTTATTGTAACACAGTATAGATTATAATTCATAAAAATAAAACAAATTCTAAAAAATAAGAAATAAAATTACACAATCAATCGCATCACAAATTCTAACTTTTTACAACAAAAAGTATTATTTACAAACTTTTCTATGATACATGTGAGAGAGTCGATGTTTGTAACCTATGAATAGAACAGGATAGACTTATATAATACATATAAAAGAAAGAGAGAGAGAGAGAGAGAGAGCAAATGTTGTAGCTGATGTTTTCAAAAGAATAGGCTACAATATACATGAAACAAAGAAAGAGAGAGAGAGAGTTGACGCACATAACCGGTAAACAGAAAAGGATAAGCGTATACTCCCCACTCTTAAAACACACTAAAGAGACTCGAGAATAAGTCGGAGCGTGCCGGCCTGAAAGCATAAATTTTTACTGCTTGCGTTCGATCATTAATGACGTGTTTTTAGCCGGGGTATGAGAAAAAGCATATTTTGAATTGAATAAAGTAGAGTTTGAAGCACGAAATTACTTGTATTCAGAAATATCAAATTTTTATACATTTGATGAAAAAATTGAAAAGTGGAATCAAAGAGAAGAAAACTAATACTCAGTAAAATGTACTTAGTAAGTCCGAAAGATAGAGAACGTTATTTTATTGGGTGTTTACAATTAGATGTTAAAGGAGCTACATCTTTTAGAGCCTTGCATTCTGTTACTGTTGATGATGTAATGTACAATTCGTTTTATGAGGCAGCTAAGGCAAAATAATTAATTAATAAAGATGAAGAATAGGATAGATTTTTGGAAGAAGCATCTTCAACAGAATCCCCTTATGCTCTTTGTGAATTATTTGCTTTTATTTGCGTTTTTCATAATCCTATAAATGCACAAGATTTATATGAAAAATATAAAGATAAGTTATGCCATCCTAAATACGAAACAAATATAGGTGAAAATCTTGCATTAAATGTTATTAAAAATAATTCATAAGTAGATGGATTTTCTTTAAACAATTCTAATTTACCTAACATAAGCACATTCATAGAAAAAGATATTGATGAAACAATTTTAAATTATAATAATAATATTCTTAATCAATGAGAAAATAAAAATAAATTCTTTAAATGATAAACAAAGGCCAATATTCAACTCTAATATAAAAAGTTTAAACAACGAAAGTAAAGAAAAATATATTTTTATAGATGGACCAGGTGGAAGTGGAAAAAGTTATTTACTTAACGTTTCAATAGCTTATTTTAAATATCATACTATACATTATTTATGTGTAGCTTGGACAGGTATAGCAGCGAATTCATTAGTCGGTGGAAAAACCGTACATTCAACATTTAAACTACCGTTAAATATAACAGATTGTACAACTTGTAACGTTAAGCCTAACTCTGCAGAAGTCAAACAACTAAAGAGAACACAAATAATTATTTGGGATGAAATGACTTCAAAATTTGCTTTTGGAGCAGTTGATCGTCTTTTTAAAGATTCATGCGATGTAAACCAACCCTTCGGTGGTAAAACTGTAATTGTATAAGAAGATTTCATGAGAGTCATAAACATTAGAACGTATAAACATTATTGAAAATTTAGTTAAATTTAGTTTATTATGGCAGAATTTTGAGCTAATGAAGTTAAATGAAAATCTGCCAGTTTCGAATAATGATAATAATTTTAAACAATAGTTATTAGATATCAGAGAAGGAAAACCCTGCAATGTTTTTGAAGATGATAATGAACTAAGTGCTGTACCAGATAATTTTATCAAGAAAATATTGTCGAAGAAATATTCCGAAAAGCAATAAAAATAAACAATACGAATCTAACAGAAAAAGTTATTTTGGCTCCTAAAAATAATGGTGTTACTGAAATTAATGATAATGTGAGAGGATGAGTGAAAAGATTAAAGCACCAAATAATAAGTCAATAAAACTACCAGCTATGAATGTAAAGACTATTTTTCTATAACCAACAAATAAATACGAAATACAAAAAATAATAGAAAGTTCAAAGGATAGAAACGGAGGTGTAGATAAAGTCAGCTCTAAGATTATTAAGGTAGTGTCTCATCATATAAGTGATGCTTTGGCAAATATTTTTAATAACTGTATAGATAAATCTGTATCGCCAGATGTCCTTAAAGCTGCCGAGGTTGTTCCTATATTTAAGTCTGGAAAAAAGCACGATATGAATAATTACAGGCCAATATCTCTGATATCAAACTTTGCCAAGATATTTGAAAAAATTATTTTTAACAGAATCTATGATTTTGTTTTTAAACATGAACTACAAAGTGCAAAACAATTTGGTTTTATCAGAAATGTTGGTACTAGAGATGCTTTAAGTTATATTACGAAGAGAATATATGATAGACTTGATAAGAGTTCCCCTATTGCGATAGCTTTTCTTGACCTTGCTAAAGCATTCGACACAGTTAATCACTAAATCTTGCTTGATAAATTGTACGCCTATGGCATAAGAGGAAAGACACATAATCTAATGAAGAATTATCTAAGTAATAGAAAGCAGAAAGTAAGGTTAGAGCAAACCGAAAGTGAAGAACCAGTAGTGAGTACTGGAGTTCCTCAAGGAACAATTTTGGGGCCTTTACTTTTCATAATTTATGTAAATGATCTTTTGATTAAAATGCCTGATGATACTATTATGTCTTATGCAGACGATACAGCAATAATCTCTACAGGTAAAACCTGGAAAGAAGTTGAATTAACAATGAACAAATACCTCAAGGAAGTGTCTGAGTGGCTTGCATTAAATAAACTGATTCTAAATATTAATAAAACTGTATATATTACTTGCGGAAATTACTGTGATAGCGTGCCAAATAATTTTGTATTGAGTATAAATGATGTAAAGTTGAAGAGAATTGAAGGTTGCAAATATCTGGGTTTATATTTTGATTTCAGATTAAAATCGAGTGACCATATTAATTATATAATTAGGAAAACTAAATATTTGATATTTGTATTTTATAAGATTTCAAGGTTTCTAGTAACTAAAATTCTAATCATGATATATGATGCTTTTATCACAGCATTATAAGCTATGGTATAATTGCGTGGGGAGGTGCCTACAAAAATGATTTGAATTTGCTTCAAAAAGTTCAAAATAGATTGTTAAAACTAGTTTATAAAAATACTTTTGCACAAAAGAGGCCTTTGAATTTGCAACAGCTATTCTCTTTGGAATGTATTAAATATCATTATAATGTGATAAGGAATATTTGGCTAAACTCTGTTAGTAGAACAAGGTTTAACATGATTGAATATTTGAATTTAATTTATTTATATATATATAGATATGTATATAAATATATATGTATTGTTGTGAATTTACTTGTTTATATATATATATATATATATATATATATATATATATATATATATATATATGTCTGTATTTTAGATTCTTTTATTTTAGCAAACACTCAATGATAATAATAAACTATCAATCTATTAAATGGAAATGATGGTTTTATTTATACAGGTGGAAAAACTAGTCCAAATACATAATATAACATAATGTTCGCTAGCGAGCCTGTCGTGCGCAGCCTAACAATTTTTATGAGATTTACGAAGTGTATATCTGTATTATTCTTATGTGAACGTATCACATGCGTCTAACTATTTTTTTTATAGATACAACTATCATTATTTGTTAATTAGGTGAAGACGCTTTTTTTATTAGATTATGCAACCCTGTGGAGGGCGTTTATACGTAAATATGCGCTTTCGTGCGAAGTCTCACTTTACCTCGTGTAATTGATGACGCTACTCGATCCCGGGGACGCCGATGGTGTTTTGCCCATATACGAGATCCAATGAGCCGTCGTGAGATCTTCTAACAAAATTGTTTAAAATTAAAACTATGCAGGAGTCAGCGTTGACCTCCTGGTGTTACAGTCTAGTTGCGCGAGCTCAGAGTCAGCGTTGACCTCTGTCTCGTTGCACGTCTCCACAGCGTCTGACGCTCAATGGCGTCGTTTCGTACTTGCTAACCGCCAAATGCGCGGTCAGCGAGAAGCGCCACGTAAAGTCGTATACCAATAAAGCGCGAAATTCAAATATTTATTATTATATAAAAAAGGTCTATTACAATTGCCCCCGAAGACGACACTCGGATAATTGAGTCGTCTATGAAATACATGTAATAGAGCCGTAGACCACCAGTGCCCATAAACAAAGCATACGGAAGCGCACCGCGGCCCACGCCTCTACCACCAAGCTACAAAATATATACAAACAATATAGGATCTCCTACGAAGATTATTGAAGTTAATTAAGTCGACTCTATCTACAGAGGCTCGCTGTACAAGATTAAATTGGTCATACGCAGATGATCTCGTCCATCACACACATAGTCCATACTTTACAATCTTTTATACATTCATACGATTACAGGTGCTCGATATTTACGTAGTACGCACCGGTTATACACACCCTTACTAACACCATTATCGTTTACAATTTCAAACGCATTTTCGCCTGACTGTCGTAGGATCTTGTAAGGTCCTTCATAGATGTGAAAAAACTTTCCTATAAGCTTCTGACTAGCGTCCGATAAATGCGGAACCCACAACAAAACAAGATCACCCGCCTCCAACCTAACGCGACTCACCGACTTTTGCGCTTTATATCTAGCCTGATACGCGTTTTGCAATCTTTCATTCGCACGCTGCAGAACAACGTCACGTGCTAGTTCATCTCTTTTTAGCAATGGAAATAATTCTACAATCTTTTCTTTTGGTGTCTTGTTGTAATGCAAAAAATATGGAGTAAAGTTAGTACTTTGATGTATCGTTAAGTTCAGACAGTCACTTACAAACGGTACGATACGTACAGTATAATTGCGTGGGGAGGTGCCTACAAAAATGATTTGATTTTGCTTTAAAAAGTTCAAAATAGATTGTTAAAACTAGTTTATAAAAATACTTTTGCACAAAAGAGGCCTTTGAATTTGCAACAGCTATTCTCTTTGGAATGTATTAAATATTATTATAATGTGATAAGGAATATTTGGCTGAACTGTGTTAGTAGAACAAGGTATAAAATTGTACCTCTGCCGAAGGTATGTAAGGCTGTAAGTGATAAGAGTTGCTATATCAAAGCAATTAAAATATTTAATCAACTGCCAAATGATTTAAAAAACCTAGATATAAAGTATAAATCCTCTAGTCTTAAATTAAAAACATGGATATACGAAAATATATTCTAACACTAAGTTAAAAATAAAAAAAGAGATATTTGTAATGCGTTAATACGGGGAGTGGGGGGGGGGGGTATGAGTGTTGTGAGTGAATGTTGAATGGCTGGAAGTTATAAAGTGTATATTACACTATGACTAACCAGCATTATTTTTGTTTTTATTGTTATAATCCAGACCTGCGAACAGGAAATACTATTTTCCTCTGCAGGATTACGGCGTTTCTTGTATATTGTAATGTACTCGAAATGGTCTGTAAATATTAATGTGAATATGGAATAAATAAATAAAATGTTTTGAATTTAATGAAAGGAAACCATGTTGAGTATTTAAGTATTGGTACAGTTGAAGATGATAAAGAAAATTTAGATGTTATGTTACCTACAGAATTTTTAAATAAGTTAACTCCTGATGGACTTCCACTACATAAATTACATTTAAAAGTAGGGGCTATCATAATACTTTTAAGAAATTTAAATTTCAATGCGGGACTTTGTAATGGAACAAGGTTGATAGTAAAAAAATTGCTCAAATATTTCATTTAAGAGGAGGTCACGTATCTCTGTCCTTTTCTAATCAAAGAAATGATTTTTTTACAAAAACTACTAACTTTAGCAAAAAATGAAGAGAAAGCCGCATCTTGTATCAAAAAAAGCAATATTTTCTTTGATGAGAAAGAATTAATTTTATTGCTTCGTTCTCAAGAAAACCTTGAAAAACGAAATTGTCCACCCTAACCTCTATGATTTAAGTTTTTCAAGGTTTTCTTGAAAACGAAGCAATAAAATTAATTCTTTCTTATCAAAGAAAATATTGCTTTTTTTGATATGAGATGCGGCTTTCTCTTTATTTTTTGCTAAAGCTATTAGTTTCTGTGAAAATCTTGATTCTTTAATTAGAAAAGGACAGAGATACGTGACCTCCTCTTAAGCAGAATTAGCGACTGGACGAAACATAGGTAAATTGGTTTTCATTACAAAATAAGTTTATCTCCATCTACGGAAGATATAATAATCAAAAATATAAGAATCAAAAAAATATAGAGCTCAAGTAAAATAAGAATCAAAAAAATATCAAGTCGAAAAAATATAAGACTAAAAAAATATAGAGCCTAAAAAAATATAAGACCTAAAAAAAAGTTAAAAACAAGATAAGACCCAGAAAAATAAGTGGCCCAAAAAATAAAAGGCCCAAAAAAATATGAGGCCCAAAGGAAATAAGACCAAAAAAATACGGAACCTAAAAAATAAGAGGCCATAAAAAATATGAGGCCCGAAGAGAATGAGACTCAAAAAAATGTAGGGCCTAAAATATATGAGGCCCAGAAAAATATAGAGCTGATTAAAATATAGGACCCAAAAAAATTATAGAACCCATGAAAATATAAATTTCAAAAATATGTTGGGCCCAAAAAAATATAGAGCCCAAGAATATATAAGAAACGAAAATGTGTTGGGCCCAAAAGAATTCAGAGCCCAAGAATATATAAGAAACGAAAATGTATTGGGCCCAAAAAAATTTAAAGCCCAAGAAAATATAAGGCCTAAAGAAAATAAGACTCAAAAAAAAGTAGGGCCCGAAAAATATAAGACCCAGAAAAGTATAGAGCTAAATAAAATATAGGACCTAGAAAAATTATAGAACCCAAGCAAATATAATTTAAAAAAAAAGTTAGAACATAGACAATTGGAAAAGCATATTCTACAAGACTAAATTTTTTTACTCCTTTACATTGACAATATATTGTGACAGATAAAAATTGTACATGTACACAATTGGTTTATAGATTCATATTTTTACTTATTATTCAACAGACTTGAATTAGCTAACAATTCAATCATAAAGCAGTACTCACATACATTGAGCATTTCACCAACAAAATATTAAACCACGGGCCTGGCAAGTTATTTTGAAGATATTTAGTAAAATTTAATATATTTTACAGCACTTGAGAATAAAAAGATAGTGTGATGAGATAGAGAATGCATAATTTTATTTTATTAAAAGTATTACAATTAAAATGGGTATCTTCCCTGAAAGTTTTAAAGGCATAAATAATTTTGAAGTTGATCGCAGCAAATTCTCAAATATAAATTGTTAGAAGCTAATGGCTCTTCTGCCAAGTTTTTAGAAATAAAATTGCAAAATTTTGGTTTTCAACCGTAGTATATTAAATAGAAAATTATTCCGAAACTTTGAAGTTAATCGTTTCGGAAATTGTTTAGTAAGTAAGTCTTTCATCAGGAATAAAATAAAATAGATATTACTAGGATCAAGTATAGTTCATTAATGTTTAAGTAGTAACATTCACTCATAAGTGAAATAATAAGCTGATCTGGTATATCATTTTTTTTTCCAATTTTGATGTGTACTACTATCGCTCTCTTCATCTCAATAATCTCTTTTTTTCATAAATTATTTGGCAAAGTTTTTCCAAACATTCGTCTATCAAAGAGAATATAAATTGAACATTTTATGAATTTTATATTATTAAAAAGTAAGAATTGAATACAGAAGTACTCGACGATTGCTTCATTGATTTCAACACTTTCTTTAGCCAAAACTGTAGATATTTCATGAATTTTATATTATTAAAAAGAATGAATGAAATACAGAAGTACTCGACGATTACTTGATTGATTTCAAAACTTTCTTAAGCAAAAACTATAGATAAATCTAGTCAAAGCTATAAACTTAATAATAATTACTCAATTCATTTCAGTACTCTCAAGAGCTGAAATTAAAAAAAAATATGATATTTGTAGAAAAAAAAAAAGAAATATTTAAAAAAAATGTCTGTAAAACATTTTAAAAAATATACTGTTTAATACCTAAGCTCGCCTGCAATAAACTTTTTTAAAAGTAATAATAACATAATAAAAAAGTATTCATTAGTTTGAATAATGACTTAAAGCAAAAAATAACAGACATAATATTCAAAAGCTTTAAAGGAATTTTATTAAATTCGAAAATTAAAAGATAGTGTGATGATATTTTTATGAATTTAATATTATTTTAAGATGAATGAATTGAATACAGACGTATTCGACGGTTGCTTAATTGATTCCAAAACTTTCTTAATAAATATTAATATACATGGAAAAAATTGTCATAAAACGTCCTATGGATATATATATGTGTGTGTGTGTGTGAGTGTGCGCGCATGTGAATTGACATAAAATATCTCATGTATATGTATATACATATTGGGAAATATGACACCATATATATAACTAACAAATATGGCGTTTAGTGATCGGGAAATAACATAGAGCCTTATGTAGGCTCAAAGCATTTTTACTATCTTAAATAGTAATTAACATATTTGCTGTACAAAGTTGATAAAAATAAATAAGAAAAGAAAATTTTCGAAAGATGAAAATATATTAGAAGCTTCGCACGTTATATTTTGTGATGGGGAAGTGAAAAACATGAAAAAAGTGAGGTTAAGATAGCATCATCGCGTGAGAAACCGTAACACATTGAAAGAGAATCTATGTTCGTGTGAGCGGTCTGTGTAAACGTAACATCGACAGCTGATCGTACTCAACCTCAATTTTGATTTCATAGTACATAATAATTTAAATACAACTTGCATAATTATAAACTTTCATCAAATTTATTAGTTATTCATATACTTATTTATTTTCATCAACTTTGTACAGCAAATATGTGAAATACTATTTAAAATAGTAAAAATGCTTCGAGGCTGCATAAGGTTCTATGTTATTTCCCGATTGCTAAACGCCATCTTGGTTAGCTATATATTAGGCAGTTTGCTATGCAAGCTCAAAGCAGGTGGCGTTCTGAGCTCTAGCGCTGTCATGGCGGTCACACTACGACAATCTTGCTGTGTTAACATGTATAAGTGTATTCATGAGTCTATCCGTGTGTATTCAATGACGTCACATCTGAAAGTAGTGTGGGAAGCCCCTTCTCTAATAGCAGAGCGTTGCGCGTCGTTGCACGCACACAGCTACACGTATATGCTCATCCATGCACACATACGTGGAGTGTGCCGCCATGACAGCGCTAAAGCTCAGAACGCCACCTACTCTAAGCTTGCATAGCAAACTGCCTAATATTGGGTCATATTTCCCAATATTTATAAGCCCATGTGTGTGCGTGCACGCGCCTTGACAGGAACAGTCCCATGTATATATATATATATATATATATATATATATATATATATATATATCTATATATAATAAAGATATATCGCCTACGCCGCCGCCACCGTGTATAAGAATTTTATGTGCCCTCAGTTAGCTGAAATTCAGCTAAAATTTAGCTAAAAGTTAGCTAAAAGTTAGCTGAAATTCAGATAAAATTTAACTGAAATTCAGATAAAATTTAACTGAAATTCAGATAAAATTTAGCTGAAAGTTAGCTGAGAGATAGTTGAAATTTAGATAAAATTTAGCTGAAAGTTAGCTGAGAGATAGCTGAAATTCAGATAAAATTTAGCTGAAAGTTAGCTGAGAGATAGCCGAAAATTCAGATAAAATTTAGCTTAAAGTTAGCTGAGAAACAGCTGAAATTCAGATAAAATTTAGCTGAAAGTTAGCTAAAAGTTAGCTGAAATTCAGCTAAAATTTAGCTGAAAGTTAGCTAAAAGTTAGCTGAAATTCAGACAAAATTTAGCTGAAAGTTAGCTGAGAGATAGCTGAAATTCAGATAAAATTTAGCTGAAAGTTAGCTGAGAGATAGTTGAAATTTAGATAAAATTTAGCTGAAAGTTAGCTGAGAGATAGCTGAAATTCAGATAAAATTTAGCTGAAAGTTAGCTGAGAGATAGCCGAAAATTCAGATAAAATTTAGCTGAAAGTTAGCTGAGAAACAGCTGAAATTGAGATAAAATTTAGCTGAAAGTTAGCTGAGAGATAGCCGAAAATTCAGATAAAATTTAGCTGAAAGTTAGCTGAGAAACAGCTGAAATTCAGATAAAATTTAGCTGAAAGTTAGCTAAAAGTTAGCTGAAATTCAGATAAAATTTAGCTGAAAGTTAGCTGAAAGTTAGCTGAAATTCAGACAAAATTTAGCTGAAAGTTAGCTGAGAGATAGCTGAAATTCAGATAAAATTTAGCTGAAAGTTAGCTGAGAGATAGCTGAAAGGTAGTTAATTGTTAGCTAATTTAATAAGTGTATTTAACTTCTAATAAATACTAATCTTCATGACAAGAAACAAAAAAAAAAAAAAAAATAATAATTTTAAATTAATATAAATTTAAAAATTATATATATCAAAGTTTATATTTGTAGAAGGTAATGCAATGGGGGGTTGGCGAGCATAGCGAGCAGGGGGGAACCCCCCTAGTATATATATATATATATATATATATATATATAAAGAAAAATATATATAAACTCAAGTACGTGTGTCATGCTTGTCGATTGACATGAAACGTCCCGTATATATATATACCTGTGTGTGTGTGTGTGCGCGCACGCACGCATGTGAATTGACATAAAATATCCCATGTATATGTATATATATATATATATATATATATATATTCATAAGCCCATGTGTGTGCGTGCATGCGCCTTGACAGGAACAGTCCCATATATATAAAGAAAAATATATATAAACTCAAGTACGTGTGTCATGCATGTTAATTGACATGAAACGTCCCGTATATATGAATCTGTGTGTGCGCGCGTGCGCGTGTGATTTAACATTAAATATCCCAGGTATATGTGTACACAGATATACACACACGTATATATATATATATATATATATATATATATATATATATATAAGTGCGTGCGTGCTCATTGGCATGAAATATCTTATATATTTAAACTTGTATGTGCGTGCGTTTGAATTGACGTTAAAAATCTAATGTTTATTAAAGTCCGTGTGCATGCATGCGAATTGACATGAAATGTCCCATATATATATAAGCCTGTGTGTGTGCGTTCGAAGTGACGTGAGAAACCCTATGTTTATTAACATGCGTGTGCATGCATGCGAATCGACATGAAATGTCCCACATATATAGAAAAGCCTATGATTATGAGTACGTACGAGTTGACATGAAATGTCCCATATATATATAGATATATATATATATATATAAATAATCCTGTGTGTGTTCGTGCGCATTGGCATGAAATGTCTCATATATATAAACCTGTATGTGCGTGCGTTCCAATTGACGTGGAAAATCCCATGTTTATTAAAGTCTGTGTGCATGCATGCGGATAGACATAAAATGTCCCATATATATATATATATATATATATATATATATATATATATACCTGTGTGTGTGCGTTCGAATTGACGTGAGAAATCCAATGTTTATTAACATGCGTGTGCATGCATGCGAATCGACATGAAATGTCCCATCTATATAAACCTAAGGGTACTCGGGTGGGTGTGTGCGTGTTGTCATGAACTGTATGACATACATAGAAAACCTGTACTTATGAGTACGTGCTAGCCGACATGAAATGTCCCATATATGTATGTATGTATGTATATACATATTTATGTCCTCCTATGTAAAGAGCATGCTAAATTTGTATTGGCATCCCATATGTCTCAGACGCGCTCCTCGACTTATTGCAAGAATTATATGTCTTCCTGAGACATATTGAGACTCAATATGTCTCAGGAGAAATCAATATGGCATCACCGATCCTACTATGTTTCGTTCAATATGTCAAAGAGCAATCATATTGAACGTAGGTTAGAGAAAAAAAATGACTCGCGCTTCGACAGCAGATATACTCATTACAAAATGTCAATCTAAGAAACAAAAGAAAAAATCAATAGAACTAAAATTTAATTTTAAAAGTATTGAAAAAAAGATTAATATTTTCAACTAATAAGTTATATTTCCTCATACGGCCTACTTCGGACATAAAATCATCTATGTCCTTTGGCCGTTTATTCAGGTGGAATCAGAATCTCGAACAATGTTTGCCGCTTGAGCAGAAATCTACCTCGGGCGCGCTTCGCGCGCCCTCGGCAATTTCAGCTCAAGCGACAAACATTGTCCTCGATTCATATTCCACCTGAATACGGCCAAAGGACATATATAACTAATATAAACCAAAAAATATATGGGTCAACGGGTGTAAGTTGACATGAAACGGACCATGTATTCATTTATATATATATATATATATATATATATATATATATATATATATTATATATACAGAACATATGTATCGATGCGCATATACTATGAACATTAAAATATATTATAAAGCATCTATACTCGTTGATACTGCGCATTTCCGGTTGCGCAGTTTATGCTGGCTGAATACGATGAAGAAGAAAAAAATAACGAGAATACGACATTTCGAAATTTTAAACTACATTTTCTCGTGATTGAGTGAACCGATTATAGTTAAATTTTTTTTTTAAATTAAAGATAATGAAAATCTTTAAATATTATTAATTGTATTTAAATGTATATATCGATGAATTTTTATAGGATTCGATATTGAAATTTTCGAAACTCTATTTCAAAGTATAAGAGGAGCGCCTTGACGTTTTCGTATTCGTACCTTGAATCGTTGTCGAGGCGCTACCGCGCCTCTTGATATAGGACGAGCAAAATTTACCTTGCTCCTGACGGCGCTCGGTTGCATTTTCATATATTATATTATTATATATAAATTTGCTAATTTCATTCACAATGCTCTTGCCTTCAACACGGTGGGCTCTTGCCTTCAACGCGGTGGGCACGGGTTCGAATCCTGGCCAGGCACCTCTGACTTTTTTTCGAAAGAAAATTAGTGTATGTGCTACCCATATCGCGACTCTTAAGAAATCTGACCTCATTGAGTATCGGTTGATTGTTGGTCACAAAAGTGGCTGACCATCCATCGGTAGTCAAAGTTTTCGGTATGGCGGTGTCTGACAGTCTAGCCTGATGTTATGTGTTAAACGGTTCCGGGCTGGGCTCCCTCGACATCTC
Organism: Anastatus disparis; assembly: GCA_017163975.1. Classification (NCBI taxonomy): domain Eukaryota; kingdom Metazoa; phylum Arthropoda; class Insecta; order Hymenoptera; family Eupelmidae; genus Anastatus; species Anastatus disparis. The sequence continues at coordinate 3,783,575 of JAFFSR010000349.1, read as the reverse complement.
CATAGAAAAAGGTTAATTATATAAAGGATAACAATATCCTTTATATATTAATCTTTTTTTATAAAAAATAAAAAAAAAAAATTTCATTCACAATAGATATATATATAAAATATGTATTTAATTTTTTTTCACATATTCATATTATTATATTGTACTGCATTAAAATAAAAATTTTTTTATTTTTTTGTAAATTGATAAGCTTTGATAAAAGTGAATAATTATTATTGACAATCATAGTATAAGAAAAATGTTTATATTACCATAAACTTATACAGGAAGTCCGCGTTCCTTATATCAAAATTTTCTTGATCTTATGACATTAGTACGAAGAATTGGGGAACCAGATTTTTTCATTACTATGACATGCAATCCGAAATGGGAAAAAATCACAAAAAATAAAGTGCAAAGTGAAGAAGTAACAGATTTTATCATCTTCACTTAAAAATAATAGTTTTAGTTTTTGATAAAATACTTCAACAACAATATCTGGTTTTATATTTCATGTTGAAGTATTTTATCAAAAACCAAAACTATTAATAGAGCAAATTTCTAAAAAACATATTTTGGGAAAATGCATTGCCTACTCATACGTAGTAGAATTTTAAAAGAGAAGATTACGGCATGCCTATATGCTAATATTTTTAAGTAAAGATGATGAAATTTACAATAGTGATGACGTTGATAAATTTATAGTAGCTGAAATTCAAAATAAAAATGAGAATTCAAGATTATATGAAATAGTGAAACAATTTATAACCCCTGGCCCTTGTGAAGATCAGAATAGTAACTCATTTTGTACGGATAAAGAATCAGGAAAGTGCCCGAAAAATTTTCCGAAACGATTCAATAAAACTACAATAATTACAAATAATTATCCTATTTATCGACGAAGAAATAATGAAAATGAGATATTATACACAAAAAAACAAGTGGGCAGATAATAGATTTGTGGTTTCTGATTTAAATAGGATCCGAACACGAAATTGATAAGAAAAATGTAAATACAATAATAACAGCGTGGTTTGAACTTAATAAAAGTGACCCAGAGGTACATAATTACTTTTGTTCTGATATACCGAAAAATTATGTTTTTAATCAAATACATAAAACATGGACGAAAAGAATAAACACTATGAAACCTATTCTAACCAGAATTTACTTGTTTAATCAAAAACAAAGAGAAAGATTCTTTTTAAGATTACTTCTGCTTCACGTTAAAGCTGCAACATCTTTTGAAAGCTGAAAAACTTTTGATAGAATTATATACCCAACATTCTTTGAAGCAGCAAAAGCAAGAAATTTAATTGAAATCGATGATAAATGGGATAAATGTTTAGAAGAATCTTGTAAATCTCGATTTCCAGAAGCTCTTCGTCAATCATTTTGTTACATTTGTACATTTCACAATCCAATTAATGCTCGAAAATTATATAAAAAATATAAAATATATTTTTATCGTCTTAAAATGAATGAACAAAAAGGTAAATAATATGCATTAAGCATAATTAATAATATTTTAACTAATAATGGATTCCAAATAAGTGACTTGAATTTACCTACTTCAGAATACTATATTGGAAATAACGAAATTGAATATAGTACAGTAAATCATGTTAATAATATTGGGTCAATTATTGATACTCTAACATATGATTGAACGACTATTTTTTAATGTAGTAATAAATTCATTAAATACGAACTGCACTGAAAAGTATATATATCTAAGCAGTCCAGGTGCAAGTGGTAACAGTTACTTATTAAATACAATTATAACTTATCTAAGAATTCATGAAATTAAATAATTAGTTGTATCATAGACAGGTGTGGCGGGTCATTTATTACAAGCGGTGTAACAGTACATACAGCATTTAAATAACCGTTGAAGACACAATATATGATATAAGTGCAAATAGCGAAAGAGGTAAAAAAATGAAAAATGTATCAATTTTTATCTGGGATAAAATCACAATGACATCAAAATATGCTTTTCAAGCCGTCGATCGCATGTTTAAAGATGTGATAATAATTTTCCGTTTGGAGGGAAAACATTTATCATATCAGGTGATTTTAGACAAACATTGCCATAAGTGCAACATGAAAATAAAACACAGATAGTGGAAAATTGTGTCAAAAAAAGCTATTTATGGGAAGATTTTCAATGTATGTCTTTAAAAGAAAATAAACGTTTATCGGAATCAGATAATAAATTTAAAAGTTGGTTACTTAATATAGGAAATGGTGATTTACATTCAGAATATGAAAACGGAAATGAAGTTATACAAGTTCCTAAAGAAATATTGTCGAAGCGCAATCTAATTAATAAAATTTACGGGCATAATATGAATATTGAAAATTGTGACTATTACGAAAATATTATATTAGCACCGAAAAACGTGAATTTAATAGAAATGAATGAAAAAATTTTATTAAAAATAAATTATATTGACTCTGCAAATGATGTGAATGACGAAAGTTTAGACGTAATTTGGCCAACAGAATTTTTAAATTCTTTAACCCCAATGATTCACCTCCACATAGATTATAATTAAAAAAAAGGAGCTATACTGATGCTTCTAAAAAATATTGATTCAAATGAAGGACTTTGTAACGAAACCCGCGTATATATTTTCTTGGGCTCTATATTTTTTTGGGCTCAATATTTTTTTTTAATTGATATTTTCTTGGGTTCTATAATTTTTTCGGGACCTATATTTTATTTAGCTCTATATTTTTTTGGGCATGAATCTGAATGAAATCAGCCATTTGCAAAAAAAAATAATTATGATTTTTATTTGTAGATTAATAAATAAAAAGAATACCTACATCAAATGTAAAATGAATAAATTAAATATAGTTCTATCAATCTATAGTGCTATCACTCAAACACTGTTATTTTTTATCGATATTTTAATGTTTTTCATTTAAAAATTTTTTTTTATCGACGTTTTAATGTAAACAGTATTAAGATTTTTTAATGTCTACTTTTTCTATCACATAAAACTTTTTCAACTCTATTTAAAAATTTTATATAGTTTATTTCTTATTTATTAAATTTTTATCATCCATTAAGACCCATAAAAAGTCTCTGTAGCTTAATTATAACCCTATACTACGAAAAACATATTATTGTATCAACAGAATCCTTCTGTTAATATACCTCGATGAAATATTCTATTCATTTAACAGATAAGTTCTGTTAATTTGATGGATATCGTAATATTGATTCAATTTAAAAGTCACTTTCATTTAAGAGTAAGAAGTAAAAGTTTTAAAGTAAGTCAAAATAGCTGTTACATTTCATTGTATCAAACAAACAAAATTTAAAGATGATGATAGTACATTACGTAACGGGTATGAAAAGGCTTTATTTACGAAACAAGAAGTTTACAACCTGAGCCGAAGGTGAGGGTCGTAACGAGTTTTGTAAAAAAACCTTTCCATACTAGTTGCGTAGTGTATTTTTCGCCATGAGAGCCAAAAAAGAGCAACGAAGTTGCGATTTTAGGGTTAGAATGGCGAAAAAACTTTTTCATCTAGTTGAAGCTCACAGCTCACAGCCTTCCAATTTCCAGACATTAATTTAACACATAACTTATATTATAGCAATGATCATTATTCATGTCTTAAGTGAAATTTTTTAACATTTTCTTAAATATTTCACAGTACACTATTGATATTTACAAATAAAATCTAACATCGCTCGCTAACTATCGATATGCATCGCATCGCATCGCATTTATACATACAGCGGATAAATTTATTCATTCTTATATACTAATTCACGTGCAATCTTACTACTTGCGGGTTACAAAAAATACGTCATCTATTATTATATCATTAAAACGTAACTGTTTTGAACAGTGGGAGATTTAAAAGTACTTATTGAATAAAATAAAAATCTTTATAAAATAAATTTATTAACGACATAAATGACAAATATTTTATTTTGACTTATGTTTTTTTATGTTAACTGTTATTCATTCATATCAACAAAAGGGGCTGTTGATATAATTGAGTTGAAACATTTGTAATGAAATAATTCATCAGTTAATTTAAGCATGTGCATATTATTGGTTTAATTTATAAACTTTTGTTGAAAAGTAAGTCATACTTTTATTTTGACTTAAGTTCTTTTTATTTTGATTTAAGTTCTTTTTATTTTAACTGTTATTTAATTATATCAACAGCCGTGCCGTTGATATAATTGAATTGGAATATTTGTATTAAAATAATTCATCAGTTAATTTGAGCATGCACATTTTACTGTTTCAATTCATAAAATTTTGTTGAAATGTAAGTCATACTTTTATTTTAACTTGTTTTTTTATGTTAACTGTTATTCATTCATATCAACAAGCGTGCTGTTAAAGTGGCAGCACGATCGTGTTTGAGCTATTTTAACTGCAGATTTGGTTAGATCAACAGAATTCTGTCAGGTTAACAGCAGATATGTTAAATCAATAACATTTCAGTTGATCAGATAAAATTTTTATTTCAGTGTAACTACATATCGTCCTAAATACAATCAACAATTTGTTGGTGTACTAAAAAAAAAGAAATTGAATGTAAATTTATGTCAATCATAGCTAGTTTTTACTTGTGAAATTTATATTCTTCATTCAAACACTTAATTTGTTAGTTAATCCAAGCGAATTGTTGAATCTACTAAGTAATATAGAATCTTAATTTTAAATCTTAGAATAATATAGAATTAAATAAAAATACCTGACATAATTTTTTTCTAACATCGTTAAAATTTCTAAAAGTAAAATAACGTAATTATTTTTTACGACCAAGTTGTATTTCATTATACATATGCATAAAATATAAATTTCACATAATAAGCAATAAATCATAAGAGAGAAATTTCTTTCTCACAAAATTTAAAGGTTGTAGAGGCTGAGGTAGGTGATAAATTGTTTTGATTTAAGGCTTACATAATATATATAATATTAATAGATCTGAAACGCAGTTGAAATTCATCTGAACTCAAATCGGAATTTCTCTGAAATTGCTTAAAATTAATTTAAATTTAGCTTGACATTTAGCTAACTTTAATATTAAATACAGTTGCTTTCAAATATACTAAAAGAAACGATTTCTCCAATTGTTGTCATAAAGGTAAAGTAGAATTGTTAGAAAATCCTCCTTACGCAGAACAATCAAAGTTTTTAGCAACTGAATTACCGGAAGAAATTATTGATTTTCAACGAAATGTTAGGTTGTACAATGATGCTTTAGCATTCGCAAATTTTGGTGCCAATTTTGACACATTACCGGGTATAAGACCACAAGTTATTAGAATATGTGGACAAATTTACCATAATGTATATTATAATGTATATGTGTTACATATTAATAAAGATGAAGCAAGTGAATATGGACAATTATATATTTTGGATAATGAAATGGCAACGATTGAACGGAATGAGTTTAATATAAATTAAACATTATTAAAACATTTAAATATCTTAATAAGAGACATTAACCCTTATGCTAAAGCCTAAAAAATGATGCATAAATTAGAAGAAGAAGAACTACAACGATGTGCAAAAATCTATTGTCCTCCAAGAACTCTTACTATGTTTATTGTTTGCAATAATAATTTGGATAAAAATAGATATAATCTACCTACCTTGCAATAGTATATGTTGGAGAAGACAATCTTCCTGGAAGATGACATATCCGCTTATTCATCTTAATGGTGGTTTTGGATGGATGCCAAATATGAAAAGTAAATTTGGAAAATCTAATATTTCAAATTTGAAATTTCATAATTATAGATTTAGTGTTAGAAATTAATTTAATCTATTCCTTAATTTGGGAAAATTATCTCAACAGTTCATTGTTGATACGTTTGAAAAAGTTGAAACCTCTAGATTATATTTCATACGAAAAAACCAAAACGTAGTAAGAAGTGATTGTTACAAAGGTGTTATGGACTATTTATGTAACAAAAAAAATTAGATTCTTCAAAAATTGGAAAAATGGTAATATTACCGTGAAACTTTACAGAAAGTCCAGGATTTTTAAAACAAAATTACATTGAGTCAATGACACTTGTAAATTATTGTGGTAAACCTGAACTTCTTAAAACTATGACCTGTAACCCACATTGGAAAGAAATAACTGAAAACTTGGAAATTTATGAAAATACAATAGATAGACCAGATATTATAACAAAAGTATTTTATCAAAAAGTAGAAGAAATGAAAAATTTAGTAATAAAAAAGGGAATATTAGGAACATGTATTGCATATAGTTATGTAATTGAATTTCAAAAACGAAGATTACCGCATATGCATATGTTAGTAACAACTTACTCTTAGATAAAAATGATAAATTTGATATTCCCGAAAAAGTTGATAAAATAATAATAAGTGCAGCGATTGCAAAACAGATATTTATCCAAAATTATATAGTATCGTTAAACAATTTATGATACGCGGTCCCTGTGGTATGCAAAATATAAATTGTCCGTATATAGATAAAAATACGTAACAATGTACTGAAAATTTTCCAAGGAAATTTAATAATACAACAACATTTAAATCCAATGGATATCCATTATACAAACGTAAATACAATGGCGTCAAAATGATTCTCAAAAATAAATTTACAGAAAGAATTGCAGATAATGGATTTGTTGTTCCTTATAATCCTTACTTATTATTGAAATTAAATGCACACATAAACGTAGAAGTTTGTTCCACTGTACACAGCATTAAATATTTATTCAAATACTGTTATAAAGGTCATGATTGTGCATACATTAAAATACATCAAGTAAGTGTGGATTTTCAATCAGAAAATAGAGACACTTTACAAAATAACAATTGTGAAAATGTTGAATATGAATATGACGAAACCCAACAATACATTGATACACGATATTATTGTCCACCTCAAGCAATGCACAGATTATGAGAATATCCTTTACATGTTATTTCACATACTATAAAACGTCTAAGCGTTCATGAAGAAAATCAACAAAACGTATTTTTAAAAAAGGAAAAGAAGAAATGATCATGTGCAAAATGTGGAACAACATTATAAGCATATTTTGAATTGAATAAAGAAGATTTTGAAGCACAAAAATACTTGTATTCAGAACTACCAAATTTTTATACATTTGATAAAAAACTGAAAAAGTGGAATAGAAGAAAAAAAAGAAAACCAATACTTAGTAGAATCTATTTAGTAAGTCTAAAAGATAGAGAACGTTATTTCATTAGGTTATTAATATCAGATGTTAAAGAAGCCACATCTTTTGAAGCTTTGCGTGCTGTTGATAATGTGATGTAGAATTCGTTTTATGAGGCAGCTAAGATAAAACAATTAATTAATGAAGATGAAGAATGGGATAGATGTTTTGAAGAAGCATCTTCAACAGAATTCTCTTATGCTCTTTGTGAATTATTTGCTTTTATTTGCGTTTTTCATAATCCTATAAATGCACGAGATTTATATGAAAAATGAAAAGATAAGTTATACTATCCTAAATACAAAACAAATATAGGTGAAAATCTTGCATTGAATGTTATTAAAAGTAATTTACAAGTCAATGGATTTCCTTTAAACGATTTTAATTTATCTAACATAAGCACATTTATAGAATAAGATAATAATCAAACAATTTCAAATTATAATAATAATATTCTTAGTGAATTAGAAATGAAAATGAATTCTTTAGATGATATACAAAGGCAAATATTTAACTTTCCTACAAAAAGTTCAAACAATCAAAGTAAAGAAAAATATATTTTTATAGATGGACCAGGTGGAAGTGGAAAAAGTTATTCACTTAACGTTTTAATAGTTTATTTTAAATATCATACTATACATTATTTATGTGTAGCTTCGACAGCTATAGCAGCGAATTCATTAGTCGATGGAAAATTCGTGCCTACAACATTTAAACTACCGTTAAGAGGACTCTGGAGCTCTCTATCCTTTTCTAATTGAAAAATGTAGGTTTTTGGAATAACTAACGATTATTGATAAAGATTAAAAGGTAACCGCAACTTGTACAGTAAAAAGCAATATTTTTTCTGATGAGGACAAATTCATTTTGATGCTTTGTTTTCAAGAAAAGTTTGACATACTTACAAAATCATAAGTTAGGCTACAGAATTAATTTGTTCTCATTAGAAAAAATATTGTTTTTCACTGTTTAAGATGCGGACAACTATTGATTTCCAGTAATAACTGCTAGTTTTTCTAAGAACCTACATTTTTCAATTAGAAAAAGATAGAGAGATACCACATCCTCTTAAATATAACAGATTGTACAGCTTGTAATGTTAAGCCTAATCCTGCAGAAAGCAAACAAAGGGAACACAAATAATCATTTGGGATGAAATATCCATGACTTCAAAATTTGCTTTTGAAGCAGTCAATCGTCTAATTCAAGATTTATGCGAACCAGGATTTATGTAAACTAATCCTTCGGTGGTAAAACTGTAATTGTATCAGGAGGTTTCAGGCAAATATTACCAATTGTACGACATGGAAGCCGCATGAACATTATTGAAAATTCAGTTAAATTTAGTTTATTATGACAGAATTTAGAGCCCAAAATATAGAGCCAAAGTAAATATAAGAATCAAAAAAATATTAGGCTCAAAAAAATATAGAGACCAAGAAAATATAATGATAAAAAAAATATTATGTCCAAAAAAAATGTTAAAAAAATATTGATTCAAATGAAGGACTTTGTAACGAAACCCGATTATATATTTTCTTGGGCTCTATATTTTTTTGGGCTCAATATTTTTTTTTAATTTATATTTTCTTGGGTTCTATAATTTTTTCGGGACCTATATTTTATTTAGCTCTATATTTTTTTGGGCCCAATATTTTTTTTGTCTATATTTTTTTGGGCTCTATATTTTTTGGGCCTTATATTTTCTTGGGCCCTATTTATTATTGGGCCCAATATTTCTTTGAGCCTAATATTATTTTGGTCTTTATATATTTTGGGCTTCATATTTTTTGAGCCCTATATTTTTTCAATTCTTATATATTATTGATCTCTATATTTTTTAGGCCTAATATTTTTTTGGGCCCAATATTTTTTCGAAATTAATATTTTCTTGGGCTTTTTAATTTTTTTGGGTACTATATTTTATTTAGCTCTATTTTTCTGGGCCTTATATTTTTCAGGCCCTACATTTTTTTAAGTCCTATTTTCTTTGGGCTCTATATTTTTTTTGGCCCAATATTTTTTCGACTCTTATCTATTCTTGGGCTCTATATTTTTTTGGGCCCTTTTTTTTTGGGCCTAATATTTATTCAATTTTTATGTATTCTTGTGCTTTATATTTTTGGGCCCAATATTTTTTTAAATACATATTTTATTGGAGTCTATGATTTTTTTGGGTCCTATATTTTATTTAGCTCTTTATTTTCCTGTCTTATTTTCTTTAGGCCTCATTTTTTTCGATTTTTTATTTCTTGGCTTTCATATTTTTATTAGTCCCATATTACTCTAGGCCTTTTATTTTTTTGGACCTACATTTTTTCGAGTCCTATTTTCTGTGGGCCTCATTTGTTTGGGCCTCTAATTTTTTTGGGCCATTTATTTTTCTAGATCTTATATTTTTGTTTCTTATATTAACTTAGGCTATATATTTTTTTTATTTTAATATTTTCTTGGGCTCTATATTTTTTGGGCCCAATATTTGTCCGATTCTTTTATTTTTTTGATCCTAATATTTTTTTGATTCTTATTTTACTTGAGCTCTATATTTTTTTGATTCTTATATTTTCTTGAACTCTATATTTTTCTGGGCCCAATATTTCTTTTGATCTTATATTTTTTTGATTCTTATATTTTTTTGATTCTTATATATTCTTGGCTCTATATTTTTTTGAGCCCAATATTTTTTTTAACATTTTTTTTGGACCTAATATTTTTTTTTATCATTATATTTTCTTGGTCTCTATATTTTTTTGAGCCTAATATTTTTTTGATTCTTATATTTACTTTGGCTCTATATTTTGGGCTCTAAATTCTGTCATAATAAACTAAATTTAACTGGATTTTCAATAATGTTCATGCGGCTTCCATGTCGTACAATTGGTAATATTTGCCTGAAACCTCCTGATACAATTACAGTTTTACCACCAAAGGATTGGTTTACATAAATCCTGGTTCGCATAAATCTTGAATAAGACGATTGACTGCTTCAAAAGCAAATTTTGAAGTCATGGATATTTCATCCCAAATGATTATTTGTGTTCCCTTTGTTTGCTTTCTGCAGGATTAGGCTTAACATTACAAGCTGTACAATCTGTTATATTTAAGAGGATGTGGTATCTCTCTATCTTTTTCTAATTGAAAAATGTAGGTTCTTAGAAAAACTAGCAGTTATTACTGGAAATCAATAGTTGTCCGCATCTTAAACAGTGAAAAACAATATTTTTCTAATGAGAACAAATTAATTCTGTAGCCTAACTTATGATTTTGTAAGTATGTCAAACTTTTCTTGAAAACAAAGCATCAAAATGAATTTGTCCTCATCAGAAAAAATATTGCTTTTACTGTACAAGTTGCGGTTACCTTTTAATCTTTATCAATAATCGTTAGTTATTCCAAAAACCTACATTTTTCAATTAGAAAAGGATAGAGAGCTCCAGAGTCCTCTTAACGGTAGTTTAAATGTTGTAGGCACGAATTTTCCATCGACTAATGAATTCGCTGCTATAGCTGTCGAAGCTACACATAAATAATGTATAGTATGATATTTAAAATAAACTATTAAAACGTTAAGTGAATAACTTTTTCCACTTCCACCTGGTCCATCTATAAAAATATATTTTTCTTTACTTTGATTGTTTGAACTTTTTGTAGGAAAGTTAAATATTTGCCTTTGTATATCATCTAAAGAATTCATTTTCATTTCTAATTCACTAAGAATATTATTATTATAATTTGAAATTGTTTGATTATTATCTTATTCTATAAATGTGCTTATGTTAGATAAATTAAAATCGTTTAAAGGAAATCCATTGACTTGTAAATTACTTTTAATAACATTCAATGCAAGATTTTCACCTATATTTGTTTTGTATTTAGGATAGTATAACTTATCTTTTCATTTTTCATATAAATCTCGTGCATTTATAGGATTATGAAAAACGCAAATAAAAGCAAATAATTCACAAAGAGCATAAGAGAATTCTGTTGAAGATGCTTCTTCAAAACATCTATCCCATTCTTCATCTTCATTAATTAATTGTTTTATCTTAGCTGCCTCATAAAACGAATTCTACATCACATTATCAACAGCACGCAAAGCTTCAAAAGATGTGGCTTCTTTAACATCTGATATTAATAACCTAATGAAATAACGTTCTCTATCTTTTAGACTTACTAAATAGATTCTACTAAGTATTGGTTTTCTTTTTTTTCTTCTATTCCACTTTTTCAGTTTTTTATCAAATGTATAAAAATTTGGTAGTTCTGAATACAAGTATTTTTGTGCTTCAAAATCTTCTTTATTCAATTCAAAATATGCTTATAATGTTGTTCCCACATTTTGCACATGATCATTTCTTCTTTTCCTTTTTTAAAAAATACGTTTTGTTGATTTTCTTCATGAACGCTTAGACGTTTTATAGTATGTGAAATAACATGTAAAGGATATTCTCATAATCTGTGCATTGCTTGAGGTGGACAATAATATCGTGTATCAATGTATTGTTGGGTTTCGTCATATTCATATTCAACATTTTCACAATTGTTATTTTGTAAAGTGTCTCTATTTTCTGATTGAAAATCCACACTTACTTGATGTATTTTAATGTATGCACAATCATGACCTTTATAACAGTATTTGAATAAATATTTAATGCTGTGTACAGTGGAACAAACTTCTACGTTTATGTGTGCATTTAATTTCAATAATAAGTAAGGATTATAAGGAACAACAAATCCATTATCTGCAATTCTTTCTGTAAATTTATTTTTGAGAATCATTTTGACGCCATTGTATTTACGTTTGTATAATGGATATCCATTGGATTTAAATGTTGTTGTATTATTAAATTTCCTTGGAAAATTTTCAGTACATTGTTACGTATTTTTATCTATATACGGACAATTTATATTTTGCATACCACAGGGACCGCGTATCATAAATTGTTTAACGATACTATATAATTTTGGATAAATATCTGTTTTGCAATCGCTGCACTTATTATTATTTTATCAACTTTTTCGGGAATATCAAATTTATCATTTTTATCTAAGAGTAAGTTGTTACTAACATATGCATATGCGGTAATCTTCGTTTTTGAAATTCAATTACATAACTATATGCAATACATGTTCCTAATATTCCCTTTTTATTACTAAATTTTTCATTTCTTCTACTTTTTGATAAAATACTTTTGTTATAATATCTGGTCTATCTATTGTATTTTCATAAATTTCCAAGTTTTCAGTTATTTCTTTCCAATGTGGGTTACAGGTCATAGTTTTAAGAAGTTCAGGTTTACCACAATAATTTACAAGTGTCATTGACTCAATGTAATTTTGTTTTAAAAATCCTGGACTTTCTGTAAAGTTTCACGGTAATATTACCATTTTTCCAATTTTTGAAGAATCTAATTTTTTTTGTTACATAAATAGTCCATAACACCTTTGTAACAATCACTTCTTACTACGTTTTGGTTTTTTCGTATGAAATATAATCTAGAGGTTTCAACTTTTTCAAACGTATCAACAATGAACTGTTGAGATAATTTTCCCAAATTAAGGAATAGATTAAATTAATTTCTAACACTAAATCTATAATTATGAAATTTCAAATTTGAAATATTAGATTTTCCAAATTTACTTTTCATATTTGGCATCCATCCAAAACCACCATTAAGATGAATAAGCGGATATGTCATAGGATCTGTACCACTAATTGTCGGTATACTAATTGGTTCATCATACTTGGAGTAAATGACAATATCACGTTCAATAGGATAACGTAAAGACGATGAACAATAGGATCACGTTTAATAGGATAACGAGAAGACGATCTTCCAGGAAGATTGTCTTCTCCAACATATACTATTGCAAGATAGGTAGATTATATCTATTTTTATCCAAATTATTATTGCAAACAATAAACATAGTAACAGTTCTTGGAGGACAATAGATTATTGCACATCGTTGTAGTTCTTCTTCTTCTAATTTATGCATCATTTTATAGGCTTTAGCATAAGGGTTAATGTCTCTTATTAAGATATTTAAATGTTTAAATAATGTTGAATTTATATTAAACTCATTCTGTTCAATCGTTGCCATTTCATTATCCAAAATATATAATTGTCCATATTTATTGATAGAATATTAGCGCTTACTATATGTTAAGGCGCCCCCTATTTTACATAAAGTTCAACCTGTTGAAACCCTTAAAGTATATATTCATTCCTTTTGTAGCGCCCGAACGGTCAACACGCTTTGCTTAATAGAGAGGTGTTAAAGACGAGTCATTTTATAATAAATATCTAGTTTAACTTTAACCAAGTCTTTTTATTTACTCGCCTCATACCAAACCTATATTTTATCAGGCTATCGGCCCAGTCGCGTAAAGCACAAAGCTTCCACTGCGCGTATAGGAACTTGGTTAGTTTGGTGGAAAAAGAACAGTTTTTCTTTGTGTATGGTGAGAGTGTTTTTCTTGTGTGTGCAATTAGAAACCGTCAGAAAAACTTGGATGTCCAATGCCATGAAGAGGATTGTTGCGGCAATGCCGGTGTAATGAGCGAGTCTCTACGACAAAAAGAGGTTTCTATCAATGAGACAAAGGAATGTGAGTATCGAAAAGTGTAAACGAGTTTGAAAATAAAAGTTAAGATACATGTGTTAATAAAGTATTAAGAAAAGAGGTGATGGAAATTAAAACAAAGTACAAATAAAAAGAACTGAATAAAATTAGTTTACAACACAAATAAGAGTTTATTAAAAGATTCGAATAAAATAAAAATAAATATGAATAAAAAGACGTGAGTTAAAATTTGTGAAAAGAAGTGAAAATCACACCAAGAAAAAAAAAAAAAAAAAATTAGAATAAAAAGGCGCGAGTTAAAATTTGTGAAAAGAAGTGAAAATCACACAAAGAAAAATTAAAATAAAAAGGCGCAAGTTAAAATTTGTGAAAGAAGTGAAAATCACACAAAGAAAAAATTAGAATGAAAAGACACAAGTTAAAATTGATAAAAGAAATGAGTGAGGCCAAAGAAAGGAAAGTTCAAATGAAAGATGCGAGCAAAAATTTGATAAGAAGTGAGTGAGTAACAAAAGAAAATTCATATAAAAGACGCGAGTGAAAAATCTGATTAAAAGAAGTGAGTTGAATATTGAAAACAAAGGATAAATAAAAATGAATAAAACACGCATTAAATTTGAATAAAGATGTGATTAAACAGGAGTAAGAAGTGTATAAAAATTAAATATGAATGTAATAAAAATTTAAAAATAAAAAATGTGAATAAAAGTTTGATGAAAAAGCGTGAACAAAAGTTTTATATTAAATACATGTATATCAGTTTTTGAGTAAAAGAAATAAAGACGAGAATTAAAAATAAGAAATTAAATATTTATAAAGTTTTATAATAAATATATGTATATCTGTTTTCGAGAAAAAGAAATAAAGATGAGAATTAAAGAATTGAAAATTTACAAAAATCACGTTATGTGAGATCTGAGAATTTTGAACGGTTAAAGGATTTTTCAAATTCAGTGTAAAAAGGCGAGCGTTGGGGCAGTTCTGAGAACTGCTAGCGTTTCGGGTTGGTGACGTACAGGAGTGTGCACGTATGGACGTGTGTGATGTGAGACAGAAGGAACGCGGTACCGCAATACAGTTTAGCCTGTATAAGAAAAAGATGAGTGCGAGAGAGATAGTTGCGCAAAAATGACATATATTCCCTTCGCTCATATTCGCGTGCGTTATACGTGTGCCTTCAGAGTTGCGTGTGTGTGGAATATGTATGCATGTGCTATGAGTACGTACATATATATAACCAACATATAAGTCTTGAATTCAAGCTAATGCACGCACACTTGAAACTACAAATTGAGGATTGTAATTTACAGAGATGTGTATTTGTATTTAGTTGAGATGCGTTCATATATTGGCCAAACCTATATGAGGTATACTTATAAGTAAAATGTGATCACGTAGTACAAACGTAGTGAATACGTTAGTATAAATGGTATAAAGGATTATGTATGTATGTGTATGTGTGTATATATATATATATATATGTATATGTATGTGCATGTGTGTGTGTGTACACGTGTGTGCATACATTCATGTATATGAATAAACAAATTAATACAGCTGTTTGAGAAGAGTAAGATTGAGATAAGTGTAAATTAAAAATTATGTTGAGACGATTTTATTCTACAATCATGTATATGTGTATGTATGTATATGCATATATATGTTCAATGATTGAAAAACTTGTAAGCCAATTTTGTTTGAATCAAAATTCAAGTTTATTGGCAAAATCTAAACAAGTTCGTCTAAGGTGTAGAAAAATCATTCTAAGCAAAAATCAACATTACTTTTAATGGAAATGATTTTTACTCCCGAATTAAAATATAAACAATTCTGGTAAGATGAGTTTAAATAAAGAGGTGAAAAAGAGGCGAGAAAGAGGTGAAAAAGAGGTGAATAAGAGGGGAAATAAAGTTACATTTAATACTAGTTATGTTACAAACTAAATGAATTTGAGGTTAGTTTGTCGGAGTGTGTCGGCTTGTTGTTCGGTCTACATGTTTCGATTAACTAGAGTGAGCATGGAGCATGTCTTGTTGTTCAGACTGTTAAGTGTTCATTCGTGGTAAGAGTGGCCATATCTGTTGTTCGATCAACCATTCTCACCACACAATAAATAATAAATCAGTTTAATCACTGTAAATAATAAATTGATAGAATTGAACTAAAAATATGATTTTTCAAAAACAAACAGTCAGTATCTGCTGATGTTCGAAATGAATAGGCCAAGGAGATTAAAAATCTTAAAGATCCCATTGAGCCATCAGAAAAAATCGTTCAATAAATCCTCAGATTCTAAAAATCAACCAAAAGAGGAGAAAGTAACAGAGAGGAGAAACAAGGACGAGTGTAAAAGAGACGAGATTACTATTACTGATTTATAGTTAATAAGGACGAGTGTAAAAGAGACGAGATGACTATTACTAATTTATAGTCAAACGCTTGGTCAACAAGTGAAAAGATTCAAAATACAAAAAGTTAAGATGTGTAAATGAATTACGGGTGAGAATAAGATGAGTTCAGCTTCATCAAAGATGTGAGAGTAAAACGGAAAATACGATGAGTATATTAAAAGGAGAGGTTAAAAATCAGCGATGCACGATAGCTTCTGACAAAATTAAGTAGTTAAGAACATTAATCCGAGAGGATTATGTTAAACAATTTATTGACACCAAAACAGTCGCAAAGTCACTTGATCTCAGGATTCTATTATTGAGGAATTGTATAAAGAGGAGGCAGTTTAGAATGCGATCAAATTAATATGGACGAAAAAGTTGTAAAAAGATGAGAGCGGAGAATGAAATTTAAATATACAAGAATGAGGTGATACATGATGAGATGAGACTAAATAATAAACCCTTGAATTATTTTTATAAAAGTTTTTTTTGGATAATAAAAATGTAATGAAAGGTGATCATGAATTGATCAGTAAGATAAAATTCTAGTTCTTAAATAATATCTTCATTTCTGAACTAAGATCTTGTGGTTTGTTACGTATTATACATGGGAATTCTATAAAAACGAGCGTAAATGAGAAAGTAATAGATGAGCAAAAGTTTAAAGTCTGTGATATTTTAATAAACTAATTAAATAATAATTATCATGCTAAAGGACTATATTAAAAGATACATTAAAATTTTTATATAAATTTAAAAGTTTAAAAAGATGAGAAGTAAAAATAAAATCGCTTACGATGAGAAAATAATTAAATAATAGACGATATAAAATCAAAAGGATATAGTAAGTGAGTTTTGTAAAAAGTATAAAGAAATGATTAAAATCATGATGTCACTTATTTAACAGTCAGTGAACAGAGAGACGCGTTTTATAATGCAGAAATAATCACAATACAAATGATTCAATTTATGGAATTTATCTCTCAGAGTACTGAAGATCGAGGGACTTCGTATAAAGAATTAAAATTTCTTGTTAAATAAGATGGGTCAAATTTTGTCAATACTCGTGTCGGATGCTGAGAGCCAAAACCCTAGGTATATAGGAAGTAACTGTCCTAATAAAAATAATGATATGAAGCGTTACAAATGCCAAGATTTTGGCCACAAAGCTGCAAAATGCACTCAGTTTAAATTTTCAACGAGTGCAAGCAGAACCTACAAATATATATAATATATTATTATATATAATATATATATATATATATATATATATGTATAACAAATTAACTAACAATACTTGAGATGTGTTGGGAAAGATGAGTATTAGGAAAGAATTTGAAGATGTGTTATTGAATAATGATAATTTGAAAGAAAGAAAGGAAAAAGGAGTAGTAACAGTAAAAGTAATTAGAGATTTTTTTTGAGGGTGTGAAATTCAATATGAAAGGCACTGCCAAGCTAAAAGAAGAGATATCAAGAAGAGAGAACGAAGACGTGAAAGCGATAAGAAAAGGCAAAAGGTAAACAGATTGATCTAGCATCAATTACTGTGAAATGCAAGTATGCATATAAGAAAAATATAGTAATAATACTAAGGTTATATTTTAAAGCAACAAGTTCTTTGCTGACTCTAGTTTAATGAAACATCTAACTCATTCCAAAATAATATTCAAAACTCTTAATATTTTTAAAAGAAGTGTAATTAAATATGCTAATAAATACTCTTAAGCAGATTTGAAAACGGAGGGAGTAATAATTAAATAGAGATATAATTAAAAAATGGAAATAGGTTAAAATTACATAAGAGAATTTTGGCTGAGACGTTGAAAGAAAGTTTACTATCTTTACGTAAATTAGCTGAGACGAGACCTGCAATTTACCTAGATTAATATTTTGATCCAGTTTCAAATGAGTTATTTATATCAGGTGTGTACAAGCTTATAGAGTTACTGAATTAAAATTATAAAAAGTTGAGATAAATGATAAGTTTTCTCTAAAATAATAACTGAACGTATAGTAGTTGATTTGATGAGTAAAGAGTCGAGTATGAGAATGGATTACGCACAAGGCGCGGAACGCGAAAACAATTAGTTAAAATTAACTGTGAACAAGGGAAACCTATGAACAGAAAATGAAATCAGTAATGCAGAAAAGGATGAGAGTTTGAAAGATGAGAAAAATATTGTGAAAAATAGATATGATAATATTGTGATATAGGAAAAAGGGAATCTTCTTTGTGAGTGGAATGGAAGGAGTTTAATAAGAGCAATAGTTGAGTGTTATAGCGTTTACGTTTTGCTGATACCCCTATTGCCTATTTGCAAGAATCGCAATCAAACATAAAAAAAAAAAAAAAAAAAAAAAAAGTGGTAGAAGAGTAAAGAATGGCAGGATACGATTATGTTATCTTGATGATTGTATATTAGATGGTATGGTGTGTTTACTTTCTAAATATAAAAAATCATAGTTTATTACATCACGAAATTGTGTGACAGAGCCATTACACAGTGTTTGCCCAGATATCATCGGATCCAGCGGCATGTCCTCGGAAAGATGAGAAATTATTTCTGTATTCATGAAAAACAAGTGAGAGGTGAGACTGTTTAAAATATCCATAAGAAATATGAGAGGTGAGACTGTTTAAAATATCCATAAGAAATATAAGGAATATGCTAGGATATGATGCAAGGGTATGCTATTTATGATCTAATCAAAGGAGAGAGTATACAGGTGGCTTTACCATGAAAATGTTAAAGTATTTGAATGCGGAATTACAATTGTCTCCTAAAGATACTTTCCAACTAAGTGAAGTATCTTGTCAACTTAAGCAAACAACTCCAAAGAAGGTGAGATATTGTATGATTCTAAACTACCAGAATATCTGCAGCAGTGTATGCATATAACCGCACTACACGCAAGGCAAATAATTACTTCTTTTGAAAATTCGATCCTAATTACAGCTTTATTATTAACCAACTTAAAAGATTTGGCTATTTAACTTATATTAAAATACAAAGAAGAGTCAGCATTAAAATCAGAGTTAAAATAAAAAGTTATTTTAGTTGACGTGGAATGTCACGAGAAGATTGTATATGAATATAATTAAAAAGAGGTAGAATTTTGACACTTACCAAAATAAGATGAGAAAGTAAATAAAACAAATAGGTTCAAAGAGTTTGATAAAAATGAGCAACACTTAAATGTAGATAAGACAGCATCAAAACAGGAGGGAGAGAGTAAACTTAAAAGAGAAAGACCTTAAAGATGAGAGCTGGACCAAATACTGAAAAAGAAGAGATTATTAAAGTTGCAAGTTTTTCGGATATACAGATAGATCAAAAACTAAAAGAATAATAGGATCTCTTTTCTTGTATAATTTTGATAGAAAAAGATGAGAAAAATTAACTTTAAACAAGATGTAACAAAATGTGCGTTAATGACATCTATGAAAAATAATCCAATATGCCATAAACAAGTGAAAAATTGAAAAATTAAAAAGAATACAAGACAAGAAATCTTTAGAGATTAAACAAGCGAATGATGAGATGTTATAGGTTTCAAAGGCAACCATTAATTCAGGTTCACTTAATTATAAAAATACTGTGCAAATAAAAGATAAAGCTATTTAGAAAATAGCCATAAAAGATGAGTTGAAGTCAATGCTGAGAATTGGAAAGTTGAAAATTGTTAAAAAAAAAAAAAAAATTGTTCAAAATGAAAAATAGACAAAAGGCTATAGTAATGTAGATTCTATGCAGGTGTATGAAAGAAATATAAAATCAGATACAAAACAAGAATGACTATTTGTGGACTCAAGAATACAAAAAACTATGAGATGAGGAAAACATATATACCTGTGTTCAGATTACTTCTAATAAGAGCAGTGTGAAATATCGTAAACAAATATAATTTTGAGACGCGATCAGTGGATGTAAAAAAACTGCTATTTTAAATGAAATTATTAATGAAGAGATTTATAGGAAAATTTCTGAGAGTATATTAAACTCAGAAAAGGAGAGAAAAGATTTGACTTATTTATTGTTATGAGCCATATATGGGTTGCGTATTATTAGTAGTATAAATATTTGCAAAGGTTGCACTAAAATTAGAAAAATTTAAATAGAGAATTATGCTTATTTGTATGTTCCAAGAGAACGATGAGATATTACTGTTATTATTATATGTGGATATGTATTAACTGCTAGTCATGATGAGACTAAGCTGAATGAAATTATTAATGCATTAGATAACGAATTTGAAATGTCCAATTTAGGTGAGACAAAACTCTTTTTGGTATTTCTATTAGGTGAGATAAAAAGAATCGGATAATGAATTGAGACAAGAAAAAATATACTAACAGAATGTTCAATTTGGACTTAGAAAATTCACATAGGATTCCTATGAATGAATACAAGTTATTAATAATGAAAGAAAGGCACGAGAAATAGGTATAGAAGATGAGAAAATGTGTGATAAGGAAAACTACGTAAATATTCTATATAAAGAAAATTTAGAAAACCTATTATATTCAACCTGAGCAACGAGACCAGATATATCGTATACTGTGAATGTCTTGAATGGACGTTCAATTGATTTTACAAGCAGTGAATGGATAATAGTCATGAGAGTAATCAGATGTCTTAAAGGTACTGAGAAACACAAATTCATTTTTAAAGTTGAGTCAGAAGGTGTGTTGGCTTATTCTAATGCAAGCTTTGGGAATTGCAATAAGAAATTAACCACTTGTGGTTTAATCATTAAATTGTTTGGAAAACGCTATTGCTTAAAGGACACATAAACAAACTTACGTTGCCTTGTCTATCTGCTAAGCTGAATATGCTGCTACGAATGAGACGTGTCGTGAAAAACTATCAAAGTATAACTCTTTAACTTTAATTCTAACTAAACCTCTATTACTAATGACTTTGAGATGCGATAATAACGATGCGATAGTCAGTGATGAAATAGATGGATATAAGTTGAGTCACATAATTGAAAAATGAAAATATTATGTTGAAAGATGTGTTTTAAAAGAAAACCAATTAAGATAGAGTGGGTTGGATCATCGGAATAGATATCTTAACTAAACTCGTATCTGGTAACTTATATATATTAAATTTTCGTCTTACTGCAAAACTCTTTTGTTCACAGGAAATAACTGATCAAGACTGGCAAACTTAGGTGGCGAGATTTGATGAGAGGAGCACCATCGACTCCATTTAAAATCAAGAATATAACAATATTGTCTTATTATAGATCACAACATATGTATGCGGGAGGGAGTGATAGAATATTAGCGCTTACTATATGTTGTGGCGCCCCCTATTTTACATAAAGTTCAACCTGTTGAAACCCTTAAAGTATATATTCATTCCTTTTGTAGCGCCCGAATGGTCAACACGCTTTGCTTAATAGAGAGGTGTTAAAGACGAGTCGTTTTATAATAAATATCTAGTTTAACTTTAACCAAGTCTTTTTATTTACTCGCCTCATACCAAACCTATATTCTATCATTTACGTGCTTCATCTTTATTAATATGCAACACATATACATTATAATATACATTATAGTAAATTTGTCCACATATTCTAATAACTTGTGGTCTTATACCCGGTAATGTGTCAAAATTGGCACCAAAATTTGCGAATGCTAAAGCATCATTGTACAAC
The DNA here is from genome assembly GCA_017163975.1 of Anastatus disparis. Lineage (NCBI taxonomy): Eukaryota > Metazoa > Arthropoda > Insecta > Hymenoptera > Eupelmidae > Anastatus > Anastatus disparis. Next base: position 3,761,722 of record JAFFSR010000349.1, on the reverse strand, counting down.
CTAACATTTCGTTGAAAATCAATAATTTCTTCCGGTAATTCAGTTGCTAAAAACTTTGATTGTTCTGCGTAAGGAGGATTTTCTAACAATTCTACTTTACCTTTATGACAACAATTGGAGAAATCGTTTCTTTTAGTATATTCGAGAGCAACTGTATTTAATATTAAAGTTAGCTAAATGTCAAGCTAAATTTAAATTAATTTTAAGCAATTTCAGAGAAATTCCGATTTGAGTTCAGATGAATTTCAACTGCGTTTCAGATCTATTAATATTATATATATGTAAGCCTTAAATCAAAACAATTTATCACCTACCTCAGCCTCTACAACCTTTAAATTTTGTGAGAAAGAAATTTCTCTCTTATGATTTATTGCTTATTATGTGAAATTTATATTTTATGCATATGTATAATGAAATACAACTTGGTCGTAAAAAATAATTACGTTATTTTACTTTTAGAAATTTTAACGATGTTAGAAAAAAATTATGTCAGGTATTTTTATTTAATTCTATATTATTCTAAGATTTAAAATTAAGATTCTATATTACTTAGTAGATTCAACAATTCGCTTGGATTAACTAATAAATTAAGTGTTTGAATGAAGAATATAAATTTCACAAGTAAAAACTAGCTATGATTGACATAAATTTACATTCAATTTCTTTTTTTTTAGTACACCAACAAATCGTTGATTGTATTTAGGACGATATGTAGTTACACTGAAATAAAAATTTTATCTGATCAACTGAAATATTATTGATTTAACATATCTGCTGTTAACCTGACAGAATTCTGTTGATCTAACAAAATCTGCAGTTAAAATAGCTCAAACACGATCGTGCTGCCGCTTTAACAGCACGCTTGTTGATATAATTGAATAACAGTTAACATAAAAAAACAAGTTAAAATAAAAGTATGACTTACATTTCAACAAAATTTTATGAATTGAAACAATAAAATGTGCATGCTCCAATTAACTGATGAATTATTTTAATACAAATATTTCAATTCATTTATATCAACGGCACGGCTGTTGATATAATTAAATAACAGTTAAAATAAAAAGAACTTAAATCAAAATAAAAAGAACTTAAATCAAAATAAAAAGAACTTAAGTCAAAATAAAAGTATGACTTACTTTTCAACAAAAGTTAATAAATTAAACCAATAATATGCACATGCTTAAATTAACTGATGAATTATTTCATTACAAATGTTTCAACTCAATTATATCAACAGTCCCTTTTGTTGATATGAATGAATAACAGTTAACATAAAAAAACATAAGTCAAAATAAAATATTTGTCATTTATGTCGTTAATGAATAAATTTTATAAAGATTTTTATTTTATTCAATAAGTACTTTTAAATCTCCCACTGTTCAAAACAGTTACGTTTCAATGATATAATAATAGATGATGTATTTTTTGTAACCCGCAAGTAGTAAGATTGCACGTGAATTAGTATATAAGAATGAATAAATTTATCCGCTGTATGTATAAATGCGATGCGATGCGATGCATATCGATAGTTAGCGAGCGATGTTAGATTTTATTTGTAAATATCAATAGTATACTGTGAAATATCTAAGAAAATGTTAAAAAATTTCACTTAAGACATGAATAATGATCATTGCTATAATATAAGTTATGTGTTAAATTAATGCCTGGAAATTGGAAGGCTGTGAGCTGTGAGCTTCAACTAGATGAAAAAGTTTTTTCGCCATTCTAACTCTAAAATCGCAACTTCGTTGCTCTTTTTTGGCTCTCATGGCGAAAAATACACTACGCAACTAGTATGGAAAGGTTTTTTTACAAAACTCGTAAACTTCTCGTTTCGTAAATAAAGCCTTTTCATACCCGTTACGTAATGTACTATTATCATCTTTAAATTTTGTTTGTTTGATACAATGAAATGTAACAGCTATTTTGACTTACTTTAAAACTTTTACTTTTTACTCTTAAATGAAAGTGACTTTAAAATTGAATCAATATTACGATATCCATCAAATTAACAGAACTTATCTGTTAAATGAATAGAATATTTCATCGAGGTATATTAACAGAAGGATTCTGTTGATACAATAATATGTTTTTCGTAGTATAGGGTTATAATTAAGCTACAGAGACTTTTTATGGGTCTTAATGGATGATAAAAATTTAATAAATAAGAAATAAACTATATAAAATTTTTAAATAGAGTTGAGAAAGTTTTATGTGATAGAAAAACTAGACATCAAAAAAACTTAATACTGTTTACATTAAAACGTCGATAAAAAAAAATTTTTAAATGAAAAACATTAAAATATCGATAAAAAATAACAGTGTTTGAGTGATAGCACTATAGATTGATAGAACTATATTTAATTTATTCATTTTACATTTGATGTAGGTATTCTTTTTATTTATTAATCTACAAATAAAAATCATAATTATTTTTTTTACAAATGACTGATTCCATTCAGATTCATGCAGGCCGTCATTGATCGAATTTTTTTTTTCTTTTAAGTAATAAAAATGCCTTCTATTATGTATATGAAGATAAAATTTACCTCGTAGAACGCTCAAAATTTTTTTTTTTTTTACTGCAGCAATTCTAGTGTTGGATGTAAAAACGAAAATTCAAAATTTGAAAATGAACCTCGACTTTTAAATGACTATAGCTCCGTCAATTTTTAACCTTTTTTGGGCGTTCTTTTAACGAAAGTGTGCGGAATTTCGTCTAGTTTTAAATGCAATCTCGGTTTTTGTAATACAATTTGATCTCACTGAGTTATTTACAAAAAACCGAAAAAAGCGATTTTTTTCAAACACGATTTTCTCAAAAACTATATTTTTTTTTTTTTAATTTTTATATGATTTTATACATAAAAAATACTAACTTTTAGGATAGGTGAGAATATGCGATTTCGCCTTATTTTTTTTTAACAGATTTTTAAACGTTTTTTTTTATATTTTCGATTTTGAAACATTGATACCATGGCGCATCGTACTATTTTTCCAACTTTACGTGTTCTTACAACTGTTTTTATATAAATAAACCCCGGATCGAATATTTTGATCAATTAGAACCAAAGTTATGACGATTTAAAGTTTAAAAAAAAATGATGAAACTTTAAATAAATATATTTACTTTGAATTTTGAATTTTAAATTTGAATTTTGAATTTTGAATTTTGAATTTGAATTTTGAAAAGGTGAATTTTTTTAAATACTATAATATATTATTTGATCATTTTTAATGAACAAATAATATGCGATACAATTAAGAAAGAACATTAATGAATTGAGAACTAATGTGAATAAAAAAATCCGAATTTGAATAAAACCTTTCAATTTACTTCTTGCCACTCATGTCTCGAAGTTTTTGCGGTGTAGATTTGGTTTCGTTCACTTTTCCAACAGTGAATCTTTTGAATACCTTTAATTTCTTTTGCAATTCCTAACCATTCCATTTTTTTTGGTTTGTCGAAAAACTTCTAACTCATCCTTGTGGATAACAAGAATGTTAATCGACGGAGTATATTTTGATACGTGAGTGGCGAAATTTTCAGCGTTTCTAATAAAATCTGCACTCTTCTTAGACAGATTATGCGTGGTAGCATAATGTTTAACTAAACCACCAATACCGTCACAAGCGCCTTTACCATGACCTGTTGCAGAAAAAAGCCATTTTCTGTTTACTTTTGAGTTTTGAAGCTCATTGAATTCATATCTATTTTTAGACGAATTATGTTTAATATCGTCAGAGACGGTGACATAACTGACTGTTTTATCATTTCCAAAATAGCATACCGACGTAAATATTGATATTTGGTTTTTACTCCATGATAGCTTTGAATTTTATTTTTAAACAGAACTGTCCAATTTTCTGCAAAATCGACATGAATAACTAATTGGAAGTCATTATTTTTCGCTAGAAGTTTAACCTCTTTGCTGTACGTTGAATTTCTTTGACCAATTTATGAGCTCTTACAGTGAGAGCCACTCTCTTAACTCTATTAAGAAATTTTCAATTGTGCTAGTTTTATTCAGTAAATTTGATTTTTTTCAAACACCATAAATTATTTCTTCATATAAATCTTCTTCTGTCAAAGAAATTACTTGTAAATCAATAGAATCTCCAATGGGACATTCTTTACATTCTCTTAGTACACATTTCATATCATCTTTTGAACAAAGAAGTGAAGAACATATTTTCAAATCCAAATCTGCAATGTCTTGTTTATTCTCTTTTTTATAATTATTCAAAGTATCTAACATAAGTTTAAGATTCTCGCAGTAAACGTAAAGACACGAATCGGTGGGTGGATGTGGTATAACCTACTTCGGTCTTAAAGCGTAGAATGTTGATTTACCAATTTTTGTTTTCATTTCAGGATTTTCGTCTTTAAATAATTGACATATTTCTTTTATACTTCGCGTAAGAAAGCGTTTAACTTTTTTAGTTTTTATACCATTTTCTTTGATAGATACTGTGTCGCTTTTATTTGCACTTTGACGAGAACAATTAAAATCATCGTTCAGATAACAATCCTTTACTTTCATTAAAATTTCACTATCTAGAGAATGGCCACAATAGTTCTCAGACTGCTTGTAAATTTTTTTATTATTTACCAATGATCGTGCTTGATCAATCATATAAATAGTTACATTTGGTAAAACTGATAATAAATAATCTTTGAAAATATCACTCGGTATAATACTCAACAATCGCACTTTCTCAAGAAAATTTGAACAATTATCTAATGCAATTTTAATATTCTCAAGCCATTTATCATTTGTTTTACATTCATTATTTTCATTCAATGCGGGCAAATCCGTTATATCGTAGGCTTTCATCATTTTACTTGCTATTTGTGAATCAAATGCATCGTTTATTTGTTTTCTTTTTCGGAGAGCATAAGATTCTCGCATCTTGATATTGATACTTTGAGGCATTTTAATTGGTGAAATGTTTAATTTCAAATTACTTGAAGTCTCGTTGAGCTGTTCTACCACAGCCTCACTATGAATAAAATCTTCCAAAGATTGTTGACTGCTTGAAATCGATGAAATCGGCGCATTTTTCACTGCATCTAATAATATTTTGTAACACGAAGGGCATACTTTATCTTCTCTAGAGAAAGAAGTATTTGGATACAAGCGCTTCAAAGACTCCGTTAGATCACCTAATTCTCTCAGCGGACTTTTGGAGCAATCATAAACAACTTTTTTGTGCCTTTCTTTTAAATCCTTGCACTTCATTTTAACAATCAGTGATGCCATTATTGATATTCTGTTCAATGACAGATCGAAAAAATTAATTTTTCTTAAACAACTTTATTTTTTATCTTCTTTTCCTTATATTTTTAAACGCGTCAAGTCGTTGATGAGAATGCAAAGAACGAATCATCGCCACCTAGTAGTGACATGCGTCAACTCCCTACAAAATAAATTCAAATTCTAGGCGCGAAATTCAAACTGATAAAAAAATTATATTCTTCAACAAAAAAAATTTTTATTATAATAATGTACCATAAAAAGAGAATAAATGGTTATGTATTCTTTTATCAAAATAACTTTTTTTTTAAATTAAAAAATTTATATCTTCAGATTTTAATCTTTAACAAAACTTGCGTTTCCTCAATGTAAATATCATATTTATTTAAAGTTTCATCATTTTTTTTTAAACTTTAAATCGTCATAACTTTGGTTCTAATTGATCAAAATATTCGATCCGGGGTTTATTTTAAATATTATTGTTGATATTTTTGATATATTAATAAATAAAAGCATAAAAACAGTTGTAAGAACACGTAAAGTTGGAAAAATAGTACGATGCGCCATGGTATCAATGTTTCAAAAACGAAAATATAAAAAAAAACGTTTAAAAATCTGTTAAAAAAAAATAAGGCAAAATCGCATATTCTCACCTATCCTAAAAGTTAGTATTTTTTATGTATAAAATCATATAAAAATTAAAAAAAAAAAAAATATAGTTTTTGAGAAAATCGTGTTTGAAAAAAATCGCTTTTTTCGGTTTTTTGTAAATAACTCAGTGAGATCAAATTGTATTACAAAAACCGAGATTGCATTTAAAACTAGACGAAATTCCGCACACTTTCGTTAAAAGAACGCCCAAAAAAGGTTAAAAATTGACGGAGCTATAGTCATTTAAAAGTCGAGGTTCATTTTCAAATTTTGAATTTTCGTTTTTACATCCAACACTAGAATTGCTGTAGTAAAAAAAAAAAAAATTTTGAGCGTTCTACGAGGTAAATTTTATCTTCATATACATAATAGAAGGCATTTTTATTACTTAAAAGAAAAAAAAAATTCGATCAATGACGGCCTGCATGAATCTGAATGGAATCAGCCAAATATATTTGTAGAAATTCGTGTAGATGATTAGTTTCATTAAAAGATCATTAAACATTTACCTAAAAAGAACTTTTGAAAAATTAAGATTATTTAGTATTTTTAATAAAAATTATTTAAAAAATTGCAAATTCTTGAATATTTTTTTTGAAGTTACAGATGCGAGATGGGGATGCATGCGCGCAGGGGGCTTGTCCCCTAGTATAAATATATATATATATATATATATATATGTGTGTGTGTGTGTGTGTGTGTGTGTGTGTGTGTGTGTGTGTGTGTCTGCGTGTGTGTGTGCGTGTGTACGTTAGGTGGCTTGATATTGGCTCTATATTGACTGCCGTTGTCTCTTTTTTCGTCGTGTGTTATTTTTAATATTACCTTTTGTCACGTGTAATAGTTTTAAGTTTCAATTAACATGGACAATTTGCCATGTTACGATTTTTGCTACACTGAAGTATAGGGTGAAACCGAAAACGCAAAAAGATACAAGGTAAATGAGAAAACGGAGGACTAAGCCTAAGACAAGCGGCGTTATCTACATCTTTGTATAGTCCATTGAAGTATATATTAAAGTAATAAAATTTTATATTCATTTTTCTTCTGCATATGATGATGTTCTTGAATATAAAAAAAGGAATGGTTAAAATGTAAGTGTATCGCACTGTATGTGTGGGAGCTAAACCATTTTCGCTAAGACTGGCTCACCTAAATTAATTTTACGATAAAGAAAAATCTTAAATCTTTGCTATTTCTAATAAATAACACTTTTTTTTTGTTGTACATTTCGGAAGCCATATCGTACTATTATCCAATTATAAAATGCAATAATCATGTCCTCAATAGTTTAACTTTCGAAATATGCACTTGGTTTTTTTTTATAAAGGGTTTTGGTTGCAAAACTTTGGCAAAATCAATAACAAATTTTTTTAATTTTCAGAATATCCGTATTTTGTGATTGCATCGTGTTATACATATTCCATGTGCATAAAATATATAGTTTCCGACATTTTAGGTTTTCAGGCGTTCCTACTAAAAAACTATTTGTTTATAATAAATATGATCAGAAAATCAAGACAAATAATAAAAATTTCTATTTATAAAGATTTTAAGTATTTTTCTCGTAGATTACAATTTTGGTAACAATTTTGAAAAAATTCGATTTTTTTGTTAAATTTACTCAAATTAATTAATTTTGCAAAAACAATGTCAAATTCGTGATCAGCAATCCAAAAAATATCGGAAACTATATATTTTATGCACATTGAATATGTATGACACGATGCAATCACAAAATACGGATATTCTGAAAAAAAATGGACGTTAAACTAGATGAGTTTCTACGTACCATGAACTAGAATATTTTAAAAATATTAAAAATTAACAAAATGGCATTGTTTTGAAAAAAAAAATTCCATTTAAAAAAAATGCTCGTTTTTTTGCTTGAGAAATTGGCAATTGTTTAAATGTCAAAAAGATCCCAGTTCATGGTATGAAAAAACATTATGGTTGTTTGAACAAAATTTTAAATTGATATCTTAATTTTTCTCTGAGCTAGATCTGCAGCCATTTTTGAAAATGCAGTTTTGAGAAAAACGCGTTTAAAGTTTTGACTACTGATTTTTTTGTTATAAAATTAATTTTTCCATACTTATAGTTATTCTGCTATTCTAGCGCCATATAATTCGCCTTCTTCTTGCTCTATAAAGTGCTGTTGCTCTAATGCAGATTATCTACGAGCTGTCCGAGCCTCGTTTGAAGTCTCCTCGCACCTTTTCTCGACTAGCTGCATACGCGCCGGGTCACGATTCTCCGTATATTCTTTTGTGCAGGACCCAACAATTATACCCATTATTCTAAATATTTTTAAGATGGATTTCATGGCATCATTGAAGATACCCGTTGCAAAAAAATTGGCCAATTCTATGTTTTTTAGGCCGCTGTGTATATGTTTTGAAGCAAAGTGCCATAGCAAGCCGTTATTGCTTTCATTATTATTTAGCGTGTTATATCTATTAAGCAACTCCATTTTCGATGGATCCACATAAATCAGATGCAAAACTTTCGAAACTTCTGGATATAATGGCAGATAATCGTGTTTGAATTTATTCATATCAAGTCCTTCAGCTTCTGCTCGGTGATATCTGTACCAGCTATCCGCGCCGACCGGGCAGTTTTGATGTTGTGGATTCTTGTCAGTCGAGCCCGTGTGACAATATGTAGCTCAAATTTCCTTATACATTTCATCTACATTATTTTGATGCCTTATTATTGACAAACCATAATATTTTTAGAGTTACAAAACAACTATACATTGCAATTTATTAACCCTTTCAGAACCAATGTACATTACAATGTACATTGACATTTTTTGGTTTTTTTAAAACTGTGCAAAAGTGGCTTCAAATTTTGTAAAAAAAAAATATGTGTATTAGATTGAAGTGGACTATTTCCGATCTCAAACTGAGGGCTTAAGTTATTATATCTTTGATAGAAACTAAGAAAACTTAAAAAGAAAAAAGTGAAAAAAAATATTTTTTATCGCAAAAATTGCTTAATAAATGGACACGCTATCATCATCAAGCATCATCGCTAGATGGTTATCAAAACTTTTCATGATAAAATAAAAATTCTGTTCTGAAAGAGTTAATAAATATAGAAACATTAGTTTGAAAAAAATTAAATATAACAACAATTCTTGTTTTCAAAGTAAGAAAAACAGTCAATTCAATCTTAATAACACAAAAGTTCTCCGATTTTTTGAAAATATTAATTTCAAGGTTAAAAAAATATGTTCCAAATTCAACATAAAATTAATAAATAATTGTATTAATAAATTCTCAAGGTTTACGAGGTTAGGTAAGGATGAGACATTGCCCTTAAATAAAAATCATGTTGTCTACAAAATAAGTTATAATAATTATGATTCTGTTTATGTGGGTCAAACATCAAGAGAATTAAAAAACGTATATATGAACATGAAAGAGATTGGAGAATCAAGAATGGAAGATCAGCCTTAGTTAAACACATTACTGAAACAAATCATAAATTTGACTTTTCGAATGTAAAGATTTTGGACATTGAAAATAATTTTCAAAAAAGGTTATTTTCTGAAATGGTTTTTATCCACTAACACAATTCTAATATAAATAGACAATGCAACACGTTAAAATTAAAGAATTCTTATAAGCATTTGATTGAGCATATTAAACGCATTTAAAATATCTAAATTATTACTGTGTTATACTTCTCAGTGTAATTTTGACATTTGCCTTATACGGGTGACTCATGAGTATTTTATGCATAATGAGAATTGTTTTTTGACGTATTTTATTTATAAAATAATTTGTTGTATATATTATAATTTTTTCTAGCCTAAAGAGGACCAGATATGTTTGTTTCCCAAGACGGTTGAAATGTTGTTATAATGCTTTTATAACATTTTAGCAATAATTAAAATAAATAGTCAACAGGTTTAACGTTTCCTCAATTTTTAGAGTTTATTTATGATTTTATCAGCTGATTTTACTGTGTTTTTACTTCTTCCTCCTAAGCCTTTCACTTTCTTTTTTTCATTTCCGCATCGTGTACCCATTCTTTTTTTAATGTATAGCTAGCATTCTAGCTTCTCAACAGACGTGTCATACGGATCCATATCTAAAATACCTTTAAACGTAACACTGTCTCCGTCACCGATGTAGCATGTATATTTGACACCATGATTTTCGAATGAGTGGCCAAATATTCCCTTTATGCCATTAACTTCCATTTTCGCATCCGATCCGTCGAGATTATTTTGGCAATTATGATCAGTTAAAACCCATTTTCCATATGCTTTCTTATCTTTCTCTTTTTTTTCATCCAGTACTCCCTTATGCTTTACAATAAGTCGATTTCATTGACGTATCGATGATTTTATTACTATATTTTTCTGGGAGAGTCGTCATACCGTATCACGAAGTACGTCCACGTTTTTTCTACGTACGATCTCGAGAAATTGTTAAACCATCCTCGGAAGCGTTCAACGCTTTTTTTTCTTTTTTTACACCATTTTTAACGGAAGATTTATACACCACCTGTGCACTTGTCCAAACATTTTTAAAACAGCCTTCGAAGATATTCGCATAAAAAGTTTTTGCTATGTCCATCAAGACACAAGAAAGACTCAGACCTTCTCTTCCTATTCCTAGAGGCCGCATCACAAGCACTATACGTCGATTAATTTCATAAGATTTTCGATTCATCGGACCAGATTGTATGTAAAAAACACCAGTCTGACACGAGACAGAAATTTAAAAATCTAATCCTGCCGGACTCACTTCATTAAACATTATACTTGTTTTGCAATTCTTCCAAATTACTATGTTGCTGATTGCAGTGAAGACGGAAAAAATTTGGATGATACGATTGCCGTGAGTATTTTCAATAATAATCTAATCGTCCTTGTTACCTGCCAATTTTTTGGCAGTAGTTCTTGTATACTCCGTTAATTGATCCAGGGTGTGTCGATTCCCGTGGAAACTTTTTTTCCTACTCGAAGATCTGCGCATCAGGGTTTCCTTCGTGCCTTTCTGATTGTCGTAGAGAGTTTTCTCACTCATTTTCACTTGTTGTAACTACGATGTGCTCCAAACCTCTGCTCAAAGTGAACTGAAGCGAACGCTTCATGTGCACCAGCTTTTGTATGATTTATCTACCTGCGTCTCGTTGTAACAGTTTCGAACGAAACTATAGCTTATATTATTGTTTGGGGGCTTCCCCAGGTAGGTACCCGACCCCCTTTACAACGTATATTTAGTGAGGGTTTTGGAGCTGGTTAATCGTCTTCGGTATCACACAAATGTCGTCCTTCTCTCATGCGTGCCCCAGTTCTTGGGTACGCTCGTTTGACTCTTCCTAGGGTAGGTGAAACGACAAATCGTCGTACGTTTGTCTGCTCAGTCCTGCACGAATCGCCCATCTTATCTGGTGCAGGTTTGTTGGCCTTCCTCGTTGCATTTTCTGAAAGTGACGGTGACAGGTTAGAGTTTGATTTTTGTCTAGGTGGAATATATCTTTTCAGGTTATTGACAAATACTTTGGTTTGTCGCTTGGTATTAATGTCTTCTAAAAGATATACTACTGGCGAAAATCCTTTAATAATTTTAGTTGATCCAATAAATTTTGGTGCTCATTTTGCAGCAAATTTGTCGTTAGCTAAAGATAATACATAATTTCTACGCCTTACTAGATCTCCTGGTTTAAATGTTACATGCCATCTATTTTTATTATAATACTTAGCTTTGCGAGCAGTGGATCTGCACATCGTTTCAATCAATAATGTATTGCTGGTCGTCTTTTCGCTCTGTCAGCCTACTGTAATGTGTCACTTTGTTGGATGGATTGAGGTTCTTCTATGGGATTGCGGAATAGGATAGTGGGAATAGGATTGCGATCCATATTTAAGAAGGCTGGGGTGAATTTAGAGGATGTATAAACCATCATGTTTAATGCAAAGCTGAATTCTCCTAAATGTTTATCCCAGTGGCGTTGGTCTTGCTCAATAAAGCTGCTAATCATGGGTTTTAAGTTACGATTGATATTTCATTGAGCATGGTAAAGAGATGTACGAGAATGTTTATGCCATACTCTTCTAAACGACTATCTTGAAAATGGTTATTAAATTCTAAACCATTGTCCGATAATAAATATTTAGGACAATCCCATCGATTAATGATTAGTTCTTCAAAAGCTTAAATTAGGTTTTTACCATCTGCTTTACAAAAAGGTTTTAATTCTACACACCTCGTAAATAATTCTTTAAACACTATAATATATTTATAACCTGCTCGTGATGAGGGTTTTTGGCCATTTATATCTGCTGAGACAACCGTCTACAGTCCTTGGATTTATTTTTTTCCCATTAGACCTGCTGGGGTCTGTTGTTTATGTGCCTGGCACTCTTGACAGGCTCGTAGTTACTAACAGGTACCTAGCTAATAATAGTAAATAGCTAAACGAGAAAACGTCTTTTTCATTCCCATTTGACCCGCTTGAGAAGTGTTGTGGGCTTCATAGAGGGCTCTACGTCGATCTGCTAGAGGGAGTACTAATTTTCAGGCATCTAAGTCAGAAACGATAGGGTCTACGTTATCGTTTGGGTAGTAGAAATAGAGCAGGTCGTACTCTATCCTAAAATCAGGATATTTTGTGGGGAATTGCTGAACCATTTCTTTTCGTCAACGATACCAGTTATCGTTTGTATCAAGGGGTGTTAAATACATTTCCTTGCATTTTTGAAAGAGCATCAGGTACTTTTAATTAACCATCTCAACGATGCATTAGCTTTATATCAAATGCTTGCAATTTTGTGTGCCATCTAGCCAGTCATCCTGTTGCATCCTTTGAATTTTTCAACTGTGCTACTCAAATAACTGCAAAACATTACTTTTCTAATACTGTGAAATTTCGCTTGGTTCGGCTAAGAGTGGGGCTAATATAATATATAGAGTGTTCCTCTCCGTCAATTTCGTGGATTAAAACGCCTGCCATGGCGAAGTTACTTGCATCAGTTTGGAGAATAAAGGGATGATTGAAATTGGGACGTGCTAAAACGGGTGCTTCAGTGAGGGCCTACTTAACTTACTGGAAGACTAATTCTTGCTCTTTATGCCAATGCTATCGGGTTTCTTTTCTTGTTAAGCAGGTTAGTGAAATTATTATTTGTGCTAAATTGGGAAGAAAACATGGATATCATCCAACCATTCCTAAGAATCGACGTAATGGTTGGAGATTGGTCGGCGCTGAATACTCTTATACAGGGCGGATTTTCTCTTCATCGGTTTTAAACCATACTCGTTAACTACATATCCAAGATACTTGACTTCGGAGCAGCTGAACTCTGATTTTTCTCGGTCAATTCACAAGTTTGCTGCTTTGAAGGCCCTCAGTACTTTATGTAGCCAGTAAAAATGCTCGCTGAAGGTTACGGTGGTAATAATGACGTCATTCAGGTACGAGAAAACGTCAAGTTTCCAGTAGGGTTTAATGAGGTTATTCATGACCTTTTGGAAGGAACCGGGAGCGTTTTTCAGGCCGTAAGGCATACGATTGAAGTTAAATAAATCTCTACCTGGAACTGCAAATGCGGTTATCTCTTTTCTGTCAGAATTCATTGATATTTGGTGGTATGCCTGACTTAAAATCAACTTTGAAATATACTTAGCACATCTTAATTTATCAAGAATATCATTCATATTCTTGATAGGGTATGCAAATTTCTTGGTCACATCATTAACTTGCCTATACAAAAGCAATATTTCCCGTTTGGTTTGGGAGTTAAAACGGGGCAACTATTCCAAGGGCTATTAGAAGATTCTATAATGCCTTCATGTAGCATACGGTCGACTTCTTTTTAGGACACTTTCATCGTTTGCGGAGAATATCTTCGAATTTTTTGTCTTATAGGATCGTGGTTTTGGACATCTATTTTATGTGTAGCTAAATTAGTAACTTCTAGAATCTCAGGTGTGGGTAGAATCAAGTCATTTAGTCACTGAGCTATTTGACTTTGGTCTCTTTTCGTGGTGCGTACTAAACCGCCAAGGGTAGCCAAAGCAGTATGACTAAAAAGGTTGGTGTTATAAGGATAAAATTGATGCTGAATTTGACTCAGAAACCACTATGTATCATTTTCATAACACAGGACCACAAAAAATGAGTGGACAATTTCTTTGACCAGACCAAGTTAATTACATTCAAACAGTTTAAAACTATGAAATTCAACAATATCGACCCTTAAACCATATGATGCCTGTGACTTTATAACTCAATAACCTTCAGATCGATAATCTATAATTGTAAAATCAAGAACCTGATAATATATAACCTCAAAACTTATAAATATATAAATTCAGATGAACTGTAAACACAAAATGAGAAAAAAATACAAAAAAACTTACACGTTAAACGCAAACCTTAATCTCGGAGAGTTTTCATGTCATAATCGTATACCTCTATCTCTTTATAACCTCATGATCCATGAACTCCATTACCCTGAAGTGTAACGTAAGATTGTTTATCAAACTCTTGATCATGTAGAATTTGGTATCATAATTCTACATCCCCATAACTCCGTACAACTTTAAGCCTAAAAATTTCATAATCCCAAAAATCCGTAATCCTACACCCTGAAATTACACAACCTTAGAACCCATAAATTTCATAATTCTTGTTTTGTAGAAAGTTTGAACCAGACATTTAATCTTGTTTCTCATAAAGTTTGGGTGTCCAAAGATATAATTCAAATACTCAATAATTTCAAGATTTCCTGCATTGTAATAACCTACATTTAGCGATACCCAGAAACAACGACATGGACGTAACAGGCTTCTGTTCCCTTTGGGGTCCTTGATTAACGTGAGTCCCCTTGTCTCTCACGATTCTCAAAGAGCTTTACAACTTAAGTACTTATTTCATGTTTTTTTTAGTTTTACAGAAATAACGCATTCGTTTATTTGTAAATGAGCTCAATAGTGCTTTTTTGTGTGGGTTTGACGTATCTCTCTTTAAAGACCAACAGTAGTCTGCCAACATATGGCTATTCCAAACTCCCTGATATCTCTTTTCAATATCTTGCAAATCCTGTTGAGGTCTTTCACCCTGCTCTTCACTAAAATCACCTAAATTTTCAGGAAAGTACTCAATATGAGAATGAAGAAAATGCAGCTTAAGATTCATTAGGCATTCCATATTTTTAAAATTCTTTACCATATTATCAACTATAGTCTCGTAATTAGGATCTTCCTATTTCTTGAAAATTTTGACGTAACATCTCCCAAACTTTGCCAAGCTGCTTTCTCCACCTTCCTCATTCTTTTTTCAAATTCATTGTCTTTTAAAAGTTCTCTAATTTGTGGTCCATCAGTAACACCTTGTCTTATTTTCGCATTAGATAGTTTAGGAAACTTTTCAAATATGTACATAAAAGTTTTTCTCTCTGTAGTTTTCATGGCTTTGACGAATTGTTTTACAAGTCCCAGCTTTATATGTAATGGTGGAAGGATTACTTTATTTGTTGGAACGAGGCTTTGTTTTATAATATTTTTAGATCCTAAAATTAAATGGTTTCTAGTTGGCCAACCTTTTTTTATATAATGTTTATCACGCGCTCGGCTGTCTCATTCACATAGAAAACATGAATGTTAAGTAAAACCACTTTGTTGATCTAATAAAATTGTCATTATTTTTAAATCTCCACATATTTTTCACTTGTGTTTAGCATAATCTAATTTTCTAAGTAAAACGCTAAGGTTGTAGTACTCTTAACATAACTGAGTGACCAACAGGTAGCGGAGTAGGATGGTTGTTGTTATGTAGCGAGACTGCTTTTAACGCGTTAAAGAATCTATGAATAAACGCTAGTAATTAGCTTCATGAGAAACATTATACTCACTGAATAGTCCTTTAATATTGTTACATTAAACTAAGTTTTGTACCTCTGTAAAATATTTTCTAATTTGGATATCTCTTATGTGATAAAAAGTTATTTGAGTTCCTGGAGCAAGGCAATTTTTCTCTTTTAATCTTGGCGCTAGTAGTTAAAAAATTTCTTTTAAAAGTCCAGCATTTCGGACCAAGTCATTAAGTTCTTAAGTGAATTTATTGGGATTTTCATTAGTCTCGTCTTCTAATTCCTCTGATGTTTCATCTTTCATCTATATATTCTCAGCGACGTCATTGGTTTCGATATCCGACATTTCCATTACACATTTATATTCGTCACTAGTAGTATTACTTTTGTAACACTCTTCAGTTTCAAGAATCTTAGAATAAATCACAGATTCAACAGTTGCATAAGAAATCGAAGATTTTTCTTTTATGTTGTATCCAAAAACTTTCGTCAAACAAAAATAGCAATCTTTGTCATGATATTTTGGTTCCCGCCAGATCACTGGAGGTGCAAATGTCCGTTTTTTTTGTTTATTAAGTTGCAAAAAGCATCTTAGACATATTATTTTTGGAGTTCCATGATTCATCATTTCACTAGTTTCTTTACCAAAAAAGTCCTGGTGTTTGCTTTTAAGTACATCTGTGAATTTTTTTTTAGCTTTACTTATAACATATTCTTCCCAAACAACGCAGACAGAGTCTACGGAATTAATGCATGTTGTCTTTCTTGTAACATTATACTCTTCAAAGGCCAAGTTGTCCACCGATGTAGAGCTGCAGTTGTTTGATGACGATGCCTGCGGACCCGCTTTTTCACCTTGACCTGCCGCCGGTTCTGAGGTTTCAAATCTCTTCATACTTTTTTGTGTGCCGACGATGACAGCATGAACGCCGTGATCCAGGGACTCTGCCGGATAGCCGAACAACTTCGTTGCCTACCGGCACTGCGTGGAGATGCCCTGGATGTCGACACACGACAAAACTCTCAGACTTAGAACTCAAGTCTTACGTGCAAGTACATTTACTATTGTATTTTAAGGTTGCAGAGTCGTAAGTTTATAGGGTTATAAGTTTAAAGGTGGCGAAGTTATAGAAATGTGGTGTCGTGAAGTTTTAACGATTTGCCTCAAAGTATTTTTTGTCGCATTTAAGAGTTGTAGTTTTGTTGTGAGTACAAAGTTTTGGATTTACAGGATTGTGAGGTTTTGATTTACTGGGCTTATAGACTGTTGGGGTTATAGGGTTATCAGACTTCAGAGTAATGAGACTTATAGGGTTTATGATTATAGAGTAATGTATAGAATTATAAGGTTAAAACTCTCCGAGATTGAAGTTTCAGTGTTGTATGTTTACTGTTTTTTTTAATGCATTTTGGGTTTGCAGTTTATTGGAATCCGATATTCATGAGTTTTGAGGTTATATATTATCAGGTTCTTGGTTTTAGAGTTATACGTTATCGATCTGAAAGTTGTGGAGTTATAAAGTTATAGGGGTTATACAATTTAAGGGTCAATATTGTTGGATTTCATAGTTTTAATCTGTTTTTTGTGGTTAGAAAAAAACGCTGACGTGATGGGGAAAACAGATTTCGAATTCGGTTTTAGCGACCCAAAAAACACGTAATCAACTTGGTCTAATTAAAGGAACCTTTTACTCGTTTTTTTTGTAGTCCTGTGTAATCAATGCTTAATTTTATCAACCGCATAAAATCTATTCTTAAGATACACTCGTGAAGGATACCTTCTAAAACTCTAAAAGTCTCCTAATATTCACTGAATTACTATCAACAATGCTTGACGGTATACTTTTATCCTTCTATTCGGCTGCTACATCCATACCTAGGTGGGAGTGTATTTAATTTTAACACCAACAATTTTCGCTGCTCTCGGATAGCGCCTATGTTCTGTTGTATTAACGATACGGGTTTATAGTTTGTTTTTTCGTTAGCTGCTTGTTTTCCCTGGTCTAATGTTTTTTTTGTTAAAATGTGTAAGTACGGTTTTTCGTGATGAAAGATCTAGACCTAAGTACTTTAAATTGTTTAGAAAGATAGAGGTTAATTTTTTGAGTGAATTTTTACTTTTGTTAGTCGGACCTTTTAGGATTAATAGAGCAATATCGTCTGCGAATTGAGACTTTCACACTTTTAGGTATTTTGTCTAAAATATCGCTAACGTAAATAATGTATAGAAGCGGACTGTAAACATCCCCTTGAGGTACTTCTTTATATGATAACCTAAGTTGATCTCCCGTAGTGTCTGTGTGAATCAGTTTTTTGTGCGTTAAAAATTTGACAAATTTTACCAGGTTAACTGGGCAGCCAATTTTAGAAAGTTCGTTCAAAACAATATTAATTACTACTTCATCGAAGGCGCTGTATACATCCAAGAATTTTGCAAGCACATCTTTGTTTTTAATAAACGATTCCTCTATACATAGAGTTAGGTTAGTTAGATTGTCTACTATATTTTGGTTCTTATGAAATCCAAACTGACTGTTCAGAAGAATATTTTTAGTTTCTACTCAATACTGGAGCTTATTTTTAATTATCGTTTTTATAAATTTAAAATAACATGATGCAAGGGAAATTATTCTTACTTCAATGTCTTTTTGATAAAGTGAAAAAATGATTTTCTCCATTCGGCAGGGTAAACGTTTATAGTGTAGATTTCTTTAAACATGTCTAAATGTAGTAATAATTTTTTTTATAAATAGCTTACTTAATATTTTTTTAAAAGGTTCAAGACATATAAGGAAGTACAGTGTCAAATTGGTGACAGTTACAATACTCAGCTAATTGACGCGGTCATATGTATAAATAGTTTTCTTAAGAGTCAACCGTCTACCGACACAGTTACCTGTTTACCGAATCTGTTTAAAATTTATTTTTTATAAAAACTAATAGCTCCAGGCAAAAATGAAGAGATGGTCTCGATTCGTATAATAAAAAGCAATATTTTCTCTGATAAGAATAATTTAATATCACCGCTTTATTTTCAAGAAAAGTTGGAATAACTTGAAAATTCCATTATTTGACACTAATTTCTAATTTTTTAAGTTATTCCAACTTTTCTTAAAAACGAAGCAATAAAATTAATTTATACTAATCAAAGAAAATATTACATTTCATTAAACACATCGAAATTATCTCTTTATTTTTGCCTCTTGTTGCTAATTTTGGGAAAAAAGTCAATTTTTTAATTAGAAAAGGACAGAGATACGGCGGCCTCTTAATATTTTTTAACGTTTTATTAGGTATCTATCGCTTTCAAAAGTTTTGTTCACTTTCTAAATTTTTTTTTAGATAGGCAATTTTTTTAGGCTGGCACCGACTCACTCGGCAAAAATTCTAATGTTTTTATGTATATATTGTCTTATCTATTAGCTAATTTCTTTGTAAGCAGCCTTATAAAAAAATTATTCGTTTGTGCTCTTGCAGATAATTAGATAGTTTATTAATATGTTCGTTACACATGTGTTCGATGCGTAGTATGCGTATTATTTCTAAGGATAATATGTCATTTGTTATTTTTTTGAGCAATGTTTTTGAAGTCGGTTTCTTTTGTTAAGAATTTTTTTTATATATACATTCTTCAAGATTTATTTCAATTAGTATGGGGTAGTGATCTGAAGATAGAGTGTCTTAGTTTATCTGTATCTTTATTAAGTATGAAATATGAATTTAAAACAAGAAAGCATAGTAATTTTTTTAAATTTAGTAATCTTATGTTTTATTTTTAATTTCTTCGAAACGATTTTAAGCGTAATGAATTAAAAAATGTAAAGGAGGGTTGAGAAAACTATAGGGAAAAACCAAAAGTAAAAACTAGCTCGTAAAAAGTAGCCCTTTGGGCCGCTGTGGCTCGCACCTTGGTCCTTTCAGAGCTTCGCTTCGCTCAGCTCTGAAATGCCCTCGGGCCTTGCATCGCGAAGCGATGCAAGGCATGCAAAAAGCTCCGCTTCTTGCATATAAGGCACGACCGAAAACGCTCGCGCTTCGCACTCGCTATTTGAAGCAAATACACTGCTCGAATTCCTACAAACAGGTTTTCGTAGAGCAGATAGTACGCAAACAGTTCTTCTGAAGCTTCTTGAAGATTCTCGGCTAGCTATTGAAAAACGTATGGTAACACTGTTGCTCTTATTCGACTTTTCGAAGGCATTTTACACGGTACCACATGCTAGACTACTTCTTAAACTTCGTTCTTTCAACTGTTCTGACACAGTTATACGCTGGTTTGCGTCATACCTAAGGAACAGGTTTTATGCTGTCCCTGACTTGGAAAATCGAGTGGGTGAGTGGATCTCTTGTACGGTGGGTGTTCCTCAGGGTAGTGTCCTGGGCCCCCTACTTTCCTCTATTTATATAAATGACTTTCCTTCAGTCTTGAGCAGAGTTCAGCATATTCTTTTCGCAGACGACTTACAACTGTATCACTCGTTTCTTCCTGCAAAAATAGAGGAAGGAATAAACCTCATGAATTATGAGGTAGCTGCAGTTGTAAAGTGGGCTGATGATAACGAGCTTACTCTTAACCCTAGCAAGATGCAAGCTATTTTTCTAGGCAGTAAGCAATTTATTTCGAGAATTGATCTCTCCTTATGTCCTCCTGTTCTGGTAAACAATGTCTCAATCACTTATACCGATGTAGTTAAGAACTTGGGAGTCTGGATTAATAGCACCCTAAACTGGAATAAACAGGTAAATTCAGTGGTTAGTCGAGTCTTTGGAACTCTCCAGTCTCTCAAGTTTCATAGACATGCAATGTCTGAGAAGGTTAAAAAAGAGTTAGTTGAAGCATTAATATTTCCTATTCTGGATTATTGCTGTGTAGTACATGATGATCTTCCACAAACATTGAATCTCAAACTTCATCGTGCTCTTAATGCTTGTATTAGATTCGTGATTGACAACATTGGATGGCAAGAAAGAATTACTCTTTTTCGCCTTGAATTGGGATGAATTTCAGTTAAAAATAGGCGACTTTATTTTA
This sequence comes from Anastatus disparis, assembly GCA_017163975.1. Classification (NCBI taxonomy): domain Eukaryota; kingdom Metazoa; phylum Arthropoda; class Insecta; order Hymenoptera; family Eupelmidae; genus Anastatus; species Anastatus disparis. The sequence continues at coordinate 3,740,943 of JAFFSR010000349.1, read as the reverse complement.
AAACAATACTTGCTTACCCTATTATATCATACCAAAATCCATCTTACCTGGCATCGAAATTTTGCCGAGCAAATATAGACACAATGGTTAGGTCATCCAATAGATTGCCTACAAGGCTTCTGATTTGTCCTAAAGATCGCACAGCGGCGATGCACAACTCTTTTGTTTTATCAGCTTCTTCTTTTATCAACAATAATGTTGATGTACTACATGGTTTTGAAGTGGGATCGACGCAGGCATTAAAACACCGTTTATTTAACAAATTTCTTTTAGATGAGCACACTGAATGGCAGAATGCATCAAGCACTCGTTAAGTTTACTCAACTTAAGAAACTCTACCATAAAAATTATAACAATGGACCTCTCTAGGCTTCTTTTTTGTACTGGTGTGAAATGAAATATAACTAGTGCTATGTTTACACTGATTCACTTAAATGCATATTTTTTGTTTTAATTACTTAAATTACGTAATGTGTCTACGAGGAGATAATCTTAATATCATTATTATATTGTTTTTAAACGTCAAATTGAATTGTTTTTCTCTATATGAAATTTTTGTATATCCTATGTAAATCATAAGGGTCATACGGGGTTAAACCCCATGACCTGAAATAAATGTATCAATCAATCGATCGATCTCTTACCTGATCGAGAGACGCGATGCCGCTAGCACAGTTCTCCTTATTTTTACGAGGTTTAACTCTCCTAGTTAAACCTATCTAATACTTTATATAAAAAATATATATATTTTACTATAATAAAACTAAGGACCGCAGCAGCGTCGGGGTAAGCTACAGATACAGGCTTTATATATAATATTCACATGCAATAGATGAAATCAAGACTTTACATTTAACATAAATTTATTACGAGTAATAAAGAAAAATACAAAATTAAGAATTGAAATGTGAATAATAAGATAAAAGAAATAATTAACTAATATGACAATATTTGAATTTACAATAAAGATATTCTCTAGAAAGAGCTAGCAATAGGGGAGGACGCGACGCGAACTAAAATATATCATATGCTCGAACGCACGCTTATTCTTTCAACACCAGAAGTTTCTTCGAGGCAAGAAACTTCCGGTTAACACAATCTTATAAACAACTTACAATAACGCTTCTTATCCCCTGTTGCAAGGATCAAATGGCGTTGGCCAACGGAGATAATATATACCGCGCCTGATCGCAGTGACTCGTAAATCCAGCCAAACAGAAAAGCGATTTCCAGGTCACTGCGACTTGTCGAAGACAGCCAAGATGAATTGAGCAAAGCCTGAGGATGATGCCCATATCTCTTTAGAGCAGCGATTTCCTTTTCCCTTTTTTGCACAAAACTATGTACGGCACTACACCAGCGTATTAATCAAATTGAAATTCGGATAGAGCCGAGAGATCAGATTAAGGTGCCGCTTGTAGGCCGTTAAATCAAGTCTCCTCGCTGTGGTTTCTCTTCACTTTCATGCGCGTCGGTTGACGCCTTAACAAACTACCATATGACGGCGCTCGTGACAGCACGCTGAGCTACCTTATTTACAACAGCGCGCGAGATTCGAACATGGCAGAACACCGTGACAATATATATATATATATATTAAAAATTTATTTTTTTCGATTTCTAATATTTGAACCACTCTGATCGTTAGAACCAACCTACAACCTGAAGCAGGCCAGTAAGTATTGACCCCTCTGCTGTTGCTCTACCCAGCTAGCTAAGCAGGGTCTACTGGCGCTCAGCTTAAATAAGTATGAATTTTGTGAACCCAGGTAAGTTCGTGGTGTCGGAAATTCCTCGGAGGTCTGGAAAATTCGCCGTGTAACAAGTATTGTGCATATATTTTTTAAAAAATTTTTAAATATCTTGTTTTTTTTCTAGAAAATATTTGAATTGCACAAGTGTTTTTGAGCATTGGGTGTTTGAAGTTCGAAGATCAGTTTTAGCTAGCGAATGCTTCAGTCGAACCCTGAATCTGTCGGAGATGATTTTTCATTGTTTTCATCAATTTTATCTTATTCAGTACAGTTTTTTTGGGTCGTTTTCTTTGGTGAAGATTGCTAAAATATTTTATTTTGTAAGATGTTCTGGTGTTTTGTCCTTCATCGTATCGTTGGATCACGTGGAAAAAGGAGGCGGACGATTTAAATTTTTTGTATTCGTATTTCTATCTTTTCGTGTGTTTTTAACTAAAATATTCGGATTTTTATCTGTTTGTGTGTTATCAATTGTTATATCCATATTTTCTAAATTTTTATAATTAACTTTATTTACTTACTGTTAGCAGTCCTCGATACTAGTATCTATCTTATTGTTTTGTTTATTTTGGCTCGCACTGGTATTTACTTCTTGCTTTGAAATGTTTTGACAATTCTTTGCTAAGTATCTCTCTCAATTACAAACAAAACATCTGATCGAATCCATGCTACTGTATACGTGGTGATTTATTTCGTCATAATATATTTTGAAAATCAAGCTTAACAAAAACTTGTCGTCTATGGCTTGTTACATGCTGATATCCTTGTTGTGTAATAGACGCTTTTAAGGTTAAAACTGGGGATTCTCTTTGTACAGTAAGTTCCTCAAGTATGTTTTCGAAGATATAATTAGAAACGGTGATTGGGACATTGAAAAATATTATACGTTTTGATTTATTCACTAATGGTCGAACGTTAACATTGAGTTCTTTAATTCTAAGAATTTGATATTTGACTGTAAGTTCTCGTACGATTTCTTGGCTTGAAAGAAATAGATACACATTCTGTTGCTAGCAATTCCCGAGGCTAAGATCACATTTATTGGTTCAACAATATCTCCTATGGCATATATGTAATCTGTCAGATGTAATCCTTCTCTACAATTGAGTGTAAGTCCTTGGTCTCTGTTTAAAATATTACTTTTGTCTATGATCGTATCATAGTTATTGGAGTCACTTTTTGGTGTAAATATCGGAATTTGTGTTTGAAACGCTTGTCTCCCCCGGAGAGGGGCCATTATGGCAAAAAAATATAAAAACATATATATATATATATATATATATATATATATAGGAGATATTGTTGAACCAATAAATGTGATCTCAGCCTCGAGAATTTTTAGCAACAGAGTGAACATCCTTCTTTTGAGCCAAGAAATCGTACGAGAACTTACAGTTATATAATACACTCGTTGTCTTATAAGAAGGAAAAACGCTGAACCAAACTTGCGAACCTTTAGACGGCCGGAAAACCAATATTTTGGCACATCAGAAAATGTTCTTGAATTTTTGTTTTTACAATAAAATATTCATTTTCTAAATGTTATTTATTAATCTTTACAATTTATAATAAATTTACTTTTTTTTACTACCCTATATCGCCTAATTCTACCTTATAAAAGTGGTATGTCGTTTCGTTTGCTTGAAGCTATAATTACGAACAAATATATTTTATAGAAGGTTTCTGATATTACTATTTTAATGCAATTTATCCTCTTCACCCTCTTTTCACCCTTTTTTACTCCACTAATACCCCGTATACTTTTTGATCAGATTTAAGAAAAAAAAAATACATTTATTTGTTAGCATATAGCTGTAATTATGGATAAATATATTTTCATGACAGAGATTTTGATGAAAGATATAGATAGCGGTTCAGAAATATATTCATAAATCATTATTTCGTATGAGAAAATGTAAGTTTTTTACTAGTTCGAATGTAAATTTCTAAATAAAGGCTTTCAAACGTAAATTTAGTATACTTGATTTCAATTTTTCGAAATCTTTAATTTTAAGATATAAATACATCATCAAGATGCTGTTGGTATATCATCATTATTATAATTATTATTATTATTTTTTCATTATAATTATTATATGCGTATGCATGTACACTGTGCGCAAATTGTATAAGTGAATATATATATATATATATATAGGCATAGGGGAATTCCACGCTGAGTTGGTACCAGAGCCGCCGACAGGTCGCTACGCCGTTCCTAACGTCAGAGTACTGACTTTGAAAGTATAAGTATACTTTGCCTTTGGGTGATCGAGCAACCTTTTGGAATCGCTTACTCGACCATCCTACAAACATTAAGGCTTCAGCCAACTCCTCTGCTTATATATATATTTTATATATATATGCATACAAAAATCAAGCTTGGAGTAGTGGAGAATCAGAACCTTAAGAAGATGTTACAAAAAAAACTGATACACGTGATAACGACTTGAATGACACCATATTTAATAAAAATTTATCTGAAAGAAACTTTGATCCTTATTTTTATTCATCTGTAAAAGATTTTATTGATAAAGCTCGAATTCGTGCTCATGTGTCGATACGAAAAAATTACTCCATTGGAATGTTTTGAAAATTTTTTTATTTATTTTTTTGTAAATCATATTATAGAACAAACAAACATTTTTAAAAACAAAATCCTAACCACTTCGAAAAAAAATTAAGACGTGAACTTCTGTAACAGAAGATGAATCATGGAAATTTATCGACTTATCAATAAATATGGGTCATGTTGTAAAAGGAGAAATAAAAAACTATTGGAGTGAAGATCCACTGCTATATACTCCGATTTGGAGTTAAATTCTGACTAGAAACAGATATCATCAAATTCTGCGATATCTTTATTTTTCTAATAACAAAGAAATTTCTAATCATCTTTAAAAAAAATCAAACTGATAATTGATCATTTGAAAACAAAATTTTCTAATACAATTTTCACTGGAAAAAAACTTTGCATTCACGAAAGTTTAGTTTTGTGGAAAGGAAAATTAAAATTTAAATAATACAATTAAAAAGGAATCGATTTAGTATGAAATTGTTTGAATTAGTTGACTGTAAGACGCTAGATTTAATTCTGCTAGATTTTATCATGTATACTGGTTCAGATACTGATTTCTGGAAATATTGTTGCTTATTTGATGAAACCTTACTATAACATAGGTCATAAGTTATTTACTGATTGTTGGTATACGTCGCCACAACTTGCAGAATATCTTCACGATAAAGACACCGGTCTCTGTGGAACAGTAAAAAAATACCAAAAAGGAATGCCTACTATTGGTTAAAAGCTTAATCATGGTGAGGTAGAAGTTGCTCATAATAATGTTTGGATGGTGATCGAACGGATGGATAAAAAGAAAGTTTACGTATTAACAAGTATTCATAAACTTAAATATTGTAAAACTAGTAAAATGCACTACGAAACCAACGAAGATATTATAAAAACAAGTTGTATTTATAATTATAACAAACACATGGGCAGAATCGACGATATTGATAGACAAATATCTATGACAGAGACTATTAAAAAATGCATAAAATAGTATAAAAAATTATCTTTTTATCTAGTAGACTTGATGTTGGCGAATGCCCGTAAATTATTCAAGATGCTAACGACTGATGCTATTTCGTTTCCTAATTTTCGATTATACATAGTAAAAGACATTTTGAACTTAGGTTCTTGAATGGAATCCACATCTCTAACGCAAAATATTCAACTAATTAGTAGTCATATAACCAATAAAATGCAATCCGAAAAATGTGATAAAAAGTTATCAGGTAAATGTAAGTTATGCACTGTACAGGAAAAGAGAATCCGATCTATATACGAGTATTGAGTATGTAAAGAAACTCTAATATTGAACCGTGCTTTGAAATCTATCACACCAAATAATCGTTATCGTAATTTATGAAATTTTTTTAATGAAAAACAAAAAAAAAAAAAGAAAATAATAAACTTAGAAAGAAAAGAAACATAACTCTGCCACAGTCAGTCCCAGGCCGTTCACGAAATGCAAAGGGGTAGTTTTCAGATTTACAGTAATTTTGATGTCAGATTAGGATACAGCATAGAAACATACATAAAAAACGTGTATCTACACTTTCAAATAAAGAAAAATCAATTTACGAGGCAAAAGGGGTGGTTTTCACCCTGATATAGAGATAGTTTTTAGATTTGCAGTGATTTTGATGTCAGAATAGGATTCAGCATCGAAAAATACATAGAAAATGTGTATCTGCGCTTCTAAATAAAAAAAAATCAATTTAGGAGGCAAAGGGGTGGTTCTTGCCCTGTTATAGAGGTAGTTTTCAAATTTACAGTAATTTTGATTTTAGATTTAGATTTAGATTTAGCATCGAAAAATACATCGAAAACATGTATTTATGAATTGGAAAAAGGTTATATATATACTATAAAATAATTTTTTTTTTTTAATTTGAAATTTTTAACACAGGCTGTAATACATGTTTTGCCGTAGCGGACCGCAACGCCAATATATTGGTGCACTCCTCGATCTACATTTTCCCTATGATCAATCAGATGCTTTTTTCACCGGTTTTCTATGGGCGATATGTCACCTCAAATCTTGGCCGTCTAAAGGTTAAGTACGCTAGGCTATGTATAGTATATACACAGCCCGGCTATGAACACGTTTGCTCACAACAAGGGTACGAACAGATCTCTATAATTTTATTTATGTAGTATATGAATTATTAATTAATATTATTATGTTTGTAATAATGGTACTGAAATTTAATGAAAAATAAAATTTTTAATCCTATTATAAGTTCACATTTTTGCTTGAATTTAAATAAAATAAAATATGTTCAAACAATAAATAAACAATCGATTTTATAAAAAAAAAATAAAAAATTTTTATGATTATGTTATATTTTTTTGAATTTTTCAATTAATAAATAATACTACAAATTATTCATTATTGAATGAATAATTGGTAATTCTGATAAAATTGAACATGAATATATATTTCAATAATTTTAATATATCTTTTTTAATACTTAAATGTGAGTCAACGATATTAAAAAGAAATAAAAATATACGTTTTATACGTCCAAAAGACTTTAAAATAACATTAAGACACATTAAAATTAAAATTAAAATAGTTTTAAAATAGGGAATAATTATATTTTTGACTTTTATCATTTTATTTATAAAGTATATGAATTAATAGGATCATGATTGTCATAATGACATAGAAATTCAATTTAAAATATATACTTTCAATTTAATGAATAATAATAAAATAAATATGTCAATAAATTACATTAATATTAAATATGGTTTATTGACATTATGAAAAATAATTAAAAAATCTAAATCATTGTAATATTGAAAAAGCTAAGAGTTTAATAAGGTATCAAACTTTAAATTTAGAATAACAATAATGAAAAAATTTTTGTCTTGTATTATTGTAAGACATGTTATAATAATATTTAATTGAAAAATATTTAGTTTTAATGAGTATTTTTAATAAACATATATAAACAAAGATTTAAGAGAAATAAATATTAAGAGAAGGACACGTATCTCTGTCCTTTTCTAGTCAAAGAATTAATTTTTGCAAAAACTAATAACTTCAGCAAAATATAAAGAGAAAGCCGCATCTTGTATTGGAAAATTGTTGTATAAGAATAATATATAAGCAAACTTTACAAATAATAAAGTAACTCCAAAAACTTTGTTTAAATATGTAATTCTGATGATGGAGGATGTATTATAGAGTCTATGGTATAAGGAAGAAGGAATATACACGGAAAACATTTGGCACGTTAAGGAAGTGTGCTTGTGAAACATCGTGCGTCTGCTGCATCGGCACCGAAAAATACGGTGCTGATGTTACTTCTTTACTGTGTCTGAGACCAACATATATAAATATATGACTGCATTAAAAGTGTTTTTTCGTTATATTGTTATGAAACAAACCGTATTTATTTTTTATAAAAAAAATCTTCACTGTAGCTAAAAAAGCTTATAGATGATTTTTTCATTTTATAAGCATTATTCTTTTACAATGTAACAAAAATTACAAAAGAAAAATCATTCATAAAGACATTTAAAAGTGTATGAATAATCAAGCTCAAATGTTTATCTATGCGGGAGAAAATTCAACAATAAAGATAATTCAAATTGATATATATGAATATATGATATAAGAAATATAGGATATGTATTCTTGTTTGTTTAAATATATCATAATTAGCTTATTAATCTGAATGATAATTTAAATGGTCAATTAACACATAATATATAGTTTAAATAATTTAAAAATACAATAATTAATAATAATAGAATTTCTAGTTTTAATTGTGTATAATGACACAGCCCCACGAAAAAAAATGTCAAAACCCACAAACCAGACCATATAAATCTTATGTTTTTGGAATCGCTGGATCCGAATTCGTGGTCAGTTTGACCCCATAACCTTAGGGTCAAGGTCATTTGAAGGAGAAATCTACAAAATTAGTGGGAACCATATTTTATCAGTATATATTTGTTTTCGGGGTCGCTGAATCCGAACCCATGGTCCGTTTGACCCCATAACCTTAGGGTCAAGGTCATTTAAAGGTGAAATCTACGAAATCAGTGGGAACCATATTTTATCAGTATATATTTATGTTTTTGGAATCGCTGAATCCGAATCCAAAGTCCGTTTGATCCCATCACCTCAAACTAAAGGTCATTTTGAGGTAAAATATACAACATTCGCGTGAAACAAACCTAAATTCATACCATTTATTTTTTCTCACTATATCCCACACGTTTCTCATCAAATAATCGGTGCAAAGGTTTCCTTTTACGTTTTTTCCCAGTGGTTTTACAATCTCTTTTCAACATCCAGCAGTAATCAGCCAGCATACTAGTATCCCATCTACCTTGATAACGCTCTTCATTACTTTAATGTCTTGGTGAAAACGCTCTCCCTGTTCTTCACTATAATCTCCACAGTTGTCAGGAAAAACTATCCAAGTAATTGAGTAGAAAATGTAATTTATAGTTCATTAGGAAACCCATTTTCCTAAAGTTCTCAACCATTTTGGATACAATTCTTTTGAAATTTGGGCTTCTGCGATTATCCAAGAAGTTTTCGGTAACTTCCTGAAAGCTAAGCCATGCAGCTCTTTCAATGTTTGTTATGGAACTAATGAACTGATCATCAGACATCATTTTCCTAATTTCTGGACCATCAAAAATACGAAATGACCTTGACCCTGAGGTTATAAGGTCAAACGGACCACGGATTCGGATTCAGCGACCCCAAAAACATAAATATATACTGATGAAATATGGTTCCCACTAATTTCGTAGATTTCACCTTTAAATGACCTTGACCCTAAGGTTATGGGGTCAAACGGACCACGGGTTCGGATTCAGCGACCCCGAAAATTCAAATGACCTTGACCCCAAGGTTATGGGGTCAAACTGACCACGGATTCGTATTTAGCGTCCCCAAAAACATAAATATATACTGATAAAATATGGTTCCCACTAATTTCGTAGATTTCACCTTCAATTGACCTTGACCCTGATGTCATGGAGTCAAACGGACCACGGATTCGGATTCATTGATCCCACAAACATAAGATGTATATGGTCTGGTCTGTGGGTTTAGACACTTTTTTTGTGGGGCTGTGTAATGTTTAATAATAATAATAATACAATTTCAAATTTTATTCTTTTATAAAGATTTCATTTGAAATTAATTTTAAATCGTGTTATAGGCATAAATTCATTTATGGAATTGAAAACTTTTGAAAACATAACGTATAATACATTTGTAGAGACAGCATCTGCAATGGGGCAAATAGAAAGTTCTTCACAAATATTTGATACAATTTCTGCAGTTTGTACCATTATGCTACCGAGTCAGTTGCGTAAATATTTCGCATGGTTGTTTTTATCAGAAAATATTCAAGGTAATGAAATATGGAATAAATTTTAAGGATATTTTAGTGAAGATTTCAAAGATAATAAAGAATATGAAACATTAAATTAAATAAATAAAATATTATTGACAGAAAGAATGACTTGTAAAAAGTTTAGTAGACCAGAACCAATAGAAAAAATTAACCATGAAAATGAAGAACTACACTCCAAAATTATTAAATATAATTAAAATATGTTTGACAAAATGTTTTCATTATCAAATAAAGATCAAAAATTTGTTTTTGAAGACAGTAGAATATTTATCTAAATTATATTTTATTGATGGACCAGTCGAAACTGGAAAAATATTTTTGTATAAAACATTAATTTATTATTTTTTATACAAATGTAAAAAAGTATTATCAATGGTGTAGACTGGAATCGCATCAATTTTATTACCTAAAGGAATGAGAAGTCATAGGACTTTTAGATTACCTTTAGATTTAGATAACATAGAAATCGTATTCTTTAAATTATAAAGCGATAAAAAAAATTACGAGATGCAGACATTATTATATGGGACGAAGCCTCAATGATACCAAAAAAAGCTTTAGGAATTGTTACTATATGGTGATAAATTAGAAATTTTAGGAGGTGATTTTTGTCAAATACTTCCTGTTTAAAAAAATAGTTTCAAAGACATAATAGTACAAAAAAGTTTACAATATGTTTTATGCCTTTATTTGAAATTAAAAAATTAAATAAAAATATTCATTGCAATAGTAAATCATTTGGACTTGGTTAGAGATCATGGCGGTGAGTGGAGGTGTCGGGAATGGCTCTGTCTATTTTTTGTAAAAAGAATTGTTTTTAGATCAGATATCGGTATTAAAATGTGCTTAATTGTGGTAATTAGTTTTAGAAATATTGTGAGTTCAAAAAGTTAAAAATATTTTAGTGGAAATGCGTGTGAAATTATAAATTTGACGAGACGAAGTATTTACAGGTTAGAACAGGCATGCCTTTCTTTGTGTGTCGTAGATAGAACGGGGTTTTGAATAAACGTGTTAATAATGTATATAAAAGACTATATAGAGACTGTAAGTGCTATAAAGGGTTAGGAAAATAAAATATGTTAGGTTTATTGTAAAATAAGGTTACATAAAGTGCAAAAAAATAATGTTAAAAAACATAAGAAATAATAAAGAAAGAAAAATGTGTTGCAGATAATAGTTAAAAACAATAGAGAGATTTAGGTAAATTTGGGATAAGTGGGATTTAATTAAAATTTGTAAGGGTAATAATTTTTATCGAAAGGTAAGATTTGTTAAAGTATAAAAAAGGTGGTTATTTCTTGGAAAAAAAAGAGAGAGGGAGAGAAACAGAAATTGGCGGTTTAATTTGAATATTAGTGCGTGCGGTAACTAAAAGAGGGTGGCAAGCAGTGGTGGCCAAAATTATCAAGAAGGAGGATACATAAAAGGACAACAGAAGAAAAACTCTTAACTGTAAAATTTATAATTATAAGTGATGGGGAACTTTATATAGAGACTGTAAGTGCAATAAAGGGTCTGGAAAATAAGATGTCTTTTTTATTGTAAATTCAGGGTACACAAAGTGAAAAAATAATGTTGAAAATCGATTCGGGAAGCAGCATGATAAATAATATTTAAGATTTAGAAAAAAATGTGTTGAAGGTAATATTTGAAAAATAATAGAGAGGTTTATATAGATTTGGCAAAGGTAAGATTCGATTAAAGTCTGTAAAGGTAATAATTTTTATCGAAATGTAAGATTTGTCAAAGTATAAAAGTGGCGGTACTTTCTTGGAAAAAATAGAGAGAAAAAAGGATGACGGTTTAATTTGAATATTAGTTCGCGCAGTAAATAAAAGGAGACAAGCAATGGCGGTAAAAATTACCAAGAATGAAAGATATACAAAAGGGCAGTAGAAGAAATATTAGTGACTGTAAAATGTATTATTTTAAGTGACGTGGGACTATATATAGTGACGATAAGTGCAATAAAGGTTCAGAAAAATAGGATGTTATTTTTATTGCAAAATCGGAGTTTACAAAGTGAAATAATGGTGCAGGAAATTGAGTGTAAAAGGAACATAATAAATGATATTTAAGGTTTCAGAAAAATAGTGACTGACAAAGTTGAGAAATAAAATAAAATAGGAGAGTTTTATGTAAATCTAGGGAAAGTAATAATTTAATTAAAATTTGTAAAGATAATAATTTTTATCGAAATGTAAGATTTGTTCAGGCACAAAATGGCGGTGTTTTCGAGGGGAAAATAGCCGTTTAAATATGTTATGATGTTGGTAAAAAGCATTTGTATATAGAAATATTGTGCACCGGAGGGTGGGAATGAAAAGTACGGAATTACTTGGTTTGATATATAATGAAAATAAAGTTTGGGAATAGAAGATAATAATAAAAAGTTAAGAATATATATTTGGTAAATACAAAGTAGGAATAGAGTTAATAGGATCGCAATAAAAGTAAAAAAGAGAGTGCGGTGTAACAGAGGAACGATGCAGGGCTAATAAGTGAAAGATAGATGTAGGGTAAGAAAACGGTATAGGTAATAATGTCAAAACGTAATAACGGTAAACAGCGTTGTGGAGGTAAAAAAGATTTCCACGTAGATTTGAGGTCTTTAATAAAGTAGCCAACGTTAACAAAAACGCGTGATAATTTAGGTTGAAGATAAAAGTATTCAATAAGTGTAGGGAATAACAAAGAAAGGCGAGACAGTCCATCGAATAATAAAGTTTGGAAGTATGTGTGTGCATATAGTCTTAGGTATAAAGCAAAAGTTATTTATTTAAGTAAGATATCAGACTTTAATATGACGAAAGGAAAAAGTATTAAAAAATATTCAACTGATTTCAATTGTAAAACGACAAGACGGATCAGTTAAGTAACCGTAGCTTTTCTGGGCCAATAGGCTGAATTGCCGGTTTTGAATTGCGAAGTCAAGGTAATAGAAAAAACAAAAGATTAGGGAAAAGTATGAATGCTGATAGAATGGTGAAATATTTAAGTCTAATATTGTAAACCAAGTCCCATTTCTTGGCCATTAGGCTGAAATGAATAAACTGATATATCATAGTAAATCATTTATTCGTTTTAAATTCCTGATAAATGGAAGACTAATGATATTTGTTTAAAAATTTATAAAAATATTAATGATAATGGCAATATAAATCAAGTAATATTAGCAGCTCGTAATTATGACATAAATAATTTTAAAAAAAGATATTAAAATTACTTAACAGTGAATCGACAACTTACTATACATAGTAAGTGATGATTATATCGAATTGAATTATCCAATAGAAACCTTTAATAAAATAAAAGGTGTACTACTACTAACTACTGTATTAAAAGTTAATGCCATAGTTATATAAATAAGAAATTTAAGTGTTTCTGAAGGTTTATGTAATGGAACAAGATTGAAAATGATAAAATTGTATAAATATAATCTTGAGACTGAAATCATTACTGAAGAAAAAAATTGATGAAAAATAAAATAGCGTTTTTTATTTCATTCGCTTTTTGTCCTCCATCTGGAACATAAAATATATGTATTTAATAATTTATAACGCATTACAATAGACTATTCGAAATTTGTATATAAAATGATGCTCGAATAAACGTAATTTTTAAATCTGTAAATTTATTAATTATTTGAATATAAATAAAATAGCTCTATGAAAGCAATAAATATAAGATAAATAGATAGATAGATAGATATTGTTTTATTTTGTATTATAATTACAAAAAGAGCGTGTAAAATTACAAATAAAGTTCAAAATACATAAAATACTTGAAATAGCCTTGCATATATAAAATTAAAAATTGGGAATAAATTTTTCATTCCAAGAATAACATTGAATACTGGTGAATCATCATCTTCACCTTTTATACTTTATAGAAAATAATTTTCTTTAACATTAGCTTTTGCTATGACTATTCACAAATCTCAAGGTCAAAGTTTTGATGAGATTAAATTATTTATTAAAAGATCTTTATTTTCGAATGGACAGCTTTGTGTTGTAATGTCTAGATGCGAAAATCCTAACAAAATATACATAAAAAATGAATTCAAAAATAAATATGAAATATTAAATATTGTTTGGAAAGAAATTTTTAATTGCTAATTCAATCTAAAAAATATTTTAGAAATGAATATAATTTATACAAAAATAAATTTCAAATAAATTACTATTTAATTAATATAAAATAAATTTATATATTAGATGAACATGAAAAATTACATGAAAAATAACATAGAAAACAATCAAAAAATTAATATGGAAAGTGATATGAAAACTCAAATAGAAAATAACAGATAATAACATTAATACTATTGACATTATTAACATGAATTGGCGAATTATAGAATGAGACCCAACTAATAATATGTATGTTGTGACGCATTGCTTTAATCGGTACTCAGTCGAAAACCGAACGCGCTTTCACAGCGCGTAGCTACGCCCATGATTCGTACAATTACCTATGTGTTTTACATGTAATATCCCTTCTCTAGCGTAAGAAGGGCGATATGAGCGTCGGCGGCTCGAATGCGAGCTTACGAGAACAAAAAATATGTACAGAAGAATCACTCTTCTGCCTGCCTTCAATTAAATAAAATTTTAAAACTAAAATCTGAGTTAGAAATTGTATTATTTTAAAATTGAATAAAATACGGCGAAGTAGATCGACGCATGTTTGGTCTTCATACCCGTTTATTCAATTTTAATATTGTGCTTCTTTATTGTTCGCGAAATAGTGAATAAAAAGTGCATTTAATAAAGTCTTAAGATTAAAATCAAGTAATACGTTAAATTTAATTGATACTTGCAAATGTTTGTATAGGAGAAATATCCTTTAAATATTTGCAAGTCTGTTAAAATCAAGAGTCATAAAATAATTCGAGGAATTCTAAAAGGCAACAAGAGGCCCCAGTTATCAACCAGCACCTTTCCGTTTCCTAGTCCTACATACAGATTAGCTCAGCACATACAAGTCTCACACTAAATTTAAAACAAACACATTACAAACTAAAATTCAATATATTATAAATTTAAGACACGTGGTTGTGCCCGTGTTAGATCGATGGTATTCCTCGTTAAAACTAATTAGAATCTCTTTTTCTTTCTTTAAATTACATTGGCGCGAAAGGGACATAAGTTTCGTTATTTCCATAAATGAAAGAAACGATACTTTTCCCCATAAATTAAAATTAACCAAGGTTCGTTTGATGTTCTAATCTTGGCATTAAGCTACCTTATCGTTAATACATATACATCTGGCTACGGCCAAAATACAAAGAAATTATCTTATGTAGAAAATAAATCATCCAAATTATAGTTGGTTGATGCGTGTTTGATGAGGTATACGAATCGTAAAACGAAAATATATTTCACGAATATTAAATGAAGTAAACATAGTGTTTAACACTGGCTTAGCGCATCTAGACATAAGCGATCATTTAATGTAAAATTCGAAGTCTCGAAATAGAGAGAGATAGAACCAAGGGATACCCCTATGTTTCTCAAGTTCGGCGTTAATAGCACGAAACGAATATTCTCGAGTTATACTCAACGAGGTTTGTGTGTACTTTTATCGGCGAAATAATATTCTTTTCGTGGCTACAAAATCATTACAATTATCGCGTGAAATTATAAAGCAATTCATCGTATTATAAATTCTTGTGGCTACGCTGTTTGTTTACTAGGCTTTATTAAATTATAAATTCTTTTTGCTCGGTAGAACCCGAATAAAGGTACACATAAGCTTCTCTAAGTTTCGATAATTGTATGTTGAGTTAATTTATATTTAAATAATTATCATTTTATTGACTTGAATTTAAATAGAATCTAAGAGAATCTTACAATATTGAACCAATATCTAATGAAGAATTGAAAGAATTATGTAATTTAAATGTCGAAATTGATGAATGTAAGGACATGGAATATCTTCACGAATTAGAAGATGAAGAAAATTATTATTGATATATAAAAGAACAAAAATTATCTAAATGGGCTGAATTAATACAAAAATTTAATATGAAATATACACACCACTATAAAAAATGGAAAGATGTTCCTGAATGTTTTCAATTCCAGATTCAAGAAATTTATCAATTTTTAATAAATAATATCGAATTTCATATACAAGGTATTGAAAATGATAAAAATCATTATGAAGATTTATTAATATTAAGTAATATAATGTATGAATTATATTTAAAAAAAATAAATTTTTATATACATTTGTAATATTTTTAAAAAAATAAAAATAATATTCATATGTAATAAAAACATTGATAATCTCTCAGCTTTTTTTAACGACACCTAACCAATAAAATAATGAATTTTGATTTTTTATGAAAATGTAATTTTTATAGCGACAATGAAAATTAAATCTGTAAGCTTCTCTTGCCGCCTGTGAAAAATTAATTTGTAAACTTCATTAAGCAACAATGAAATAGTACATTAAGATATTACGTTATCGCCCAAGCGCAGCGAGGTTAACTTCGCCCGTGTAATAAAGTTCCACTAAGGTCACGAGCATCGTATACTATTTTGTAGCACGTGGGACATATATCCGCCAAATTAAATCTGTACTATTCAAAATCAGTGATGAACAAAAACTATGCAGTTCACGAATCATAATTCGAAAAATAAAAGCGAAAACTATAAAAAACCAAATACTACGCATCCTGTGCATGATAAATCGAAAAAAAAGAAACGAAAACTGTAAATAAACTAAAACTAAATACTCCATGAATAATAAATCGAAAAAGAATAAGAAGACCATAATTTCAAAAATATACTTAAAATGTGTAATAATAATTAATTTTTATCAATATTATTGATATTATGTAAAATTGTTTGATGAAATCATCTTCTATCAAGTCATAAATTTAAATTTCGTTTCATGTATGCATTAGCGTCGTAGGAGTGGTGAGAAGGTAACTTACGTATAGTATAGCAAAAGCAATCGTGCGTAGTAATAGGGGGTTCCCCGGAGCATTTTATAATACAACGCCGAAATGATTATACCTCTTAAATTTTACGTTTTACGCTACTATCAATTTTAATTTTATTCTTATTTTACTTGCTTATAATTGTTAATTAATTTGGAAAATGTTAATGTAAAAGAGTTCCAATATACTACAGCTTATTGTTATTTATGAAAATACTTTAAAAAATAATTTACATATCAAATAATTTCTTATTATATACATACGTTACCTAAGTAAATTCATTATTATACTGTATAAAAAAGTGCTAACTAGGTAACGGAAAAGCGTTACCTATATGCAGATTTAGATCCCGCAGTGCTATAAATAATTTTGTAAGTTTCTTTAAGCGACAATAAAAATAATTTTTCAAGTTTCGTCAAACGATAATAAAAATAGCTAAGCTTCTTTCAGCGATAGTGAAAAATAAATCTATAAACTTCTTTCAGCAACAGTAAAAAATTAATCTATAAGCATTTTTTATCGACACTAAATAATAAATTTGTGAACTTTTTTTAACAAATATGAAGAATAAATATGTAAGCTTCTTTTAGCTACAATTAAACATAAATTTGTAAGCTTTTCATAGCGATGATTTAAAATAAGTTTGTGAAATTCTTTTGGTGACAATAAAAAAAAATCTGCAAGCTTCTTTTAGCGACAGTAAATAATAAATTTGTAAACTTATTTTAACGAATATGGAAAATAAATACGTAAGCTTCTTTAAGCTACAATAAAACTTAAATTTGTAAGCTTGTTTGAGCGAGGTTCTTATCAAGCGACCCGAAAATGACCCGTCTTTCTTTATTTTTTTCATAGAAGCAAGTAAATAAGGTATTGAAACTTTTTCACACATATATATGTATTCTTTGAGTGTACAACAAATTTTTTTTTTTATTAAAAAACAATCGTTATATAATTGGTTAAACACTCGTTTATGCGACCGCCTCGAGAAAAAGTTTCAGCATGGTGGGAATTCTAGAGCCTCCAATACTCATCTGAAATCAAAAACAAGAAATTTTTAGAAAATAAATCATATTCCCTGGAGCTTATACCAATAAAACCAAAAAAAGTCGAAAATTAACAAAATGGCGAACTTGTGACATTTTTTTTACTAATTTTTGACATTTTTTTGCTCTTAAAATCGATATTTAAAAAAATAATAATAAAATTGATGGTTTTATAGGTACAAGCTCCCAGAAATTCTATTTTTAAAATAGAAAAAAATTTAAAGTCAATCCCTCAATTAGTTTTAGAGCTAGGATTTTCACCAGTTTTAAAAATGTCGTTTTGAGAAAAACGCATTTAAATATTCGGTTAAAGATTTTTCGTCTTTAAAAATTTATTAATTTACCTTGTGGCTAATCAGCAATTCCATAGCCATACAATGAACCTCCTTGATCTCAAACTGTTAAATTATACTTAATTTCTCTGGTTTTTTTGCTAATGCAGTTGGTCGTGCACCATGTGTCATATTTACTTGAGCAGAAGTTATGCGCTTGTTATCTGATTTTTCGATGAAATTATATATTTCCAATCCAGTGGCTATTCATAAAGTGTTCATAATCTTCAAGCCCTTTAAGGGGCATATTCTACACATCATAAGGTATTAAAAAAAAAAAAAAAAATCGATTTTTTGGTCGATCTTAATGTGAACCTGCTCTTAAGCTACAATAAAACATAAATTTGTAAGCTTCTTTTAGTGACAATTTAAAATAAGTTTGTAAAATTCTTTTAGCGACAACAAAAAATAAATTTATGGACTTTTTTCAATGACAGTAAATGATAAATTTGTAAGCTCCTTTTGGCGACAGTAATAAATAAATCTGTGAGCTTCTTTAAGCCACAATGAAGAAAAAATTTGTGGGTTTCTTTAAGCCACAATGTATGTCTCTCATCAAGTTTGTGTACTCCAATAGTAACACTTTTAGCTTCTTTTTGAATAAGATAAAGTAAAGTTACTCCTAAGAAGCTTTTTCCGTTAGTAAAATCTGTCCATATATCTGTCGTTAAACATATATCATTAACATTTTTCAATTCATTTTGTACTACACTAGACAGTCCTTAATATATTTTTTCAATCAGTTTAGTAATAGTTTTGTGATGTAGCATTTTATACAAAGGGACTGCTTTGCGCATAAGTACTGAAAGCCTTCAGATTCCACAACATTAAATGGTTTATTATTTTTCGCAATGAGAAATAAAATAGCGTTTTTTATTTCATTCGCTTTTTGTCCTCCATCTGGAACATAAAATATATGTATTTAATAATTTATAACGCATTACAATAGACTATTCGAAATTTGTATATAAAATGATGCCCGAATAAACGTAATTTTTAAATCTGTAAATTTATTAATTATTTGAATATGAATAAAATAGCTCTATGAAAGCAATAAATGTAAGATAAATAGATATATAAATAGATATTGTTTTATTTTGTATTATAATTACAAAAAGAGCGTGTAAAATTATGAATAAAGTTCAAAATACATAAAATACTTAAAATAGCCTTGCATATATAAAATTAAAATAGTACATTATGATATCACAGTCATAAAACATAATAGAGATAATAATACTGTAATAGTAAGTCAATAAATTAAATAAAAGTGATATCACAGATAACACGAATGAATACACGTAAAGAGTATAAATAATATAATTAAAAATCAGTCTCAAATATCTATCAGTCAAAAAAATCACATAAAATCAAGCATGTAGAGAGCGCAGTCGAAATATCAGCAGTATACAGTACAAGTCAAGCTGATAAAAATATAATCATTAACTCTATGCACACACATCCTACAATAACGCCAATAAATACAATCATGCCTTAAATCTATAAAAGGTACAACACATAATAAATTAACACATATGATATAGTCCGAAAATAATACTGTTTAATCGAGGTCAAGTAGATACCTCCTCAGAGCGGCTTTCAACCTGCTAATTGATGAAAGATTTTTTATATCAGCAGGCAGAGAGTTCCAAAAATGCGCACCTTAAACTTGAAAGGAATTTCTTCCAATCTCAGTACGTATGAAGGGCACCGCGAGATCCTTAATCTCTCCCCTAGTGGCTACCCTAGGTACATATCTAGTGAAAAGACTCACTAGATACTCAGGAGTATTTATGCGCACGATTTTGTACATAAGTACAGCCATAAAATACTGTTTCCTTGAATCAGTACGCAGCCAACCAAGCGCAGCTCTATGAGGAGAGATATGATCGCCCATTCCTACGCTTAATACATATCTCACACATGAATTTTGTAGTCTTTGTAATCATCTTCTCAACCCCTGCGAAGCATCGAGCATAACTACTGAGCAGTAGTCGAGGTGCGAAAACAGCAAGGCGGCGGCGAGCTGTTTACGCAGGGCCTCAGTGGTGTACCGACGAAATAACCGCAAACTGTACATTATCCTATAAAATTTTTTAGTCACCATATTAATGTGCGGCTCCCATAACAACTTAGCGTCAAGCACAACACCAAGGCTCGTAACGGTATCAGAGAAAGCTGTGTCGACACCTCCCTTAAGCTCAATCGTTATTGGCTCACCAGCATAAAAGTCATTAATAAATCGACTACTGCCAAAAACGATCGCCTTAGTTCTTCTTGCATTTAATGTGGGAGAAGCATCGACAGCCCACCCCGATATCGCCCTGGCCGCCCTCTGCATAATACGAATACCTTCATTCAGATGTTCATGAGGGACCTGAGTATAGATTTGGAGGTCATCAGCATATAATATGTGCTCGACGAAACAGGGGTCGAGCGTGTCATGGATGTTATTGATGTAAAGGAAAAAGAACAGAGGCCCCAACACTGAACCCTGTAGAACTCCTAAATTGGTTGTTAGCCAATCCTATTCCTCTTTTAAATGTGTGGAAACTATTTGTTTCTTACCGGATAAAAAGGAGCTCATCCACTCGAGTGCAGCCCTGGAAGACCCCATCGATCTAAGCCTCGCAAGCAATTTGGAGGGGAACATCGTGTCGAATGCCTTACTAAAGTCAAATAGAAGTAATATCGTGGCAAGTTTCTTGTCAAGACCTGATCTTATGTCGTCTGTAAGTTTAAGTATGGCAGTCTGCGTAGAATGATGCTTTCTGAAGCCAGTCTGAAAAAAGTCAAGTATTTTGTATGTCATAGTATGTCTCTATGACTCTACTCTTGCAGTTGGTCGTGGGCAATCTTATCGAGAACCTTTAAAAGAAAACATAATATTGCTATGGGCCTAAAATCTTTAGGCATTTTAGGTGCAGGGCACTTCTTTAAAGGCACAATGCGTGCACGCTTCCAAAGGCAAGGAAAGACCCCCGCGCAAAAGAGGAATTGAACAGAGTCACAAGGTGCTCTCCAATAACCGGTAGTGCTTTAAGTATCACACTCTGCGGGATGCCATCCTCGCCACAAGCCTGTGATGAAAAATTCGAAGTCGCAAGGATTACATCATTAATATTAATTGGCTCAAAAGCAAACCTACTTTTACCACACTCAGAAAGAATCCTTTTCCGTTCCGCAGTATCATCGTGTGGCGAGACTCACACCCCTGCAAAATGTGCATTAAGCTCATCTGGAGTGAATCCATTCAAGTCCCCTTGAGGTTCGGACAGGAGTCCCAGGTCTTTTAACTCCTTCCAGACATTACCTCTAGCGAGAGCATCGAACAGTCTATTATAATAATAATTTGTTTTAGCTTGTTCAGTCCATTCGTCTATTGTTTTACGCAGTTGCAAAAATTCGGAGAGATATCGCTCTTCCTTCGTCCGTTTGAATCTACGATACGTGGCATCTCTCTTGTGCCGCATCTGCGACAACTCTTTATCTATCCAAGGAAATTTATCTTTACCAATTTTAAGTGTTTTTAGTGGCGCCAGATTTTGTATTGCTGCCATAAGGTTTTCACAGAGGCAGCTAAGTGCAGATTCTAGGTCAACTGTACCAACTGTAAATGGCGTCCAATCACAGCCAGCCAAACTCTCTACCAATAAGTTTGGACAGATATCTTTATAATTCCAATACTTAATCATTTTATTATCTGTTTTGATATGATTACATGAAATACATACATCAAATAAGTTGTGCCGACTGTGAAAATTTGCCGGTAAGTTGCGTGCAAGTATTGTGTCATTATTGTCCACAAAAATCAGGTCAATCCACGTGTGAGACGTTGAACTGTGATGCGTGACACCGTGCTGAACCAACTGTAACGAAAGCTCAGCCGACAATTTATTAATAAATTTGGCATCACTGCTCTCGCGCAGGAGATCGGCATTCAGGTCTCCCATTATAATTTTGTGAGAGTATTCAGAGGCGAAATTCCTTAAGTCATCCAAAAAATCAGTATTTCTCAAAAAGGAAATTGCAGAAGGTCGATAAATAACAGAAACCAACACGGCTACGGAGCTGCCCAATTGCACAGAACAAAAAATATACTCAGGTACCTCCGGTTTACCTTCGCTATGATCAGTTTGAGTATCCAAAGTAGCAAAAATAGTGCACTTTGAATTGTCTTTAATATACAAAGCAACTCCTCCACCACTTGACCCGAATGACTTCATCCGAAAAAGATGGACCCAGCCAGGTCTCAGCCACTCCAAATATGTCGCAAGAAGGACCATCACTGAGAAACTCACGTACCTGCCCAATGTGAGCCCTCAACGAAGTCACATTTAGAAAGCACGTTCGCAGTTCACCCCTCCTTCCTTTACGACTCTCAGAGAAGGCCCGGCGCAGTCATTGGGGAGAGGTTACATTTGACGTTACTCCATTATTTGTACTTAAGAAGGGGCCGAGCTATCTGTCTTTGTCTAATAGCGTTTTTCATCATTTATGTAAACACTATCCGGTATAACAAGAAAAAAATAGCAGCCCCCGCTAGATATTAGTATAATGAATAAATTTTGTAATAACAACCAAATTTTTTCACTGCGTAGTTTTTGAATAATTAGAGACCTACCAAAAAAAAAAAGGTTATATTCTAGATTGCTAGTAGGTTTCTAATTAGTCAAAAACTATGCGGTAAAAAATTTGGTTGTTATTACAAAATTTACTAATTATACTAATATCTAGCGGGGGCTGCTATTTTTTTCTTGTTATACCGGATAGTGTTTACATAAATGATGAAAAACGATATTAGACAAAGACAGATAGTTCGGCCCCTTCTTAATATTTGATTTAATAAGATAAGAGTTATATCAAAATTTATATACTCACTTTTAAAAGATTTCTGTGCAGCAAACACCATATCAAGTTTTACTTGTTTATTCAATATGAAAGTATCTTTTTCAGCTATAGTTGATTTAGATAAATTATTCGAATTTGCATGCAAGTGATGCTCATTTTGAATGCTATTATTTCTTTGGCGTTCTTCTAAATTGCATCTTTTGGACACTTATTTGTTCGTCTAAGCTTGGCATTTATACGTCGAAATGATTTCTCTGAATATTAAAGTACTAATTTGTTGTGTTTCTGGACGTTTTAACTTCGACATCACAGAGTTTACATCGAGATGTAGAATCGCTTTTCACAAAATACTTCCAAATATTACTTACAGGTGCCACTGAAAAATATTAAATAGAAATATAATACATAAATTGAAAATATTAAATGAAAATTAAATACATGAAAATCATGAATCATTATTAAATTCTTACTTATTAAATGTTACAAATAAAAGGAATAATATGAAAAAAAGGATAAGTTCATACTTTTTGCAGAAAAGCTTAAAGCGATAGAGAGATTAGAAATTATTACCAAAACATAAGTATATATTATCTGACATAATCTAAACAAAACTATGAAAATATATTAAATAAATTTTTAAATTAACATGCATATAATGTTAATAACAGTACTTTTATAAATTGGTTATTACCTTAAAGCTGATTTTTATCCTTCTAAATTTCATGTCCCTCAGCGTAACATTCATCAGCATAAAATTTTAGCGCTCGCATAATATTTGTAGGCATTAAAATGTTCTGCCTCTTATTGGAGGAGAGAAAGGACTGAGTATAACCAACCGCCAATCACATGCAACTTGATGAAAGAAGGTTGGACAAAGACAGTATCGGAAGCCGATATTATTAGTTAGTGTATCGATACAGGGAATATCGTTACGCCACAAGTATCGACACAAAAATCGATATTTAAAAAAAAAATATCAATACTCATATGTATCGATACTGTATCGCCCACCTCTAATTAGATTCAAGCATCGTTATTACGTCTTAGAACTACACTATCTTTCATGAGAGGAAATACAACCGGCTGAACGAGGCGACTATGTGATAATGAATTAAGTAGACTTCTACGTAAAAACTAACAAAACACAAGTGATCTTAAGCGTGTTTATTGCTGCTACGTTTCGTGGTCGAGAAACCACCTTATTCTTCAAACTTATATGACACATCTTTCGTGCATGCAAGTTCAGTTGAAACAATATCATTATCGAGGAGATAATCTACAATCTGAAGAAACAGAAGCTCTAGTCGAGTAGGAAGATGTAAAGTCAGCTTTTCAAAATCGAATTAGAACTGGTGTAGTGGTGAATATTAAACATGTGGACATTCTGAGTTTTTTGAATGATGGACAAAAACTTTTCAAAGTTAAGGTTCAGGCGTGCTTAGAAGAATATAATGTATTAGAAATAAATTCTGATTTCATTTCTGAATTTTCTGTGCAGAAAAATACTAAGGAATTGACTGACACAAAATATTTTACAAGTGAAAGTGCTACAGTATACATGTCAACTGATTTAGAGGAATGATTTGAAGATAATATCAAAGAGCCTATTTTCACGCATATAGAATAATTTCAGGAAAAGAATTCAGGATGGGCTTTGAAGAGTATAATAAGTTTGTGTATAAATCTGAAAAAATATTCTCCTTTCGGGGGTAGTTCTTATATACCTCTTCCAAAGTTAATAGAAAATAAGAAAGCGTGTGTTAATGTTCGCAATAATGACAATCAGTGTTTCAAATATACTGTACTTTCCGCATTATATCCTAGTTACCGGAATCTTCAAAGAGTGGATCATTATCTTGCGCATAATAATAAGCTGAGATTTAATAAAATTGAATTTTCAGTAAAAATTAAAGATATTCCGAAATCCGAAAAATTGAATAATAATATTTCAATAAATTTATACATGTTGAAAAAGTATGATCCGAAGTTTGAAGTATCGCCGTGTCATATTACATCTAAAAAAAGGTACAACGTGTGAATTTGCTCATTATTCAAGATTTCTACATAGGTGAGTATGAAGAAAATAATGATGCTGATGATGGGAGCATGCCTTAATATCATTATGTTTGGATTAAAAACCTGTCTCGACTCATGAGTTCTCAAATGTCTAAAAGCCATATAAAATCTTACCATTGTGAGAGGTGTTTACAAATTTATTATAGTTAAGAAAGATTCATAATTCATGAAAATAATTGTAAAAATTTAAAAAAATGTAGAATAGATCTGCCTGACTCAAAGAATAATATTCTCAAATTCGAGGAATAAGCCAGTGCTGTAACCGACATGCAGAAGCGAACAATCCATACGTGGATCCTTCATATGATGAAAATCATAAAAAAAGACCCTTCTACACTTTGATATTAATAATCTTTATGGTTGGGCAATGATACAACATTTATCGATAGGGAAATTTAAATGGATTGAATATGAAACAAAACCAGATTTCATCAATGCACCACCAGATTCAGATATAGGTTATATTGCTGAATTGGATTCGGAATATCCTGTGGAAATCCATGATGAACATCAGGATATGCCTTTTTGCGCAGAACATCGTTCATCACCAGACTCGAAGCAAAAAAAACTTCTCACTACTTTAGACGATAGTAAAAGGTATGTCATTCATTATCGAACACTTAAACAAGCGTTAGATAATGGACCTCGATTAAAGAAAGTACATAGAATTTCAAGTTTTGAACAGGAGGCTTGGCTCAAACCATATGCTGAGTTAAACACTGAGAAAAGAAAGCAAGCAAAGAACGAGTTTGAAAAACTCTTCTATAAGTTACTAATTAATTCTGTATATGGAAAGTGCATCGAACGAGAGTGGTCACGTACTGACGTGCGATTAGTAAATATTTTAACCAGGTATGGGGCAGAAGCAGGCATAGCTCAACCAAATTTTAATATTTGTACAATTTTTGATGAAAATTTGGTTGCTATTCAGCCAAAGAGAACTGGTATCACAATAAAAAACCGATATACGTTGATTTTTTAATCCTTGATTTATCTAAAACATTACTCTATGATTTCCATTACTCATATATAAAACAGCGAGTAGAGCAAAAATCCAAACTTTTATATACAAATACCAATAGTTTAATATATGAAGTTGGAGACATTGATATGTATGAAACAATGAAAGAAGACATTCACTGATTTGATACTTGTGATTATGCTAAAGATAACACAGCCCCACAAAATAGAAAAAAATGTCAAAACCCACGGACCAGACCATATACATCTTATGTTTTTGGGATCGCTACATCCGAATCCGTGGTCAGTTTGACCCCATGACCTCAGGGTCAAGATTATTTGAAGGTCAGATCTACGAAATTGGTGGGAACCATATTTTAACAGTATATATTTATGTTTTTGGGGTCGCTGAATCCGAATCCGTGGTCCGTTTGACCCCATGACCTGAGGGTCAAGGTCATTTGAAGGTCAAATCTACAAAATTAGTGGGAACCATATTTTAACAGTACATATTTATGTTGTTGAGGTTGCTGAATCCGAACCCGTGGTCCGTTTGACCCCATGGCCTCAGGGTCAAAGTCATTTGAAGGTCAAATCTACGAAATTAGTAAGAACCATATTTGAACAGTATACATTTATGTTTTTGATGTCGCTGAATCCGAATCCATGGTCCATTTGACCCCATCACCTCAGGGCCAAGGTCATTTGAAGGTCAAATCTACGAAATTAGTGGGAACCATATTTCAACAGTATATATTTATGTTTTTGGGATCGCTGAATCCGATTTCAAGACCCATTTGACCTCATCACCTTAATGTGATGGTTAATTCAAGGTAAAATATACAAAATTCGCGTAAAACAAACCAAATTTGATGCCGTTTTTTTTCTTACTATACCCTACACGTTTCTTGTCGAATGATCGGTGCAAGGGTTTCCATTCACGATTTTTTCCAGTGCTTTCGCAATCTCTTTTCAACATCTAGCAGTAATCAGTCAGCATACTGGTATCCCATTTACCTTTATAACACTCCTCCATTACTTTAATGTCTTGGCGGAAACGCTCTCCCTGTTCTTCACTATAATCTCCCCAGTTGTCAGGTAAACTATCCAAGTGATTGTGTGAAAAATGTAATTTATAGTTCCTTGGGCAACTCAGTTTTCCAAAGTTCTCAACCATTTTGAATACTATTTCTTTGTAATTTGGGCTTCTGCGATTACCCAAGAAGTTTTCGGTAACTTCCTGAAAAATAAGATATGCAGCTCTTTCAATGTTTGTCATGGAACTAACAAAATAATCATCAGACATCATTTTCCTAGTTTCTGGACCATCGAAAATACCTTTCTTCAATTTCGCATCTGATTAATTTGGAAACTTGCTTTCCAAGTATTTGAAGCACTGACCATCTTTATTTGCAGCCTTAACGAATTGTTTCATTACACCAAGTTTTATGTGTGATGGCGCAATGAGAGCTTTTTTCGGGTCAACCAATGGAGTAGCTATAACGTTACTTTTTCTGACTTTGAGAGATTTTCTTCAAGGCTTTTTATGATTTGAATAGTGCTTCGCACGGTCTCTTCTATCCCATAAGCACAAGAAACATGGCGTCTTTTTAAATCCAGACTGCTGTCAGAACAATATTCCGGAATCTTTCAAATTGCCACATAGAAGCCGTTTATAATTGTCATACTGAATTTTTTATAGTATAATTTTAAAATTGTCATATGTTTTCTTTATCGTAGTGGTATGCGCTATAGGAACTGAGGCATAGTAGTTGCTGTTGTGTAGAAATACAGCTTTTAAACTTTTGTTTAATGAATCTATGAACAATCTCCATTCTTCGATTTTATATGCATTAGGCTTAATTTCATTCATCAAACCTTTCACATCTTTACAATAAACAATTTCATTACCATCATGTTTCATTTCTTCTAAATATGGTTCAAAACTATTGCTTCTTGTTCTGTAAAAAAGATACTTTAGTAGAATTTGCCAACTAATTCATGCTCTTTAATGCTGAAGCTAAATGTTCTGCTCCATCTTTAGGTAAGTTAAGCTCTCTAATTAAGTCGTGTAGTTTATTTTGAGTCCGTAACTTTACGCTTTTGTCTTTTTGGCCCGCTGGTAGGAAAAGGTTGTCATCGTCATCATCATCACCATCACCGTTATTTTCAATTTCTTCATAACTATCGCTTTCATAGGATTCATTTTTTAAATCAATCTTATCAACTGTATTTTCATTAATGCTGTCATGGACTTCGTTGTTATCTTTATTATCATGTTTTTCATCGTCGGAATTTGATTCATTCGATAACCTCTCAAGAAGATCTGTTTCTTCGTCTCTACTCGTTTTTCGATAGGTACTTTTACAGAAATAAAATCAGCATTATTTACATTTGTTTCATGTTTACTATTAATTCCAATAATTTCGGTGTGGCAGCAGTAACAATCCTCTCTTCCATCTGCTCGATACCATTCTATTCGGCTATCAAATTTAACTTTGTCATTATCTTCGTCATCATGTTGACTAGACCATGGACAGCTTATGTTTTCGAGGTCGCTGAATCAGAATTCGTAGTCCGTTCGACCCATCACATCAGGATCAAGGTAATTTTAAGGTCGAATCTACAAAATTGATTTTAAAGTCAAATCTACAAAGGTAATTTTGAGGTCAAATATATTAATTTCATGCAAAATAAACCTAATCCACGGTATCTTAGGGTTATTGTAAAATATTGAATAATTTCAATTAAATACAAGGTTACGTTAAAGAATAGAAGATCATATTTAATTTTCTCTTATTTGTGAGATCGTACATTATACAATTTCGAAATGCATTAGAGTTTTCTGTAAAACGTGAAGAATTTTGTATAAAATTAGCGTGTCTTTTCTAATTGTATAAATATACGTTTAAATAAATAAGAAAAATTTTAACATGAATTTTTTTCGTTAAAATAACCTTTATTTGCTGTCTCAACAAAAACTGTGACGGTGACACTGCTCCAAATGGGGATGTGTTGAATGATCCGCTTATAAGCTTGTCGAGGTAACGATGCCAGTGGAAGCGCACTGCCTTGCAGGGGGACGTTAGGGTGTGAGGATGAAGCTGTAGTGTGTTCGACGACACGTTGACATTGTCCTTGTCAGAGTCGGAAAGCTCTTATACTTAGCTCCAGAGAGATATAAGAGTTATCACCTCTGGAACAGCAGACTCACCTGCGATTGGACCAGGATCCCTAACGTGCGAGGTTATATTAAAGACCATGATACATTCACCTTCTACATCTCGAGGGCATATTTGTCCAAAGAACAGTAATCTTTTTTTATTTGTCTTGTATTCAGTCCGCCAAAATCTCAAAGACATTTTAATGAAAATCTTCAAAACATTTACAAAACTTGCTTTAAATCAAAAACAGATATGAATATAGAAAAGAGGACTCCATGTAGTATATGCGAACAATGTCGCAAATGCTTTGCATGTGGGATAAAACAAAAAAAGGTGACAAAGTCAAATTTGATAGCCCAATGTAATGGTATCAACTAGATAGAATATAAGATTGTTACTTCTGTAACACCAAAATTATTGAAATGAATAGTGAAAACAACTACTGTCAATTATGCTGATGTTATTTCCGTAAAAAGACCTATCGAAAAAACGAGAAGAGATAAGGAATTCGATTTTCTTGAGAGGTTATCAATTAAATTAGAATCTAACGATAAAAAACATGATGATAAAGATAACAACGAAGTCTATGACGGCATTCATGGAGAGACAATTGATAAGAATGAATTAAAAGATGAATCCTATAAAAGCGATAGTTATGAAGAAATTGAAAATAACGGTGATGATGATGATGATGATGACAATGACAACCTTTTTCTTCCAGTAGGCCAAAAAGACAAAAGCGTAAAGTTATGGAAATAAATTAAACAACTCACAAGGAGAGTGTTTCACCTTCGGGTCACCGTTTTTGCTCAAATTTTGGGAATGTTTTCTGGATGCAGAAATATGAAGAAAGCCAAAATTTTAGATGCCAACGCTCAATATTTCCCTAGTTATAGGTCATCAAAGAAAATCACTAAAAAAGTTACTAGATTTTCAAACGCTTATAGTTCCTCAGAATTATTAGCTAGAAGCTTAAACCTTTTTTTAAATGAAAGCTGAGCTCAAATCCTTTCGAAATACCACCTATACCATCTCAAAATATTATTTTTTCCCATAGTTATAGCATAATAAAGATTGATCCCAATTTTAGCTTTTATTATTAATTAATGTTTTAAACAAAAAATTCAGGTCCAATCTATATTACGCTCTAACTTTGGGAAAAAATAATATTTTGAGATAGGGTAGGTGCTATTTCGAAAGGATTTGAGCTCAGCTTTCATTTAAAAAAAGGTTTAAACTTCTAGCTAATAATGCTGAGGAACTATAAGCGTTTGAAAATCTAGTAACTTTTTTAGTGATTTTCTTTGATGACCTATAACTAGGGAAATATTGAGCGTTGGCCTCTAAAATTTTGGCTTTCTTCATATTTCTGCATCTAGAAAATATTCCCAAAATTTGAGCAAAAACGGTGACCCGAAGGTGAATCACTCTCCTTGTCAGTTAAAGAGCTTAACTTACCTAAAAATGGAGCAGATCATTTAGCTTCATCTTTAAAAGCCACGAATCAGTTGAAAAATTCTACTGAAATATCTTTTCACAAAACAAGAAGCAAAAGTTTCGAACCATATTTTGAAGAAATAAATCATTATGGCGATAAAATAGTATATTGTAAAGATGTAAAAGGTTTGATGAATGAAATTAAGCCTAATGTATATAAAGTCGAAGAATGGAGATTGTTCATAGATTCATCAAACAGGAGTTTAAAATCTGTATAACTACACAACAGGAACCACTATGCCTCAGTTCCAATAGCGCACTCTACTCAATGAAGGAAACATATGGCAATCTTAAAATTATACTATAAAAAATTCAGTATGACAAGCATAAACGGCTTATATCTGGCAATTGGAAAGTTTCTGGAATATTGTTAGGACAGCAGTCTGGATTTACAAAGACGCCATGTTTCTTGTGCTTTTGGGATAGTAGAGACCGTGCAAAGCACTATACAAATCATAAATGGCCTAAAAGAAAATCTCTCAAAGTCAGAAAAAGTAACGTTATAGCTACTCCATTGGTTGACCCAAAAAAAGTTCTCATTTCGCCATCACACATAAAACTTGGTGTAATGAAACAATTCGTTAAGGCTTTAAATAAAAATAGTCAGTGCTTCAAATACTGAGAAAGCAAGTTTCCAAATAAATCAGATGCGAAATAAAAGAATGGTATTTTTGATGGTCCAGAAATTAGAAAAATGATGTCTGATGATTATTTTGTTAGTTTCATGACAAACATTGAAAGAGCTGCATGGCTTAGCTTTCAGGAAGTTACTGAAAACTTTTTGAGTAATCGCAGAAGCCCAAATTACAAAGAAATTGTATCCAAAATGGTTGAGAACTTTGGAAAAATGGGTCGCCTAATAAACTATAAATTACATTTTCTACACAATTACTTGGATAGTTTTCCTGACAACTGTGGAGATTATAGTGAAGAACAGGGAGAGCGTTCTCACTAAGACATTAAAGTAATGGAGAAGCGTTATCAAGGTAGATGAGATACTAGTATGCTGGCTGATTACTGCTGGATGTTGAAAAGTGATTGTGAAACCACTAGGAAAAAACGTAAAAGGAAACCTTTGCACCGATCATTTGACGAGAAACGTGTGAGATATAGTAAGAAAAAATAAATGGCATAAATTAAGGTTCGTTTAACGCAGAATTTTGTATATTTTACCTTGGAATGACCTTCAGTTGGAGGTGATGGGGTCAAACGGACCACGGATTCGGATTCAGCGATTCCAAAAACATAAATATATACTGTTAAAATATGGTTCCCACTAATTTCGTAGATTTGACCTTCAAATG
Organism: Anastatus disparis; assembly: GCA_017163975.1. Taxonomy (NCBI): domain Eukaryota; kingdom Metazoa; phylum Arthropoda; class Insecta; order Hymenoptera; family Eupelmidae; genus Anastatus; species Anastatus disparis. The sequence continues at coordinate 3,709,045 of JAFFSR010000349.1, read as the reverse complement.
ACCTTGACTCTGAGGTCATGGGGTCAAATGGACCATGGATTCGGATTTAGCGATCTCAAAAACATAAGATGGATATGATCTGGTCCGTAGGTTTTGACACTTTTTTTTATGGGGCTGTGTAATCAGTTTAATATTTCACGTTTGAAAAAGAAAGTTCTTGGTTTAATGAAAGATGAATGCTGTGGCAAGATTATGACTGAATTCATAGGTTCGTCGAGTAAAATGTACATGTATTTTGGTTGATGGAGGAGACACAGTTTAATACTGCTAAAGGTATTAAATCTAACGTCGTAAAAAAAACAATCACTCTCAAGAATTACTGAAGCTGTCTTCAGGATCATAGGTCTTCATTCTAATCATTATACACCGTGAACAGTGCAATATTTGATCAAAATTACACACAGCGCATACTGAAAAGCAAAGAAGAATGGCACTAAGTCCATTCGATATTAAGAGATTTTTATTGCCTGATAGTACAGACACTTTGTCTTGAGGCTATTTTAAAATTGAAGGGATACAGATAAAGCAAGCTGCACTTGAAGTAGAGAGGGAATATGCAAGTAAAACGGCTGCTGGAAATAAGCAGAAGATAGAAGAGGAGAGGAGACACGCAGTATCCAATGTAAATAAAGCAACGAGAGAGGGGATGAATGTACAGAGCATGGAAGAGAGGGGGAAATCGAGAAGGGGGATAAAGTATCCAATGAAAATGGAATTACGCACGTGGGGATGAATGCTATAGAGCATGAGAGAGATGGAGAAATTGACAGAGGCGATGAACCATCCAATGAAAATAGTGTACCGCGAGTGGGAGTGACACTTTCTGGTAACCAAGGCGAGCGAATCATCATTGAAAATGACGTATTAGAAGAGTTCATGCATGACTGAAATCCATCAATAGAGGGGATAAGTTCTGAAGAAAGTGAGAGAAGGGATTTATTACAAGTGAAGATGGAAAGGGCAGAAAGCAAGGTGGGGGATGAGCTATATCAAAGGACGGAGCACATTGAGGAGCACATTCAAGTAATCGGAGAGCTTGAGAACGATCAACCTCCTACAAAAAAACCAAGAGTCAACTAATTAATTAAATAAGTTCACAGTACATTTAAACTAACAAAAACTAATTTTTTTTTCCTAATAAAATATTATTTTTAACAGAAATTTCAATTTTTACTTTTTTTTTTATTTCAGAATGGATTTGTCAACACTTAATAAGATCGCTGGAAGCGACTTCTTGCCAAGAAAAAAAGTTACAGACTTGGAAAAAGATCACCAGTACATGGTGACAGCACTTAAAGAGGTGAGGATACGATATGATGTCAAGATTGTAGCAGAATTAGAGCAAAGTTTTCAAGTATTCCTATCAAAGAAGATTTTATCAGCAATTCTAGAAGATGAAGAGTTTTTACAAACTCTGCGATGAAGCAAACAAACTACGTTTGCAATGTATTTGGGAGGAACAATTTTCAAATTCCATCGGGTGTAAAAATATATCTACGAAATGATTTTTCAAACTATTTATTGTAACTTGTCCATAATAATAAATAAATAAATAAAATATGTTAACATTATACATTTGTTTTTTTCTTTATCACCACCACCTATAGTTATAATTATATTAAATCACGATAGTAAAATATATTACAATATTCTATTTAAATATATCTAAATGATATAAACAAAATAGAATTACATTCTTTATTTATTACACTATTACATTGTAAAATACATTTCAATTTTTTCAAAAAATCTCATTTTTATCTATCCAACTATTATGCTTGTCATTTAGATTAAATATTGTTTGATTTTATATTATAATTACAAAAAGAGCGTGTAAAATTACAAATAAAGTTCAAAATACATAAAATACTTGAAATAGCCTTGCATATATAAAATTAAAATAGTACAGTATGATATCACAGTCATAAAACATAATGGAGATAGTAATACTGTAATAGTAAGTCAATAAATTAAATAAAAGTGATATCACATAAAACACGAATAAATACACACAGAGTATAAATAATAAAGTTACAAATCAGTCTCAAATATCTATCAGTCAAAAGTATTACATAAAATCAAGCGTGTAAAGAGCGCAGTCAAAATATCAGCAGTATACAGTAAGTTGAAATCACAACAAAGTTAAATGTACAGTAATATACAAGTCAAGTGGATAAAAATATAATCATTCACTCTATGCACATCCTACAATCACGCCAATAAATACAATCATGCCTTAAATCTATAAAAGGTACATCACTTAATAAATTAACACATATGATATAGTCCAAAAATAATACTGTTTAATCGAGGTCGATTAAATACCTCTTCAGAGCGGTTTTAAACCTGCTGATTGATGGAAGATTTTTTATATCAGTAGACGGGAAGTTCCAAAAATGCGCACCTTGAACGTGGAAGGAATTTCTTCCAGTCTCAGAACGCATGAAGGGCACCGCGAAATCCTTAATCTCTCCCCTAGTGGCTACCCTAGGTACATATCTAGAGAAGAGACTCACTAGATACTCAGGAGTATTCATGCACACGATTTTGTACATAAGTACAGCCATAAAATACTGTCTCCTTGCATCAGTAAGCAGCCAACCAAGCACAGCTCTATGAGGAGAGATGTGATCACCCATCCTCACACTTAATACATATTTCACACATGAATTTTGCATTGTCTGTAGCCGTCTTCGTAACTCCTGCGAAGCATCGAGCAAAACCACTGAGCAGTAATCAAGATGTGGGAACAGCAGAGTGGTTGCGAGCTGCTTACGCAGAGCCTCAATGGTGTACCGACGGAAATACCGCAGGCTATAAATCACTTTATTAGATTTTTCAGTTAACACATTAATATGCGGTTCCCACGACAGTTTAGAGTCGAGTACAACACCAAGGCTGGTAACGGCGTCAGAGAAAGGGATACCGATACCGCTCCCCAGGTCAATCGTCCTTGGCTCACCCGAATAAAAATTTTTAACAGGACGATCGCCTTTGTTTTACTAGCATTCAAAGTGGGAGAAACACCAGCAGCCCACCTCGACACCGCCCTGGCCGCCCTCTGCATAATACGAATACCTTCATTCAGATGTTCATGAGGGACCTAAGTATAGATTTGAAGGTCATTAGCATATGTGCTCGACGAAACAGGGGTTGAGCGTGTCACGGATGTTATTAATGTAAAGGAAAAACAACAGAGGCCCCAGCACTGAAACCTGTAAAACTCCTAAATTGGTTGTTAGCCAATCCTGATCCTCTTTTGAATGTGTGGAAATCATTTGTTTCCTACCTGATAAATAGAAGTTAATCCATCCGAGTGCGGCCCTGGAGAACTCCATTGATCTAAGCAAGAAGTTTGGAGGGAGAGATCGTGTCGAATGCCTTACCTAAGTCAAAAAGTAGTAGTAACGTGACAAGTTTCCTGTCTAGACCTGACCTTATATCGTCTGTAAGCTTAAGTACAGCAGTCGTCGTAGAATGGTTTTTCCTGAAGCCCGTCTGCATAGGATCGAGCAATTTTTTGGATGTAATGTAATCCTGCAGTTGGTCATGGGCGATCTTCTAAAGAATCTTTGAAAGAAAACATAGGATGGCTATAGGCCTAAAATCTTCTGGCTACTTAGGTGCAGTACACTTTTTCTATGGTATAATACGTGCTTGCTTTTAAACGCAAGGGAAGATCCCTCGTGCAAAAGAGGAGTTGAACAGAGTCACAAGATGTTTACCAATAAATGGTAAAGCTTTAACTATCACGCTTTGCGGATTACTATCCTCACCACAAGCCTGTGAGGAAAATGTGAAATTATAAGAACAACATTAAACAACATCATTAAAACTAATTGTTTAAAGGAAAACCCACTTTTATTGCATTGAGAAAGAATTCTCAATCGCTCTTCACTATCCTCCTGCGGCGAGACTGACACCCCAGCAAAGTGCGCATTAAGCTCATCCGGAGTGAATCCATTCAAATCCCCTTGAGGTCTGAATAGCAGTCCCAGGTCTCTCAACTCCTTCCAGACATAACCACCCGCAAGAGCATCAAATAGTCTATTACGAATATCAGCAGTCTTAGCATGATCCGTACGTTCGTCTACCACCCTACGCAACCGCAGAAATTCAAGGAGATACTGCTTGTTCTCTGTCTGTTTGTATCTACTATATGTAGCATCTCTCTTACGCCGCATCTGCGACAATTCTTCATCTATCCATGGAAACTTATTCTTATTAGGCTTGAGCGCTTTCAACGGCGCCAAATTCTCGATTACAGTAGTGAGATTGTTACAGAGGCAACCAAGTGCAGGCAACTGTGTCAGTCATAAGCAGCGACCAATCACAGCCGGCAAGTTTCTCTCCCAATGCAGTTAGACAAATATTTTCATAGTTTCTATACATGATAGGTTTTTGATCTAATGTTATAGTGTTGCAAGGCAAACAGACGTCAATCGAATCATGCCGACTGTGAAAGCTCACCGGTAGGTTCCGTGCATCAAGCACCACGTCGTTGACATCGACAAAGATCAGGTCAATCCACGTGTGAGACGTCGGAGTATGATGCGTAGCACCGTGCTGGACCAACTGTAACGAAAGCTCAGCCGACAGCTTACTAAGAAACTTGGCATCACTGCTCTCTTTAAGAAGATCGGCATTCAAGTCCCCGATTATAATTTTATGGGAATAGTCCGAACAAAAATTTCTTAAATCATTTAACAAGTTAGAGTTTCTAATGAACAAAACAGCAGGAGGACGATAAATGACAGAAACTAGCATGGGCTCGGAGCCGCCAACTTGCACAGAACAGAAAATATATTCTTAGACCTAACAACTTAACATATACACGTTTATTACTTTTCCTTAAAACTTTTTCTACCAAATAAATTTTCTGGATACATAGTCTTTTGAATTTCCGTTTCATAAAATCCGCCGGAGACTGGTTTATTATAATAATCTTTGACGTGGTAAGTTATGGGATTGGTTTTTACAACTCTTGTTATTGTGAAAATTTCAGTTGACCAATTTGGCGTATAACCTTTTTTAAAAACTTCTTTTATTTTACTTATGCACACTGTATTTCCCAGTTTGAATTTTGGTTTTTTCACAGGTCTCTTTTCAGTTGGAAAATTTTTCATGATTTCTCTTTTATATATCTTCGTAACGTTTTCAGGCTCGATTCCTATTGTTCGATGTCTTCTTGAATTGTATGCTTACACTAACTCTGACAGGATATTCAACCATTTATAACTTCCTTGTTTGTTGAATTCTAACCACCTTGCATTTTTTTAAGTTCTATCAAAGCGCTCACATATTGTGCTTGCATCAAGATTACTGTGTAAATAGTAGTGATTCATCTTGTACTTTTTCATAAAATTCTGAAAGTTTAAATTGTAGAATTCTTTTCCTTGATCAGTTTGTAAATTCGATCGCATCCATTCTTGTTTTAATATTGACTTCATAGCTAGAGTAACATCATTGCCACTCTTCGATTTGACTGGTACAGCCCATGTATACTTTGAAAATATATCCATAACAGTTAGTAAGTAGCAAAAACCTTTGTTATCCTTAAAATAAGGTATCATTTCCACAAGGTCAGCTTGCCAAGTCTCATCTAATCCACGTATGTCATATTTTCTTCGCTTATACCTTCTACGTGCTGGCTCTTCAATGACTCTTTGACGTTCCATCTTAAACTTTAGTTTTAGCAATATTCGATTATCTTTTCATTTCTTTAATTATGTATTCAATACTTGCAAAATTTCGTTGAGTCATATCATAGAGGTAAGTTAATTTTAGATAAGAAATCAACTTATTTCTGTAGGATATTATTTAGTGATTTCAAACTAATCGCATCATTTAGATGATTAGCCTCTCCAATATTGCAAAGCCGTTTATTTTTTAAATCAAATTACTATCTGATGTAAAATTAAATCCAATACCTCGAGGACCACGACTCACTTGCAAGCCCTCAAGTTTTCTTCCAAACACGTCGAATCTCATCTAACTACTATTGGTTTGAAAATTGTGTACGTCAACATATATGTCTGGCTTCACGTAGTTTTTCTATAATTAATTGGATTTTATTGTTGTGATTATTATTTTCAGCAGATCGTTCAGCTATTCATAATCGCAGTCTCTCGACAAGCTCATTTGGATCATGCAAGTAGACTAGATTTATGGAAGTATTCTTTTTTGCTATTTTATATTTAGGTATGAGACCCTCTTCGCTGGTAGACATTCTACTGCGATCACTGTGGAACATTGGTGCTATGATTTTTGAATATTTTCTACTCTTTAAAAAGCGTATATTTTCATTTTTGCTATGTCTTTTTCTATGGGCAGTTGCTTCCAGGATGATGCGATGGTTCTTTCGATCTGTTGTACTTAAAAGATTATAATCTGGTTCTTTTTTGGAAAGCGATTCCATTAGACCACTGCTTTTAGGAAAACTTAAATCTTCTACTTTTATTATTAATTATCAAATTGAATTTGTGAATTACCTATTATGTATACCACACTGACTTTTCACACTCTGTATATGCTATCAATTTTGCTGCGGCTTCCATTTAGCATTGATAAAAAGTCTGTCGGTTCATTTTTTTTATGCGCAGATACAAATGGTGAATTTATAGATTTCAATAATGAATTTGCAGAATTGAATGATGAATTCATTATTGTGCTATTCATTGAACAAATTATCGTAATTAGAATATCGTTCACAATATAACTTGATTCATCGAATCTCAATCTTTTTTTCGCCGATTTTCCATTACTGTCTATAGCCGAAATGTAATTAGAATGTGACACACTTTCAGTTATCGAATCGACAAGCTTTTCAAGTGGTGTAATAACTGGTTTTAAAGTTTCACCAATAACCTTTTTAAAATCATCTCTCTCTCTTTTTAATAAATAGTATTTTTTTTTAATAGCCTTACGTGCTTGTAAGAGCTCGCTGAGAACATTTTTTTCTTTCTTAAAGTCAGGCATGCTGACAAGATGCTGTCTACAATTGAACTGCAAAGATCAAGATTTATACTTTCTTTTTATTGGCAAAACAGTCAAATCCTTTTCTATATCTACTATCATTCATTACTCTATCTTTGTTAATAACAACAAATCCATACTTGTAATTCTTCCAGCATTTAGTACAAAGATTTCGAAATTCATTTAACCGGTTACCTGGCACGGCATTATTCACTTTCATTGCTTAAAATGGCAGACTCTTGTCAATGTATATAAGAAACATCGATATAACACTAAAAAAGTATCTAGTAGCCACTATTTTAGACCCGCCATTTTGAATTCTTCAATTCTGATCTCAGATTCAAATTCGGCAATCCCAAAAACTAAAGTGTACCAAGTTTTATTTAAATTGATTGCAAATCAAGAAAATTATTTCATTCATCATATATGATACATTGCCAGAATAAGCCTGACTTTTTTTTATCATATATGATACATTACCAGATAACCGGTTAAAGTTAAGTCAGTATTCACATGGTCTTCATAGATATGTTTAAGATTAACATCATCTGGACGATAAATTGCCATCAAATTAATATTGTCCCTCATGAGATGTTTTGGTATATGAGCATATATGACTGACATAGATAAAAGCTATCTACACTTTTGTATCTCCCCATACAGAAAAAAGGCTCTGACATTATCCTACTTCTCACAAGCCACTGGGTCAAAAATCATAACTGAATTAGGTAGGGCTTCATCTGGAGACACTACAGATTCATATTCACTAAACGGTAGATATGATATACCTACAATTGCTTCTAAAACTTATGGAAGAAATTTGTATTTCAGTTGATTTGAGGATTTAAAGTATACATACAAATTTCCAGATCTAAGACCATTAGAGTGTGTAATAAGAGCCAATAAACTTTAGTTTTTCCACAGTTCACTGGGCCACAGAATACGACTCGTATATTATCTGGAAGTACTCTCCGTGTCGCTTTTTTCTTTTCGTTTTCTCAAAATATAAGTTGGCAGCGGGAAGTTTGACATTCTGCTTAGTAAAATCCATGTTTAAGTAACAAAGTCAAATCTAAGATTGACCTTTAGAAAATATAAACGCTTGTTTTATATTTTGATCATCAGTTGTAAATCAGCACCCGAAGAGAGAGATGCTCATACACAAATCACAGAAGCACCCTAACGGTAAAGGGTTACTTGATAAAGTAATCAATAACTTACCTATTGAAATGCATATTCCTGGATATCAATATTGTGGTCCCGAAACAAAACTAAAAAAGCGTCTAAAAAGAAGTGCTACAGGTATCAATCTACTTGATCAAGCATGTAAAGAACATGACATATCTTATTCTGATAAATAGATAGCTGATCGAAAAGTAGCTGACATGAAGCTCGCTGATAAAGCTTGGCAGCGCGTTATAGCCAAAGATGCAAATCTTATTAAAAAAGCAACTTGTTGTTGCAAATACTATGAAATGAAAAGGAAAGACAGGAATGGGTGTAAAATTGAGTAAATTAGTAGCTGCAAGTAAAAAATCATTAAAACCAAGTAAACATTCTCGCGTGCACGTGAAGCTCTTAAGATCGTTGGCAGTAAGAAAAAAATTATCATTCCACGTATTCTACTTGTTCCATCAAAAATAGGTGGTGCTCGGCCTTTTCTCATACCATTGTTCGCAGCACTAAGTGCAACTGGTGCTCTGGCTAGAGGAGCTGCTGGAATAGCTAAAGCAGTAAATGAGGCTAAAGCTGTACAGAAAAATTATGAAGAAAATAAGAGGCATAATAAAACTATGGAAGCTATTGATCTAGGGAAAGGTCTCTATCTTAAACGATATAAAACTGGAATATAATTATTTATGAAACCTCATATAGGTCATGGTTAAGTTAAAAAAAAAAACTTCGATTTAACTTGCCAAATCGTGCACTGACTGACTATGATCTTATGAAGTATGCTCGTATGATGCAAATCCCATATTTCCGATGTGTATTTATGAAAAATAATTTACCTTCTGATGGTCCATGGCATAACGAATCTGCTATAGTTAAATTAGATGATTTTTAAAACAAAGGCACTTACTAAATATGTTATCGAAAAAGAGGTTCTAAAGTGATATATTTTGATAGTTTTGGTGATCTTAAACCTCCTATAGATCTCATGTTATATTTCAACGTGAAAGAAGTGAAATAAAACTATAATAGGTATCAGAATTTTGACTTATTTATTTGTGGACATCTTTGTCTTCAATTTTTATGTGAGAGACTATAAAAGAAGAGTTTTCAAACAAGCAGAATCATTCTTTTTCAAACAGTCATGGAAGATAGTTTCACTTTGAGTCTTTCACAGCATAAAAATTATATTTTGGGTTTAGTTGAACTTTTAACATTCAACTCGACACCCAATGTTGACGATTCGAATAATAAACTTTATTTAAACGGAGAGAAGATTATTACTATCCCTACTGGCAGTTATGAAATTGATGCTATTAATAAATTTTTGCATAAAGATTTGAAATCTAAAGGAATTGAGTTTTCCTTAAAAGCTAACAATGAAACTCTCAGAAGTGAAATCTATTGCAGTCATCAGATAGATCTTAGACCTTGCGATTCAATAGGCCGTCTTCTCGGTTTCGCTCGTCGCGTTCTTAATGAAAACACTCATCACAGCTCTGATTTACCTGTGAAGATATTGAAAATGAACGGACTCAAAGTAGAATGTAATATTACAACAAGTGCTTACATCAACGACAAAAAAGTTTACACGATCCATGAGTTTTTCCCAAGAGTTCCTCCAGAATATAAAATCATAGAAGTTCCACCGCATGTCATATATTTACCACTCAATGTTAATAGAATAGATCATCTTCAAATCTGAATCATTGATCAGGACGGTAATTTAGTGAATTTCTGAGGAGAGGAAATTACTATCAGATTTTACATCAAATCCGTATAATGGGAATCGTTTACAATTCAAGTGTGCATATGAGTCAGCCATTATGTCAACCCACCATCAGTCGACCAAAGGTACTCAAACTGTTAACACGTAAGAGCATCCTAATTCTCAAAAGCATAGGTCTAAAAGTATGTGGAAAGAAATGAATTGTATCATTCTTTGCAGCTTCCAAAAAAATGGACGAAATTCTAAGCATTCAATCAGATGTCGCATTCGATGAGTCTATTGCTCATTATGAGATTCACGTACATCAACCATACTTCACACTAAGCTTCAATAACAGTGATGAAATTCGTATTTCTATTCAGCATCAAGATTTAGGCCTCTTACCATTATGTAGTTACATCCATGTATGTGGAAGATTACAAAAACCAGATGGACAAGCGCTAACTAAAACTAATTTCGCTAACAATGGCATTTTTCATCTGTTTGAGGAAATTCGATATAAATTTGAGTACTCTCATGAAGGAATGCGCTTCATTTAATTTAAATCAGACTCTTATATTAGAGAATGCAGGCTGGCTTGGCGTTAAAGAAGAAAACAAAAAATTGGTAGATGAACAAGGAAATTTTTTTCGTTTCTATTCCTCTAACTAGGAGAGTGTCACACCTCCGGATCACGGATTTTGCTCAAACTTCGGGATAAGTTTTCAGATGATAAAATATGAAAAAAGCTGAAGTTATAGTCATAAACACTTAATATTTCCCTAGTTACAGGCAATTAAAGAAAATCACTAAAAAGTTACTAGATTTTTAAACGCATATAGTTATTTAGCATTAATAGCTAGAAGTTCAAACCTTTTTCTAAATCAAAGCTGAGCTCAAATCCTTTAGAAACAGTAGTTATAACATATCAAAATTTTATTTTTTTCCAAAGTTATAGCGTAATAAAAATTGGACCTAATTTTAGCTCTTTTTATTAATTAATATTTTTAAATAAAAATTCAGGTCCAATCTTTATTACGCTATAACTTTGGGAAAAAATAATATTTTTACATGCTATAACTATTATTTCGAAAGGATTTAAGCTCAGTTTTAATTTATAAAAAGGTTTGAGCTTCCAGCTATCAATGCTAAAGAACTATACGCGTTTAAAAATTTAGTAACTTTTTTAGTGATTTTTTTTCTATTGCCTGTAACTAGGGAAATATTGAGTGTTTATGACTATAACATTAGCTTTTTTCATATTTTATCATCTGAAAACTTATCCCGAAGTTTGAGCAAAATCCGTGATCCGGAGGTGTGACACTCTTCTAGTAAGTATGATTTTGGGCTTCGCAGAAGATTACAAAAAAATTGTTGTTATATGAAGCATGAACTCATTCTCACGAGATCAAGAAACGACATAAATGCTATAATCCAGCAAGGTATTGTAGCCAACACGGTAATCACATATAAAAATTATCTAATAAAAATATCAAAGAAAGAGGGGTAATGTCAGATGTTATTGCATCAGATAAACAAAAAATCCAGCTGTTAAATTTCATTGGCAAAGATAATCCTATTTCCATGAGTTTTCGTTTTTGGGAGTTATTTGAATATCCTTTTCTTCCAACAACAAATAAACACGTCTGGACGGTAAAAACTTCAAATCAATTGGAGAAACCACGTTTTGTAATTCTTGGATTCCAATCGGAAAAAAAAGGCTTAAAAACTAAAAATGCCAGTCGCTTTGACCACTATGATATTAGTAATGTGATACTTTTCTTGAATTTGCAATATTATCCATACAACAATCTCAATCTTGACATATCTAAGAATCAGTTTGCTATTCTCTATGATATGTACACTAATTTCCAGAAAAGTTATTACGGAAGAGATCCACAGCCATTGTTGACAAAGGCTCAGATTATCAACTTTGAACCGCTTATAGTTATTGACTGTTCACGACAAAACGAATCTCTGAAGAGCGCTTCTGTCGATGTTCACTCCCGCTCACACGAAGTTGCCCACCATAATCAGTTGAGGTAAAATATAAAAAGTTTTACTGTTCTGTTGGAAAGCATATAAAAAAATTTTGGAAAGATGGGTTTGAAAGGTTTTTTAGCGCTTTTTCAAATGCTGATGGTTTGATTTAAGAATATCTATTTTTCAACTATATCTATAGAGCTAGAAGAAATAAAAAATTTCAAAAATTTTTTGCCCATGTTTAACAGTGGGCCAATTCTAGCAAAATTATTCTACGTTAACAATATACCTTTTAAATGAAAGATTTTTTAGCCCTTTTTCAAATGCTGTTTGGTTTTTTATGCTATGACGAACCGTTAAGAAGTTATAACGATTTTTCAGAAAAAATTAGCTTTTTTTCAGCTTGCCATATCTCGTAAGCATTACACCGTATTAAAAAATGTCGAAGCAAAAAAATGTTCGTTTTTAGTTAAAGAATGAATATATAAAATTTTATAGTTCACGATGGAAATTTTTTTTTTACACTTTTTCACCCTGTTATAATTTTATATTTTAATAAAAAATCGACAAATATTCAAAATGTAAAGAAAAAGTATTTATCGCGAGCTATGAAATTTTAGAAACATATTCTTCACTTGAAAACGAACATTTTTTGCTTTGACATTTTTTAATACGGTGTAATGCCTACGAGATATAGCAAGCTGAAAAAAGCTAATTTTTTCGGAAAAATCATTATAACTTCTTAACGGTTCGTCATAGCATAAAAAACCAAACAGCATTCGAAAGAGGGCTAGAAAACCTTTGATTTGAGAGATATAACGTTAACGTAGAATAATTTTGCTAGAATTGGCCTAGTGTTAACATGGGCAAAAAATTTTTGATTTTTTTTTCCTTTAGCTTTATAAATATAGTTGAAAAATAGATATTTTTAAATCAAACCATCAGCATTTGAAAGAGCTCTAAAAAACTTTTCAAAATTTTTTCATACGCTTTCCAATGGTACAATAAAACTTTTTATATTTCACCTCGACTGATTAGGATGGGCAACTTCGTATGAGCGGGAGTGTACGTCTAGAATTTAAGTCTAAAACTGACTTTCCAGCAATTACTTCAGCTTATTGCATGATCTTACACGATCGCATCGTTCATTACAATCCTATTAGTGGAGATGTTCGGAAGCTCGTCTTGATTATCTTTACTTTTACCTAGAAAAAATTAATATTTCAAAATGGAATATGCAGTAGTGTATACACGGAAAAAAGTTTTCACCGGTAAAACTAATGCTAAATTCGATTAGATGTTTAAATTCCAATGCTAGTGTGTTCTAAAGTAATGAATGGCATTAATTTTTTTCGCTGTATTGACAGCACAAATAAAATTCATACCAGTGTAGTATTTTTTAGTGCTATAAATATTTATTTTCGATAACTGACACGTGAATTTACAGTGCCACCTTTGGCACGGTTTTTTCGGGTGCCGAGCACGTTAAATAACGGCGCTGGTGTATGTTTGTGTATACGAATTTTCGATTGTAGCAGTGTGCACGATTGTGAAGTTCTACACAAAAGTTTTTCTATTTATTGCATAGGAAATAAGTGCCAAATGGATAATTTTATACAAAAAATATTAAATGAGTGGAATCTCACTAAATTAACAAATCTTTTCAAGTGTAAATATAAATTACCTTAAATAAATGATACTTTATTTTCGTTGATATATATACATAAAAAGTTTCTAACCTAAAAATATTAGGCTACTGGAATTTATTATGATCAGATTAGATTTGATAAAAAAAAGTTATAAGTATAATAATTAAGAATTGTAATTACATAATTCATGTGTAATCATATCATTATAATTAACAAAACGTATTGTTGCATGTTTATACACTGATATATGCACTAAATATTCAATATTATAGTAAAAATAAATTTTAAAAATTACAGAGCAGTTTATTATGTTATGAAGTTTCAATTTTATATTTCTATACATTTAGAATTTATAATTTTACATGAAAGTATGTGTAATCATTAATTATAATTTATAAAAGGTGCATGTGTAAAGCGTTTACTGTTTTTCAGAGTTGCTCAGAAATATTAAATTTTATTGTTAAGTTAATCATGTAAAGCACAAATCTTCAGCTTTATCTTGAGTACTGCTTCTCTATGTTACTTTTATGAAAAGTTACATAAAAAAAATGAGAAAAAATTGCAAGTTCGTTTCGACCAGTTTTCACGTATAATTTCGTACTAGAATAACTAAATAACTTTTCTTGAAAAAGAAATCTTGTTGAACTTTGAACATAAAACTCTGTCATTATGTTTTCACAGACATGTATATATATATATATATATATATATATATATATATATATATATATATATATATATCATGCATACGTACATGTATAAATAAATAAAATATAACTGACTTGAAAGATTATTTATGATAGCAATAAGTTGATTTTGTGAAAAAACTTATACCATGCATTAAGAATTTCTCTGTTAATGCGCAGAACTGAAATTTTGATGTTGGCACTGGAAAAAACCGTGCTAGTCATTGAAAATCAATGTGCTGGACCTTAGAAGGTAAAATAGTAAAACTAGCATTGATTAAAATGATACTGTCATGGTTTTTTTCATTATAAAACACGCAATTTTAACCTTCTATTATTTAGCACTAGTTTTTAAGGTGAAAACTTTTTTCAGTGTAACGGTATTCTACCGTGTTGGAATCTTGCGCGCTTAGGTATCAAAATAGGATGGACGCTCGGTCATATATCTCGTCTGAGACAAGTAAAGAAGTGCGTATCTTGACGACCGGCACGCGAGATAGAAGCTTGCCGTCCGCGAGGCGCTTCAGAGAGTTTCCGGCTACCGTTGCGTTAGCACGAAACCTAAGCCGCGCTGTGCTCATTTAGAGATTTCGCTACGTGGTTTTATAATACGTTGGACTAACTTCGCAATTGATAGCGCGAAACATTGTCTTTATTAAAAGTCGTGAGTTTATACCGACTTGCGTATTATATTATATTTGCAAGTTACAACTTTCAGATTCTTTCTATAGAGTTTTGCTTGACCGCTTTTCGCGCGTCTTAGCGGTCAGCCATTAAGTGCCAGCAAATACGTTGATCGGCGTGTATAGGATTCTACCGATCTACGTCCAGGCAACCACGTTGGCAGAGCTCAGCGAAATTTAAGGATCGGGAAGAGACGTCTTTCACCAACCTACTCTAGAGCATCTACGTATTGGTTGCGTACAGGGAAAAAGCTACAGTAACGGGCGAGCGGCGTCTACGTGCACGTAGGTAATTAGCGTAAGCTGACCAGAGCGTTACTGTAAGTATAAATATACAGTGCGATACCCAGGTGTCTCTTTCTCGGGAGGTACTGGTTCGGGTAAATTGTATCATCGGTTATATAACCGATCAGCGTCATAAGCGAATTCGATTTAGTTCGCGACGCGCCCTCCCTTTGCTAACTCTTTCATTAGACGCGTACATTACACTGAAAAAAAGAAATGTTAAATTCAAAGAAATATATTTTGTAAAAATGAAAATGTTTGAATCAAACAACTGATTGCTTGAAACCAACAAGACATTTGAAATCGGTGAATATTTTTTTGAAAACAAAAAATAATTTATTCGAAAGATAAATTTATTGTTTCAAAGAAAGTTTATTTAATTCTAGAAATGCATTTTTTTAAATAAAAAAATGGAATTTTTAAATAAAATAAAAATATTTTAAAACAATTCAAAAATATCTTTAGATAAATATTTATTTAAATTAAAAAAATTATCTTTTGAATTTAAAAAATTTTTTATTAATTCATTAGAAAACTTATTTAATCAATCGTTTGCTTGATCTAAATAAATATTTACTTAAATCAAGCTTACTAACTTCAATTTTACAAAATCTTTAATTAAATTAAAAGAATGTTTTATTCAAAGCTATAACTTAGTATGTTAAAAATTTAAAAAAATAGTTATTCAAAAGAAAAAAGGTGTGTTCCAAACAAACAAATACTTTTTTAAATCAATATTTCTCTAATTCAAAAAAAATAATTTTATTATCTTAAAGAAATAATTTTTTGTTTTAAAGATTTTGGTGATTTAATCAAGTATTCAATTCTTTGGCTTAGTAGTAAAAAAGTAAAGATATGAAGTCTTTAAATTGATCAAATAAATCTTTGTTCCAAACATATAAATCATTGTTTTATACAATCATAATTGACTGTTAAGGAAATGATTTGCTTGATTAAAAGAAATTATTAAGGCGGATTTCGAGACAGTATTTTTACAAAACAAAACATTGATTGACAAAGTTAATCAAATGATTTTTTTGTTTTAAAGAATTCGGTAATATCATCAAGCATTCGATTCTTTGATTTAAGACTGAGAAAGTAGACATATGAATTTTTTCAATTTATGAAATGAATCTTTACTTCAAATTAATATTTATTCGTTCTATACAATCATACTTTACTGTAAAAGAAATTATTTGTTTGATCCAAAGAAATTATTAGAAAATTTGAAAAAACTATTTTTTTAAAACAAAACATCGATTAACAGATTTAAAAAAATGGTGTGTTTGTTTTAAAGAGTTTGGTATTATAATCAAGCATTCGATGCTTTGATTTAGGAGTAAGAGAGTAAACATGCGAATTCATTCAATTGATCAAATGAATCTTTGTTTCAAACAAATAATTATTTGTTTTATACAACTTTATTTGACCGTTAAAAAAATTATTTGTTTGATTCAAAGAAATTATTAAGAGGAATTTAAAAAAAGTATTTGTTTTAAACAAAATATTGTTACACAAACTAAATATAATGGTTTTTTTGTTTCAAAGAATTTAGTTATATAATCAAGCATTCGATTCTTGGATTCAGTAGAAAGAAAGTAAACGTACGGATTCTTTAAATTAATCAAATGAATCTTTGTTTTAAATAAATAATTAATGGTTTTATACAACTATACTTCACCGTTAAAAAAATTATTTGTTTCATTTAGAGAAATTATTAAAGAGAATTTAAAAACAGTATTTTTTTAAAACAAAATATTGATTGACAGTATCAAAACAATGATTTTTTTGTTTTAAAAAATTTAGTTACATAATCAAGCATTCGACTTTTTAATTCAGTAGTAAGAGAGTAAACATACGAATTCTTTGAATCAATCAAATAAACCTTTGTTTCAAACAAATAATTATTTGTTTTAGAAAACGATATTTTACCGTTAAAGAAATTATTTGTTTCATTGAAAGAAATCATTAAAAAGAATTTGAAAACAGTATTTTTTTAAAGCGAAATATTGTTTGACAGATTAAAAATAATGGTTTTTTGTTTTGAAGAATTTAGTTATATAATCAAGCATTCTACTTTTTAATTCAGTAGTAAGAGCGTAAACATACGGATTCTTTAAATTAATCAAATAAATCTTTGTTTTAAATAAATAATTAATTGTTTTATACAACTATACTTGACCGTTATTAAAATTATTTGTTTGATTCAAAGAAATTATTAAAGAGAATTTAAAAACAGTATTTTTCAAAACAAAATATTGATTGACAGTATCAAAACAATGATTTTTTTGTTTAAAAAAATTTGGTTATGTAATCAAGCATTCGACTTTTTAATTCAGTAGTAAGAGAGCAAACATACGAATTCTTTGGATCAATCAAATGAACTTTTGTTTTAAACAAATAATTATTTGTTTTTATAACTTTATGTGACCGTTAATAAAATTATCTGTTTGATTCAAAGAAATTATCAAGAGGAATTTAAAAAAAGTATTTTTCAAAACAAAATATTGATTGACAGTATCAAAACAATGATTTTTTTATTTGAAAAAATTTGGTTATATAATCAAGCATTCCATTTTTTAATTCAGTAGTAAGAGAGTAAACATACGAATTCTTTGAATCAATCAAATGAACTTTTGTTTCAAACAAATAATTATTGGTTTTTACAACTTCATGTGACCGTTAATAAAATTATTTGTTTGATTCAAAGAAATTATCAAGAAGAATTTAAAAAAAGTATTTTTCAAAAGAAAATATTGATTGACAGTATCAAAACAATGATTTTTTTGTTTTAAAAAATTTGGTTATATAATCAAGCATTCGATTTTTTAATTCAGTAGTAAGAGAGTAAACATACGAATTCTTTGAATCAATCGAATGAACTTTTGTTTCAAACAAATAATTATTTGTTTTTACAACTTTATTTGACCGTTAAAAAAATTATTCGTTTCATTTGAAGAAATTATCAAGAGGAATTTGAAAAAGTATTTGTTTTAAACGAAATATTGTTTGACAAATTAAAAATAATGGTTTTTTTGTTTTAAAGAATTTAGTTATATATTCAAGCATTCTACTTTTTAATTCAGTAGTAAGAGAGTAAACATACGAATTCTTTGAATCAATCAAATGAACTTTTGTTTCAAACAAATAATTATTTGTTTTATATAACTTTATTCAACCGTTAAAAAAATTATTTGTTTGATTTAGAGAAATTATTGAAGAGGATTTAAAAACAGTATTTTTTTAAAACAAAATATTGGTTGACAGTATCAAAACAATGATTTTCTTGTTTTAAAAAATTTAGTTATATAATCAAGCATTCGATTTTTTAATTCAGTAGTAAGAGAGTAAACATACGAATTCTTCGAATCAATCAAATAAACCTTTGTTTCAAACAAATAATTATTTGTTTTATATAACTTTATTCAACCGTTAGAAAAATTATTTGTTTGATTTAGAGAAATTATTGAAGAGGATTTAAAAACAGTATTTTTTTAAAACAAAATATTGGTTGACAGTATCAAAACAATGATTTTCTTGTTTTAAAAAATTTAGTTATATAATCAAGCATTCGACTTTTTAATTCAGTAGTAAGAGAGTAAACATACGAATTCTTTGAATCAATCAAATGAACCTTTGTTTCAATCAAATAAACCTTTGTTTCAAACAAATAATTATTTGTTTTATACAACTTTATTCAACCGTTAAAAAAATTATTTGTTTAATTTAGAGAAATTATTGAAGAGGATTTAAAAACAGTATTTTTTTAAAACAAAATATTGGTTGACAGTATCAAAACAATGATTTTCTTGTTTTAAAAAATTTAGTTATATAATCAAGCATTTGATTTTTTAATTCAGTAGTAAGAGAGTAAACATACGAATTCTTCGAATCAATCAAATGAACCTTTGTTTCAAACAAATAATTATTTGTTTTATATAACTTTATTCAACCGTTAAAAAAATTATTTGTTTGATTTAGAGAAATTATTGAAAAGGATTTAAAAACAGTATTTTTTTAAAACAAAGTATTGGTTGACAGTATCAAAACAATGATTTTCTTGTTTTAAAAAATTTAGTTATATAATCAAGCATTCGACTTTTTAATTCAGTAGTAAGAGAGTAAACATACGTATTCTTTGAATCAATCAAATGAACCTTTGTTTCAATCAAATAAACCTTTGTTTCAAACAAATAATTATTTGTTTTATACAACTTTATTCAACCGTTAAAAAAATTATTTGTTTGATTTAGAGAAATTATTGAAGAGGATTTAAAAACAGTATTTTTTTAAAACAAAATATTGATTGACAGTATCAAAACAATGATTTTTTTGTTTTAAAAAATTTGGTTATATAATCAAGCATTCGATTTTTTAATTCAGTAGTAAGAGAGTAAACATACGAATTCTTTGAATCAATCGAATGAACTTTTGTTTCAAACAAATAATTATTTGTTTTTACAACTTTATTTGACCGTTAAAAAAATTATTCGTTTCATTTGAAGAAATTATCAAGAGGAATTTGAAAAAGTATTTGTTTTAAACGAAATATTGTTTGACAAATTAAAAATAATGGTTTTTTGTTTTAAAGAATTTAGTTATATATTCAAGCATTCCATTTTTTAATTCAGTAGTAAGAGAGTAAACATACGAATTCTTTGAATCAATCAAATGAACTTTTGTTTCAAACAAATAATTATTGGTTTTTACAACTTCATGTGACCGTTAATAAAATTATCTGTTTGATTCAAAGAAATTATCAAGAGGATTTAAAAACAGTATTTTTTTAAAACAAAATATTGGTTGACAGTATCAAAACAATGATTTTCTTGTTTTAAAAAATTTAGTTATATAATCAAGCATTCGATTTTTTAATTCAGTAGTAAGAGAGTAAACATACGAATTCTTCGAATCAATCAAATAAACCTTTGTTTCAAACAAATAATTATTTGTTTTATATAACTTTATTCAACCGTTAGAAAAATTATTTGTTTGATTTAGAGAAATTATTGAAGAGGATTTAAAAACAGTATTTTTTTAAAACAAAATATTGGTTGACAGTATCAAAACAATGATTTTCTTGTTTTAAAAAATTTAGTTATATAATCAAGCATTCGACTTTTTAATTCAGTAGTAAGAGAGTAAACATACGAATTCTTTGAATCAATCAAATGAACCTTTGTTTCAATCAAATAAACCTTTGTTTCAAACAAATAATTATTTGTTTTATACAACTTTATTTGACCGTTAATAAAATTATTTGTTTGATTCAAAAAAATAAACAAGAAGAATTTAAAAAAAGTATTTTTCAAAAGAAAATATTGATTGACAGTATCAAAACAATGATTTTTTTGTTTTGAAAAATTTGGTTATATAATCAAGCATTCGATTTTTTAATTCAGTAGTAAGAGAGTAAACATACGAATTCTTTGAATCAATCAGATGAACTTTTGTTTCAAACAAATAATTATTTGTTCTTACAACTTTATGTGACCGTTAATAAAATTATCTGTTTGATTCAAAGAAATTACCAAGAGGAATTTAAAAAAAGTATTTTTCAAAACAAAATATTGATTGACAGTATCAAAACAATGATTTTTTTGTTTTAAAAAATTTGGTTATATAATCAAGCATTCCATTTTTTAATTCAGTAGTAAGAGAGTAAACATACGAATTCTTTGAATCAATCAAATGAACTTTTGTTTCAAACAAATAATTATTGGTTTTTACAACTTCATGTGACCGTTAATAAAATTATTTGTTTGATTCAAAGAAATTATCAAGAAGAATTTAAAAAAAGTATTTTTCAAAAGAAAATATTGATTGACAGTATCAAAACAATGATTTTTTTGTTTTAAAAAATTTGGTTATATAATCAAGCATTCGATTTTTTAATTCAGTAGTAAGAGAGTAAACATACGAATTCTTTGAATCAATCGAATGAACTTTTGTTTCAAACAAATAATTATTTGTTTTTACAACTTCATTTGACCGTTAAAAAAATTATTCGTTTCATTTGAAGAAATTATCAAGAGGAATTTGAAAAAGTATTTGTTTTAAACGAAATATTGTTTGACAAATTAAAAATAATGGTTTTTTTGTTTTAAAGAATTTAGTTATATATTCAAGCATTCTACTTTTTAATTCAGTAGTAAGAGAGTAAACATACGAATTCTTTGAATCAATCAAATGAACTTTTGTTTCAAACAAATAATTATTTGTTTTATATAACTTTATTCAACCGTTAAAAAAATTATTTGTTTGATTTAGAGAAATTATTGAAGAGGATTTAAAAACAGTATTTTTTTAAAACAAAATATTGGTTGACAGTATCAAAACAATGATTTTCTTGTTTTTAAAAATTTAGTTATATAATCAAGCATTCGATTTTTTAATTCAGTAGTAAGAGAGTAAACATACGAATTCTTCGAATCAATCAAATAAACCTTTGTTTCAAACAAATAATTATTTGTTTTATATAACTTTATTCAACCGTTAGAAAAATTATTTGTTTGATTTAGAGAAATTATTGAAGAGGATTTAAAAACAGTATTTTTTTAAAACAAAATATTGGTTGACAGTATCAAAACAATGATTTTCTTGTTTTAAAAAAATTTAGTTATATAATCAAGCATTCGACTTTTTAATTCAGTAGTAAGAGAGTAAACATACGAATTCTTTGAATCAATCAAATGAACCTTTGTTTCAATCAAATAAACCTTTGTTTCAAACAAATAATTATTTGTTTTATACAACTTTATTCAACCGTTAAAAAAATTATTTGTTTGATTTAGAGAAATTATTGAAGAGGATTTAAAAACAGTATTTTTTTAAAACAAAATATTGGTTGACAGTATCAAAACAATGATTTTCTTGTTTTAAAAAATTTAGTTATATAATCAAGCATTTGATTTTTTAATTCAGTAGTAAGAGAGTAAACATACGAATTCTTCGAATCAATCAAATGAACCATTGTTTCAAACAAATAATTATTTGTTTTATATAACTTTATTCAACCGTTAAAAAAATTATTTGTTTGATTTAGAGAAATTATTGAAAAGGATTTAAAAACAGTATTTTTTTAAAACAAAGTATTGGTTGACAGTATCAAAACAATGATTTTCTTGTTTTAAAAAATTTAGTTATATAATCAAGCATTCGACTTTTTAATTCAGTAGTAAGAGAGTAAACATACGTATTCTTTGAATCAATCAAATGAACCTTTGTTTCAATCAAATAAACCTTTGTTTCAAACAAATAATTATTTGTTTTATACAACTTTATTCAACCGTTAAAAAAATTATTTGTTTGATTTAGAGAAATTATTGAAGAGGATTTAAAAACAGTATTTTTTTAAAACAAAATATTGATTGACAGTATCAAAACAATGATTTTTTTGTTTTAAAAAATTTGGTTATATAATCAAGCATTCGATTTTTTAATTCAGTAGTAAGAGAGTAAACATACGAATTCTTTGAATCAATCGAATGAACTTTTGTTTCAAACAAATAATTATTTGTTTTTACAACTTTATTTGACCGTTAAAAAAATTATTCGTTTCATTTGAAGAAATTATCAAGAGGAATTTGAAAAAGTATTTGTTTTAAACGAAATATTGTTTGACAAATTAAAAATAATGGTTTTTTTGTTTTAAAGAATTTAGTTATATATTCAAGCATTCCATTTTTTAATTCAGTAGTAAGAGAGTAAACATACGAATTCTTTGAATCAATCAAATGAACTTTTGTTTCAAACAAATAATTATTGGTTTTTACAACTTCATGTGACCGTTAATAAAATTATCTGTTTGATTCAAAGAAATTATCAAGAGGATTTAAAAACAGTATTTTTTTAAAACAAAATATTGGTTGACAGTATCAAAACAATGATTTTCTTGTTTTAAAAAATTTAGTTATATAATCAAGCATTCGATTTTTTAATTCAGTAGTAAGAGAGTAAACATACGAATTCTTCGAATCAATCAAATAAACCTTTGTTTCAAACAAATAATTATTTGTTTTATATAACTTTATTCAACCGTTAGAAAAATTATTTGTTTGATTTAGAGAAATTATTGAAGAGGATTTAAAAACAGTATTTTTTTAAAACAAAATATTGGTTGACAGTATCAAAACAATGATTTTCTTGTTTTAAAAAATTTAGTTATATAATCAAGCATTCGATATTTTAATTCAGTAGTAAGAGAGTAAACATACGAATTCTTTGAATCAATCAAATGAACCTTTGTTTCAATCAAATAAACCTTTGTTTCAAACAAATAATTATTTGTTTTATACAACTTTATTTGACCGTTAATAAAATTATTTGTTTGATTCAAAAAAATAAACAAGAAGAATTTAAAAAAAGTATTTTTCAAAAGAAAATATTGATTGACAGTATCAAAACAATGATTTTTTTGTTTTGAAAAATTTGGTTATATAATCAAGCATTCGATTTTTTAATTCAGTAGTAAGAGAGTAAACATACGAATTCTTTGAATCAATCAGATGAACTTTTGTTTCAAACAAATAATTATTTGTTCTTACAACTTTATGTGACCGTTAATAAAATTATCTGTTTGATTCAAAGAAATTACCAAGAGGAATTTAAAAAAAGTATTTTTCAAAACAAAATATTGATTGACAGTATCAAAACAATGATTTTTTTGTTTTAAAAAATTTGGTTATATAATCAAGCATTCCATTTTTTAATTCAGTAGTAAGAGAGTAAACATACGAATTCTTCGAATCAATCAAATGAACCTTTGTTTCAAACAAATAATTATTTGTTTCATATAACTTTATTAAACCGTTAAAAAAATTATTTGTTTGATTTAGAGAAATTATTGAAGAGGATTTAAAAACAGTATTTTTTCAAAACAAAATATTGGTTGACAGTATCAAAACAATGATTTTCTTGTTTTAAAAAATTTATTTATATAATCAAGCATTCGATTTTTTAATTCAGTAGTAAGAGAGTAAACATACGAATTCTTCGAATCAATCAAATGAACCTTTGTTTCAAACAAATAATTATTTGTTCTATATAACTTTATTCAACCGTTAAAAAAATTATTTGTTTGATTTAGAGAAATTATTGAAGAGGATTTAAAAACAGTATTTTTTTAAAACAAAATATTGATTGACAGTATCAAAACAATGATTTTTTTGTTTTAAAAAATTTGGTTATATAATCAAGCATTCGATTTTTTAATTCAGTAGTAAGAGAGTAAACATACGAATTCTTTGAATCAATCAGATGAACTTTTGTTTCAAACAAATAATTATTTGTTTTTACAACTTTATGTGACCGTTACTAAAATTATCTGTTTGATTCAAAGAAATTATCAAGAGGAATTTAAAAAAAGTATTTTTCAAAACAAAATATTGATTGACAGTATCAAAACAATGATTTTTTTGTTTAAAAAAATTTGGTTATATAATCAAGCATTCGATTTTTAATTCAGTAGTAAGAGAGTAAACATACGAATTCTTTGAATCAATCAAATGAACTTTTGTTTCAAACAAATAATTATTTGTTTTTACAACTTCATGTGACAGTTAATAAAATTATTTGTTTGATTCAAAGAAATTATCAAGAGGAATTTAAAAAAAGTATTTTTCAAAAGAAAATATTGATTGACAGTATCAAAACGATGATTTTTTTGTTTTAAAAAATTTGGTTATAAAATCAAGCATTCGATTTTTTAATTCAGTAGTAAGAGAGTAAACATACGAATTCTTTGAATCAATCGAATGAACTTTTGTTTCAAACAAATAATTATTTGTTTTTACAACTTTATTTGACCGTTAAAAAAATTATTCGTTTCATTTAAAGAAATTATCAAGAGGAATTTGAAAAAGTATTTGTTTTAAACGAAATATTGTTGGACAAATTAAAAATAATGGTTTTTTTGTTTTAAAGAATTTAGTTATATAATCAAGCATTCTACTTTTTAATTCAGTAGTAAGAGAGTAAACATACGAATTCTTTGACTCAATCAAATGAACCTTTGTTTCAAACAAATAATTATTTGTTTTATATAACTTTATTCAACCGTTAAAAAAATTATTTGTTTGATTTAGAGAAATTATTGAAGAGGATTTAAAAACAGTATTTTTTTAAAACAAAATATTGGTTGACAGTATCAAAACAATGATTTTCTTGTTTTAAAAAATTTATTTATATAATCAAGCATTCGATTTTTTAATTCAGTAGTAAGAGAGTAAACATACGAATTCTTCGAATCAATCAAATGAACCTTTGTTTCAAACAAATAATTATTTGTTCTATATAACTTTATTCAACCGTTAAAAAAATTATTTGTTTGATTTAGAGAAATTATTGAAGAGGATTTAAAAACAGTATTTTTTTAAAACAAAATATTGATTGACAGTATCAAAACAATGATTTTTTTGTTTTAAAAAATTTGGTTATATAATCAAGCATTCGATTTTTTAATTCAGTAGTAAGAGAGTAAACATACGAATTCTTTGAATCAATCAGATGAACTTTTGTTTCAAACAAATAATTATTTGTTTTTACAACTTTGTGTGACCGTTACTAAAATTATCTGTTTGATTCAAAGAAATTTTCAAGAGGAATTTAAAAAAAGTATTTTTCAAAACAAAATATTGATTGACAGTATCAAAACAATGATTTTTTTGTTTTAAAAAATTTGGTTATATAATCAAGCATTCGATTTTTTAATTCAGTAGTAAGAGAGTAAACATACGAATTCTTTGAATCAATCAAATGAACTTTTGTTTCAAACAAATAATCATTTGTTTTTACAACTTCATGTGACCGTTAATAAAATTATTTGTTTGATTCAAAGAAATTATCAAGAGGAATTTAAAAAAAGTATTTTTCAAAAGAAAATATTGATTGACAGTATCAAAACGATGATTTTTTTGTTTTAAAAAATTTGGTTATAAAATCAAGCATTCGATTTTTTAATTCAGTAGTAAGAGAGTAAAC
Organism: Anastatus disparis; assembly: GCA_017163975.1. Classification (NCBI taxonomy): domain Eukaryota; kingdom Metazoa; phylum Arthropoda; class Insecta; order Hymenoptera; family Eupelmidae; genus Anastatus; species Anastatus disparis. The sequence continues at coordinate 3,682,926 of JAFFSR010000349.1, read as the reverse complement.
ATACGAATTCTTTGAATCAATCGAATGAACTTTTGTTTCAAACAAATAATTATTTGTTTTTACAACTTTATTTGACCGTTAAAAAAATTATTCGTTTCATTTAAAGAAATTATCAAGAGGAATTTGAAAAAGTATTTGTTTTAAACGAAATATTGTTGGACAAATTAAAAATAATGGTTTTTTTGTTTTAAAGAATTTAGTTATATAATCAAGCATTCTACTTTTTAATTCAGTAGTAAGAGAGTAAACATACGAATTCTTTGACTCAATCAAATGAACCTTTGTTTCAAACAAATAATTATTTGTTTTATATAACTTTATTCAACCGTTAAAAAATTATTTGTTTGATTCAAAGAAACTATTAAGAGGAATTTAAAAAAAGTATTTGTTTTAAACAAAATATTGTTTGACAAATTAAATATAATGGTTTTTTTGTTTTAAAGGATTTAATTATAGAATCAAGCATTCGATTCTTGGATTCAGTAGAAAGAAAGTAAACGTACGGATTCTTTAAATTAATCAAATGAATCTTTGTTTTGAATAAATAATTAATGGTTTTATACAACTATACTTGACCGTTAAAAAAATTATTTGTTTCATTTAGAGAAATTATTAAAGAGAATTTAAAAACAGTATTTTTTTATTCTTTGTTTTGCGCACCTGTTGATTCAAACGATGAACAATTAGTAAAAGCACATACAGATAGTAGCGGAGAGGCATCCTGTCAAACTGTGAAGAGGTGTGGTTCTGGGAATAGTGTCTTGGTGATATCCAGCGGACTGGACTGCTCTGCGGCTAATGTTGGGCTGGAGGATTATGCTTGCGCTGTTCTGGGAACCATACTTCCGACTTTTGAACGTTCAAATATTGTATCTGTTACTGAGATCTCTAATTCTGAAAATAAAAATAAGGGCAGGATGTCTGCTGGGCCTGAGATCGTTGGCGGTCCGAGTATTGCGTTGTCATTGTTGGTTAGACTTTCTGGAGATGACTTGGCGCAGAGGGTATTTATGGCTAGGCGTAGATTAACGGGTTTTTCGACAGCGGATCTGGATCCCTCCCTCCTCGGCAGTTTTTCTACCACCAAGCACCATTCTCAAATATATATAAATGAGTATCTTGAAAAAGATAAATATATTAAATTTAAAAATCTTAAAAAGTATGCTAAAGGAAAAGGTTGCAAGTTTGTTTGGCATAGAGGTGGTAAATTTATGGTGAGGAGGGAGAGAGGGGAGAGAGCGCACAAATTTGAAAGTGAACATGATTTGAATGAAATATTAGATAAATCTAAATGTATTGTACAGAAAAATGTTAAAGTAACTGATTTTGAGAAACACGATGAAGCTCTAACAAATAATGGAACTACTGATAATGATAAATGTAAACCTCATAATAGTGGGATGAGCTCGAATCAGGAATTAATTAAAAATCATGCAATATCCTTAGATAGAGCCTCTCCCCAATGACTGCGCTGGTCCTCTTCGGAGAGTCGAATAGGGAGGAGGGGTGAACTGCGCGCGTGCTTTCTGAATGTGACCTCTTTGAGAGCTCATATTGGGCAGGTGCGTGAACTTTTAAGTGGCTATCATTCTTACGACATATTTGGAGTTGCTGACACTTGGCTGGGTCCGTCTGTATCGGATGACGTCATTCGAGTCGGGGGGTACAAAGTGTTTAGACAGGACAGAAACTTGCGTGGTGGAGGAGTTGCCTTGTATATTAAGGATAATCTAAAATGCACTATTTTGGCCACTTCAGAGACGCAAACTAGTAATAGTAGCGGTAAGCCGGAGGTGCCTGAATATATTTTCTGTTCTGTGCAAGTTAGCGGCTCCGAGCCCGTGCTGGTTTCTGTCATTTATCGTCCTCCTGCTGTTTCGTTTACTAGAAACTCTAATTTGTTGATTGATTTAAGAAATTTTTGTTCGGACTATTCCCATAAAATTATAATGGGGGACTTGAATGCCGATCTCCTTAAAGAGAGCAGTGATGCTAAGTTTCTTAGTAAGCTGTCGGCTGAGCTTTCGTTACAGTTGGCCCAGCACGGTGCTACGCATCATACTCCTACGTCTCACACGTGGATTGACCTGATCTTTGTTGATGACAACGACGTGGTGCTTGATGCACGAAACCTACCGGCGAGCTTTCACAGTCGGCATAATTTAATTGACGTCTGTTTGCCTTGCAACACTATAACTTTTGATCAAAAACCTATCATGTATAGGAACTATAAAAATATTTGTCCAACTGCATTGGGAGAGAAACTTGCCGGCTGTGATTGGTCGCCGCTTATGACTGACGCGGTTGACCCTGAATCTGCACTTGGTTGCCTCTGTGACAATCTCACTGCTGCAATCGAGAATTTGGCACCGTTAAAAGCGCTCAAGCCTAATAAGAATAAGTTTCCATGGGTAGATGAAGAATTGTCGCGGATGCGGCGTAAGAGAGATGCTACATATCGTAGATACAAACGGACAGAGGACAAGCAGTATCTCCTTGAATTTCTGCGGTTGCGTAGGGTGGTAGACGAACGCACGGACCATGCTAAGACTGCTTATATTCACAATAGACTGTTTGATGCTCTTGCGGGTGGTAATGTCTGGAAGGAGTTGAGAGACCTGGGACTGCTATCTGGACCTCAAGGGGATTTGAATGGATTCACTCCGGATGAGCTTAATGCGCACTTTGCTGGGGTGTCAGTCTCGCCGCAGGAGGATAGTGAAGAGCGATTGAGAATTCTTTCTCAATGCAATGAAAGTGGGTTTACCTTTAAACCAATTAGTTTTAATGATGTTGTTCTTGCAATTTCACATTTTTCCTCACAGGCTTGTGGTGAGGATGGCATTCCGCAAAGTGTGATAGTTAAAGCTTTACCATTTATTGGTGAACATCTTGTGACTCTGTTCAACTCCTCTTTTGCACGGGGGGTCTTCCCTTGCCGTTGGAAGCAAGCACGTATTATACCATTAAAAAAGTGTGCTGCACCTAAGCAACCAAAAGATTTTAGGCCTATAGCCATCTTATGTTTTCTTTCAAAGGTTCTTGAGAAGATCGCCCATGACCAACTGCAGGAGTACATTACATCCAAAAAATTGCTCGATCCTATGCAGACGGGCTTCAGGAAAAACCATTCTACGCAGACTGCTGTACTTAAGCTTACGGACGATATAAGGTCAGGTCTAGACAGAAAACTTGTCACGTCACTGCTACTTTTTGACTTTAGTAAGGCATTCGACACGATCTCTCCCTCCAAACTTCTTGCGAGGCTTAGATCGATGGGGTTCTCCAGGGCCGCACTCGGATGGATTAAATCCTATTTATCAGGTAGGAAACAAATGGTTTCCACACATTTGAAGGAGGAATCGAATTGGCTAATAACCAATCTAGGAGTACCTCAGGGTTCGGTGCTGGGGCCTCTGTTGTTTTGCCTTTACATAAATGATGTACGTGACGCACTGGACTCTGGTTGCGTCGGGCATCTGCTGTATGCAGATGATCTTCAAATTTATACACAGGTCCCTTATGATGATGTGGACGAGGGGATTCGTATTTTACAGAGGGCGGCCAGCGCGGTGTCGGGGTGGGCTGCTGGTGTTTCTCTCACTTTGAATGCTAGTAAAACAAAGGCGATCGTCTTTGGAAGTAATCGTTTTATTAAAAATTTTTATTCGGGTGAGCCAAGGACGATTGACCTAGGGAGCGGTATCGGTATTCCTTTCTCTGACACCGTTACGAGCCTTGGTGTTGTACTCGACTCTAAACTGTCGTGGGAACCGCATATTAATATGCTGACTAAAAAATTCAATAGAGTGATTTATAGCCTGCGGTTTTTCCGTCGGTACACCACTGAGGCTCTGCGTAAGCAGCTCGCAACCGCCCTGCTGTTTCCACATCTTGATTATTGCTCAGTGGTTTTGCTCGATGCTTCGCAGGAGTTACGAAGACGGCTACAGACAATGCAAAATTCATGTGTGAGATATGTATTAAGCGTGAGAATGGGTGATCACATCTCTCCCCATAGACATGCTTTGGGTTGGCTACGTACTGATTCGAGGAGACAGTATTTTATGGCTGTACTTATGTACAAAATCGTACGTATGAATACTCCCGAATATCTAGTGGGTCTCTTCACTAGATATATACCCAGAGCGACCACTAGGGGTGAGATTAAAGATCTTGCGGTGCCCTTCATGCGCACTGAGACTGGAAGAAATTCCTTTCAAGTTCAAGGTGCGCATTTTTGGAACTCCCTACCTGCTGATATTAAAAATCTTCCATCAATCGGCAGGTTTAAAGCCGCTCTGAGGAGGTTTTTACTCGACCTCGATTAAACAGTATTATTTTCGGACTATATCATATGTGTTAATTTATTATGTGATGTACCCTTTATAGAATTAAGGCATGATTGTATTTATTGGCGTGTATGTAGGATGTGTGTGCATAGAGTGAATGATTATATTTTTATCAGATTGACTTGTATATTACTGTACATTCAACTTGCTGCGATTTTAACTTACTGTATACTGCTGATATTTCGGCTGCGCTCTTTACACGCTTGATTTTATGTAATTATTTTGACTGATAGATATTGAGACTGATTTTTAACTATATTATTTATACTTTTTGCATGTATTTATTCGTGTTATCTGTGATATCGCTTTTATTTAATTTATTGACTTACTATTACAGTATTACTATCTCTATTATGTTTTATGACTGTGATATCATACTGTACTATTTTGATTTTATATGTACAAGGCTATTTAAAGTATTTTTATGTATTTTTTCAACTTTATTTGTAATTTTTCACGCTTTTTTTGTAATTATAATACAAAATAAACAATATCTAATCTAATCTAAAAACTTTATTTGACCGTTAATAAAATTATTTGTTCGATTCAAAGAAATTATCGAGAGGAATTTAAAAAAAATATTTTTCAAAAGAAAATATTGATTGACAGTATCAAAACAATGATTTTTTTGTTTTGAAAAATTTGGTTATATAATCAAGCATTCGATTTTTTAATTCAGTAGTAAGAGAGTAAACATACGAATTCTTTGAATCAATCGAATGAACTTTTGTTTCAAACAAATAATTATTTGTTTTTACAACTTTATTTGACCGTTAAAAAAATTATTCGTTTCATTTAAAGAAATTATCAAGAGGAATTTGAAAAAGTATTTGTTTTAAACGAAATATTGTTTGACAAATTAAAAATAATGGTTTTTTTGTTTTAAAGAATTTAGTTATATAATCAAGCATTCTACTTTTTAATTCAGTAGTAAGAGAGTAAACATACGAATTCTTTGAATCAATCAAATGAACCTTTGTTTCAAACAAATAATTATTTGTTTTATATAACTTTATTCAACCGTTAAAAAAATTATTTGTTTGATTTAGAGAAATTATTGAAGAGGATTTAAAAACAGTATTTTTTTAAAACAAAATATTGGTTGACGTATCAAAACAATGATTTTCTTGTTTTAAAAAATTTAGTTATATAATCAAGCATTCGACTTTTTAATTCAGTAGTAAGAGAGTAAACATACGAATTCTTTGAATCAATCAAATGAACCTTTGTTTCAATCAAATAAACCTTTGTTTCAAACAAATAATTATTGGTTTTATACAACTTTATTTGACCGTTAAAAAAATTATTTGTTTGAGTCAAAGAAACTATTAAGAGGAATTTAAAAAAAGTATTTGTTTTAAACAAAATATTGTTTGACAAATTAAATATAATGGTTTTTTTGTTTTAAAGGATTTAATTATAGAATCAAGCATTCGATTCTTGGATTCAGTAGAAAGAAAGTAAACGTACGGATTCTTTAAATTAATCAAATGAATCTTTGTTTTAAATAAATAATTAATGATTTTATACAACTATACTTGACCGTTAAAAAAATTATTTGTTTCATTTAGAGAAATTATTAAAGAGAATTTAAAAACAGTATTTTTTTAAAACAAAATATTGATTGACAGTATCAAAACAATGATTTTTTTGTTTTAAAAAATTTAGTTACATAATCAAGCATTCGACTTTTTAATTCAGTTTACTTCTCTTACGAGAGTAAACATACGAATTCTTTGAATCAATCAAATAAACCTTTGTTTCAAACAAATAATTATTTGTTTTAGAAAACGATATTTTACCGTTGAAGAAATTATTTGTTTGATTGAAAGAAATCATTAAGAAGAATTTGAAAACAGTATTTTTTTAAAGCGAAATATTGTTTGACAGATTAAAAAAAATGTTTTTTTTGTTTCAATGAATGTGATAATATAATCAAACATTCGATTCTTTGATATAGAAATTAGAGAGTAGACATACGAATTTGTTGAATTCATAAAATAAATCTTTGTTTTAAGTTAATAATTATTTGTTTCATACAACTACACTTGACCGTTGAAGAAATTATTTTTTTGATTTTTAAAGAAATCATTAAGGAAAATTTGAAAACAGTACTTTTTTGAAACCAAATATTGATTGACATATTTAAAAATATGGTTTTGTAGTTTCAAAGAATTTGGTTATATAATTAAGCTTTCGATCCTCTGATTCAGTAGTAGAAGAGTAAACATACGAATTCTCTGAATAGATCAAATGAATCTTTGTTTTGAATAAATAATTATTTGTTTTATACAGTTATACTTGCCTGTACAAGAAATTAATTGTTTGATACAAAGAAATTTGTAAGAAGAATTTTAAAACAGTATTGTTTCAAAACAAAACATTGAGAGATACAAAAAAATGTTTTTTTTTAATTCTAAAGAATATGGTAATATAATTAAGCATTCAATTACTTAAATACTAGTAAAATAGTAAAGATACTAATATTTCGAATTAATTAAATAAATCTTGGTTTCAAATAAATGATTCTTCGTTTTATACAATCGTACCCGTCTGTTGAAGAAATTATTTGTTTGATTCAAAAAAATTATTTCGGCATAAAGCTTTAAATTTCGTCCGCTTGGTGGAAACCCTTTTTTTTCTAAACTCGCAAGTGCAGAGAAGCCTCCTAAGTTCATATATAAGAAAATTGTAAAGTCAAACCTATTAACGTAACGCACTGCGAGCGATTGCGATACTTGAAACGTCGATAGGGAAACATTGATAAGTTAAGATTAGCGAGCGATAACTTTAATTATATGTATTATTTGTATTTAAAATAAAAAATATATGCTGTATAAGAATAAGCGAATATATATGAAATTATAAAGTTTCTTCTGAATATATATATCTCTCTATATAATAAAGATATATCGCCTACGCCGCCGCCGCCGTGTATAAGAATTTTATGTGCCCTCAGTTAGCTGAAATTCAGCTAAAATTTAGCTGAAAGTTAGCTAAAAGTTAGCTGAAATTCAGATAAAATTTAGCTGAAAGTTAGCTGAGAGATAGCTGAAATTTAGATAAAATTTAGCTGAAAGTTAGCTGAGAGATAGCTGAAATTCAGATATAATTTAGCTGAAAGTTAGCTAAAAGTTGGCTGAAATTCAGATAAAATTTAGCTGAGAGATAGCTGAAATTCAGATAAAATTTAGCTGAAAGTTAGCTGAGAGATAGCTGAAATTCAGCTAAAATTTAGCTGAAAGTTAGCTAAAAGTTAGCTGAAATTCAGATAAAATTTAGCTGAAAGTTAGCTGAGAGATAGCTGAAATTTAGATAAAATTTAGCTGAAAGTTAGCTGAGAGATAGCTGAAATTCAGATAAAATTTAGCTGAAAGTTAGCTAAAAGTTGGCTGAAATTCAGATAAAATTTAGCTGAGAGATAGCTGAAATTCAGATAAAATTTAGCTGAAAGTTAGCTGAGAGATAGCTGAAATTCAGATAAAATTTAGCTGAAATTTAGCTAAAAGTTGGCTGAAATTCAGATAAAATTCAGCTGAAAGTTAGCTGAGAGATAGCTGAAAGGTAGTTAATTGTTAGCTAATTTAATCAATTGTTATCTAATTTAAGAACGTTCTCTTGGAAATTGATATTGATTTGATAATTGATACAATGGGGGGTTGGCGAGCGAAGCGAGCAGGGGGGACCCCCCCTAGTATATATATATATATATATATATATATGTATATATTCATACTCTGAAAATAATTAGTATTATAAATAATACAGGTTAAAAAAAATGACAAATCCACAATCATCAATTATTTAAAACAAACAAATTTTTGAAAAATTTATTATAGTTTCAAAGAAATATTTTTTTGAAACAAAAATATATTTATTAAAAACAAACATTTGTGTGTTTCTTATAAACAATTGAAAAAAAAATTTGTGAATTACAAAGAAATATTTATTTCTTTTAAGTAAATGAGTTATTCAAAGAAAAAAATTTTTCTTACAAATAAACACATATTTATTAAAAATAATTATCTATTTGTTTCTTTCCTACAGATTTTTTAAGAAATGAGTCTTTTTTTTAAAAAAATATATATTTCTTTTAAGTAAATAATTTTTTAAAGTAAAAAAATATTTCTTACAAGCAAACAAGTATTTATTAAAAAGAAACATCTATTTGTTTCTTTCTGACAGATTTTTGAAAAAATGAGTCTTATTTAAAAAAAATATATGTTTCTTTTAAGTAAATGTTTTTTGAAAGTAAACAAATGTTTGGTACAAACAAACAAGTATTTGTTAAAAAGAATCAACTATTTGTTTCTTTCCGACAGATTTTTAAAGAAATGAGTCTTAGATTCGAAAAAATATTTTTGTTCTTAAATAAATGTTTTTTTTTAAAGGAATAAATATTACTTACAAACAAACACAGATTTGTTAAAAACAACATCAATTTGTTTGTATCCGACAGAATTATAAACAAATTATTTTAGATTTAAAGAAATGTTTTTTCTAATATAAACTTTAGATTTTTAAAATTAAATATTTCGTTTTTTACATCTAAGAAATATGTTTTTAATTTTTAAAAATTCACTTCTTTGTTTTAAAGAAATCGTGTGTTTGGCACTATTGAAATACACCATTTCTTTGAAACAAAGAAATTTTCTTTCATTCTATCAAATTTTTTTTTCAGTGTACTTTTCATATATTATACAGTTTTATTTTTGTTCAATTCATATTTTCTCTTTATATTCTTATTTGTCTTATAATAAATTGATTCCGTTTTTCTATTAAACGTGCTTTCAATTGATTCGAATTGCCTGACCATATTTAACATAAAAAATATATTTCCCGTTGCTTGCTCCGACGCCTCCACGGTCCTTGTGAGCAGGTGTAAATTAATTAGTAATGTAATATTATATAATTTAATATAACGTATTTTGAAACCTGCCTCACGAAGGAAAACTGCGCTACCGGCTATGCGTCTCTCGATCAGGTAAGAGAGAAAGAGAGACGCAGTGAGTGCAGCAAGCGACAAGTTTATCACATAAGACTTTGTCGCTCATCAATAGCTTTACTAGTTAGCACTACCGGAGTTTGCTGTATAATATTTAGTAAATTTCTTACAATTTCCAGCAACTCTGCATAAAATTAAATTTAGAGACTTAGCTAAAATTCATATTAATTAAGAAGGGGCCGAACTATCTGTCTTTGTCTAATAGCGTTTTTCATCATTTATGTAAACACTATCCGGTATAACAAGAAAAAAATAGCAGCCCCCGCTAGATATTAGTATAATTAGTAAATTTTGTAATAACAACCAAATTTTTTCACTGCGTAAATTTTGAATAATTAGAGACCTACCAAAAAAAGATAGGTTATATTCTAGATTGCTAGTAGGTCTCTAATTAGTCAAAAACTATGCGGTAAATAATTTGGTTGTTATTACAAAATTTACTAATTATACTAATATCTAGCGGGGGCTGCTATTTTTTTCTTGTTATACCGGATAGTGTTTACATAAATTATGAAAAACGCTATTAGACAAAGACAGATAGTTCGGCCCCTTCTTAAAAGCTAATTCTTTTTTTTGTAACGAGCAAAATAACCGTTACAGTAGACATGATTGGTTTTAAGCAAATGGGTGGTGAATATGTTCTAAAAGAAATAACAATCATTCCTCTCAACGACAGTGGTGATCCCATCGTCTATCTATTCAAAAAACCTTTTTCATGGAAAAGGCTCCCTGACGAATTGCAAGAAGAAAACATTCGACTCAAACATAATCATAGAATAGCCTCGAATACTGATGGACTAGATTACTCTCAAATTGCAAACTTACTTCGTGAACATTCACATGATGCTACAAAAATTTTTGTTATGAATGAATTCAAACGAAAGTGGTTGCTAAGATTTAAATTTTCCGTTTATAACATCAATGAATACGGATATCCATCAAACCCATCTTTGAAATGTGTTACTGCGTGTACAAACCATAATCCAATTCATAAGATTGTCTGTGCATTACACAATATCAAACTCATGAAATCATTCTATCTCTCACAAAACCATTTGTAAGAAGAAAAAAAAGTAGAAAACTCTGTAGGCATCCTAGATCACATTCGGATTCTAAAACGCTTGGAGGAGGGAGGTGGGTGTGCTAGAATCCGGGCGTGCTAGCATGCGTATAGCCTATCTGCTTAAACAACCTTGTATTTACATTACAAGAAAAAGATAAAATTATTGACATACTACCACCTACAGAATTACACCTTTTGATTGGAATAGTGAATATTGTGTACAAAAACATGTTTTTTTTAAAAATCACTTTTTTCGAAAACGGCTCTCAGAATCACCTTGAAAATTAAATTTATCAAGTATTTTGTGATTCTGAATTAATTCCCGTTGTTATTGCTGTGGTGTTTTTCCGAGTCATTTAAATGGGTTCAGGATCACCGTGTAGGTCTTACCTTCATCTTGAGCTGACGGGGTTGAACGGACTTCAGGTTTGGATTTAGCGGGCCTCAAAATATGTAAACATGATGGTTTGAACTAGTCAAACATACCTTGCATATAATTAAGCAGGCCCAAGAATATGTAAATAGCCAAGTGCAATTCGATCGCAATTGTATATTATGAACTTATTTAGGTATTTTTCACTTAAATTTTCAAAGGTGATATAGATTTTTAAGATGACAATTACTTACTCAAATTAATGATGATTCCATTTTCACAAAAAATCTTGCAGCTAATTTACATGGCATATTAAAACACGATTTTATAGCCACATCTTAAACGATTCCTTGAGAAATCAACAATCCCTTTAGACCTGACGATGAATTTCTGGCAATGCTCGAGTTTTCCGAGAAAGCTCTGAATGATGATAATGAAATCTGAATTTCAAATATGTGGATATATATAAAAAAATCACTATGAAAATTGTTAATATCTCGCACAACAGACGTTCTTGAAACAAAAAAACTTTTTATTTCTACCTCAACAATATTAGCCACTCTATTAACTTCAAAAACGGACAAAAAGAATAATATTTCTAACTTTTAAAATTTTGCGTGAAAAAAGTACTTTTTTCCGTTAAATTGAAAACTTATAAAATTGGGTTGTTGAATTTTTTTAAAAATCAATATTAGGTCACTGTTGAGGTACACTGAAAATAAAAATAAGCAAGGTTAGCTTTAGTGTGCTGTCTCTTGTACTTTATAGACTCAGACAATCACCTATCGAATTACAGTTGCTGGTGACTGAAGCAAATATTGCTCAGGTCTCACCGACAAAAGCTACCATTCTCGCATTTACTTGTCACGCACAATATTTGCTTGGATCACCGACAACTGTCACTTGACAGGTGATTGCTTGAGTCTATACAGTACAAGCGACAGCACACTAAAACTAACCTTGTTTACTTTTTTTCAGTGTAGGAATATATTATAATATGCAACTCGGGAATGAAATCACACATTTCTCCCGAGGAAAAGTTAGCAACCCAAGGAAGCAAGACAAAGTCAGGGAAGTAAATTCCTGAGTGAAAAATTAGACATAATGTACTATTATTGCTAAAATGCATATTATGTAATCCTCATTTTTTACAATGATAAATAATTTATTACACGAATTGAAAAATGTAACTTTTTGAATTTTTTATAAATTGAAACCTCTCAAATTATTTCGCTTAAGAAATTCGTTAAACTTTTTCATTTAAAAATCAATACTATTTGAGAAATAATTAATTTTTTTTAACGTCGCTGTATTTATGCTATTATTGTGATGCTAATTAGCGACGGAGGTTTTCAGTGTATTTGTAAACAAAGCATATGTAATTTAGAGTGGTACTTCTGTCAATCGGCCGCGAAAGCTAAATTCAAACTCAAAACCTCGAGATTATGAATCTATTACTCTACCGAGTGAGCCACTGACGACTTATTATTTCAGAAATAAAACTAACGAATTTTCAGTTTTTATCAAAAATAATCAAATTAGAAAGACTTAGAATGTAAGAGTTTTTTTAATCGTGTAAAAAGTTTGAAAAAAAGAGTTCATAAAACATAAGCAATAACACAAATTTTCTGTTCATAACACAATCGTAATTTTAAACAATAATGGTGAGAGAAAACAAGCACTTGGAACTAGTGAGGTATGAGTGTGTGGGCTGCGTCAGCGTTTACACACCAATCTTTCATAACTTATTTTCTTATTAAGTTCACTAAAATTTTTTTCCGCGTTTTTTTAAATTTTTAATTATTTATTGAAAAAATTATTTTTTTCAAACAATTTATTGGTTTTTACAAAATAATTTTTTACTATTTTTTTCTATTAGTACTAGAACATAAGTAAACTAAATTTTGTTAATTTTTATATAGCTATTGCACAGAAACCGTTATTTAGATAAAAAAGCGTAAAAAAATTCATTTGTTAATGATATTTTCAAATATTGAAATTTTCAAAAAATATTTTGGGACATTAATTCTGATATGTAAACTTTTGATTATCTGCGTAAAAACATTCGATATTCGATGAGTCGATTTTTAGTGGTCCATTTGAGAAAGTTTGAGGCAATAGTGTTTTTGTTATATTTGCCATACTCTTTAAATAAAAAGTAAGTAACCATACTTCGGGTTTGATAAACACCTAAAGTAACAACTGTTTTTACTTTTTCCTCTTTTTTACCCCTCTCTCTATTCGTTCTTCCATACATCTGTGTTATTATAATGTAGTATTTTCTATGTATATATTTATTTATTTATTCGCATGTACGGCTAGTCTTAAGAGCCGGCCGAACTATATGTCTTTGTCTAGTAGAGTTTTTCATTATTTATATAAACACCATCCGTTGTACCAAGAAAAGAATAGTAGTAGCCGCTAGATATTAGTATAATAATTAAATTTTGTAATAAAAAGAAAATGATTTTATTGCGTAATTTTCAAATAATATGAGACCTACTAACAGACTAGAATATAACCTATCTTTGATAGGTCTCATATTATTCAAAAACCACGCGATAAAATAATTTGATTGTTATTACAAAATTTACTTATTATACTAATATCTAGCAGGGGCTACTATTTTTTTCTTGCCATAATGGATGGTGTTTATATAAATGATGGAAAACGCTATTAGACAAAGACAGATAGTTCGGTCCCCTGTTGAGCATAGACCATATCTTTGAAAGTTCAACAAGCCATAATTTTTATTTGTAAGTATGTAGACCACTAATGCATGATACATTTTTTGTTTATAATGCTCTGAACTACATGTATACGAATTTTTAAACAATTTCACCGATTTCACTTTTTTAATGTTAATGGTGCGAGATCCTTTATGATTAAGAATAGAGGGTTAAAAAAATTGTTGTAGCCAATTCACTTCAAGCTATGATTTTAATGCTTTAAAATCTAGTTTGACATCCTCAATTAGTCTAACATTAATGAGAGACATGGAAATGAGCACGAATATTTATATCTATATCAGAATAATAAAAGATCATACCGATTTTCGGTCTCATCATACTCTCATAAATTAAGTCATATTTTTGAAACTGGTAGATTAAATACATATTCTATTCTAATAATAGCTACAATGCTATTCTTATTCTCAATATTATACGAAATATTCTTAATATTATATGAAATAATTATAAAGTTACATACCATATTCATTAGAAAAACTAATGAGATAACTATCTGATTCAAGCGTAAAAATATAGCTGCGTTCCGAGACTTTTGAGCATTCAGTATCATGCCTCAATAGAATTTCCAATGACTGTTTATGATTAGTCTGATCAACTGCAAATTTTTAATACCTTGATTAGTTTGTAGTCATATATTGGAAAATGTATAACTATTTTGCACTCTTAAACCTTTTTTGGATCTAAATAGAATTTTAAAAAATGTATGACATTTTTAGGCATATTACGTATTACTATATACGTAAATTTTCATTTCAATTTTTTAAAATATAAATTTGTAATATATAGAAAATAAATTATTTTCACGATGGAAAATAATATTAAGAGTCTGCTTCGGACCTGCTTTACCGATCAAAAATAGCTAAAAAATATATTCAGTTTTTTTGATAAAAATAAATATTAGAATTATTTATACTTGTAGATACCAATTTATTTCAAATAATTGAAATGTGGAAGCTTGCAAATTTATCGAAATTTAAAGAACAAGCCAAAAAAAATCATGTCACTATCGTAGATTTCGACTAACGGTTGAACGGTACAACGTACGTGATTTTCTTTCTTGAAATGGTTTCATTTATTTAAAATGAATAGCGGAAAAGTCTAATCACACAGAAAATCGATAAAAAGCAAAATTATTATTTTTGAGGAAAGATGTATAATTTTCGTTTGAGGTTGGCAGCATGGCGGCAGTCAGCCGAGCTATACTCACACAAAGCGCTAAAAATAATAATTTTGCTTCTTATTGATTTTCTTTACAATTAGACTTTTCCGCCATTCATTTCAAATAAATAAAACCATTCCAAGAAGAAAAATCACGTACGTTGTACCATTCAATCGTAAGTCAAAATCTACGGTAGTGATATGATTTTTTTTCGCTCGCTCTTGAAATTTCGACAAATTTACACGCTTCCGCTTCTTATTCATTTGAAATAAACTAATATTTATTTCTTTAAAATACAAAATATCTTTTTCAGCTATTTTCAATTGGTAAATTCTTTCATTTGCTGAGATTATAACTATGGGTGAGAATGAAAGTAGCATAAGTCAAATTTTCAAGAAAATTTAGTTAGTAATACATTTTTCGCCATTCTAATCCAAAAATCGCAACTTCGTTGCTCTTTTTTGGCTCTCATAGCGAAAAATACACTACGCAACTAGTATGGGAAGGCTTTTTTACGAAACTCGTTACGACCCTCACCTTCGGCTCAGGCCCTGAACTTCTCGTTTTGTAAATAAAGCCTTTCCATACCCGTTACGTAATGTACTATTGTTATTTTAGCATTAAAACAAATTATTTTCGGAAATAAAGTTTTTTTTGTATTTTTCTTTAATGTTATGAGTGCTGTAAATGGCACTTGAGGTTGTATGGACTATACAGTCTGCATCAAATGTTAGTTTTTTTTAAAAATCGTTTATATTTTTTAGTAGAAATAATTATCAAATTTTTAGATAAGTAACTTATTAGATAATATTAAAATAATCATTTTAAACTTTGTTTCATTTAAATATTATAAATTATTAAAGAGTTATAGATAAGATTAAATTAGGTAATGATTTATTCGTATAAATATATAAAAAAGCGTATAATACAATATAAGATTACAAATAAATATTGCACTTAAAGTTGATATCACAATCGAATAACTAATCCTAATAATACTGAAAAAGTGAGTCACAATAGAAAGTGATATCACATATAAACCGCAGACGATACAAGAATAATTAAGATTATAAAAAATTACACGCAATAATACAATAAATTAAAAATAGTCATTCATTATCTATGGTCATAATATTAAAATTTAGAATAAAAATAAAAATACATAAAATGAAATAATAAAAAACGTACACTATAGCATGAAACGCAGTCAATACAATAAAATCAAATAAGAAAAAACATTTACTCACCAACCATTCATACAATAAATACATTCACACGTTAAGTTTATGTATAGGACATCACATAATAAATTAACACAAATAAAGAAAGTAAAGGTCAATCGAGGTCAAGTAAGTACCCCCTCAATGCTGCCTTGAACCTGCTGAGAGATGGAAGATGTTTAATCTCAGCAGACAAGGAGTTCCAAAATTGCGCATCTTGGGCTTGGAAGGAATTTCTACTAGTCTCAGCATGCATAAAAAATACTGCTAAGTCCTTAATTTATCCCCTAGTAGCCGCCCTAGGTAAAAATCTAGCAAAGTGATCCACTAGATACTTCGGAGTATTTATACGCACGATATTGTACATAAGTACAGTCAAGAAATATTGTCTCCTCGAATCAGTGCGCAGCCAACCTGAAGCGGCTCTATAAGGAGAGACATGATCTCGTATTCTCAAACCCAACATATATCTTACACAAGAATTTTGCAACCTCTGTATTCGTCTTCTTAACCCCAAAGCAACATCGAGCAAAACCACTGAACAATAATCAAGATGTGGGAACAGCAGGGCAGTTGCGAGCTGTTTACGCAGAGTCTTCGTGGTGTGCTTAAGGAAGAACTGCGGGGCATATAAAACTCTATTAAACTCTTTTAAAATCATATCAATGTGCAGTTCACAACAAAGTTTAGGGTCAAGCACAATACCGAGACTCATCACGGAGCCAGAAAAGGGTACACTAATGCCTTCCTCAAGATCAATCGTCTTGGGCCCTTTAGCATAAAACGAATCTACAAAACGACTGCCACCAAAGACGATCGTCTTAGTTTTATTAGCATTTAAAGTGAGAGAGGCACCAGCCGCCCACCTCGCCGCCGCTTTGGCCGCCCTCTGTAGGATAAGGATACCCTCCTCCATACTCTCACGAGGCACCTGCGTGTAAATTTGCAGGTCGTCCGCATAAAGTAGGTGCTTGACACAACCAGAGTCAAAAGCAGCACATACGTCATTAATATAAAGGCAAAGCAACAGAGGCCCCAGTACCGAACCCCGTGGAACTCCTAGGTTGGTTGTCAGCCAACTCGATTCCTCATTCAAATGCGTGAAAACCAATTGCTTTCTCTCTGATATATAAAAGTTAATCCGCAAGAGGGCGGCCCTGAAAAACCCCATTCATCTCGGCCTCGTAAGTAATTTGGAGAGGGAGATCGTGTTGAATGCCTTACTTGAGTAAAAAAGCAAAAATAACGTGACGAGTTTTTTGTCTAGACCTGATCTTATGTGGTCAGTTAATTTTAGTATAGCTGCCTGCATCGAGTGGTGCTTCCTAAAACCAGTCTCGATTGGGTCAAGTAATTTATTTGCAGAAATGTACTCCCGCAATTGGTCATGGGTGATTTTTTCAAGTACCTCTGAAAAGAAACAGAATCGCGATGGACCTAAAATCCTTAGGCAATTGAGGTGTTAAGCACTTCTTCAATGGCACAATGCGTGCCCGCTTCCAAAAGCTAGGGGAGATTCCCCGTGCAAAAGAGGAATTGAACAGAGTCACAAGATGTTCACCTATAAACGGTAATGCTTTAAGTATAACACCTTGCAGAATGCCGTCCTCGCCATGAGCGTGTGATGAGAAATGAGAAATCGCAAGAATAACGTCGTTAATGTTGATTGGTTTAAAAGAAAAACCGGTTTGGCTGCATTCAGAAAGAATCTTCTTGCGTTCTCCATCATCATCATGTGGTGAAACCGACACCCTATCAAAGTGCGCATTAAGCTCATCCGAAATGAATCCATTCAAATATCTTTGGGGTCTGAATAAGAGTCCCAGCTCTCTTAACTCCTTCCAGACATTACCGTTTGCAAGAGTCTCAAACAGTCAGTTATAGTAATATTTAGTTCTTGCGCGTTCAGTCTATTCATCCACTGCCTTACGTAACTGTAAAAATTCAGAGAGATATTGACTGTCATTTGTCCGTTTATATCGTCTATATGTGGCATCTTTTTTGCGCTGCATCTACGACAACTCTTCATCCATGCATGGTGGCTTCTTCTTTGTAAATTTAAATATTTTTACTGGTGCTAAATTTTCAATAGCAGCAGGAAGATTGTCGCAAATGCAGTCAAGTGTAGACTCAGGGTCAACTATACCAGTAGTCAGTAAGGATCATTCATAGCTGGGTAATTTCTCTAATAATAATTTTTACTGATATTTTTATAGTCTCGATACTTGATAGGTTTTTGCTCTAGACTGCTCACATTGTAAGCTATAGAGACGTCAATTAAGTTATGCTGACTACGAAAGTTTGCAGGTAAGTTACGTGCGTCAATTATAGTGTCATTGTCGTCCACAAAAATCAGGTCAATCCATGTGCGAGGCGATGGAGCAATATACGTGGCACCGTGCTGGACCAACTGAAGCGAATGCTCAGCAGACAGCTTTTTAAGAAACTTCGTATCACTGCCTTCTCGTAGGAGATCAGCATTTAGATCTCCCATTATAATTTTAAATGAAAAATCGTCAGCTAAATTTATGAAGGATTCAATCAGATCAGAGTTTTTGTAAACGAAATGGCAGGAGGACGGTAAATAACGAAAATCAACACAGGTTCAGAGTTACTAGCTTTAACAGGACAAAAGATATATTCAGGTACCTCTGTTTTACCACTGGTAGCAGTAGTTGTGGTATTTGAAAAAGCCAATATATCACATTTTAAACTATTTTTAACGTAAAGGGCAACTCCTCCTACATGAAGGTTTCTGTCCTGCCTAAATATTTTATACCCTTTAATCTGAATGACGTCATCGGAGACAGTCGGTCCCAGCCAGGTCTCAGCCACTCCAAATAGATCGTAAGAATGGGCGCCACACAAGAGCCCACGCACCTGTTCAATGCGAGCTCTTAATGAAGTCACATTGAGAAAGCCCACTCGCAGTGCACCTCTTTTCACTGTTCGAGTCCCAGAGCAGATCCGGTCCAGTCGTTGGGGAGAGACATCATTACTCTTAATAACAAAACATTCATCATTGGGGACTACTTTAACAACATTATTAACATTATTTATACATCCACTATTTACACGAGATTTGTCAGCAATAGGACTTTTATTTAAAATAGCGTTATTTGAACTAGCCAAAATCTACCACTTTTATGCCATATAACTCTATGCTTTGCATATTTCTTTAAATCCTTAAAGTTTTTATATATCTATTTAAAGATATTCATTTATAAAAATTTGATAGTGGCTTTTTGTGACAGACAAACCAGCATAACAGGAAAGATCAATATCTGCCGTTAAGAAATTAATGATTTTTCTTTTTGCATTTAATATTTGTTGGACGAGATTGGTCTTGGAGAGTTTGACTAGCAGCGAAGAGGGATCCCCTGTACCGTCCCTGATCACACCGCTTCCAGAATCATGCGATGTTAAACAAATAGCCGATAATATGTGTGAATGTGTTATGTCCGGAAGTATAGTACCAAGGACAACAGAAGCAAAATCTTCCGGTCGAACATTAGCCGCTAAGCAGTCCAGTCCACTAGAGATTACCAATAAGTCACCCTCGGTACAACGATTGTGTGTATTTTGATTTTGGTAATAATAAACCTTTTCTGTTCTTGAGACAGTAATTTTTGTGTTAGTGTTTATAACTCCAATTGAGGTTGTGTTAGTATGTGGGATACTTTCATGCTCTTCCATACGCTCTTGCACATTCAGATCAGGAACAGTCTGCACCACGCATGCCACCCTCACCGCACGATACAAAAAATACTTGTCCACTCCATTTAACTCAGCCTTTAATGTAGATTGAAGGCTATCAATTTTAGAATTAAAATTTGAATCCATCTTTTCATAATTCCTAATCAAAGTGGACAATTGAGTCTAAAGACCACTGACTATCCCCCTTAGTTTGATATTTTCATTAAGCAGCCCCGCCTGTACAGAGTCAAGCTTACGAGAAAAAGTGCCTTCGATTGCAGACAAAGCAGCTTGAGAAATAAAATTATCATTATTTTTTAATTGTTCATTATCAACTATTGATTTTATCGGTTTATCGTTTTTAAGTGTGGCACCACGCGCAGTGCCACCTATTTACGCATTTGTTGCATATGTAGTGGTGACCGATGCCTTCTGATTGTATACGTGACATACATCTAGCATGACAGCGTTAGCGACAATTATAAAGTCTTCTTCTCCGCATACACCTGACGACGGCCGCTTCCATATACCACAACAATCCATAGTAGTGACCTCTTGCAGCATATTTTAAAAATTACGTCGCTTAATGTGTAAATTAAACAAAGTTTGAAATGATTGTTTTAGTATTATCTAATTAATTACTAAACTGAAAATCAGAAAATTAGTTCCTACCGAAAAATATAAACGATTTTCTAAATAAAACTAGCTTTTGATACAGACTGTATAGCTCATACAACCTTAACAGAAATGTAAAAGGTTTAATTATGAAAATAGCATGAGTCACATTTTGATTGAATTTTAATGTTAAATCACATTTATAGTTTGAAGCTGTTCTAAATGAATTTTAGGTTTTCGTATACATTATTTCATATTCTGTAGAGAACACATGAGGAGCGCGGTGGTCTAACGGATAGAACTCTTGCCTTCAACGCGGTGAACATGAGTTCGAATCCTAGCCAGGTACCTTTGGCTTTTTTTCGAAAGATAATTAGTGTACGTGCCATTTATATTGCGAATCTTAAAAAATCCGACCTTATTGGGTATCGGTTGATTGTTGGTCACAAAAGTGGCTGACCATGCATCGGTAGTCAAGGTATTCATTATGGTGTGTCAGGCTCCCTCAATATCACCATATGAAAAAGGACATATAGAGAACAATATTCACATATATTAACTTTAAAAAAAAAAAAGTTAACGTGAGTCTCCTTACCTCTCACGATTGTGGTACTGTCCAGCCAGTTAAGGTAAGACAGACTGATGTCCAGATAGTGAATAAAAGACAGATTGATGTCCGGCTGGTGAAGGCAAGACAGACTGGTGTCCAGCCAGTGGAGGGAAGACAGATTGGTATCTAGCCGGTGAAGGCAAGGCAGACTGATGTTTGTCCAGTCAAGGAAAAACAGTTGCTGTCCAGCTGATAAAAGTAAGATGAAAAATCTTTCAGAGATCGTCAGTTACTGTTTAAAGTTCTGGTTCAAAATGTCCTGCATTTTTTAGTTGACAATGCCCCATGCGATTATAAAATGCTGAAACTGCCTTTTGAATCATATCAATAATACGTTGCCGTAATTCTTCCAAGTTCTCAGGTTTTGTAGAATAAACTTTGTTTTTGAGATAGCTCCATAAAAAATAATCTAGTGCCGACATGTCAGGGGAACTAGGTGGCCGCTCAATATTTCCTCTACGCCCAATCACTCGTCTTGGAAACGTTTCATCTAAATAAATACGTACATATCTTGCGTGATGAGGGCCAGCCCTATCATGTAAGAAGTAAGTAATGTTAAAATTGTCACCGAAAATATCATCTATCGCAGATACCAATTGATTCCTTAGCATGATTTCATACTTTTCTCCTGTCGAAATTTCTTCTATGAAAAATGGCCCCACTATTCTATCATTTATTATATCTGCCCAAACATTTAGCTTTTGTGGATCTCATGTATGTAATTTTAAATACCAGTGTGGATTCTCTGTTGCCCAGAACCTACAATTGTTGCAACGCGGATTTTCGCGTGACAAAAATTATTGCATTTTTAGGCGTAAGAAGGGTAAGTGATGTTAAATTTAATTTAAAAGAAGTTTAATAATTCTGCTGTTGTTTGGATAATTAATAAAATATATATGCAATTTATTAAAAGGCTATTTTGTTTTTTTTTATGTTTGAGGGAATTCTATCATTCAAATAGTCCCGCCGTTATACTGAAAGGAACTAGCACCGAGAAAAACCGAATGCCGTCGAAAGAAAGAAGACAGAAAATAAAGAAAGAAGAGTTTTTATACTGAAGCGTTGTATTAAATTATAGTTGTAAAAGCGAGTATTAGAATTTTGAAAGCGTGCGTTATGTTAAAACATATATAGACTATTGTAAAAGCGAGATTAAGTATGAGAGTGAGTGCGTAGATAGGTGTGTGAGTGTGAAAGAGAAGGAGAGAAAGAGAGTACGGCCAAGTGATGTAAGAGTTGCGCGCGCTGTTCTTGCACATGCCGAACGGAGAGAGATTTAACAAACATTTTTTCATATATCCGAATTTGTCTTTAAAATCATAAAAAGAAAAAGAAAATTAAGTTGTAATAATACTAGATTTTATTTTTAAAGTTAATTGCAAAAAGAGAAAGTTAAATTATTGTGTATATGAGTAACTGATAGTTTATTCGCGCCAAGAAATATTGTTGGCCCGCCAAATCTAAGCATTGCGATTGGCTGATGGAATCGAGAAAGACGTTACGGGTCGAAATTCGCCAGACCCAGCGTCAGTGTACATTGGGTCGCAGCAGAGAAAGGACGTGTCGTGAGAGTAGTAGAGTTTTGAAAAGGGTTTTTTTGTGTGTTAATTCGTGGAAATAGTGTGGCGTGAGCGTGCAGAATTTTGTGTTAATTATAAATTATTCAAGCTGAGATTAATATAATAATTCGTAATTATTTTCGTGGGGTTTTTGGAAATAATTGCCGAGTTTTCTTTTTATTATTTTTTTTGCGTGTAATTAGTTTTTTTGTATTATTTCGAGATTGTGTGTATAGCGTCGTGGAAGTGATACTTATTGCAAGTGTTAGTAGCGTCTATAGGGTTTTTCTTTGTGCGAGTCACCGTGCGTCCTGAGCATCTACAAGAGAGAAGCGAAAGGAAGAACGAGAGGAAGCCACAGCGACAAAATCAACTTCGCCTGGACAGAATCCACTAGGAATTCGCTTCTTTCGAATTTAAGGTAATCTCGTCAAAAATAAGCCGCGCGCGCGTACTTGCAAAGTTAGCTTCTCCGCGATAAAAAGAAAAAAATTATTGTTAAAAAAAAAGTACGTTTATCCAAGACGCGTGCATAGGGTGAAAGAAAGAAATAAAAATTATAAATAACTAGAAACGATTGAATAGAAAAGAAAAGAAATAGAACAAGGGCGGAAAGAAAAAAATCGATTGTGCCATCGAAGCGTCGTTGGTGCCGGTTATGAGAAAGAGAGAGAGAGAGAGATAGAATTCTAGGAAAAGAGGGAGAGTGATTTTTGTAAGGTATCGTTTTTTTGTAGTGACATTTTCTTTTACTTTTTTTTATCATATAAATTCTTTTTTTTTGTGTGTGTGTAAGAGAGAGAATTTTAGTTTTATTTAAGCGTGTGTAATCTGCTTAACGTACTTGAAAAAAAAAAAAAAAAATTGTTATAAAGAGAGTGATAGAGAATGTAGCATTTGTATGTGTGAGAGATAAATAAGTAGTTATTTAATACAGAGAGTTTATGCGTGAATATAATAAGCGTATTTGTATTAGGTTGTATGTAATAATAGTTTAAATTCGGCCGTGGTCAGAGAAAATTTTAGTGAGACAGAAAAATTAGTGGCGTGCGTTAGTCGGGAGAAATGCGGGAGAAAGAGGGAGAGCGTGAGAGTATTATATGTGTGTGTGTGAGTTATAGCGACAGACGAGTTTTTTTTATGTATAAATTATTTATGTAGAGAAAATTTTTGATGAATTCCTTGTGTGTTTGCCGTGTATGACTTAGTTATAAAATTCTAAATAATAATTGTTTTTATTGAATGCAGTTAACGAGAGCTGGTGCGCCCCGAGCACGAGCTGATTTTCGGTCGAATCTCTTCTGAGAGAGTCTAGGCAAGAGAATGGACAGAGTGAAATTATAAATTTTTGATTTTGTACGTTTCGGATATTTTTGCAACGTCACATTGTGACGATTAACATTGCCATCCATCTAAAAAGTACATTCATCGGAAAAAACTATTTCATTTAAAAAATTTCATCGTGCATCTATATGGATCATCATTAATTCGGCATTAATTCCATCTTTCAATCGAAATCATCCTTATTTAATTATTGTACCAATTTGATTTTATATGGATGAAACTTTAGCAGTTTCGTTATTCTGAGAACACAAGTCCTACTGACATTAGTTTCACAAGATACTTGCCTAATGGAGGTTTTAGAATTTTCGACGAAAGATAATGCCACATTTAAAGATGTTTCTTCATCAGTCTTCGGTCTTTCACTTTGGGGCGATCTTTAACACTACCAGTTTACTGAAAACGAGCAACAGTTGTTTCTACTGTTTTTTGTCAGATTCCTGGTTGCAAAGGTAACCGATATTCTGCGTTAAATGCAGCAACACAATAAAAAAATGAGAATACTACTTAGGGAATTCTCGGGGTTGTTGTCACGAATCTGAGGTCAGAATTTCAACAGGGCGTTCCTAGTAGAGTCAGGTAAGCCCATAAATATTTACAAATTCGAAAATTTTCGCTAATTTTTTTCAAATTTTTTCATATAGGCAAATATTTAAAAATTTTCAAACTTTTGCAAATTTTTTCGAATTTTTTATAATTTGCATATTTGTGCAAATTAGCATTTTTTTTTAATTGCTAAAATCGGTAATGTCTATCTATTTTATAAAACTAACGAAATGTTATTGGTTTACTCTTTTATTTGACAGTAATTATTGATCAGTAAAGTACGGTTGTGATGCATGAAATACATCACAAGTAATAAATTTAAATAGATTATTTCTTAAGTATAAATATGAATTTAAAATAAGTGAGCATAGATATTTTTTAATTCAGAAATATTATGTTTTATTTTTAGTTTCTTTAACATGATTTTAAGTGTAATAAATTAAGAAATGTTAAGGAGGGTTGAGAAAACTATAGGGAAAAACCAAAAGTAAAAATAAAGTAATTAAAAATTGATTTAAACAAAGCATGAGCGTATAATAAAAGCACCAGTGACTCAGGTTAA
Source organism: Anastatus disparis (assembly GCA_017163975.1). Taxonomy (NCBI): domain Eukaryota; kingdom Metazoa; phylum Arthropoda; class Insecta; order Hymenoptera; family Eupelmidae; genus Anastatus; species Anastatus disparis. The sequence continues at coordinate 3,658,075 of JAFFSR010000349.1, read as the reverse complement.
AGTCCGCGAGAAACACCTTTCAAGGCGCATACAATACATTAAAAACGAAAAGAAAATGTCAACGAAGTAGTAGGTTAGGGTGCTTCAATAGCTCTAGCTAAGAACACATACGTAGCGCACACTACATTACGACCAACCCAGAGATACGTACGATACTAAAGATGTGCACACACACTAATCAACACCTTTACAACTTCTATTACATTAACGAATCACCAGGAGTTACAACGGAGCGGCGACACGAAGTTGGAAATGACGCGACAAAGCAGGAGTTAACATGGCGGCACTACGAGAGTGAGAGAGATGAAAAGAACAGATAACTTAAAGCTATATACGCAAGAAGTATGAGCGCGTATAATTTATATGCAGTTGCATACACATAGATAAGATCAACCAATGAGACATAGCTATGAGTAAAAATCTTCGATGGTCGATGTTTCTATTACGTAAAGCAACATAGCAATTTCAAGTACAGTGCGGAAAATCCTAGAGTGATAGAGATAGAAGATCCGCAACCAAGAGTCAGTTAAACAATCAATAGCAAATCGGAACTGAAGAAATCAAAGTAGAAACTGAGACGCGATGCAAAACAAGGAAAGAATATAGGGAGCAGCTAAGTGCAACAAGGGATAGATAGCATGAAGTAGCAAAGACGAACTTCCTTCTTCTTCAAAGAGATGATTCTTGCGTAAGGATGAAATCAGATGGAACGGAAAATATGCGACGGAACGTCACAGAACGTTTATTCCATCGCATTGTTTTCCGTCAAATTTTTTCCCTATATTCACATGGAGCGGAATTTAGCTGAAAAACTATTAAAATAGCCTACAAATGTGTCCGCGAATTTTAAATTGACAACAAAAATGTTAAAAAAGTTGGAAATAATCACTCAATCTTATTCTAATGAGATTCCTTTCTTGTAAAAATAAAATATATATTTGTTATTATAACCAAATATTTTGATTAACAACATAATTTCTCAATTATAATATTGCTAATCGACGTCATAGAACTTTTACTCTGCTCCATGTGAATATAGGAAAAAAATTTGACGGAAAACAATGCGATGGAATGAATGTTCTTTGACGTTCCGTCGCATATTTTCCGCTCCATCTGATTTCACCCTAAGCCGTCATTGGGAGCACACGTGTAAATAATTCTTGACTGAGCCGGCGTTGGAAGCACACGTGCAGAGTTTTTCTTAAGATTCTTTAGTCAGAAGTCAAGTTAAGGGGTATCCTTATACCAGCATAGAGTTCTACCTTATCTACATTTGAATAATGTATTTTAATAATAATTTAACTGTTTATGGTCAAAATTTATTATAGAGGCGCATTCTTAACATTCTAAAGAATCTATTGCAATGCTAAAAGACAGTATAAGAATAAAAACAAAAGAAAAACAAAAACTGCATAATACGATTATCTATGACTACATTGGATGGCTGATCACATCAGGCACTTTTCGTCTTTATTTTTACCCTTGCATTGTCTTTCAACATTGCAATAAATTCTTCATAATGTTAAAAATGTGCTGCTGCCACGAGTATTAGTCATAAATAGTTAAATTTTCATTAAATTATGATAAAGCGCAGAATTCAGAGATTACGATTCAGTAGATTACGTAAAACTCTATGCAGTATGAGGATCCTCCTTCAGAGTTTTTTGCTTTTTGGATCAACGAGCAGAACTATTACCTTTTTCTTCTCCGCATCTTTGGGCCTTTAGAAAAGCCCTTGAAACCCCAAAGTCGCTTGAGAGAGAGAAAATTAAGAGGGCAGAGAGACTTGTAAGCCTATCTACGAGCGAAAAAAGAAATCAAGTGTCCAGCAACCGACCATGAGTTTAGCGACTATCTCATCATCTCCAGCCACAACAGGGTCCATCTTCGGAGTCTTCCTAAGTTCTCGACTTCTTTACCACTTTCTTTCTTTTGGGTCTTACTAGAGGTTAACGACGCGATAGAGCACTGCGTAGTGAGAGCCTTAAATAATTATTATTTATACCTTTGAAATTTAATTTCAAATCAATTACACGTATAAAGAAATAAGTTTTTTGTTTCTTCGTCCTCTACGCAATCGCACAGCCCAAGTGAGATATAGTACATTACGTAACGGGTATGGAGAGACTTTATTTACGAAATGAGGAGTTTACGGCATGAATCGAAGGTGAGGGTCGTAACGAGTTTCGTAAACAAGCCTTTCCATACTAGTTGCGTAGTGTATTTTTCACCATGAGAGCCAAAAAAAGAGTAGTAAAGTTGCGATTTTAGGGCTAGAATAGCGAAAAATTAATTAAAGCGGCCTTTCTTTCTTTTTATTACGAATTGTGAGCGAAATTTCATTTTTAAGTTGAAAATATTATAAGTTTGAAATTAAAGTTTAAATAGAGAGTTAAGTACTATAATTGTAAAGTTTGTAAAAAGTAGTGTTAAGTACTATAATTGTAAAGTTTTAAAAACCAATTATAGTTTATTCAAAGTTTTTTATACATATTTAACCTTTGTTTTCATTTCAAAGTTAACTTCTTGCTCATATAATAAAAGCTTATTTTTTTTTTAACTTCTCATTTCTTTTGATTAATTAAATCATAAATTATATTAAAATTTTCTGGATCACTCTGATCATTAGAACCAGCTTGCCACCCGAAGCATAGCTCATCATTATTACTAAGTTTTCAGGTAATCACTCTAAGATTACTATATATACCAAAACTTGCAGTTACGATTAACATACAATTTCTCTTATTGTAGTTTATTTAGATACATAATTTTGAAATCATTGTGATTATTTAAAGCGATTGTGGTAAAGAAGCACGCCAATCTTGAGAGGCAAGGGGACTCATGTTAATCAGACATCCCAGAGGAAATAGAACTTACTACGTCCACGTCGTTGTTACTGGGTAGCGCTAATACGCAGGGAGGCGAAATGTCTTTGGGCCTAGCGACCCCACGTACCCGAGCTGAGTGAATGGTAGGTTGAGAGCATGGATGGAAGTGCGAAAAGTTGTGCAAATACGCAGGGGGACTAAAAAGTCTTTGGGCCTGGCGACCCCACGTACCCGAGCTGAGTGAATCGTGGTTGAGTGCATGGATGAAAGAGAAAAAGGAGATGTGTGAATACGCAGGGAGACTGGAAAGTCCTTGGGCCTAGCGAACCCACGTACCCGAGCTGAGTGAATGGTGGTTGAGTGCATGGATGAAAGGGAGAGAGGAGATGTGTGAATACGCAAGGGGACTGAAAAGTCTTTGGGCACAGCGACCCCACGTACCCGAGCTGAGTAAGTGTATGGAAGAAAGCAAGGTAGATGTATGCATGGCAGGACGTATGAATGGACAAAGCCCGGTGCTTAGACGAACGGAAGAAACGAATGACGATGGATAAGGTCCGCAACGTGAAGTAATGCTAACGCAGTCCCACGTTGCGGATGAGTACGGTGGACGTTACGGATCCCCGTCCGTGTAACGGAAGCATTTTCTTATTCTCGTTCAGCGGCCAGGGTGAAGGGGGTTTAGACAGTCTCTGCCTGTGAATGCTTTGGGAGCGAATGTAAGCCTACCAGGCTTCTTTCTCTCTTCAAGCTGCCGCAGTGCTAAAATCTCGTTATACCAGTGGTTTGGTTTAGCACTGCGGTTGGAGATATCTAGCCGTAGCTCATGCCACTGTAGGTGTGATAGCAGATTTACCCGTTTTTTAACCACAAAAAAAAACTGGGTAGCGCTAAAAGGAAAGTTAGCATGTTTAAGGCAACAGCTTTTGAGTGCTCGCGAAATATTTAGCTTTGAATTTACTTTTTCAAAATCACAACGACAAACTCTAAAATATCAGTTTTGGCGTTACGATTTACGCTTTCTTCAAAACCGGTGTCAGAAATAGCGGTTATCATGGAAAAAAAAAACAGTTTGACCTACGAATGACCTTAAAAAATAGCTTCAAGGTCAAGATGCACATGGTCTTTGGCTCCAAAATCTAATCTTATATTTATTTGTCCATGAATCCTGAAAAGTTCGAAGAAAAAAGCTTCTTGACATTTTTTCAGCATTTTACCTTTATTTTACCTTTTGAAGGACATTAAAAACAATAAAAATTATCGTTTCAGATGTTAAATTTCCCGCTTTTTCGGAATTGGGTCTCAAAATTAGGGGTTTCCATTCAAAAAAATCCATTTGACCTTGAAATGACGTTAAATATGAAGCTCAAAGTCAAGGTCACCCTTATGAAAATAATTTGTAGATTAAACCGCAGAAAAATCTGCAGGAAAATCTATAGAATATCTACAGAAAACCTACAGAAAATCTACAGAAAAATTTAACGTAACACTGCCGGATTTTCTGTAGAGAAGATTATGAGGAGATCTACAGGTGAAACAGAGATAAATTTGTAGAAAAATCTGCAGGATGCCTCCAAAATAACTTGCAGCTAAAACTCTAGAAAAGTTTACAGAGATTCTACAGGTCTCTTACAGAGTAATATACAGAATTTGTGTAGGATTTCCTGATAAATTTTTATAGGGTTTTCACCTACATTATTTCCTAATGAATTTTCTACAATTTTCTGTAAACCACCACGTAAGATTTAGTACAGAAAATGTTTGAGAATTTCCTACAAAATTACCTGAAGAAATTTTCTCATTTTCCTAAATTTTTTCCAATTATATTCTTTATAACAAAATGTTCCACTAAAAAATTGTCTGCATAATTTTCTAGATAGTTTCCTTCAGACTTTCCAACAGGTGATTTCGAAGAATTTTCTGCAGGATTACCAATAGAAAATCTTGCTTTATTTATTTTTGATCTATAAAAAAATTTTCAATAAATTCTATAAAATATTATGTAGAAAATCTTGAATAAAACTTTATTATTATTAAATTATTTGGTATTCTTTATTTAAGTATAATAAATAGTTTCGAGTTAATAACTCAATAATTATTTTCCTATCATAGGAAAAGACCAAAAACGAGGTTAACCCCATAGTGTGAGCCCTTCGAAGATTGAAGAGCTCACGATCCAACACTAAGTGCTCTGGTCTTATATACCTGCGGCTTAAAAATTTGTATAAACGATCAAAAAACTTAGAAAAACGACATCTAGCGACTTGAAATTAAATTGAAATAATATAGAAAAATCTGCAGGAAAATCAGTAAAAAATTCTGCAGCAAAATCTTAACAGGAGGTCGCGTATCTCTGTCCTTTTCTAATCAAAGAAATGATTTTTTTACAAAGACTAATATTTTTATCAAAACATGAAGAGAAAGCCGCATCTTGTATCAAAAAAAGCAATATTTTCTTTGATAAGAAAAAATTAATTTTATTGCTTCGTTCTCAAGAAAACCTTGAAAAACCAAATTGTCCACCCTAACCTCTATGATTTAAGTTTTTCAAGGTTTTCTTGAAAACGAAGCAATAAAATTAATTTTTTCTTATCAAAGAAAATATTGCTTTTTTGATACGTGACCTCCTCTTAAGAAAATTTTGTATGATATACGATACGAGATCGATTACGTCGATTTAATTTTAAGTCACTAGGTGGCGTTTCCCTAAGTTTTGTGATCACTTGTAAAAATTTACAAGCAGCTATTAACTCAAAATTATTTATTATACTTGAATAAAGAATACCAAATAATTTAATAATAATAAAGTTTTATTCAAGATTTTTTACATAATATTTTATAGAATTTATTGAAAATTTTTTTATAGATCAAAAATAAATAAAGCAAGATTTTCTATTGGTAATCCTGCAGCAAATTCTTTGAAATTTTCTGTTGGAAAATCTAAAGGAAACTATCTAGAAAATTATGCAGACAAATTTTTAGTGGAACATTTTGTTATAAAGAATATAATTGGAAAAAATTTAGGAAAATGAGAAAATGCCTTTCAGGTAATTCCGTAGGAAATTCTCAAATATTTTCTGTACTGAATCTTACGTGGTGGTTTACAGAAAACTGTAGAAAATTATTTAAGAAATAATATGGGCGAAAACCCTGCAAAAGTTTATTAGGAAATCCTACACAAATCCTGTATATTACTCTGTAAGAGACCTGTAGAATCTTTGTGAATTTTTCTAGAGTTTTAGCAGCAAGTAATTCTGTAGACATCCTGCAGATTTTTCTACAAATTTATCTGCGTTTCTGCTGTAGATATCCTTATAATCTTCCCAACAGAAAATCCTGCGGTGTTAAGTTAGATTTTTCTGTAAATTTTCTGTAGGTTTTTCGTAGATATTCTACAGATTTTCCTGTAGATTTTTCTACGGTTTAATCTACAGATTATTTTCATAAGGGTCAAGGTCACCATCAGATGCACCATTTGATTTCCCAAAACTTTTAAATAATCTTTTTTTTCTAGTGATCTTACTTTTCAAGATATTCAGATGTGTCAAGACTTTTGGGACCCTCTGTATATATACATATACATATATATATATATATATATATATATATATATATATATATAAATATATATATATTGAAGGGGTACCCCCCTGCTCGCTCCGCTCACCAACCCCCAATATTTAATATAATTTACGTCGAGAAAGATTTATTTATGTTGAAATATATGTTACATAGTTCAGAGACACTTTGTTATGATTTAAGAAATAGTAAATTTAAAAACAATTTTGTCGAATACGTTTTGTAATTTAACTATTTTTGAAGATAATGGTTTCCCAAAATGCAAAAGAAAAAATAGTAAATCAAAAAACTATTATTATAATAAAAAAATTGACGAACAACAAACAAAAGTTGATAACTCAATGTTAGTACCACAACATTCAACATAACTTAAAAAATACAATTATCATATAAATGTAGAATATTATGCATCAATAACAAGTATAAGATCTTAAGTACTAAGATCTTATTGATGTCTATAGCATTAATAAATTATTAGTCATTCACTTGAATCATTAAATCTATAAACTTTTTCATTATAAATATATTTCTATATATTTATATATTTTTAAATACCGAGGTATATATGTAGGCGTACGACGCGATTAATAATTCTAAAAACTATTCGTTACACTATAAATTTGATAATTTTAATAAATTAGAATTAAAATGTATGCATTAATGAATATTTTATGAAAAGTAACAACTTCTATTTAATTAAACTTTAAATTAACTACCCTTACCAGTATATGGAATCATAAACTTATACCATCGGTACTTACATATCTCTTGAAATCAAATCGTGTTATCATGCTATTCGAAAAATATTTAGATTAGACTAATTTTAATAGGAGAATTCTGTCTTTGTAACTAAAAGAATATGTGCTTAATAAAATAATCAATTCAAATTATCACTATTATTACTATTATAATAAAGTAAAGCATTATGACTTTTTTTTCTTACGTGAATATCTTTTGCATTATTGTCACATACATACATACACGTACACACGTGCACCTTTAACATACACACGTGCACCTTTGACATACACATAAACACGTACACTTTTAACATACACATACACACACATACACACATACACATACACACATATACACATACACAATATCCGTCACTCCGTCTCCGTCTCTCCGTCTCTTCAAATCAGTCTTTTCGTCTCCGTCTTTCCGTCTCTTCGTCTCCGTCACTCCATCACCGTCTCTCCAACTCCGTCTCTCTGTTCACTGTCTCCGTCCCTCCGTCTCCGTTTCTCTGTTTTTGTCTCTACGTCTTCGTTTCTTCGTCTCCATCTCTTCGTCTCCGTCTCTCCGAAATTACATTACTACTTATATATATATATATATATATATATATACCTATATTACATAATTATATTAAAAATTAACCCTCGGACCCCCCACCCTCCCTCCACCCCCCACACACACCCCTCCACAGCACCCCTACGGCACACCCACGACCCCTCCACAAAATAACGTAAAATTGCTTAAAATATTACGATATTTTTTATTGTTGCTTTTATTCTAAGAAAAAAATTGCTTAGCTCTTGGAACATATATTTCATTTGAAGGTCAACTAACGACGTATTTGGACTCAGAAGCCTAAAATACATGTGCTTGAATTTTTTCAGATATTCTTGCATTAATCTTGTCGATTTGACCTTAAAATGACCTTGACCTTGAGATGGAGAAAGTCAAATGACCTCGGATTTTGACTCCTCGACCTCGAAAATAGACGCATGAATTTTTTCAGATTTTTCGGTTTGTATTCGGTGTTTTTAACGCAGAAACCCTCTGAATGACCTTGAAATGACCTAGACTGACCTTTAGGATAACTGCTGAAGGTCAACTAACGATGTATTTGGACTCAGAAGCCTAAAATACATGTGTATGAATTTTTTCAGATTTTTTGCATTAATCTTGTCGATTTGACCTTCAAATGACCTTGACCCTGACGTGATGGAGACTAACCGACCCTCTCATTGTAATCAGCGGCCCCAAAAACTATAAGACCCGCAAATCGCATCCGCTGATACTTAGTAGATCAAATGTTGACCTGTGTTATTATTGTTTAAAGGTATCGTATTTATAAAATTCATAAATATATATAAAATATATAATATATATATATATATATATATATATATATATATATATATAAATCTAAACACATAACAAAATGGAATGGAATGCAATTGAAGGTAGATACGTTATCATTGATAATGTAAATGATCAAGAAATGATGGATAGTTTAAATGATAACATTGAAGATTATTTAAATTATGAGGAAGAGTTTGAATATCACTTATGAAATCTTGCTGATAATAATAGTTCAGATAATACTGAAATATCTATTTTAAATAATATAATAAATTCATATATTGGTAAAGATAATGAAAAAGTAGAATTTCATAATTGGAAACAAGTACCAGAATATTATAAATATTACACTAATAAAATTATAGAATAAAAAATAACATTACATGAACCAATAAATGAATTTCATCTAAATCAAAATTACGAAATATAATCAAGATATTTATTGAACATTGCACACATTTAAAAAAAAATATTATGATATATTTTTTTTAATTTATTAATTATTTAAATTATAAATTTAATATTTTTATAAAATGTTTAATATTTTATTGAGATTAAATTTTATGAAAAAAATTTTGATATATTTCTTAAATGTAAAATTAAGTAAAAAAATATCAAACAGGAATTATAACAAAATAATCCTTTAAATCTTGAATGTCTTAAATATACATTTAAATATATCAAACATTATGTTGAATTAATATAATAAATTTGTTTAAAAAATAATAGCTAAGTTCTAATTATTAGTTTTATGTAATGCATACTCTTTTTTTTATTAAATTCTATATAATTACCCTTTAGCTTCAGTAGCTTAGACAATAGCATTTACCTATAAAAGTTTATCAGTAAATTAACAGGTAATAGTTTTTTTTAATTTAATGAAAATGTTAGTCACGATGTATTTAAATGTCCTGATGTAAGTTAATATGTTACTTAACTAATCGTCTCTACATATGATTTGAGGAATAAGGAGGATAAGCCAAGAAAGAGCTTAAACAACGTAAAATAACGTAAAATAATGTTAAAAAAACAAAGAAAAATTTGAGGATTTCTGATGGATTACCTGAGGAGGAGTTAAAAGTACATAAAATAACGTAAAAATAACGGAAAAAAGTTGAGGATTTCTTAAGGAGGAGTGAGGGAGAAGGAAATGAAAAGGTGAGGAGGAAAAAATGAAGAGAAGAGGAAGAGAAAAAGGAAAGAAAAACGCTGCCAAGTGCTTTGGCGCAATGCTTTCTCATAGAGCACATTGAGTTAAAGTAATTTAATTTTATTTTTTAAAATACGATTTTAATATAAATGTCCCTATCCTCTGTATTAAAGGCAGTCTTAATACCTACGAAAACTATATGAATTTTATTCTTTCTTACTTTTGCCATTTGCATAATGAGATTTTATGATGCTCTAAAATTAATAATGCGTTTATAAAATTAATTTTCGCAAGCTTGTCTTCTTAACACTATAACCAATAACTTGCATACAAATTTTGGAACATTTTCATCGAATAGTTTACAAAAAATACCAAATAATTGAAAAATAAACATTGTTTTAAAATTTTCAAAACGCTTTAACGTTACAACTACTCTAAGAAAACCAGTTTTCAAAAGTTCATTTTATTTAGGCAATCGTAAATAATTTCTATACATAATTTTAAGCTACTTCATCGAGTAGTTTACGTAAAATACCAAAAAATAAGTAAAATTCTATTCAAAATTTACAAAATGCTCTAAAATTAAAACTGCGCTAAGAAAATAAGTTTTTCCAAGCTTGCTTTAATTAGGCACTAACAAATAATTTGTATGAAAATTTTTGAGCAAATCTATCGAATGGCTTTTGTGTAATAGAAAAAAATGAAATATGAACATGTTTTCCAAAATTTTCTAAATGCTCTAAAATTAAAACTGCACTAAGAAAATAAGTTTTCCAAAGCTTGATTTATTCAGATAATAGTGAATAATTTGCATAAAAATTTTTGAGTAAGTTTATCGAATGATTATTGTGAAATAGAAAAGAAATTGAAAATAAAAATTTTTTTCAAAATTTTCAAAATGCTTCAAAATTAAATGTGCAATAAGAAAATTGAAGAAAATTAGTTTTCAAAAGTTCATTTTATTTTGACAATCATAAATAATTCCCATACATAATTTGAAGCTCCTTCAACGAGTAGTTTACGTAAAATATAAAAAAAATTAGAAAAATTTTATTCGAAATTTTCAAAATGCTCTAAAATTAATACTGCACTGAGAAAATAAGTTTTCCAAAGCTTGTTTTATTAAGGCCATTGCAAATGATTTCCATGAAAATTCTCGAGCAAACCAGCCGAATGGTTTTTGTGTAATAGAAAAAAAATAAACAATAGAGATTTTTTCCAAAATTTTCAAAATGCTCTTAAATTAAAACTACGCTAAGAAAATAAGTGTTCCAAAGCTTGTTTTCTTTAGACAGTAGCGAATGACTTGCATTTAAATTTTAGAGAAAATCTATCAAATGGTTTTCGTAAAATAGAAAAAAATTAAAAATAAAAATTTTTTTTTTAATTTTAAAAATGCTCTAAAATTAAAAGTGCACTAAGAAAATCAGTTTTCAAAAGTTTTTCTACTTTTGGCAGTCAAAATTAAGTTCCATACAAATTTTTAAACAAATTCTTCGAGTAGTGTACGTAAAATACAATAAAAATGAAAAATCGAAAGTTTTTTAAAATTCTTGAAATGACTCTAAAAAAAAACTACGCTAATAAAACCAATTCTCAATAGCTTCCGCACCAGTTGATCAAAAAATTGAATTGTATGGAAAATTTGAAGTAAATCCATTAAGTAGTTTTTAAGATTTTATTGGCCTAATAAATAGAAACATTTTTTTCAAAATTTCAAAATGCTCTAAAACTAAAACTAAGCTAAGAAAATCAGTTTTTTAAAATTTATTTTATTTGGGCAATCATAAATAATTTCCGTGCAAATTTTAAAGCAAATTCATCAAGTAGTAACAAAAAAAAAAAAATGAAAAATCGAATTTTTTTTTTTTTTAAACAACTCTAAAATGAAAACTACGCTAGAAAAACGAATTATAGCTTCTCAGCAAGTTAATCAAAAAACTAAATTCCATGCAAAATTAGAACCAAATCCATCGAGTAGTTCTCGAGATACAATTTACTAACTGAAATCATACATACACACATGCATACGCACACGCACGCACACACACACACACACACACACACACACACACACACACACACACACACACACACACACACACACACACACACACACACACACACACACACACACACACACACACACACACACATACAGACATTTTCTATAAACCCCTTTTTTCGACTCCCTGAGTCTAAATATGTACAAATTAATGAATAAATAGAAAAAAAAATTTTTTATCGATACAATGCTTTCTCTATGAGAAAGCAAAAAAGATACAAAAACAACGTAAACTAACGTAAAATAAACGGAAAAAATGAGGATCAAAATATGGTAAAAAGAAGAGAAGAGGAGGAGCTTGGTCGTAAAAATTTTCCTTACAACTATATAATTTAGAGATATATATTGTCATGGTATTCCTATTACCATGTTCGAATCCCGCGCGCTCTAGGACTTAAAACCGCTCGGCGTGCTGTCACGAGTACCGTCGTAGGCTAGTATGGTAAGAGTCATTCTAGACGAGTGAGAAGAAAGGAAGCGTTGGCGCGGCAGACATTTTCTGGTGCTCGTGGTGCACACATCAGGGTGGTTACTTGCCTGATATTTTATAGTTTATTTTAATCGTGATATTAGAGAGATCGGCTACGGCATCCGGAGGAGACTACAGGCACAAGGAAGTCCCAGATTCAGTTGGAGTGCTCCCCGTAGGAATCGACATTTCCAAGTGTCCGGCGTATATCGGCTGCCTTCTACAAGCCTCGCCGACCAGGTCGCGGCGTCCCGTTTCTTTAGCTGGCCAACGGCGTTATATTTCAAGCGTACGTATTTTGATTGTCATAGAAGTTTCTACGCGTATTTGTAAGTTTATCTTATTTTATATACTTGGCTAAGATTTCTTTCCTCGAAGAAATCTTAGCGTAGAGAGTGCGCGCGTTCATTGTAATATCTTATAATAATTTAGTTCGCGTCGCGTCCCCCCTCAGAATTATCTTTAGTAATTATTATTCTTCTTACTTTTTTATCTAAATCTATTTTATTGTATTTCTTTCATTACTAGTTTAATAAAGTCACGTTAAGTTAAAGACCTGAATCAATTGGCTTACCCCGACGCCTCCGCGGTCCTTATTTTTAATATATCATATAATATATATATTTTTGTATGGAATAAGGAAAGCTGTGCTGCCGGCATCGCGTCTCTCGTTAAGGTAAGAGAGAGAAAGAGAGAGAGAGAGACGCGCAGCGACGAGTATATAAGATAAAGTTTTGTCGCTAGTCAATATACATTTGACTAACTAGCACCATAGAGTTAGCCGCGTAATACATATATATGATTATTTTCTTACGAGTTGTCGGCAACTCTATTTATAATAAGATTTCTAGACTTAGCATAATTTGAGATTAAATTAATAGCTATTTCTTTTTTTGTAACGGGCAAAATAACCGTTACAATATATATTGTAACGGTACTCTACCGTGTTTGAATCTTGCGCGCTTAGGTATTAAAATAGAATAAACGCTCGGTCATATATCTCGTCTAAGACGAGTAAAGAAGTGCGTATCTTGACGACCGGCAAGCGAGCGAGAAGCGAGCCGGCCGCGAGGCGCTTCAGAGAGTTTCCGGCTACCGTTGCGTTAGCACGAAACCTAAGCCGCGCGGTGGTCATTTAGAGAATTTCGCCACGTGGACATATAATACGGTAGACTAAGTTCGCAATTGATAGAGCGAGACATTTTCTTAATTAAAAGTCGTGAGTTTATACCGACTTGCGTATTATATTATATTGGCTAGTTGCAACTCTCAGAAATTCTTTCTGTAGAGTTTTGCTTGACCGCTTTTCGCGCGTCTTAGCGGTCAGCCATTAAGTGCCAACAAATACTTTGATCGGCGTGCATAGGATTCCACCGATCTACGTCCAGGCAACCACGTTGGCAGAGCTCAGCGGAATTCAAGATTGGGAAGAGACGTATTCCAACGATCTACTCCAGAGCATTTACGTATTGGTTACGTACAGGGGAGAAGCTTCGATAACGGGCGAGCGGCGTCTACGTGCACGTAGGTAATTAGTGTAAGCTGGCCAGTGCGTTATTGTAAGTATAATTATACTGTGCGATATCCAAGTATCTCTTCCTCGAGAGATACTTGTTCAGGTATATTGTATCATCGGTTATATAACCGATCAGCGTCATAAGCGAGGATCATTTAGTTCGCGACGCGCCCTCCCTTTGCTCACTCTCTCAATAGACGCGTACATTACTTTTTATATATTATTCAATTTCATTCTCATTTAGTTTACGTTTTATCTTTGTATTTATATTTTTCTTATAATAAATTGATTCCGATTTTCTATTAAATCGTGCTTCATATTAATTATATTGCCTGACTATATATAACATAAAATATATATTTCCCGTTGCTTACTCCGACGCCTCCGCGGTCCTTGTGAGCAGTTATAAATTATTTAATAACGTAATATCATATATTTTAATATAACGTATTTTGGAACCTGCCTCACGAAGGAAAACTGCGCTACCGGCCACGCGTCTCTCGATCAGGTAAGAGAAAGAGAGAGAGAGACGCAGTGCGTGCAGCAAGCGACGAGTATATCAGATATGATTTTGTCGTTTATCAATAGGATTGATTAGCTAGCACAATCGGAGTTCGCTGTATAATATTTAGTGAAATTCTTACAAATTTCAGCAACTCTGCATATAGTAAAATTTAAGGACTTAGCTAAAGTTTACATTAAATTAAAAGCTAATTCTTTTTTGCAACGTGTAGTAAATTACCGTTACAATATATATATATATTTATTTATAAGTAAGCAAATCCGGTCTTTTGAATGCGCGCTACAGTTTGCTGCTATGGACTTCTGTATATTTTGTGCGCGGGACCGGCTTTTTGAATGCCGCATTCAAAAGACCAATTTCATTAATACATACGGTAATGGAAGGGCGGTGGGGGGAATCAACAATATTTTTATGTTTCATTGATGTTTTTGGCAATCGAAATAAATCATTAATAATAATCTGAAAATACCATTTTAAAGGTCTTATTGTAAGCTTTCATTATATACTTTGAAAAAATTAAAGAAGTGTTTTTTAGTTGGTAAAAAATTAACTTGCGTGATGAAATTCTGCAATTTATTATTTAATTGCAATTCTTTAATTTTTTCAATAACTAAGACTTAGTTATCGATTTTTTAATAAATGTCATCTGAAACCAGAAAAAAAACCTAATAAATCTCGTGTTTAGATTATAAATTTATCTAAAATATTTCTCTGCAACAGCAAATAAAAATTAAATAAATCTTCCGAAGCCTCCATAGAACAAAAACAGAATTGATATTTGTTTTAAAAATTGAGAAAATATTTAATTTCGTAACCTTCAAAGCCTGTAACCTCCTGTATTTGAAATGTCAGTTTTCAATACATTTAAAGTCAATTATAAATAAAAAAAACACCAAAATTGAAAAAAACAAATTTCGAAAATTATTGCAAAAAATGTGAATTTTTTTAGAATGATCCATATATTTTGTATACTAAATTTGTAGTTTTAATGTTGTTAACATATTCCAATATAAGAAATGTAATTCATAAAGTCCGTAATTTTTTTTTTTATAATCTAGTAATAAACATACTTAAAAATTATATCAGTAATTTTCGTACCGTATACATAATCTTTTTTCCGATAAATAATTGTACACTTATTTTGGATTCAAAATTTAAATTCCTCGCAGCCCACGCAGCAATCTTGTCTTAACATTGCTAAGAGGTTTCATGAAACATTTCAGTGTGATATTGCTGCAAACTTGCTACAGAAAATAATTCAAGTGATATTGCAAGGAACCTTTCATGAAAGGTTGCAGCGAGGTTTCTGCAAGGTTTTATAAAACATTTTATGAAATATTGCAAGAAACCTTTCATGAAAGGTTGCAGCGAGGTTTCTGCAAGATTTTAGAAACAATTCATGAAATATTGCAAGAAAACTTTCATGACATGTTTCAGCGAGGTTTCCAGCAAGATTTAGAAAACATTTCATAGAATATTGTAAGAAATCTTTCATGAAAGGTTGCAGTGAGGTTTTTGAAAGATTTTAGATTTATTTCATGCAATATTGCAAGAAACCTTTTATGAAAGATTGCATAGAGGTTTCCAGCAAAATTTAGAAAACATTTTATAAAATATTGCAAGGAACCTTTCATGAAAGGTTGCAGCAAAGTTTCTGCAAGATTTTAGAAATATTTCATGAAATTTCGCAAGAAACCTTTCATGAAAGATTGCAGCGAGGTTTCTGTAAGATTTGAGAAATATTTTATGAAATATTGGACGAAAACTTTCACGACATGTTTCAGCGAGGTTTTCAGCAAAATTTAGAAAACATTTCATAGAATATTGCAAGGAACCTTTCATGGAAGGTTGCAGCAAGTTTTCTGCAAGATTTTAGAAATATTTCATGAAATATTGCAAGAAACCTTTCATAAATGATTGCAGCGCGGTTTCTGTAAGACTTTAAAAACATTTCATGAAATATTGCAAGAAAACTTTTATTACATGTTTCAGCGGGATTTTCAGCAAGATTTAGACAACATTTTGATGGAATCTTGCATCGAACTTTCTATGAAAGATTGCAGCGAGTTTTCTGCAAGATTTTAGAAACATTTTATAAAATATTGCAAGAAACCTTTCACGAAAGGTTGCAGCGAGGTTTCTGCAAGATTCTAAAAACATTTCATGAAATATTACAAGAAATCTTTCACGAAAGGTTTCAGCGAGTTTTCCAGCAAGATTTGGGGAACATTTTACGAAATATCGCAAGAGACCTTTGATGAAAGGTTGCAGCAAGGTTCGCGCAAGATTTTAGAAACATTTTACGAGATATTGCAAGATACCTTTTATGAAAGGTTTCAACTAGGTTTCCAGCAAAATTTGATGAATATTTTATGAAATATTACGAGGTATCTTTTGTTAAAAGTTGCAGTAAGATTTCTGCAAGGTTTTTGACAAGATTTCTAAGATATCACAAAAAATATTGCTATGTACATTTCGCCAATGGTTATTACCATATTTTTGGCAATCTTTATAAAATATTCCAGAAAAGCGTTTCACAAAAAGTATCAGCAAAGTTTCATGAATAATTTCAAAATGAAATTGCAGCAAACCTTTCATAAACAGTTTCAGCAATAATTCCGCAAGTTTTTATAAAAGATTCTAAGAGCAGTCCAGATTCGATGTTCTTGTCTTATATTTGGTTTCCTGTTATTTACTCAAGTATTTATTGCTGTAGTTGTATTGTAAACGGGAAGTTGAGCGCAATAAGTATGTTATTATTATAAATATTTATGCGTAGGGTAAAAAAATCCATCAAATTGTTATTGAAAAAAGTAAAGAACGCATAAATATTAGAAACAAAACCTTTTATTTCAATATTCTCTACTTTTCTCAAAAACGATGCTGAGGAATTTTTTCTTCTTGTGCACAAATATTGATAATAATACTATTGCGCTAAACTAGTAATTTATAGATACAACGATTGATACTTAAGCAAATAAGAAAAACTTTATTACACAAGGATAGAAAATCCTGCCTACTATTAAATATTACTACAGCAAGCTTTTGGCAAGATTTAAGAAATATTTTACAAAATATTGCAGGAAACCATACGGAAAGGTATGAGCGTTGTTCGCGGCAAAATTTGGGAAAAATTTCATGAAATATTACGAGAAACCTTTCATGAAAGATTGCTGCAAGGTTTCTTGAAATGTTGCGGCGAGGTTTTCATGAAAGGCTGCTGCGAGGTTTTTAGAAATATTTCAACCGGGTTCTAGCGCGGACACATAAATGTTGCTGCAATATCTCATAAAAGGTTGCTACGAGGTTTTCTGCAAGGTTACGGCGAGATTTTCTGAAAAATTGCTGTGTGGTTGCTTGAAATGTTTTTGCTATTTTTCCCGCAAGATTCCTGTGAGGTTTCTTGAAATGTTTCTGTTACATTTCCTGAAAGATTGCTGCGAGGTTTCCTGCAAGGTTGCGGCGAGGTGTTCTAAAAGATTGCTGCAAGGTTTCTTGAAATGTTTCTGTTACATTTCCTGAAATATTGCTGTGAGGTTTTCATGAAAGGTTGCAGCGAGGTTTTCTGAAAGATTGCTGCGAGGTTTTTAGAAATATTTTAACCGGGTTCTAGCGCGGACATATAAATGTTGCTGCAATCTTTCATGAAAGGTTGCTGCGAAGTTTCGAAACTTTCATGAAACCTTGCAGCAACCTTGCAACAATCTTTCATGCTGTGTGGGCTTGCTCTAAAGTTAATGTTTCTTCTACAGATTACGCATTGCTCAACATTACTGGCGCATTGGTAATAACAGCAACAATATCCGCATGGTGAAAATGCTATCTCTATTCGTTTATCGAAGCAAACTTTACATTTATTTTGTGAAGAATCATCTGTAGAAAGTATATTTCGAAGGAAACGGCAGCGATTATTCCATTTTTTATGTTTTGATAATAAATCCTCACCAATTTCCCACCTACAGATCTCTGTAGAGCATTCAAAACAACGGACTTTGTCAATTTCACCTGTATAATAAAATCCTGCGGTGGCCAGGTCTTTGGGCTTTGATACACGTCTGATATTTACTAGACTAATGTTTTGTCGATCCAACTATTATGCGTGCTATCAAATCCGAGCCACTTTACATATACTTGCTTGCCGCTTCTCTTCAGAACTTTTTCTACACGACAGACGTCTGGATACTTGACTTTCTGAAGTTCTTCTTCGTAGAATTTGTTGATCTTGATAGTCTTTGAGACGGTACGTTGTCGGCTGCGTTGCTTTAACTTGTTCAGTCGTAAATATTTCAGCAGACCAATTAGGTGTGTATACTTTTTCGAATACTTGTTTCAACTTGTTCTTACTTTGTCACCAACCTTGAATTTTGTTTTTTTCTCACAACTATGCAAGCAAATCGTGCGCGAAACTGAGATTCATTTGCAACTGTAACATCTTTTGGTTTAGCACATATCGTTCGATGTTTTGTATTGTCGTAAGATTTTAGTAGATCAGGTAAAATATCGATCCATTTATAGTTACCAGGTAAGCTGAACTTCATGCACGTTTTGTGTTTGAGAATAAGATCGAAGCGTTCGCAAATTAATGCTTTGAGATTACTATACGTTAAGTATAAGTTAATTTTGTATTGTTGCATAAGATTTTTAAAATTAGTATCATAAAACTCTTTGCCTTTATCTGTTTGTGAATTTTCCGGTACTCGAACCGGAATCCGGTACCCTGTTGCAATATAGATTTGCTTGCAGTAGAGACTTCTGCTCCAGTTTTTTGTTTCACAGGAACAGCAAATGCGTATTTGAAAAAAACATCTATAACTGTAAGCGTGTATTTGTAGCCTTTGTTCTCTTGAGAATAAGGTTGCATCTCCACTTGAATTTGATAGGAAATTCGTAGAATAAAATCTGTTAACATCGTGAGCATGCAATTGACTATTAACTCTGATCACAAATTCAGTTTCACAGCACATAAAAAAGGTCTAAGTAAAGCAAAATGAAGGTATTAATTTAAAAAAAAAAGTGGCGCTAGGTGTATTTCGCACAGTCAGAGTTATAAAATTAGTAAATACCCATATAGAAATAATTTTCGTAAATATCTGTAAATATCTGTAAATATCTCTAAACAACTGTGAATAATTAATAAAAAGTATTAAGACTGAAACATTAATAAAAGTTATTTACACTTATTTATTATTATTCACAATTATTTATAGTTATTTAGTTATTTACGATTACTAACTGGTTTTAAAAGTTATTTACTATTATTTACAAACACTTACAGTTACTTACTCTTAATTACTATTATTTACTATTATTTATAATTTTCAAAATTTTTAGGTAAGTAAATAGTTTATTGTTATTTATAATTATTTATGATGATTTACAGCTATTTATAGTTATTTACTTTTGTTGTCTTGGATAATTTTTCGAAGCGTGAGTGAAAGGTGATGGTCCCGGTCGTATTTTTCGCATTGACAGAAGACTCATGGCTCAAGTATACGTGAACCTCCTTGAAAATGAGCTTCTGCCAAGTCTACGAAAACGATATGCAGACGATGAGATGCCAATGTATATAGTGGAGGATAATAGTCCTATACATACTGCACATATAGTGCGTGATTGGTACGCAGCGCATCTCCAGCTTCAGAGATTTGACTGGCCACCACGTTCACCAGATCTCAACATCATCGAGAATGTCTGGTCATATATGGTGAAAGAATGGAGACCTGAAATGGCACGAAATCGTGAGCAGCTCGTGGAACTCGTTCAAGAAACATGGACTGCCTTATTTGATAATCCAGAATATTTTCATAATTTATTCGATTCTGTCCCACAAAGATTGCAGAAAGTGATAGATAATAAAGGTGGATTTATTGATTATTGATTTTTGATGACTTTATCTTAGAAATGATTAAGAAATCTATTAAATTTTGATTTTGAATTTTTTTCCAAGCTTTGTTTGCACACTGCACATGCGCAAGCAGCACACAAAATACACCTTTTTTTTGTTGTGATCTCATAAAAGTAGTTCATAAGATTTAAAATTATAAAAGTTTTAATGTTATTAATTAGTTCTTATAAAATATGTAAAAATTTAGAATTAAAAGTTTCGTTCAAAGTTCGTTTGCACACTGCACATGCGCAAGTAGCGCACAAAATACACCTATTGTGATTTCATAAAAGTAGTTCATAAGATTTAAAATTATAAAAGTTTTATGTATTATTATTTAAGGTTTTGAATAAAGATATGATATAAGAAATTTTGCTTTATTTTTTAATTTCAAAGTCATTTATAATCATTAAAACGTAGTTCTAAGTTAAAATTTTTATATAATTATATATTTTAAAGAATAATTTAAAAATTTTGTTATTATAAAGTTTTCAAAGTATTTATAGTTATATCAAATATAAATGAAGTGCCTAAAATATATAATGTTAAAAAAATATTTTTCAATACATTTTTAATTTGCAGTATTGGTTGTATTAAAGAAATGTTAAATTTTTAAATAACAAACACTCGTTAAGAAATTTAAAATTTAAAATTCTTCCTTGTTCAGTTAAATTTATATCCAGTAAAAATTTATATCCTTCAGGATGTAAGATAGGATATTTAAACAAAAGCATACTGGAACGAGTCCATTCATTTACTCAGTAGTTAATTAATAAGCATTCCTGTAGAAAGAAATGAGGTGCATGTCTTGCTTCAACTGTTTGCAAGCGAAGAAGCTGCAGTTTCATAATAAAGAAATAAAAATAAAATTTCAATAAGTAAGAAATTAATTTCAAATTTGATTGGAGACGATGGGTTAATAAAATTATGGAATCATAAAAAGCTTTGATTACGTAAACAAGTATTCATAGAAAACACACATTATGTCATGTTAATTGTATGTAATCTGATATAATTATTATTCAAAAATATTATAAATTTAATCAAACATTCTCAAGTGTTATAAAGCATAAGACTTGTGGATCATGACTTTTTTTTAATTAAATCATGTCTAAAAGTATAATATTTGTAATAATTAAAAAATTAATATTCAAAAATAAATTATGTTTTGGAATCATAAATAATGTTAAAGCCGCTAAGATTAGATAGCAGGTGCAAGCTACCAACAGAGTAAAATCAACGAAGATAGACGCTTATAGAAGCGTACTTTAAATGGGCGGACAGGGGCTCAAAATCTAAAGCTTATGTCCTCCAGCCGCGTAGTGGCGCTACTAAAATGTCATGTACCTATATATACCAATGTTTTCATATATATAGATATACACGTAATGTTAAAGTGTCCTCCAAAAGCTGGGCCCCCAAAGTTAACCCAGAAGTATGCTTCTATAAGCGTCTATCTTCGTTGGTAAAATAGAGTAAAATTCCTTTATTTGCCATTAACAGAACCATGGATGCTGTATTGGTTACATCGAGGAGATGTAAATATTGGAATACTGGAATAACAAACACTTGTCAAGAAATTAAAAGTTTAAAATTCAGGGGTCAAGTTTATATCCAGTAAAAATTTATATCCTTGCAGATACAAGATAGGATATTTAAATAGAAGCATACTGGAACAAGTCCATTTATTTACTGATTAGGAGAGTATCAGACCTCCAGATCACGGATTTTGCTCAAACGTTGGGATAAGTTTTCAGATGTCAAAATATGAAAGAAAACAAAATTTTAGATCCCAACGCTCAATATTTCTCTAGTTACCGGCAATTAAAGAAAGTCACAAAAAAAGTTACTAGATTTTCAAACGCATATAGTTCCTTAGCATTGATACTTAGAAACATGAAACTTTTTTTAAATGAAAGCTAAGCTCAAATCCTTTCAAAATAGCATCTACAGAATCTCAAAATATTATTTTTTCCCGAAGTTACAGCGTAATAAACATTGGACCTGATTTTTCTTTTTAAAACATTAATTAATAACAAAAGCTGAAATTGGGTCTAATGTTTATTACACTATAACTTTGAGAAAACATAATATTTTGACATACTATAACTACTATTTCGAAAGGATTTGAGCTCAGCTTTCATTTAAAAAAAGTTTTAAGCTCCTAGCTATCAATGCAAAGAAACTATATGCGTTTGAAAATCTAGTAACTTTTTTAGTGGTTTTCTTTAATTGCCGGTAACTAGGGAAATATTGAGCGTTGGGATCTAAAATTTTGTTTCCTGTTTATATTTGGACATCTGAAAACTTATCACAACATTTGAGCAAAATCCGTGATCCGGAGGTCTGATACTCGCCTAGTGAGTAGTTAATTAATAAGCATTCGTATAGAAAGAAATGAGATGCATGTCTTGCTCCAACTGTTTGCAAGCGATGAAGTTACAGTTTCCTTGTTTCTCAGTTTATCAACTCCTCGATAAGTTCCAGATATTGAAGTTGATCTAAAGTACGATGCTGCTGTTAAAATAGCTAATAATGGAGCCCGTATACATAACTCTGGTTCATAATTGATTAATTACAACAATAATTTTATGAATCATTAATTTATGTAAAATTTTATTTAAAAAAATTGAATAAAATTATGTAAATGTTGAAAGCAATGCACTGAAAAAAAAGCCGATGTCACACGCTGCGAAGTCGATTGTTGTGAATGATTCGGACAACATTCGCAGCTATTAATAACGGAAAATCGCAATATAAGAGTGCGTAAAAATATTGCAGCCAATCATTCCAACTTTCTGTATAAAAGATTACATTGATCGGAGCAGAGCGCTGTGACTGAGCTGCGTTGTGGCTCGTTACGGCTCTCCGTAGTCTACGGCACAGAAAGTTGAATCCAAGCCCAGCGACTAAACTGCTTTGTTGCTCGCTACAGCTCTCCGTAGTCTACGGCACAGAAAGCTGAATCCGAACACAGCGATTTATTGCGCGGTCGCTCGCTTTGAATGCCGATCTCAAGCATTGCGACAACGCTTTGAACCTTCGAGCATATACTACTGGAGGAAGCCTCCCAGCTATTAACTGCGTTATAAGGCGAAGAGAGAGAAAGCCTCTATTTTGGTACGTGCTATCTCTCTCTCACTTTCTTAGTGGGGAACAGAAGCAGCCAATCAAATCAGGCTAGAAAGAGACAGCACGTACCAAAATAGAGGCTTTCTCTCTCTTCGCCTTGTAATGCTTGCTGCCATTCGGAGGCTTCCTCCAGTAGTATATGCTCGAAGCTTTGAACACGCTTGCTTGATTAATAATTAACATTGAAAAAATGATAATTTTTACTTCCTTTTATATTTTTTTTAATGTTCATGTAATTATGTGAATTCATGATTTTGAACTATTTTTAAAAATTTATAATTTATAAGTACAGCTATTAATGCTTTAATATCTTTGATTATTTTTTTTTATTTTTAGATTTATTAGGACATATTTAAAGTTAAATAGTTAAAAAACCATACTAATAAAATAAATCAATAACAAATAAATCTATTAACAAATCTAAAAATAAAATAAATAAAAAATTGAGAAAGAAAATAACTTTTCTTAACAAACAATTTATGTGATTATGGATGATAAAATTTATGAAGTTATTACTAAACATTAGATTACCTTAATTATATTGTTCTAAATTTCATACGCAAGTTGTATTCACTTGCTGCAAAAGGGAAAATATTTACAGATGATTTTTATGCTATTTTAAATTCTTAATCAATTTAGGTACATAATAAATAATTAATAAATATTTCCAAGTAAAAAATACTCAAAACCTGGTAGAACTAAGATTTATTGGTAATATCGTCACTACATATTTACACATGATATCTGATAAAAATGTTCTTGTACGTTTTCTTCAAAACAAAGTGCGTTTGAAGAAAGAAAATCTTATGATTGATTAAAAATGACTGTTTTAAATACTTTTCCGCAAATTCAGGTGTTTTTAGAAATTTTCTTCGTTGTCGCTGAAATTTATTCGTTCTTTATAAAAAAATATTAAGTCAGTTCATTAAATACCAAATCAAGTTAGGCAGTTTTTGTGTATATTCAATAGTGATTTTTCACCAAACAGGTAAGTTAAAAAGTCTACATATTGTCATTTTTAAAAATTCAATTATATTGTACATGTTATTTTCAACAAAAATTGTTCTATTTAGTTTTCATAATACTTTGATACTTTTTAATAGAAAATTTATTAAAACATTAATTTAACCAAAAAATTTGAATAAATAAAAATATTCCATTACTTGGAATTTTTAACAACAAAATTTTTTATTTTTATTTTTGAAACCTAATGAAACATATTCTCAGACTTATTGATTTTTATTATTTAGCCGTGTAAATTGATGTAAAATTTTTCGTATGTATATATATATATATATATATATATATATACAAGTTCTATGGATTTAATATTATAACTAAGAGTATTATTTTATTAAAATTTCATAAAATGGAATAAAATAATATATGAACGAAAATAATTTTAAATAAATTTCAAAGATATATTGGTACATCTTTAAAAGTTTAAACTTTAAATATCACTTTTTTCAAACAATTTTTAAACAGTGACTATTCTATTACATTAAAAAATACACAACTGTTTGCGAATAAATTATTCTTTTTTGAAACTATGAAACAAAATTCATTTTTTTAAAAGCTATATTGCACGGTACCTTGAAAATTTCATCAATAGTATCAAATATTTTCGAAAAATGATATGAATGATTTTTGCATAAATGGTATGGAAAAAAGCAAATTTTCGAAGGTTCTTTCATTAAATATAATTTAAACTTAGTTTTATTATATTTATTTTATTTATATTTAGTGACGATATTACCAATAAATCTTAGTTCTACCAGGTTTTGAGTATTTTTTACTTGGAAATATTTATTAATTATTTATTATGTATGCAGCGTATGACATCGGCTTTTTTTTCAGTATGGTTCTGTCAACTATTATATTTTAGAAGGCACTCATTATGTCATACTAACTTTATTAAAATTAATATAATTATTCATAATAGAAAAATTAGAAGTTTATTCAAGCATGAAATTTGTAGATCACGTTTCTTTCAGGTATATGCATATTTATATATTTAATAAATAAAAAGTTGTATTAAAACATAGTTTATGTATTACAATTGTAAATTTAAATTGTATTAGAATTAATGTAGTTAATTATTTTTAAAAAAATCATAAATTTTCTAAAAAGTTTTAATAATAAAAAATTATAAAAGTTTGATGTTATATTATTTAAAGTTTTAAATAAAGAACAAATTTTGCTTTATTTTTTAATTTTATAATTATTTATAATTATTAAAATTTATTTTCAATTCATTTTTTTATACAATTATATATTTCAAAGCATAATTCAAATTAAAATTTAGTTTCATCTTTTTTATATAATTATAAATTTGA
The DNA here is from genome assembly GCA_017163975.1 of Anastatus disparis. Lineage (NCBI taxonomy): Eukaryota > Metazoa > Arthropoda > Insecta > Hymenoptera > Eupelmidae > Anastatus > Anastatus disparis. Next base: position 3,632,496 of record JAFFSR010000349.1, on the reverse strand, counting down.
CAGGATAATTAAAAAATTTTGATGCTGTTTTACCAACAGAGTGCAATTGACGAAGTTGCAAAGATTGATGATTCGGAACTCGATGTATAATTCATAGTTCGCTTGCGCCATAGACTAAATATGCGACGTTGTCATTTTAGGTACACCTTCGGAAAAAATCATTTAACGGTAAGTGTACATGCGATCCGAAAAATTATGTAAGACAACGAAAGTAAATAACTATAAATAACTGTAAATCATCATAAATAATTATAAATAACAATAAACTATTTACTTACCTAAAAATTTTGAAAATTGTAAATAATAGTAAATAATAGTAATTAAGAGTAAGTAGCTGTAAGTGTTTGTAAATAATAGTAAATAACTTTTAAAATCAGTTAGTAATCGTAAATAACTAAATAACTATAAATAATTGTGAATAATAATAAATAAGTGTAAATAACTTTTATTAATGTTTCAGTCTTAATACTTTATATTAATTATTTACAGTTGTTTAGAGATATTTACAGATATTTACAGATATTTATGAAAATTATTTCTATATGGGTATTTACTAATTTCATAACTCTGACTGTGTGAAAGACACCTAGCGCCACTTTTTTGTTGAAATTAATACCTTCATTTTGCTTTACTTAGACCGTTTTTATGTGCTTTGAAACTGAATTTGTGATCAGAGGGAGTTAATAGTCAATTGCATGCTCACGATGTTTACAGATTTTATTCTACAAATTTCCTATCAAATTCAAATGGCCATATCTCAGTATCAGAAGCACCTAGAAACTTTTATGAAAAAGGAAATTAAAGATCTTTAAACTTACTTTAAAGTTATGTTGGTTGTTTGAATAAAAAAAAAATATTAAGTGCTTTTAACCTCAAAATACACGAGAATAAACCCGTTTGAGTAAAATTTTTTAATATTTCAAGAGCAACAATTCGGAAAAAAAATTTTTCTCGGCTCTAAAATCACCCCATAAGATATTATTTCAACTTACGGCAATAGAAAAAGTGTGAAAGAGGGTCTCAAAAAATTTTTTTCTATCATAGCTGTATGTAGAAAAAAGAAAAATAAAAAAAAACAATAAAAAACAGTTTTTTGTGATTTGGCAAGGTTAAATCTCTATTCCAACAAGGTATTCCAGCTGCTTTTTCAATTTTTAGTATAAACACATCGATCTAAGGGTTGGGAGCGATGCTCAGTAAGTTTCGGGAAATAACGACCTGTCTAATATATATATGTGTGTGTGTATAGATTAAAGAACGAAAAATTTTAAGAACAGTGCAACGGCAGTACGCGAGTTGAGACGAGTGTATTTATATACAAATCAATGAAAATTAAAATCAAACGCATTGAATTGAATACATACATACGTATATAGATCAAACAAAACATTATAAAGATAGTACAACGGCAGTATGTGATTGAGACGAATGTGTATACATATACAAACAAATTGAATATTAACTTATTCTAAATCAAGCTTGTGCGTATGAGTACATATAACATGAAGTGCACTAAATATGTTATGAGGAAGGATACGCTAATAATATTATCTTAAATTAATAAGTTAAAAATCAACATTAAATTTTTTTTGCTTAATTCTCACGCATGATATCGCTTGCGTTCGGTGTATTGTATGTGTGAAAGACAGCATAAATACAAACTGGTCAATATTGAGGAGAATAAAGAGAAATATTACTTGTGTTCGGCATATCACTCTGAATTTGCAATTTCAAAAATTCCAATTGTTTAATATTGCTTGTTTTTGGCATATTAAATTCATTGTTGTAGAAAATTAAGAGGGGTATAGCTTGTGTTCAGCATGTCACTCTAAATTTCTAACCTCAAAAGGTAAAATCGTTTAATACTGCTTGTGTTCGGCATATTAAATTGATTTTTTGTCGGAATAATCATAAAGGGTCAAAGAATTATCGATGAACTAGTATTCGGTATTATTTTGAATTTTTAATAAACTTATTATGTTCAACAAATAAAACTAAATTCTAAATCAATTGATACTGCTTGTGTTTAGCATATCCAATTTTTTTTTTTTTAATTGCGATAGTAGCTTAAAGAATAATTAATTAACAAGTAAATTATTTTTAAATTTTAATTAATGTGTTTAAATTCAGTGGAATTTAAGGTAAAATTAAGAGAGATATAGTTTGTGTTCAGCATGTCGCTCTGAAATTATAACCTAAGCCATTTGTTTTCTAGATAACCTATATGTATCCAGCAAGAAATTCAACCTCGTTATAAAGACAGTGGAATAGAAAGAAAGTGAAACAGAAATTGCTTACGATTCATTGCTTAGACTAGTAATTCTGTTGTAACGGCTCGTATTGATTTTGGGTATAATTATTAAATTCAACATAAATATGTCATAAGGATAACTATATTATTTAAAAGATAGAATAATTTTTAGTTATAAGAAATTTAAATTACATTAAAAGTATAAGTAGGACTTCATAGTTACCTACTGAGGTCGATAAGATAACTCAAATGTATATATATAGATATACTAAAATGATTATAGAAATAGAATGTTCTATTTCTTTTAATGAAGAAGTATTATCAATATTTAATTGTTAATAATAAAATGTAACTTTCTAAAATAATTGTGTATATATAAATAGAACATTCTATTTATATAATATGTATAAAAATGATTACTCTATTTAAAGTTTAAAGATATAAATTAAAAAATTAGCTTTTTTAATTAATAAATAATAAAATTAACTATAAAAAATAGTCTTTTGAAATGTAAAGGAAATAGAATGTTTCTTTTACTAATATATTTATCTTAATTAAATGTTTCTTTTGTAAATATATAAAATAAAAGTTATGGAACATTCTATTTCCTAAATAGAACTTCATAGAAGGTTTATGAAACAGTATAAAAGAGCGTGAATCGAAGCAAGCTGGCTCATTTATCTTTTAGATGTTCGACCATGTAACATCTAACATGGATACTATATTCATTCAATCTTATACTGTCAGAAGTATAAGATTTAAGCATTCTGTCTTAAAATACTAAGTAACTTTTGAATCTTTGTAAAATATATATTTTCTTAATTTTTTAATAAAAAGATTACGTGTTTCAAATTTAAATGAGACTGTGTTTAAAAAGTTATTGATAAAAGTATAACTCATCTCATCTCATTAATCATTTTTCATATAAATACTAAACAAATTAATTATCGCACATCTAAGAGTATTGCACTCAAAGATGTCGTCGATTTAAACACTTCTCTACATATCTCATATAATAAAAAAGTTGATTATCGCACTCTTTAGAGTATTGCACTCAACGGAGTCGTCGATAATAACTTTTATCATTCTACCCTCTCATCCACACGGAAAGAAAATTATAAATTATCGCATCTCTAAGAGTATTGCACTGGAGGAGATCGTCGATAAACATAATTTTCTTATACAATATTGTTGTATGCACCTTGTATATGCATGGAATTAATTAAAATAATGAAGTAAATTTAAATTCAGTAATTAAAATATTACCTGGCGACCGTGAATAAAGTCGGGAACGCTTCACTGTTTTGAAGGAAGAAAAAGAAGACCGATCGTTAATGCCCTATTGTACGACAGATGGCCACATTATGGAAGACGGAGCGATGGATATGACTCAGAGCGAGGACAGAGCCAAAAAGACAGAAAGGCATTGCAACATGACAAAGTTATAAGAAGACAGAGAAAGAAGATAGAAGAAAAGGAGACAGAAAAGAAAAAAAAGGATAGAAGAAAAAGAAGACAGAAAGAATGAAGATAGAGAAAAGACAATGAAGACAGAAAAGACAAGGCAGAAAAGGAAAATAGTTTAAAAGACAAAAGGAAGCATAACACAGCTATAGAAGAATGCAATAAATCAGCTAACAAGACGGAAGAAAAAAATACGAGATTCAGACAGCAAACTGAATCGCATTGGAAGAACTCGATTCCGTAAAGAAAACAATGAAAGAAGTTGAAAGAAAAAAAATTAAAAGTTACTTTACGATGTAGAACATAAGTTGATAGACAGCTTCATTGCAGCATTTATCAAAGAAAAGCAAGCGATGCTAGCATAGTTTAAAAATTTAATGATGGATGATTTAAAACACATCATCAAAAGGTACAAGTAGTGAAGGAAGTATTAAAAGTATTAAAAGGCAGACAACAGATAAAATGACAGACCGTAAGAATAAAAGGAAATCGTCTTAGCAGCTTAAAAGGCAGAAACAATGACAAGGCAGCTACTAAAGAGAATGAGACAGCTGAATAGACGTAACAAAAATCACGAGATTTAGACAGCAAGCTGAACCGAATGTTGGAGAGACTTGGTTCTGTTAAGAAAACTATAAAAGAAGGTAAAAGAAACAATCAGATACGCCATTGAGAAACACAGAAGTATATGGGCGGTGTATAGGCAGCATTTATCAGAGAAAGGGAAAATATGGCAGCCTACTTTGATAAAATAATGGATAAACTTGAAACAAAATATAAGGAGATACAATTAGTAAAGGAAACACTCGAGACACAGCTGACGGATAAGACGTTAGACTCTGAAGCTAAATAGAGAAATCACTTTAAAGACAGAAAAATGACAGTTGATACAAAAGTGAGAGAATCAATGAATAATGTAAGTAATGATTTTTAATATAAATATTATTGAGTCAGAATAGTTAAAAAAAAAAGACTCAACTGTTTTAAACAACGACGGTGAACGTATAAACAAATCAGAAAATTATGTTCAATTGAAAAACTGATAAAATAGCCAATAAAAATGACAGTAAAATTAATGATGTTTCTGAACAGCTGACAGAAAAATTAAAACAAGGTTTACTAATAAAGACAGGTCGGTAAAACGCGAGAAGTTAAGAACACTAATAAAATATGAAAATTTCGTCAGTTATTTTTACGTCTGATTTAAGGCCGTTGGATTTGTTATTTATTATTATTATTATTATTAAGCACCCAAAGTAGGACAAGACTTTATGACAGAGTGTATGACAGAAAAAGGACTGACATTTTATAAACAAAAATTATTTATTATGCAGGTAGGAAGCCGAACGATGGAAAAACCGAGCACGACAGTCAAGGCAGCTTATACTGGTACAGTTAAGAAAGTAAGATGCTACAACTATATACATGGTTATACAGATGAGTGTGACGACTTGAAATACTAAGCTGATAACTACACATGAAGAGATACAAGAATGACAAAGTATCTTTACAGTTGAAGTTTACATAAAACCATGTTGCTGCAACGTATCCAATATGACTGAGGTTGTAAGAAAATAACGGAGAAGTATACGAAATAAAATTATGTAAGACCAACGAAAATAAAAGTTGAACAGGTCGAATTTATTTATTTTCAGTTATATTAATATTTATGCATCTGTCTTTATTAACAATAAAGAAAGATGCATAAATATCAATATAACTGAAAATAAATAAAGACAAAAATACAAATCTTGAATCAAAGGGAGAAGGAAGTGTAAATGATAATAAGACTGGAAATAAAATTATAATATTAGATAAAGTTATTGGTGAAGAAAATCTGCATGTAAAATTAACAATAAGATAGAAAACAATAATTCAAGACAGAGACAGACTTCAGATTATTCAACATCAAGAGAAAAAATAAAAAGACAGTTTAATTGAAAAATCTGAATAAAACAAATTTATTAGAAATAAAAATTTAATAAAGTTTGAAAATATAACTTTTGACAGAAAATTACACAATTCAAACGAGACTGAAATTAGTGAAGAATGTCATTGAGAATCTGAAATTCCTAAAACATCAGATTATAAGGGCAAATAATTGTGCCATATTGTGGTATGTCTAAATAGACCACGCGTCAGTTGAATATTAAAAGAAATGGCAGTTGAAAATTGGTAAAAATCAGAACTCTACGAAAATAGAGATGTAAGATTTAACAAAAATCAGTCAACAAAGACGGTTATAAAAGAATAAATGAAAGACTAGAAAATTTTGAAGGAAGAAATATAGACAGACACATGATTTGTAGATTTTAATAAATAGGTTAAGAAAATTGACTCAGAAATACAAAGAACGGAGGGAGAAAATAAAATGACCAGTAGGACGACCGAGAACAGAACCTAAATAAAAATTGAATAATCGACAAGAAATAAAAGGACAGAAAATAAAAAGACTAATTAGACGACCGAGAAAAAGTCAAAACCAATGCAATAAATCAGACAGATAAAGAAATTCATACATTATTGCCAAAAATAAATGATTATCAAAGCAAATATATGGATACTATGAAAAGGAAAACAGCAATAGACTGAAGCAAATAATGAAATGTTAGAATCTACGAATAAAATCAATGTTTAAAGACTGATAGTTAGATTTAACGTAATCTGAAATAGAAAAAAATCTAATAAGGTTAAACGCAAACAGATATTTAAAAGAACGACAGAAGCTTAAAGTAGAGAAAGAAACAAAGACGGAAATATTTGTGATTCACCAGAAATCTGTGCACCAGTGTCACCACTACTTTTGATAAAGTCGATATTAGCGACGGTAAACAAATTATATTTGAAAATATGTCTATTTATCAATAAATCATGTTTATTTATCAAGTATTACCAAGACAGTCTCCTGATTTTGAATATTTATGTAGATAATATCGTATTAGTATGAAACAGTATATAAATGTTAGAAAATAATGAGATCTAGCCTAAAACAGGAATTTGAAATGACTGATATGGAGAGCCCAAAAATATTTTTAGGCTTAGAAATTAAAAGAGACAGACAGAACGGACTACTAAGTCTAAAGAAAAACAAATTATATAAACAAAATGCTGACAAAATTTCACTATGATCAAGTACATTCTTAAAGAACACCTATGGTAACAAATCACGTGACTAAACGAAAGAGAAGACAGCAAAACAGACTGAAGAGATAAACGAGAGATCAATGACAGAAAATCAATGCAATTGACTATTATAGAGAAGTAGTGGACACACTAATGTATTTTCAAAAAGCAAGCAGGCTAGACGTCAGTTATGCTGTAAATGTCTTGATCAGACATTAAATCCGACAGAAATAAATGTCATGAAGAGACATTAAATATATCTGTCTGGTGAATGGTTGAATGCGTTTTCACATGATTAAAAGGAAACGAACATCTTGAAGGTGAGTTTAAGGGATAAAATGACAGCTAATAGAGACTGATATCATTGCATTTAATGTTGAAAGAATTATTGCAATGAGAGCTGTTACCAATGATATTTTGGTACAATAATAAAGCAGCTGAATTAAATGTAACGATAGGTAGTGAAAATTAGCTAAGACATATGACAGAAATCAAAGAACTTTAAATAAAAGAATCTGTAACACGAGGATTAACAAATGTCAGCTGGATTTTCTCTAAAATTCAAATAGCCTATATGCTCGAGAAACTATTGTTGTTTGAATTGCAAGAACGACTGTGAAAATTATCACTAAACGACTGATAAGACCGACTATATTTTTATTGCACTTATATTTCTGCTAATCATTTAAATTTGTGTGTATTTTAGATTTCAAAGGAAACAATATCAAAAGGATGGCATGATCTATCAAAGAATAAAGCTGATCCAATGCACGCACAACCCGGTATATTCAGTAAGGTAGCACCACCTATTACAGCGTGATACGGCTGGCAACTCTCCGAAATTAGTCCATGGATATCGCTCGAGAAGAAAGGAGCTTAGAAACTTATTATTTTATTATTAAAGTTTTGAACAATTAAAATAAAGATTATTTATTTCTTCTAATTGAAGTGTACGATTTTAAATTATTTATAATAATATTTAAAAGTAAATTATAAAACAAATTTTTGATCAAGTGAATTTTAATGAATTTTATTTCAATAAATCATATTTTCAATTGTGGGTGATCTTGGTTTAGAGTGAATAAATTTTTAATTAATCTCTTCTAAAAAAGATTTTTATAAAATATAACAAAAATTTATTCCATCTTTAAAGTTTATAAAATTATATTCTATATATCCATAAAATATAATAATATATTAATTAGTTTTTAATTTTTTTATGAATTTTTTTTCATTAGCTCTAGCCAATGAATTTTTTAGTGTTCATGCAAAAATTGGAGCATGCATTGTTTTTTATCTTTATTTTTTGTTGCTGTATTTACATACTCTTGAGTCAAATGAACAGCTGCACTATCATTTACGACTATTAATTTCTTCAGTTTTCTCGAGACTCTAAATAAGATTGTTGATTTTTTCTTCGTACTAGAATCATGAGTCATGAATTATTCACTAAGTTTTAACCTTTTGAAGAAGTCCAAACTTCAAATATTTATAAAAAAATCAAGGCTTTTTTCCCGGAGCATCCTGATGCCGATATCAAATGCATTAAATCTTTCAAGGGTTTCCTCTTAAGGATCCAGAGTTTAGGTGACAGATACCATAGACGATTCCTAAATTTATTCATTTTAGTGTCAGATATGTCTTGGGCTATATCTTTATATTCAACTGATGATTTGATTAACTTCAAATCATTATTTGATACAGCAATGGGTAAGGATGATGTATATCGTGGTTCCAAATATACAAAGACAATAAATATTCATAAAGAATAAAATTTCTTCACTTTTTTTTTCTTTCAATCTGAATGCATCTCTGCACAAAAATATTTTTAACCAATATATCGCTTTAAACGTCACACATGCGGGATGACAAGCACCTGGCTTTTTAATTTAAAATTTCCAACCCCTAGAAAAAAAGACCCAACTGCACCAATTCTTTATAATCATCTCTAGGCTGCACTTCGTTCAGGAAAGTTTTTATTAAATCAATCACACGAGGGATTTCTTTCTTCAATTTTGGTTCCAAACTCTCTAATCCCTGTTGAAAATAATTAGGTAACTTTATCATGTAAAAAAATGATATACCTTGTCATGTGACAAAGCGTCCCAATATATCACATGATTATGTTATATGATTTTGTTATGTGACAAAGTTATGAAATAAAAACACATAAGATCTTATGTAATTTTATTCGAGAATGAAGTAACTAGCTAAATATATAGTATTTTCATAGAAAGCAAAAATAATAGAAACAAATAATAGTTACAAATACTGGTTAAAAATATTGATATATTTAAATGTATTGTAGCTATATTCATGTATACTTTACTTATATGATTGTACATTTACGAAAGAAATGCAGATAATAATAGCTTCCATGTCATGTGGGCTGTTTATCTAGTTTTTTTAAATATTATTTATGTTTCATAGTAGAAATAGTTACAATTCTATACTTCTTCACTTGTTTCCCAGATGGACATGCAACTTCATTTTATAAGAATTTAATGTGATTTTGTTATGTGATTTTGTTATATGATTCTATTATGTGACAAAGTTATGTAATAAAATCACATAAAAAAATCAGGTAACTAATTATATTTGTATGGACCTATAAAATATTAAAAATAGAGTTACGAATAATACCTAAAAATATATCCAGCTATATTTATGTATACGTTACTTATATCATTAAGTGCATTTACGTAAGGAATGCAGATAATAATATAGCTTCCATGTTATGTAGACTGTTTATCAATTTTTTTTTTTATATTTGATATATTTTAAAGTAGAAACGATTATAATTATATATTTATATATACTTGTTTCGTAGATGTATATGCAACTTTATTTTATAAAGATTTTATGTGATTTTGCTACGTAATTTTGTAGCATGAATCTATTAAGTGACAAAATTATGTAATAAAATCACAAATCAGAATCAGGTAACTAGTGAAATTTTTATGGACCTTTTATAAAATACTCAAAATAGAATTACGAATAATAAGTGAAAATGCGGTATAAAAATATAGTAAATAGGCATATTAATACGTATTCCAGCTCGATTTATTTGTATTTTACCTGTATGATCAACTAAATTTGACAGCGGTATTTCCTCATTACCTTCATTGAAATTAGTGTAACGCTATTTTTAAATAATAACATTGTTGATGAATGTTCAACTATTTTTAACATTTCTATATTTTTTATTCAGTTAAAAATTAATGCATTTTGTTTATATTATAGTTAATAATTAAGGTGGATTATCCATTCCCAATGATATTTTGTAAGCCTAAAAGTTTTTTACGAAACTTTACTATAATAATCTTGAAATACCCATCTTTTCATTGGTATAATAAAAACATACGGTAAACCATCAAAATCTCAAATAATCAATGTCTGAAAAAAAGATATTATACACACGCGTAAATGGAAAAAATTATGATTTATGCATAAAGTTGATTATCACTTTTTTGTTACTTTCAAGTTTTTTTTATAAAAAAAGTATGTAAGACAGACAATTTAATAATGATTATAATATGATCGAGGATAAACAGAGTAAACGATGTCAATAAAGAGAAATCAAGTGTAAAAGTTTAAAATATTAGAATGACGTAGAATCGAGTAAATCAGCTGGTATATACTGCGCATGCGTGATAATCCTAAGACGCTTAGAGTGCATGTATATATATTACGTAGTCCGCTGTATAGTGCCGTATATAAGTAAATAATCACAAGGGGCTTTTCAAGAAAAAAAAAATTTTCCACGCCTTTACTTATGCAATGATTTTAGTTTCCAAAATATTAATAGTTATAATTGAGACATATAGAGTGTATTAATTTATAAAAATTTGCAATAATACAAATACCACCAAGGCACCCAAAACATGATACGATCTTAGATGGATGATCCACCTCAATGTAAAGATTATATATATTATAAGACATACAATGATACGTTATTATATACTTTACAATGAGGTCTACGAATTAAATTATTTTATCTTCTTTACAAACATATACCTGATGATTATTTTTTCGATTAGTTTCATATTAGAACCTTAAATATTTTATATTGTAGATATTAAAGAAAAAAAAACAAAATTAAGAAATATATTTTATTTCAGAACTTTTATATACTTATATAAATTTTTATAATTCCTAAATTTTTAATTTGAACTTTTGTAATTGAATTCTTTTGTAAATGTACAATCATATAAGTAAAGTATACATGAATATAGCTACAATACATTTAAATATATCAATATTTTTAACCAGTATTTGTAACTATTATTCGTTTCTATTATTTTTGCTTTGTATGAAAATACTATATATTTAGCTAGTTACTTCATTCTCGAATAAAATCACATAAGATCTTATGTGTTTTTATTTCATAACTTTGTCACATAACAAAATCATATAACATAATCATGTGATATATTGGGACGCTTTGTCACATGACAAGGTATGTGATTTTGTTACATGATAAAGTTACCTAATTATTTTCAACAGGGATCCATTTTTATAATTATTTTGGTCAAGGTTAAGCCACTCATCTTGGAGCCTTTCGAATATGGGCACATATGGTTCAATAGTTCCTGGAATTTTATACGCAAATGCTGCAGCTAATATAAATTCTATTTTTTTTTTTTGCCTTTTTAACCCACGTTGTTCAATATTTTAAAGATATCAAAATTTCATTACATTCCAACCAAAAAAAAAATTTTTTTTCGAAATCAATTTTTTATTATATATGATTATTATTTGACCAAAAAGGAACATTTTTTCTCTTTGACAAATTTTTCTATTTCTCTTAAATTCAGAGATATTCATATATCGAAAAAAACCTTATTTTTAAATATAAAATCTTATAATTCTGGTTTAAATGGTCGAATCTAGACGTTCGACATTGCATTTTTATCGTCGAAATATGAGCTTTAAAATCTATTTGGTTTTGTATTAATGTAACAATTTCTACTAAAATTGAACACTATTTTACAAAGTCAAAACAAAGTTAAAAAAAATTTCTTTTTAAACAAGGATAAGAGATACGAAAAAAATGTTTTTTTTATATCAAACCAATAGTTTTTGAAAGAATTTTGAACAATCTTTCGAATCTCGTTGGAATTTTTAGGCTACGACCATTTTTTCCAGAGTTATAAAACTTTTTAGATAAGTCGATTTTAGACGAAGGGGGGCAAAAGTATCTCGGCGGCAGTATATATATATATATTTGGTATTTATATTTATTTATTTTAATTACATTTATATTACATTTAAAAAAAATTCTTTAATTTGTTTAACGTTTACAAAAGAAAAAATGAATAAAGAATGATCATTACCACTAAACTGATATAATTAAATATATTTTCTTGTGATATAGCTCTTTGATGGATTCATATATTAACTAATATACATTTAAATGCTCTGAACTACAAAACAGTAAAAAAAATTTATCACGTACTATATACTCTTCATCAAATTCAATATATTTTAATGTTGTAGTGCCATACATAAAACTATAAAATTATTTTGACGCTTCTCACATATTGTTTTGTATATTTTTATGTAGTTATTGTAAATTAAAGATGAAGTTTTCATTGCCAAATATACATTTCAATCCTTTCAGAATCGATGTGTATACAAAAAAAGGTCAATGCACACTTGGCGGAAAGGATATTTTTCCGAATATGTACCTCAAATGGCATCGCTGCATATTTTACCACAGACATAAGAAAACTTCAAATTATGCATTGAATTTGGCATCATAGTCCAGTAGAATTAGTCGCAATGCATAATGTAATTAGAGACAGGTGCAGACCACCAAAAATGGCTTTGTTGGATGATTAGGAATGAAACTCTGGAATTACCCTCAAAATTTGAGCCATCAGGAATTAGTAAACAATGATTAAAGGTGCAAAATTCGTAAAAATCACTGTTTTTTTGAGGTAGCTTGAAATCGTTTGCGATTTAGTATATGAAAATTATACTATTTGTAGGTATTTCAAAGACGATTAATTTGAGACGTCATAGATGAAAATCGGTTAATAAATTTTATAAATAATGATAAACAAAAATCGAAAATCGCGAAATTTTAAAATATTTGTCATTTGATAAAAGAAGGATGTACATGTTTGTAATTCCCCAAAAATGTGCCTCTTATTATCCTTAAGTTACCATAAAAATTTCATCAAAAAATATTAATTATTTTAGGAGATATTCTATTTGTTTATTAAAAAGAGGTCAAATGTACATTAAAAAATTCACCCAAAAATATCATCGTAGAGACTTTATGATAATCATATAGTATTTAGATATTAACGTAGATTTAACGAATTTGATGTGAAATCGTGTCCATTTTATTATTTTCAACTTGAATATGGCAAAAAAAAAGAAAATTTTTTTCTTAATGGTTTTTTTAATATTTTTGCAACTAATGAAAATATCAATATAGGGATTTGATATTCTTATTACTGGCAATTTTACTCAAATTTAAAAAAAAAAGAATGCTCTAGCTCAATTAGAAGCCGAGATAATTTTTTTTTTTTTTTAAATTCGCCAATTGTTTATTTATAAATATTAAGGACTGAAATTTTCATCACAGCTAGTATAATACTTGAACTTTATGATTTTATTGTATCAGAGATGAAATAAACAATTTGCGAATGTAAAAATTAATATTTAAATAATCAAGATTGCTACTAGTTAAACAGAGTAATTTTTCGTGCCTTGCAAAAAAATTGATCTGGCGAGTTCTAACTCTGTTCTGATTAAAAATTCATAATATCTTCATTAATTACGGACCAATTTCGACGTTTTTTTTTTCAATTTGGGGTAGCGCGTGAAAATAATAGCAACTGTTGTATATGTTCTATTGCTTTCCTTACCCCGTATAGATTTTTTACATCTGTTTACGGGACACCTCGACCACCTGTGTGTTCCGGTGTTTTCGCGTTCGAAACCATCCCTTTTTACCCCGGAAGGTGTTCGCGTACCCGTGCAGGCCTACTCAGGCGGGGAGGCTCGCTCTACCCATCCTTTTTAGCGCATCGAGAGCTCACGCCAACCCGGCAGAACGTTCCGGCTCAACTATAGTTAGTGGAGCAGTCGCATTCTGCCTTACCGGCCCTCGAATAATTATCTGCGATTTTTGTTAAAACCGCGGAAAATCATTCGGGGGTGGTCCACCACGGTGTCAATGAGTCTGAAAAATTCTCCACTTTTAATTAAAAATGGAAAAAATCCCGCCCTCACCGGGACTCGAACCCCGGCCCTCTGGGTGAGAGTCGGATGTTCTAGCCCCTGAGCCACCGTGGCTCTCAATAGCAACTGTTGTATTTGTTTTTAAAAAATTATTTATTTAACAACAATTATTGCAAAAAAAAATTTGTTTAAACATATTTTTTTAAATATTAATTTTAGCAAAAAGCTTTAGGATTAAAGTTTGTTTGTCTTAAAAAAAATAAACAATATTTCATTTTGATGTTTTCATGATAAAATCAATATTAAGTCTGTTAATCTGAAAAACAAAATTTAAAAATTTTTCGTTTGAAATTTCAACGTAAATTTTCTTTGTCATGAAAAATTCCTTATATCTCCGTTAATCACGGACCAATTTTGACGTTTTTTTTTTTTTAATTCGGGGTAGGGCGTGAAAATAATAACAACTGTTGTATTTGTTTTGAAAAATTATTTATTTTTTATTCTTTTATTGTTATTACTATACTGTATTTGGGCTTTATGCCCGTTTTTCTATTAAATAAATAAATAAATAAATAAATTTAACAACAATTATTGCAAAAAAAAATTTGTTTTAACACATTTTTTAAAATATTAATTTTAGCAAAAAGCTTTAAGAATAAAGTTTGTTCGTCTTAAAAAAATAAACAATTTTTTATTCATACTTTTAATTATTGAATAAATATTGAACCTGTTAAATTTTAAAATAAAATGGAATAACTTATTTGCTAGTACATAAAATGAATATCTTAAGTGATAGGTTTATTAAATAATTTTGTTCGTTCAAGTATGGAAATTAGTAATAGATAGATACATAGAAAGACATTTTATTTCATAATGCAAGTACAAAAAGGCGCGTTACGCAATCATACATAAATATAATGGTTCTATTATAAGATTATAGTAAATCACAATTATAAAAAGCAATATTTTAGATGATTATATAATACACGCAATAAATATTATGCAATTTAAAGCAGTCTTAAACATCTATTATGAATTGAAATTGTTAGGAATCAAAATTGAAATAAAACAAAGTCAAGTAAGAATAAAAACTCAGTCTTCGCATCAGATAAAACCAAAGCTAAAAAATCAAATGAAATAAAATTAAAAAAATACCTCTAAATGATAATATGAACATCATTATACAATGCAATATATTTGAAACTGCTAAAAAGAAACACTCATACATTCCATCTTCATTCATTCTCTCATTGACAGCAATAAATACATTAACTCCTTAAATCTATATATGGAGCAGCACAAGAATAAATTAATACATTTAATAAAGTCCCAATATAAAAATTTATAATTTACTATAAAAATATTTACTCCAGCTTTCGTCTCTTACAAACAAATGTTTCATTATCACTCAATTGATTACATTCATCACGTAAATTATTATCATTAATGATATTTATATCATCAATATCATTACAAAATTCTTTTAGTACAGTTGAAATTAAATCAATTTCATCTGTGTTCTCTTCATCACTATTATTATCATCATCATCATTAATGAATGTATCTATACTTTGATCAATATTATCACACTTTTTTCCTTCACAATTAAAGCACAACGTGGAACAGCGTAAACCATGTTTATGACACCCACATCGGTTATTGGTACAATTACACTCACAAGAGCACGTAATTTTTTTAAAAATTTGTTCAGGATATAGTGGTTCAGTACTAAATATCGGTTTCAAACCGTTTTCTGTTTTTCGCCAACCAAAATCTTGTACATTTAAAGAATCATTTCCTAGCCACAATTGCAACTGATAATATACTCGCAAAATATGTTGATTTGCTGCTGCGGCGGTTGGTGGTAAACTTTCAAGCTTAAAAGCTTTTTTGATTGAGCATTTTTCGTACAGATTGTATCTTAATTCATGTAAATTAATATCTGTTTTACATATTTTTCTTTTTTTTGAAGTGTACATATTTATAATTAGTTGTTGTCCATTTACAAATAAAGATGATGTGTTTGGTGGGAATTTATAAAAGGGTTCTGATAAGATTTTAAACTCAGACTGCTCAATTTCTAATAATTTTCCCTTGCCTTTACCAAAAAAGCACGAGGTAGTGTCGCAGCCGTTAAAAATATATAATAAACCAATTTCTCCAGAGAAATGCTGGTAATCAAAACTACTAAAATCGTACCACTGTTTTTGCCAAAGTTTTGATTTTCCTTTAGCTGAATTTTTTTGAAAAAATAAATTTTTATACGGTTTTTCGCGAGCTTGTATTTGGATCATCAACACCAGTAAATCAGTATCATTACCGATCACTATAATATTTTTTTCTGTCTCTAATTTTGCCTCTTTCATCGCTTCCTTAATAATTAAAGTATCCGCGTCTTCTCCTGCTATTTTAGTTCGATATTTACCGCTACTATTTAACTTATCGCAGAGAAAGGTTATTAGCTGACTTTTGTTGTTGTCATTGAGAAAAAAATCTTTTTGGGAAACAATTATTTTTGTATTCAATTCTATATTGAAACTACGTCCAGCTGTACCATATTTTCGCCGCAAACGTTCAAATGATTTTGTACCAACGTCTTCATATCCATCAAAAATAATTATGCTGTTATTTGCAAAATTTTTATCGACATAGGTGTAATATTTCTCAACGATATCTTGTACAACTTCATTGCGCTGCCATTGCACTACATTTAATAAAAATCCTCCATCAATAACATGTGTCAAGGGTGCATTTGTAGGTTCATCTACTGAGTGAAAATATTCACAAAAGCTAGATTTATTTGTTTTTCTCATTCCATTTTCATTAAATATAGAAAGCGGAAAAGGAGATAGTTCATAGTTTAAATAGTCTTGCATATCACTTCTACTTTTCAAATTCAACGTTATTCTTTGGAATAAGAGTAATGGATCTATCTAAATTTTCACGTTGTTAAATTTTATTTTACAATTAATAAAACTTAAAGGCAAAACTTTATTTGAGCGTTTGAATTTAATTCCGCAGTAAGGTTGATTTACGAGATCGTCTTGAAGATTTTTTCCCTTTTCTAATGCTTTATAGCAATTTATTTTGTCATTACCTACAACTCCGGAAAATATCGACATAATTTTATCTGTTTCGGGAAATGGATAATATTCCTCGAAAAATTGAATGATTTTTTTAAAATCATTTGAATCTCTGCTTATTCTAGAAGGTCTTAAATCGACATGCTGTTCGCCCGTTGCGTACGCAACGTTACAAAATGCTTCCATCGCATTGCAAATTTCAAGTACGTTTAAAGTACTTGCGAGCCACCTAGCTGTAACAGTCTCTGTAAACCCTCTTTGAATCAGGCCACCTTTAATTTTTAACATTCTCATAAGACCTTGTTCTATGGTCATGTCAGCCCAGTTCCCACAATAAAACTTTGGACTTCTGCGAATTGTAAACATACCTAAAGTAGTGTATTTCGTGTAAGTTAATGAATCCACAGAACTTTTTAAGTTATGCATGTCTTGCAAAAATAAATTACAACTTTTGGCATACAAATAATGACCAGATGCATGAAAATAGGGTAACATGAGCTGTAGACTACGTAAATACGTTTCGCATTCACCGCAACGTTGCGCATGGTAAAATTCTTTTACTATATTAACCATTGTAATATACTGCAACCAGAGCTGAGCTGTTGGACCATGATTTTTCAAATTTTCAAAACAAGTTAAAAATTTTGTTTTTATTTCAATAAACTTATCATCTTCTAATAATTCATTATATTGTTCGTCGTTACTTTTAATTAAAATATCAAATAAACCTTTCTCCTCAGTTGTAAAATCGCAAAATTTTAAAATATTACCGACTAAGGCTGCTTGTATTAAAATGTGACCACGTATTGATCTTGAAAAAGCATGGCCCGTCAAAGCTTTCTCTGCTGATCCTTCAGCATAGATGCTAGAGAAAGCCTCTTGGATACCACTTCCTTGCATGATATATCCAATTGATCCCAAGAAGCTCATTAGAGTATGAAAACCACCAAGTAAAACGTTAACTTTACTCAAATGATGTGGGTCGTTATTTGGATCAATTGATCCAATTATTTCGCGTGCTTTCCAGTAAAGTGGTTGGTCAAAAGTGACAAAAATATCCTCTTGTCTATGTGCTAAGCTTTCTTCAGCAGCTTTTATCAAAACTGCAAAAATGGTATCGTACTCTGAGGGAGGATTTTTAGAAAATTGTAGAGGGATCAATTTAGATGTATTAAATTCTACAATTGGTGTATGTAGTTCCATGTATCCATGCCAATTTGGGGTTTTGTCAACATTATTTTTTGTATAAAGCCACGCAAAATCTCGAGAATCAATTGAAAATGTTTCAGAAACATCAGGCAATTTTTTTACGACAAATGTAGACCAATTATCATTTTTGCTTTTAACAAAATGTTTAGACTCTAAAAACTTGTAATTATTTAATACTTCCGCAAGTGATTTTTTTTCCAAGCGCTGAACAGACCCTACTGAATTAATAGCTGATCCTGGAGTTACAACCATGATTCCTCCCATTGAATGGAAAGTCCCTTTTCCATCAATCGTGTTGGTGTTGTGGTCAGCATTGTCAAAAACAAATTGCAAAAATGAATCTGTGTTAATATTAACATCTCTAGAATTTTTCATCAAACTGGCTTGGAGAAGTTGCATCTCATCATATGAACTACAAAGGCCTAAATGTGCTAACACATCAATAAGTTGTTTTGACGCATGTTTTCGATGCATTAACGTTGAAATACCGAGTAAAATTTCGGATATGAAAGATCTTGGCTTAATAGATGAAATTATAATATGGCCAAGCATGGTTACTTTGTTATCCCACTTAGCATACACATCATTGTCTTTGTCAACTTTTTTGTGAGTTTTAACTAAGACATCCAATAATCGTTTCAAAGTAGGTGGAAGTTGCTCGGTTGCTGAATCTAAAAAGCAACATGGATCTTTGTACTCAGTCATTTCATAAGAACGCGACCGTACATCTTGTACAATCATATGACCGACCATCTCACATAACCGCAATTTCTCCTGCTCATAATCAATTTTTTTGTTCGTATAAAAATCATCATTTAAAGCGAACCCTTGAGAATTTATAAATAAAATTATATAATCATTATTTTTATTAATAATTATAACTTCATGTTCAAAATAATTTTTTATTTGATGGATTATGGCTTGAATATTTGGTTTTTCGCCTTGATAGTTACTTAAAATTTCATTTAGAGAAAATTGACTATCCTCTGATTCCGTAATAATGTCAATAATATACGATAATACTTCAGTCATATTTTCTGTAATTGGCCTGCCCGCATTATCATAAATTTTGTACCTGTAAAATTTTTTATGACAACTTGTATGGTACCAAACTTTTAGAGAATTAAAATTAGTATCATTAATTAACAATAATCTTTTAAGAAGGGGCCGAACTATCTGTCTTTGTCTAATAGCGTTTTTCATCATTTATGTAAACACTATCCGGTATAACAAGAAAAAAATAGCAGCCCCCGCTAGATATTAGTATAATAAGTAAATTTTGTAATAACAACCAAATTTTTTCACTGAGTAGTTTTTGAATGATTAGAGACCTACCAAAAAAAGATAGGTTATATTCTAGATTGATAGTAGGTCTCTAATTAGTAAAAAATTATGCAGTAAAAAATTTGGTTGCTATTAAAAAATTTACTAATTATACTAATATCTAGCGGGGGCTGCTATTTTTTTCTTGTTATACCGGATAGTGTTTACATAAATGATGAAAAACGCTATTAGACAAAGACAGAAAGTTCGGCCCCTTCTTAAGTATGAAATTATTATATTCTGTGAACGGTTTTGTTTTTATTTCATTTATAATATTTGAAATGGTTTGTATATTATCAACTTTTCTTTTTTTACTTAAACCTTTATTATGGCTGATTCCATTTCAAATCGAACAGTCAGTATACACTCAAGTCACCAATTACTGCGCTAATGGAGTATGTTATTTTACCCTAAAAATAAGGGTATACGTATTTTTTTATTTTGCTGAAATATCAAAATTGCATCAGATATGCACTTTTGAAAATTGCATACAAAAACTAAATGTTAAAACTGAAAATGTTGAGAATAACTTTAGAGAGCTATCGTTTTACCAATTTCCAATGAATTTTAATAAACCTTTTTTTATTTTATTTCGTTTTGAGCCCTCTTCAACTCCGTGCAAGAAATTTAAAAAAAAACTAAAAAATGACTGAGATATATGCATTTTACCAAAAAATGCACTTTTTATGCACATGCATTTTTCTCGAAAAGGCCATTTTTTTTTGCTGAAATTTTTTTTGCTGATAGAGGACCAAAATACCTATCTAATAGTACTTGTTTGATCCCGGCTTTTTTGGTTTGGAGCGAGAAAAAAATTCACAAATTTTGTTGGTGAAAAATGCTTGTATATACGTTCGGAAGTCTTAAGCAGTCTGCATTCAAACACTGTCGTATGCTTGGCTCATCATTTGTTTACATTTGTATGCATGTATATAGCATCAATAGTGATATATATATATATATATATATATATATATGTGTAAATTCGTAATATAAAAATAAATATTTAAACATGAAAAAAAAGAATTCTATTCGTGTATATCTATATTATGTATGTTTGGATGTACAAACAATAGGAGGCTAACTCGCGGACAAATACATCGCGTAACCAAAACAGCATATTAGAACTGTTATATAGAAGCTAGTTATTTTTACGGCTGCTTTGAAAGGTGCTTCTCGGGCTTGTGAAAAATTCAACAAAATTGTGAAATAACAATGTCCGAAATTTACTCTTCTAAAAGAATTTCATGTCCCGATTTTTTTCAAATGCATAAAAAGGTAGTTTATATGAGCAGTAATTCACGTTTTAGACCGTTGGAAGATTTAGCCATTAATTTGGCACAGCTTCATCCAGATTTAAATATATTGCCATAAACGCATATCAAAAATGATTTTAAGTGATCTTGAGTCTATATCTGAAAATGAAATCACTGAACTTTTTAGCGGAAGAGATGATGATTTTATTCCGAAGACACCCGAACGAATAGAGGAATTAAACGAGAGTATTAATTCAGTTTTACCTGAATGCATCTCACCCCTAAAAAGAAAAACTGCAATACCTGAAAATTTTAGAGGAAATTACGTATCTAAAAAGAAAAAATCCTTAATTTCAGCGTTTTCTACTACTGTTGGAAGTAAATTAGAAGATGCGTATGGCATTTCAGTTGAATCAATAGAATCGGACGAAAATTCCACTGAAAACTATGGGAATGAATTTTTAGAAAATTTTAAATTGGCTTTAGAAAAATGCTCTTCTATTTCGGAGAAAATAAAACTTCTAACTCTACTACCTTCAAAATTAAGCAAAATAAAAGTTTGCTCACTATTCCCGAATATAAGCGAGTATATGATAAATAAATCAAGAAATCTCGTGAAAAATAAAGGAGTTTATTCGGAGCCAGATTTATATACTGGTCATCCTATTGATGAAAGCACAAAAAATATCGTTATGGAATATTTTTTAAATGATGATTTTAATTGTAGTAGACAAAGTCCAAATAAATCTGATGTCGTAACTGTTAAAATTGATAACACAAAAACTGAAAAAGTCAAACGGTTTCTTACTCGAAGCTTAAAAGAAACATATAGGCAATTAAGAAAAGAAATAGGTAAATTTCGGACATTGTTATTTCACAATTTTGTTGAATTTTTCACAAGCCCGAGAAGCACCTTTCAAAGCAGCCGTAAAAATAACTAGCTTCTATATAACAGTTCTAATATGCTGTTTTGGTTACGCGATGTATTTGTCCGCGAGTTAGCCTCCTATTGTTTGTACATCCAAACATACATAATATAGATATACACGAATAGAATTCTTTTTTTTCATGTTTAAATATTTATTTTTATATTACGAATTTACACACATATATATCACTATTGATGCTATATACATGCATACAAATG
Organism: Anastatus disparis; assembly: GCA_017163975.1. NCBI lineage: Eukaryota > Metazoa > Arthropoda > Insecta > Hymenoptera > Eupelmidae > Anastatus > Anastatus disparis. Next base: position 3,610,440 of record JAFFSR010000349.1, on the reverse strand, counting down.
TAAACAAATGATGAGCCAAGCATACGACAGTGTTTGAATGCAGACTGCTTAAGACTTCCGAACGTATATACAAGCATTTTTCACCAACAAAATTTGTGAATTTTTTTCTCGCTCCAAACCAAAAAAGCCGGGATCAAACAAGTACTATTAGATAGGTATTTTGGTCCTCTATCAGCAAAAAAAATTTCAGCAAAAAAAAAATGGCCTTTTCGAGAAAAATGCATGTGCATAAAAAGTGCATTTTTTGGTAAAATGCATATATCTCAGTCATTTTTTAGTTTTTTTTTAAATTTCTTGCACGGAGTTGAAGAGGGCTCAAAACGAAATAAAATAAAAAAAGGTTTATTAAAATTCATTGGAAATTGGTAAAACGATAGCTCTCTAAAGTTATTCTCAACATTTTCAGTTTTAACATTTAGTTTTTGTATGCAATTTTCAAAAGTGCATATCTGATGCAATTTTGATATTTCAGCAAAATAAAAAAATACGTATACCCTTATTTTTAGGGTAGAATAACATACTCCATTAGCGCAGTAATTGGTGACTTGAGTGTATACTGACTGTTCGATTTGAAATGGAATCAGCCTTATACTGACAGCAGAAAAAACATTTGTTTTTAAAATCAAAATTTCTAACTTCTTTGAAAGAAGTTTTTTTATTTTTAATATTCTTCAAATTTTTTTTTTTAAATGCTTGAATTTGAGAACTATTATTAGTTGTACCCACAATTTTTATGAACTTTCAAAGATTTAAGTTTTATTATTTTTTTATATTTATTATCGCCTCGTTTTTTACTCGATTCTGTAAAAGTCTTACGTGCTTCTTCCGAAACTGTATAAGACCTTTCATTATTTGTTTTTTCACAAAGAATGCATAAATCATCTTCGACAACGGTTTCTGAACTGCCTGACTCAGATTCTGGTTGAGCGGAATCCATATTTGTACTGAAACACAATCAATAAAATTATTATAAAATGTTTATATAATAATGAAATCGTTAATATTTAAGAATAGTTATAATTTAATATTAATAAAAAATGATTGAAGAAAAAAAGAGATAAGTGTAAATGTGTTAGAAAATATTAATAAGAAAAATATTTATTATTATACCCTCGATATAAAAATAGTATATAAACACCCTTCAATTATTGTATATAAATATAATTTTTTTCATCAAGTCATGTTAATAATTGTATGAAACGTAATTGTTTAATTTATTATCTGTACCTTGAAGGTACAATGAAAATGTTTGCTGCAAAAAAAATGATTGTAATACATTTGTAAATGAAAAATATATAGTTACAAGTTTCTTCTCTTTCTTACAAATAAAAATAAAAAATTTAATAAACTTTAAATTAAAAATGATTGCATTTGATGGTAAAATTATTTGTATTTTGGCAAATGTAAACATATTTATTTTTCTTCAATTATATAAAATTCATTAGATATTAAATGTATATAATAAAAAAATTGTTTTCATGGAACTCAATTACAATTAATCAACTTGCATTTAATCAAATACATTGTTAATTTTTATTTTCTAATAATTATCAAATAAGCAATAATTAATCAAATAAAATAAGCAAATTACATTAAAAACGATCGGTGAGTTTTACAGCGCGCTGAACATTCACACATAGAAAAATCACATGAAAGCTTATTATTCCCTTCTTGCTTTATTCTATGTACAGTAAAGCCTTGAGATAGAGAAAGAGGAAATGGCAAGAATAATAAGAAAGAAAGAGAAAGAATTACAATGCACTTACAAGGTATGAATTGATTTTCTGTATTCCAACAGAAGATAAATAAAACGCAACCGCTACAGCACTCGAATTGAAAACATGAGATTAAGTGAACTACAGCACTGTAATAAAGTAAAAAAATTTTATATTTCATATAATATCCACATTTTAAATAGAAATATTAAGGAAATAATTATAATATACTTACACAAGTACTAATACAAGTATGAATAAATCCACTCCAGTTCAACACAAGATAAACGCAACTGCTATAGCAGTGGATTTGAAAACACAAGATAAAGTGAACTACAGCACTGTAATTCAATAAAGAAATAAAATATTTGTATGTAGCCCGAATTTATATAAAAAACATTAATTAAATAATTATAATATAATTACAAAGTATCAATAAATCCACTGTAGACTAATAAAAGATAAATTCAACTGCTTCAGAACTAAAATTGAAAACAAAAATTTTGTATCACAGATATGTTAACTGAAACATTTAACGGACTGTTCCGAAATGACGGTTACACTAAAACATCTGTTGCTCCAAACTGCGTATTCAATCTGTTTTTTACTTCTGCGCATAAAATACAAGCTACATGTCTGTCTTTCTCTTTGGCTAAGCTATAATATAATACAGGATACGTAGCGTTTGTTCCTCTTATACCTGAAAAATTGAATAGTAACCGTTCGTTCCTGCTAACATAATTACATAAATTTACGATCCAAAAATTTTTCTAAAATATTTTCATAAATACTTACAAAGTTCAATAAAATATTATTTTTTAATTATATAAGAAGCCACATATTATTTTAATCGAATATAATATTGATTTTATGATAAAAACAATAAAATAGAAAATTGTCTAATTATTAAGACAAACAAACTTTTCTTTCAGATTTTTTTGCAAAAATAAAGAATTGTGAAAATATGTTTAAAATAATTTTTTTTTTGCAATACAAATTTTTTCATTTAAATTGTTAAAAAAAAACAATACGATAGTTATTATATTTTTCACACCCTACCCCGATTTAAAAAAAAAACGTCAAAATTGGTCCGTAATTAACGGAGATATAAGAAATTTTTCATGACAAAAAAAATTTACGTTGAAAGTCCAAAAAAAAAATTTTTTTCAATTTGTTTTCCGAATTATCAGACTTAATATTAATATTATCATGAAAACACTGGAATGAAAAATTGTTTATTTTTTTAAGGCGAACAAACTTTATTCTTAAAGCTTTTTGCTAAAATTAATATTTTAAAAAATATGTTGAAACAAATTTTTTTTTTGCAATAATTGTTGTTAAATAAACAATTTTTCAAAAAAAATACAACAGTTGTTATTATTTTCATGCCCTACCCCGAATTAAAAAAAAAAACGTCAAAATTGGTCCGTGATTAACGGAGATATAAGGAATTTTTCATGACAAAGAAAATTTACGTTGAAATTTCAAACGAAAAATTTTTTTAATTTTGTTTTTCAGATTAACAGACTTAATACTGATTTTATCATGAAAACACTGAAATAAAATATTGTTTATTTTTTTAAGACGAACAAACTTTATTCCTAAAGCTTTTTGCTAAAATTAATATTTAAAAAAATATGTTTAAACAAATTTTTTTTGCAATAATTGTTGTTAAATAAATAATTTTTTAAAAACAAATACAACAGTTGCTATTATTTTCACGCGCTACCCCAAATTAAAAAAAAACGTCGGAATTGGTCCGTAATTAACGAAGATATTATGAATTTTTAATCAGAACAGAGTTAGAACTCTCCAGATCAATTTTTTTGCAAGGCACAAAAAATTACTCTGTTTAACTAGTAGCAATCTTGATTATTTAAATATTAATTTTTACATTCGCAAATTATTTATTTCATCTCTGATACAATAAAATCATAAAGTTCAAGTATTATACTAGCTCTGATGAAAATTTCAGTCCTTAATATTTATAAATAAACAATTGGCGAATTTAAAAAAAAAAAAAATTATCTCGGCTTCTAATTGAGCTAGAGCATTCTTTCTTTTTAAATTTGCGTAAAATTGCCAGTAATAAGAATATCAAATCCCTATATTGATATTTTCATTAGTTGCAAAAATATTAAAAAAACCATTAAGAAAAAAATTTTCTTTTTTTTTTGCCATATTCAAGTTGAAAATAATAAAATGGACACGATTTTACATCAAATTCGTTAAATCTACGTTAATATCTAAATACTATATGATTATCATAAAGTCTCTACGATGATATTTTTGGGTGAATTTTTTAATGTACATTTGACCTCTTTTTAATAAACAAATAGAATATCTCCTAAAATAATTAATATTTTTTGATGAAATTTTTATGGTAACTTAAGGATAATAAGAGGCACATTTTTGGGGAATTACAAACATGTACATCCTTTTTTTATCAAATGACAAATATTTTAAAATTTCGCGATTTTCGATTTTTGTTTATCATTATTTATAAAATTTATTAACCGATTTTCATCTATGACGTCTCAAATTAATCGTCTTTGAAATACCTACAAATAGTATAATTTTCATATACTAAATCGCAAACGATTTCAAGCTACCTCAAAAAAACAGTGATTTTTACGAATTTTGCACCTTAAATCATTGTTTACTAATTCCTGACGGCTCAAATTTTGAGGGTAATTCCAGAGTTTCATTCCTAATCATCCAACAAAGCCATTTTTGGTGGTTTGCACCTGTCTCTAATTACATTAAATTTTAGCTCTTTTTTCGCTAATTCTACTGGACTATCATGATTATTTTGTTTTTTCTTATAGGTCATTCATGCAAAATTCAAATGATAACAACTTAAGTTTTATTGCTTATATAATTTAAATTCACAATATTAGATTCTATATGATTATTGAACTAAGAAATAAAAATTTTATTTAATAAAATCATAATTCGGATCATGAAAAAAGAAAATAATATGGTTTGTTTACTAAAATTATGTCATCAAGTAATAAGTAACGATGATGCGAAATTTGCTGTATAATTTGGAATTGTCTTATGCCTGTGGTAAAATATGCGATGTTCCCATTTGAGATTAACATTCAGAAAAATATCCTTTCCGCCAAGTGTACATTACAATGTACATTGACATTTTTTGGATTTTTTAAAATTGTGCAAAAAGTGAATTTAAATTTTGTAAAATAGATATATAGATTAGCTCGAAGTGGACTATTACCGATCTCAAACTGGGGGCCTAAGTCATCCCTAATAGAAACTGAGAAAACTTAAAGAGAAAAAAGAAAAAAATTTTTTATCGCGAAAATTGCTTAATGAACATTTATCATCCTTAGAGGCGGTCGTATAGTTCTGCCCTTGTCTAATCATTTTCTAAACATTTGTCTAAACATTTTCGTTATTATAAAAAAATCAAATATTTTCTTACAAGAGTGAAGGCAGAGCCCAATAGATTTAAACATAAGCAAACGATTGTATTCCATGAAAGAACATAAAATTTTCATTAGTTTTCGAGTGAAGTCTGAAACGGAAAAATAGTTGAACTTAAGGGAATGTAATAAGGTATATGATTTATACATAGTTACCAACATTGCAGTTTTCCAAATTTTAAATTCTTATAAAAAAAATTTCTGAAATATCTCTATATTAGGCTTTTTATCAGTAAAAATGGAAGACTGTAACACATAGATATTCTTAAAAGTTTTGGATGATAGATTAAATATTTGGAAAACTATAATGTTGGTATTTTACATTCCCTTAACTTATTACTACAATTGCTTTTTGGTTTCAGACTTCATATGAAAACTAATGAAAATTTTATATTTTTCATAAAATAGAATCGATTGCTCGTCTTTGAATCTATAAGGCTCTGCCTTTAGTTTTGTATAAAAATATTTAATTTATTAAATATAACAAAAATTTAATGAGACAAAGGCAGAGATATAAGACCGCCTCTTAAATAGTTATCAAAACACTTCATGATGAAATAAAAATTCAGTTCTGAAAAGATTTAGTTTTATGAATGAAAATATTCTCAATAAATTCCTTTCCAATTTTAGGAATAAGTATTATTGAATAGATTAGTGAATACCCTACTAAAAAACTCATATGAGATCTCATAATATCACATATAATATATCATATCATATGACATATAGTACCCAGGCCAGCGCCCTATCCTAAAATTGATCAATACATACTTTAAGCTTCGCGAGTGGTTTCATTTTAGCAAGTCTAACACACATTTTCTCTGTGAAAATTTTCGTAACTGCTGCCTTTTCGAGTACACACGCATGAAACATGCCGAATTCATGATGTTTTGTTTTAACATAAATATATAACTTCACTTCAATAGATTAAACAGGTAATTTAATAAGAAATTTGAAATATATTGTGTCGGACAGGAATACTGCTGCAATAAGCTTGTCTACCGCCATGAATGTGTTGTTTCTACGTGGTTATGTTTTAGCATACATACATATTTCATTTTTGCATAATTGTTTGATAGTAAATAATCGCCTTCGGCTCGGACCGTAAACTTCTCGTTTCATAAATAAAGCCTTCTCACATCAGTTGCGAACCGTATTTTTTGCCATGAGAGCCAAAAAAGAGCAACAAAATTGCGATTTTGGGGCTAACCCCAAAATCGAATATTTAATATTTAGAATGGCAAAATAATTATTTATAAAATCCAGTAGTCATCTTGTCCGACAAATTTGTCTGAAAACACGCAGCAAGGAATTCCTTGATGCGTTTTTTCAGACTAATATCGTAGACATGTCGTTTATACTAATTATGTTCTATGATTAATACATGTCGGACAAAAATAACACATAAGAGATGAGAGTCAGTGATTACATAATATTGTCTTTTCCGACAAAATAGTGATTCTTATAGTTAGTCAAAAAAATAAAGTAGAAATAACATGGTATAATCTAACAGTTTTGCTACAAACATCAAGCTATAAATAGTGAAAAAAAATCAAAATTATAACACTTATATTTGATGTGAAATGAACCAATTTAATTTTTTGAACATTATTTTCTATAAAAAATAATAAAAGTAATAAATATATCTTAGAAATATAAGTTTTATTAAAGGTAGTACAGTCATGGATCTAGTTTTTATATAAATTTCATGTCAAAAATAAATGAGAATGTAGGAAGGGAATATTCTTATAATAGATATTCTTCAACATGTAGAAAAAAATAATTTGATGAAAATTGCAACCCTAAGAGCGCAGATATTAGTGATTAAAAAGAGATACAAAAAATATCCTATGAACAAAGTAAACTTTTTTATTTTTTATCGTATCTGAATGAAACAAAGCTCATTTTGTTCCTTAGAGAATTTCAGGGGGATTTACCAATGGGATTTTAGTGATAGCGCTTACAGTTTAAACGAAAATTCAATTGTTTATTAAAACACAAAACATTTTTTCGTGTCTCTTTTTAATCACTAATATCTGCGCCAATAAGGTTGCAATTTTTATGGAATCATTTTTCTCTGCATCTAAAGTATCCCTCTCTCGTACATTTTAGTTATGAAATTTATATGAAAACTAATAAAAAATAATTTTCTGATGTTCTAACCCCGTCAAAAACGTTTAGCTAAAAAAATTAACTAAAAATATAGCTAAAAATACAGCTAAAAATACAGCTATATTTAGCTGGAATATAGCTATATTAATCTGGATTTTTTAGGTAAAAATCCAGTTATTTTTTAGGTAAAAATCCAGTTAATATTTTGAGTCTCTTGTAACAGCGGAAAATATAACTGTATTTTCAGCTGTATTTTTAGCTGTATTTTTAACTGTATTTTTAGCTCATTTTTTGAGCTAATCGTTTTCGACGAGGATAACAATAGCTGATAATATAGCTAAATTTTCAGTTATATTTTTAGCTGTATTTTTAGCTTAAATTATTTTATAATTTCACGGAATAATAACTCGTTAGTTATTTTCCTGTAAAAGAAAGTTCCAAAAATGAGGTGAACCTCTTAGTGTCAGCTCTCCGAAGATCGAAGAGCTTCTGCGTTTTGGCACAAAGTATCTTGCTCTTTTATACCTGTGTCCTTAAAATTTGTCGATGGAATCGTAAAATTTAGAGAAACGCCACCTTGCGACGTAGCATTAATCAATAATTAAAGGCAGGTAAGTTCACTTCACGTCGCTAGGTGGCGGATCTCTAAATTTTACGATTCCATTAAGAAATTTTGAGGCCATAGGTATAAAAGAGCAAGATACTTTGTGCCAAAATGTAGCTCTTCGATCTTCGGAGAGCCGACACTACGAGGTTTACCTCATTTTTGAACTTTCTTTACAGGAAAATAACTAACGAGTTATTATTCCGTGAAATTATAAAATAATTTAAGCTAAAAATACAGCTAAAAATATAGCTGAAAATATAGCTATATTATCAGCTATTGTTCGCCTCATCAAAAACGATTAGCTCAAAAAATTAGCTAAAAATACAGTTGAAAATACAGCTAAAAATACAGCTGAAAATACAGTTATATTTTCCGCTGTTACAAGAGACTCAAAATATTAACTGGATTTTTACCTAAAAAATAACTGGATTTTTACCTAAAAAATCCAGATAAATATAGCTATATTCCAGCTAAATATAGCTGTATTTTTAGCTGCATTTTTAGCTATATTTTTAGCTAATTTTTTTAGCTAAACGTTTTTGACGGGGAAATGACACATATCCATGACGGTACTACCTTAAGTAGAGACACAAGTAACACTTTGTTATTCAACAAAAAAATGACATTTTTTATTTTTTATTCTTGACTCATCGCGCATACAACGTAATCCATACGTAATGTTGATCAGAATCATCTAAAGGATCAATAAAAAAATTTTCAGCACGAAATAATAATAACTGTAGGAGTAGTTCCATTTTAACTGCTGCCTCATTTATCACTAAACCGAGCAGCAATGAAAATGGAATTAGTCCCACAGTTTTCAATATTTCGAGCTGAAATAGTATACTCATCTAGGGAGTAAAAACGAAGAATTTCTTAAATCGTATGTAAATTGTCACCCCAGCCGGAGGCTCGATTCCATACGATTTAAGTCATTTTTCATTTACTCTCATGGTGAATATACGATTTTTTTACACGAGGCGCGAATAGTGGTTGCTTTTTATTCTGCTGATAGGAAAAGAAATACCCACTTTTCGCAACGAGTGCAAAAAATTTTTTTATAGGTTCTTTAGATAATTTTTAACATTACGGATGGATTACGTTGTAGGTTCTATGGCTCAAAAATTAAAAATAACAAACGTCATTATTTTATTGAAAAACACAGTTTCACTTGTGTCTCCCCTTAAAAATCAATGGATAAACATTTCCGAAAATTACTAAACCTTACAAGCAAGTAAACATTAAGGAGACGTAAGACGGACACTACACCTGTACTCATAAATATTAACTTTTTTCCATTTTATCGCTATCCAGAAAAGAAATGCATCAACATTTAGTATCTGCCATGATGATTATCTTCTTAAATTTTCAAATAAATTCATTTATTAGTTTTTAAGATATTTGGCTTTCCGCCCCAAAATTGAAAAATTTTAATAAATAATATTGAAACCTGAAATTCTCAATAGCTAATAAATGAATTTATTTGAAAATTTAACTGAATGATTTCCATGGTACATACTATAAACTAAAGCATTTTTTTCCTAAAAATTTTGCAATAAAATGGAAAGATAGCCAATATTTATGAATATAGGTGTAGTGTCCATTTTACATCTCCTTAAGGTGGCTCAAGCGATTTTTTCTAAAAAAGTGAAACTATCCAAAATTTGTATTAAAATATTCTTTATATCGTAATATTTCGATATTTATTTTGAAAAATAGAGGTTGACGAACTATTTTTAAAGAAAAAGATGTTTTAATAATTGTAATTAATACATGTGCTCTTATGGGACTGAATCATAAATTAGGTTTTACGCTAATATAAAAAAGTACAAGTTAAAATAAAAATTATACACTTATAGTTTGTTTCACGGAGATCATTTTTCAAGAAAAAAAAAGGACTTGACGAAGAAATACAAGAGAAAATAAATCTAAAAGAATGCGAAATAGAATTTGCTACACATAATGACAGCTTCTGCGCATGCGCGTCAGATACAGACGCCATACGTAAAGCTAACGTGCGTTCAGAGTACTCGAAACCAACAAAACAGCAGGGGCGTACCATAGTAAAACTTGTAATGAGAAACAAAACAAAAAATTTTTTTTCTTTTTTATTACTTTTGATTACTTAAAATTGTTTTCTTATCATAAGAAATAATCAATAATACTATTTAATTAGTTATAATAGTTCTATCAATAAAAACATTTTGATGTCGCAGACAGGGCCCCGCTTGATACGGCACCAAGCGCTTGAGCCACCTTAAGAAGAGGCCGAACTATTTGTCTTTGTCTAATAATGTTTTTCATCATTTATGTAAACACCGTTGGCTGTAACACGAAAAGAATGGCAGCCCCCACTAAATACTAGTATAATGGTTGAATTTTATAATAAGAACAAAATAATTTTATCATGTAGTTTTTGAATAATATGAGACCTACCAAAAAGATAAGTTATATTTGAGATTTTCAGTAGATTTCATATTATTCAAAAATCACGTAATAAAATGATTTTGTTCTTATTATAAAATTTATCTATTATACTAGTATCTAGCGGGGGCAACCATTTTTTAGTATTACAATCAATGGTGTTTATATAAATGATGAAAAACACTATTAGACAAGGACAGATAGTTCGGCCTGCTCTTAACGAACATAATAATGTTTATACTCATAATATTATTTACTCTATATCATATTTTGAAATTTATATTATATTATTAATCCATGATCACTTACGGAAAACTATCAGAAATACAATAATTGTAATATATTAACAATATAATTATTTAAAAATTTTGAAATAGTTTCATGGTAAAAACTTGCAATTAAATTGTAAATTTTAAATATAAATTTAATTGTAAATATAAATATTACATTATATTGCACAGACTTACCTTTTCCATGAAAAATATTTTTTTTTTTTAACATTAAATTTTTTATAACACGATGAATGATATCCAACAATCTCATCATTCCAACTGTCCGGCAATTCGAAATTATGATAATTTTGACCAAAATGCTTCCGACATTAGAAAATTCTGACATGATTTCCACATGTCTTTGATAAATTTTTTTATCTCTTCTATTTTTTCTTGTGTTTTTTGTGTAACTCGTTAAAGCAAGTTTCACAAAAAACACTCCATACTTCTCAACTATTAAGAGATAAATTAAACATTTAATCTTCCCGGAGCACTCTGTTCTAATGTATTTTGACGGTAACAAGAAATCTTAAGAGAGCATATTTATTTACAAGAAATAGTACACATATTTGCCGAAATAAAATACTACTTCTATGAATTCTGTCGAGGAAATTTCAAATAAAGTTGATGTAATATCAACTTGATAACTTTGATTTACATAAACATGTTATAAATAATAATAAATCTTTTCCGAAATAATTATTAAAATAAATTATGAAAAATTTGGCAATGTCATTGTTGCAACTAAGAAAAATAATTATTATTATTTAATATCTATAAAAAAATTATAAAAAAGTGAACATTTTTTTCAATTTCAAATATATTTTTTTACCTTTAAGTAGGGAATTGAATTGAAAATCTTTGAAATATTCTTTTCCGATCAAAGAATAGAATGTTACAATATTACCATTAAAAAACATTATTCAAAAGTAATTTATTAAAAAATATGCATTGATATGTTTTGCACTTTATAAAAAGATATTTTTCATATGTTTATATAGGTAACACAAATGCTACGCTGTTAGTAAAGAAATAAAAATAAGGAAAGATTACAACACGTTATTGAGCTCAGGTATATATAATTTTTGAACAGATGTTTCTATATAAATAGCTACGACTAATTATCATTGTATGAATAATAAATAATTATTATTTTATAAAAGCTAAATAATTATTACTTGTGAGATGTTTAATCCTTTTTAGTGACAAAGTAATAATATAAAGACATGTATTTCAATCTAATGCCAAATTTAAAAAAAAAATTCAAAAGCAGTTATTATTTTTCTGATCGCAACAAGCAATTACATTGCTCAAAAAGCATAAAAAAGATTTATGCTATTAATAAATTTAACAGAATGTCCGAGCTGCTGGACACAATTGTTTTTATTATTTTATTAATATCTTTTTAAATTCGTAATTTAAATAATTGTAATGACTTGTCCGCAATAAAGCTATGTTAATATAATAATTTTTATTAAAATAAAAAATCATTTGGACTTGTTATTTTTTTATAAGCTTCGAATGAAAATTTGATATCAAGCTCGATAAACCTAACGTCAAAATACTATAAATCGAAAAATTGTTTTGTAATTTTTTATGTATAGTGTTTTGGTAAATTCTGTAAGTTTTCCGCGCTCAAGTTTAATCATACAAATTTTCTTACTATAATGAAAAAACTGGATCTAATGAACTGTTTACTCGTAAAATCGGAATTAAAATATTATTGAAACATTTTAGAAGGTAGCGAGCTCCGTCATGCCTTTAATAAAAACTTATAAAATTCATCAACTACAATGTCATTTTTACGAAAAAAAGACGATAACTTTTATGAATGTCTATAAATTCCTAATAACAGCAGGCTTTTTATAAAAATTAATATTAGATAATAGAATTTTGCAGGAAAGAAAAATTTCTTTCGGGTTCGTAATAAAATTATATTTAATTTTCATGACATATAACGAAAATATTATTTTTTACAAATCATTTACATATGTATGTAAATGATTTGTAAAAAGTGTCTGTGTATCCGTATCTGCTTTTGTTGTTATATATTGGAGTATAAGCATATATGTATATATTTCAATAAATAAATATTTCTATACCTTTATGCGTAATATTCACACATTTCAAATTGCGTTTTATCAAAATATTATTTAGCAGCAGAAAATTTGTTGGACACTAATATTAACATGTTTTTGGCTTGATTTTAAAGAGAAAAAAATCAGACATGTATTAATCATGAAACATAATTCGTATAAACGACATGTTTACGCTGTCGGTCTGGAAAACGCAGCAAGGAATTTGTCGGACAAGATGACTACTGGATTTTATAAATAATTATTTTGCCATTCTAACCCCAAAATCGCAATTTCGTTTCTCTTTTTTGGCTCTCGGTTTACGGCCCGTGCCAAAGGCGAGAATGTACTATTAAACAATTATACAAAAATGAACTATGTGTGTATGCTAAAACATAACCACGTAGAAACAACACATTCATGGCGGTAGACACGCTCATTGCAGCAGTATTCCTGTCCGACACAATATATTTCTTATTAAATTACCTATTAAATCTATTGAAGTGAAATTATATATTTATGTTAAAACAAAACATCATGAATTCGGCATGTTTCATGCGTGTGTACTCGAAAAGGCAGCAGTTACGAAAATTTTCACAGAGAAAATGTGTGTTAGATTTGCTAAAATGAAACCACTTGCAAAGTTTAAAGTATGTATTAACAAATTTTAGGATAGGGCGCTGGCCTGAGGATTAATATCATGTGGGAGGGGCTACGCACTTCATGTCCTCTCAAAAAATCCTCTGAATTGAAAGTGTGTACCCTCATGTCCTCTCATGTCCTCCGATGTCCTCTGAATTTTTTTTCAATGTACTCGCGATTATTTTGAAAAGTAAAAAAATTGCAGAGGACAGCAAGAGTACAGAAGAGAATGAAGAGGACAATGTGAGTACATAAGAGAATGAAGAGGACAATGTGAGTACATAGAGAACTATGGAGGACAGTGAGAGTACAAAAGAGGATTCCTCAGATCTCTTGAGTTCTCTTTTATGTCCTTTTATATCCTCTTAAGTTTTCTTTCTTGTCCTCTCAAGTTCTCCCGAGTCCTCTCAAGTCCTCCCGAGTCCTCTCAACTTCGCCCATGTACTCTAAAAAATTAAAGAGTTTATTTGTGATCTTGTCCTCTTTAAAGTCCTCTTTAGTCTCTCAATGTACTCTTTTTTGTCCTCCCGAGAGGACAAGAAGTGCGTAGCCTCTCGATCATGTGATATATCATATAATATATTATAAGATGCATCGCGTGGGATTTCATATGAGTTTTCGTGCTAAAACCTCAAATTCAATGTGATGTGATATATCATATGATCATATAAATTGTCTTTTTTTAATCTATAGTAATTTATCATATGCCTTATCAAATGAGGTTTTAGCACGAAAGCTCATGTGAAATCTCACGTGATACATCTTTGGATTTGTCATATGATATATCATATATGTCATATGTGATACCACATGATATATTATATGAGATCTCATATGAGCTTTTCTAGCAGAGTATTGTTCTTTGGTTTAATAAAATTCAAATAAAGATATACTTTGAAGATAAGAGGTAACGTGTACAAACATAAATAAGAAAATATTTACTTGTAACAATTTTCTCTTGTCCAATGCTTATATCCTTACCAGATGATGGACGAGATTTCAAAGAGATATTTACATCATCGGGACTAATTACAACTTTTTGGTTTAACATATAACATCCATGGTTCGATAAGTCAGACTCATTACTTTTTAACGGCAGAGAAAGATTGCATGCTTCAGATTCTTGAGTAAAAATATTTTCATCTGTAATCAAAATTAATCATAAAAGTTTAGATCAAATAATAATTAGGTAATATCGCATCATTTGAAGCATTAAATAGCATTTCTTATCACCTGATTTGTTCCAAGATTTAAAAACATAATTTACTCTTGATATATTCTAGTGATTTAGATAAAAAACAGTTTTTGGTATTATTATCGATACAATCAAGTAATCTGATTGAAGAATCTTGAGAAATATCAAATACAATACATAAATCCTTTGAAAAATTGACCATTTTCGTGCTTGATTTATTGGGAATCTTTTATAACTCTCGAAAATCCTTGTATAATTTACGGAATTTTCATAACAATGATTTTTTCATTTTGTTTGTATAGATGCTTTGTTTCACAAACATACTACCTCTTTAATTATTATTTTTACTGCATCGACAATTTTGGCTTTCTTATTTTTAGTTTTATAAAATAATCGCTGAGGTACGTCCAAATGATTTGGTAATCTGTCTTTAGTAAATGTAGGAATGGCAATTTCATTCACATTTAATAGATACATTTTCAATTTCAGGGGTCATCTTGTTTTTATACTAAACCAGGTCAGATGTTAACAAAATACTACTCTGTAGAATCTATGAAAAAAAATATATGGTGTAAGGATGCTATATTATAAGAACTTATTAAACGTTTTAGTAATTGAAAGTTGATCAATTATTAAATCTGTGAATGTGTAAATTTGGGAATCTTCCATACAAGGAAAGGATATTAATACAAGTTTTTAGCTCTCTATCATAAATTGAATGTGTAGTATACATTTCATAAACTCTGCTAAAAATCTTTTTGTTTAGTTTCATCAATTTTTATTTTAAAATATTTACTAGAAAATAAAGACTTTAAGGAGGCTCCTCAGTCTTCAATGTTATTTTCTAAACTGAATGGATTTTTATGAAACTTTGAAAAAATGTTCATTGACCTTCCATCTTTTCATTGCTTAAAAAATATAGGGTAAGCCATCAAAATTTAAAGAAATCAATGTGTCAAATCATTGTTTTTATACACAGGCCTTATGTGAAAAATGCACGATGGAACTACAAATGTTATCGTAATTAAATCTCTACGCAAAGATTTTTTATAAAAAACTAGAGGGATATAGATTTTTTAATAAGGATTACAATGCAATGAAGGAAAAAGAGGGTAAGCCATCAAAATAAAGAGAAATTAAATGTAAAAGTTGAAAATATTTGATTAACGTAGAATCGAAAGAATCAGCTGGTATATACTGCGCATGCGTGATAATTCTAAGACGCTCAGAGCGCGTGTATACATATTACGAAGTCCGCTGTATAGTGCCGTATATAACTAAATAGTCACAAGAGCTTTTCAAGAAAAAAAAATTTTTCTTTACATATATTTATGCAATGATTTTTGTTCTTGAAATAATAATAATTATAATTTACAAACATAGAGTGTATTTATCTATGAAAATTTGCAATAATACAAAGACCACCAAGGAACCCAAAACATGATACGGTCCTAGCATGATGAGCCTCCTTAAGTCTTAAAAAGTATTAAGAAATATTATTACACTGTGAAAAATTTTTCGTCATTTTAACAGACAAGAAGGTTCTAATTAGAACAAAAATTTACGCATAATTTTTGTGTAGTTCTTAAAATATGAATATTATACATTTTACATCATTTTGTTGAATAATAAAATGAATGAATTTGACAAATTTATGTGTTTTGAAAGTACATAAAAATTTGGTATTACATACAATGTAAGAGACGTCGTAAGTGAAAAAAAAATTTTTTTAAATATCTAACAATGCCTATACGTAAAAATAGGATGAAAATTGTGAAAAAAAATATTTATATTAATATTTATATTTAAAAACTATTTATATTTATATTGAGGAAATCAACTTTAGAATATTGAATTCAAATATACGTTATTGTATACGTAAACAAATATTAAAGAAAAGCTTAAGTTTATTACACATACAATATAAGGCTAAGTTTAAATATGTCATATATGGAATATCATGAAGTTCTGTTCGATTACATGCATATAATTAACTTCACCGATTTTCAATAAAGAAAAATTATGTGTTGTTTAATATTTGAAATAAAAGTATCAAAAACGACAACAACAAATAAATTTCGAACATAGATTTACTTTATACTAAAAATCAGTGAAACTAAATAATATAAAGTAGTTGAATAGAACCAGGAACTAAAAAAAAAGAAAACTTAAGCTTTATTTCCAAGAATATTTCACATTGAATAGTATATTCTTCACCTAGGGAAAAAAAGTAAAGAATGTCCTGAATCGTATGTAAATTGTAAGGCATAATTCACAAAAGTCGAAAATTGAGCTCGACTTCATAGGTAACCGTGAGTATCTCGTATTATTTCGAACTTGAGTATCGTTTGGATATTGAATTCAGTAGACATTGGACAACAAAATTTTAAAACATGTAACAAGTTTTGTGTAACGTGTAATATCATGGAAAAACGGCTCTTATGTTTAGATTCTTGACATTAATATATATGACTATTATTTTAAACAATAAAATTAAAAATAAACCTTTTTACGTGAAACATACTTAAAAACAAATTTTGTGTTTATTTCTAATTATAATATATTTACATATTTATTTTATACATACGAAATACTGAATTTAAATACACAATTATAAGATTAAAATAAAATATTTTGGTTATTTTAAAATTCGAATATTACAAAACAATAAATCGACTATTTGCAATTTACCAACAATTTTATTTGCATCAAATGTAAATTCTTAATGAAATATAAATATTACGAAGTGTATGTATCACAAGTAAGGTTATATTATATTTAATTTTATATTTGTTTTTTTATTTCCATATCATTGATATTATTATTTATGAATGAATCCTTAATATTAGTAAAAAATTATTAAAACACGAAGGAAAATTATGGAGTATTAAAACACAACTGAAAATGGCGATCGAATAACATTTTCATCAAAATAAATTTCAACGCTATGATTCTTAAAATAAAAATTTTTATTTAACTATCATCCATTGTAATTATTATTTGTGTAATATATATATGTAAGAATAATATATTTCATGAATAATCATTTCATTTGATAAACAATTAAATAAATTTATATTTTTATAATTGTATAACATAATTTATTGAATTAAAGTTTCATTCAAGTTAGCGGTGGGCGATATATATCGATATTACAAATATCGATTTTTTTAAGCACTTGATATCAATATTTTATTCGATATTTTAAAATCTTATATATCGATATTTTTTTTTACAAATATCGGACACCGATATCAACGTGAAAATTACCATTTTGAAATAAGATCTGCATTCGACTTATGAGTAGGGTTGGTTTCAGAAAAACTCTACGCTTATAGTTTATGACTGTAAGCGTATAGATTTCGCGACGTCAGCGCTGTTTCGCTATTATAGCAATTATGCAATAAGTCGTCGCAGCGCTGTAAGCGCGAAATCTCAACACTTACAGCCATGAACCGTGAACGTAGAGTTTTTCTAAAACCAACTCTGCTTATGAGCGCTGTGAGACGATCGTGTATAGTGTCTTTGCTAGGGACTAAATTTTCTGCGGTCGACATTTTTAAGGTGACTTATAGTTAAGCCTATAGAGCTGAAGTGTGTATACTCGTTCGCAAAACTGATAGGTCGTTAGCGTAATGTTGAAGCACCAGTAGAATCGACCAGTTTTCTAATTTAAAACATTGAACACAGTGGGAAATAAAAATGTAGACTCTGTTATGATTGTTTGATAATTATATAATTTTGTAAAACTTCGTTTTAATTTGACATGAAACAGTAAGTTTTTTAATCTGTTCTAGTATACAAGTACAAAAACCTTTACTATCTCCTATCATAATTCTTAACAAAGATTACTCTTTCAATATGTAAAATTTTCAGATTTTTTAATTTTCCACCATTCTACGGATTATAATAAATGGTGAAAAATTCAAAAATTCAAAAAATTTTAGAAACTGAAAAAGTAATTTGTAAACTACAAAATGAAATCCAACCGAACTTCCGTAGTCGCCTTAAGGTGGTTTACTCGGTAAGAGAGAGAAAGCTAGATGTGAGAGAAATGTTAACTCATAATCAGCAAGATTCAAATAAAAAAATAATTAATAACAATTTATTTAAATGCTTTGACTTATCATTGAAAATTTCAAATAACATCAAACAAATCAGAAACATATTTAATTTCTACTATTATATCATGAACAAAAATTATAAATATTTTAGAAAAAAATCTAATCTCTTTTTCTCTTTTTCGGGAATTTTTGCACATTTCATAAATTTTTGAATCTCTATAATTTCATTTGTTTTATATTCTAGTTTATTTATATTATTTATGTTTTATTGATAAACAATTTTTAAAAGTTTACAAAATGTGCTTGTAAATTTACAGATTGTTGATTTCAGGATTCTATCGACTTAAATCGATCAATTTAAATAGCAAGAAATAATCACGTTTAAATCAATTGATTTAATTAACAACAAATGGTTTTTTAAATGAAAAATTAAGAAATTTAAATCAATTTATTTAAATCAATATTAGTTAATAATTAAATAAAATATGTAAAATTATTATATACAGTATCTATAATAAGATTTAAAGCTTTAAAATTTTATTTATATCAATGCATCTTACTACTTATACTTTTACTTTTTTATTTTCATTAACAATAAACATCTTGTAAAAGAAATCTAACATTTATAATGATCATTAAACTTATGAATGTACATTAAGTCTTATGTTTTTGTTTATAAATCAACTACTTTTGTCTCTGAATTTTAAGTATACGAGCATATATTATCTAATATATATTCGTAATACTGATTTAAGTTTTCAACACGAAAAATATATTTACAAAAAAACAGAAAGGAAAAGTTACATACTTTCATTCAAATGCAACATGAACCAATATTCAAATGAATATTTCAATTTCTAAATTTATTTAGAATTCGTATTGCAAAAATAAGAGAAAAATTATTATAAAAAAGTCTTTAGTAAGACTTGGGAAAAAATTTATTTTACAATTACAATTTATGTAAAGCAAAAAAAAATAATGAACTTTATTATAAGTTCTACACGCTGACCCATTTTAATTGCTACACCCAGATTTTTCGGATCCTAAGACAGATAGGAAAAAATGGTTCAGACAAAAGTTGTAGGGGACGAAGGGGGCTAAACGATGGTCTTAACAGCTTTGACCTTGAACTTGACCTTCAAGGTTATTTCAAGGTCAAGTGATTTTTTTTAATAGGAACACCTATTTTTGACCCCGGATTCGGAAAGAGCGGGGAATTTTACGTTCAAAATCATATTGAGATTTTTTTTTTCAAGGTCATTTCAAGGTCAAATGAAGGTCGAACTCCGAAAAATCCATTTTAAGTCGTTTTTTCCATGAGTCACAGGCTTAAGTGGTTCAAACTGATCGTAGGCTTAATAGGGAAACCCACACACCCAAAACTTTCACATCCTAGTAAACAAATATCAAACTTGCACATCCGAACCCCATGCTCTTCATAGCCTCACTTGCTAAACTGTTACACCAGACATCCCCCAGTCCCACACATCTGTACCCCATGTATGATGTTTGTTTAACGAAAACTTTAAGATCATTAAAGCTTCTGTTGTAAATGTGTCAACCTTACGTTTAGCGCTACCCAGAAACAACGACGTGGACGTAGTAAGGATTGTTTTTTTTGGGGTGCTTGATTAAAGTGAGTTCCCTTGCCTCTCACTGTTCGGGATGCTTGATTAAAGTAAGTCCCTTCGCCCCTCACCTTGGAATACTGATTTCTGATTGTTGCACCACGATAATTACTTAAGCTTTCTTCTAAAAGTAACGTCGTGTCAACAATCTTGTTCGGCGAATAGTCAACCCTTTAAGAGCTAGCCATTAATTACTAATAAATTTAAATAGTAAAATGGTATAAAAAATATTAAGAATTATAATATTCGCCCGTATGCGGTCGTGAATAAAAAAGAAAAACGTTTGTCACACTTTATTAATTGTAAATTTTATAATAAAGTAATAATCAAAACATCATAGGTATTTGATTCAATAAAACATGAATTCTACTTCGAATTGCACATAAATTTTGCCGTTCAAACTTGAAAAATACTAATACTGACAATTTAATCATTGAAGACACACACATAAAGAAATTATGTTCCGTCTAAGGTTCTTTTAATAATATCTGAACTGTTCACCAATTTTAAGATTTTTCGCCCATTTTTAATATTAACGGTAGGCCGGAGTAGAACCTGATACCGACCAAGCAACAATTGAGTTGTTTGTTATTTATTCAAGTTTTAATCGGTGTATCTTCAAATTAGAGATCGAGCGCAATAGATATTATTATTATGAACATCTATGCACAAGAAAAAAAATATCTATCAGTTTGTTTTTGAGAAAAGTAAGTAACGCCAAAGTAAAAGTTTATGTTTATAATATCTTCGTGTTACTTACTGTTCTCAAAAACAAACCTGTAGATATTTTTTTTCTTGTGCATAGATGTTCATAATAATATCTATTGCGCTCTACCTTTAATTTGAAGATACACCGATTAAAACTTAAGTAAATAACAATAATGCCAATTAGACAAGGACAGCGAATCCGGCCTGCTCTTAAGCTACATTTTTAGTTGTTTGTTTCTAAAATAATAGGCTAGATGCTTTTTGTACAAAACAGAAATGTTGTATCTTTATTCTTTCGAAAGTTATGAGGAAATTAAAGATATGAGCTGTAAAAAAATGTGATTGTTCAAAAAGAAAAGTCATAACTTTCAAAAGAATAAAGATACAACATTTCTTTTTTGTATAAAAAGCATCAAAGCTATTTTTTTAGAATTAAACTATTAAAAATAAAGCTCAATATTAAAAATTTGCGGAAGATATTAAAATCGGTCAGCAGTTCAGATATTATTAAAAGAATCTTTGACGGAACAGAAATTATTTGTAAATGTGCCTTTAATGATTATATTATCAATATTAGTATTTCTCAAGTTTGAACGGCAATAATTTAATGATTATTACTTTATTATAAAACTTACAATTACAAAAGTGTGACAATCGGAGTACTTTTGGCAAATGCACTTAGTCAGATAAAGTTACTGTAATTTAGGAACATTTTTCTTTTTTGGTCACGACCGTATACGGGCAAATATTATGATTATTAATATTTTTTATACCATTTCACTATTCAAATTTAATAGTAATTAATAGCTAGCTCTGAAATGGCTGACTATCCGCCCAACGAGATCGTTGACATGATGTTGGCTTTAGGAGAAAGCCAAAGTAATTATCGTGCTGCGGCATGAATTTATGCTGAACGCTATCCAGACAGACGACACCCTGACGCTATGGCTATCAGACGTTTAACTCAAAGAGCTCGTGGTGGACACATGGTTCGTCAACGTAGGCGCCATCAATATGATGAATATGATAACCGGGTTGTGACTATTCTGGCAATAATTCATCTTGACCCACAGATAAGCGCTCATCGAGTCGAACGGGAAATCAGTATTTCAAAAAGTACATTTTTAAGAATTTTGAAGGTGCTTAGATATCGTGCGTATCTTGTTACTCTGGTCCAAGAGCTACAGTTTCAAGAGCGTATTGTGTTTTGCTAATGTGCTTTACAAATGATAGAAAATGATCCAGACTTTTTTAAATTTGTTCTTTTTTCTGATGAAGCAAAATTTCAAAGTGATGGGGAATTGAATAGACATAATTGTCATTACTGGTCTGATGTTAATCCTCATTGGGTTAGAACTATAAACCATCAAAGATGTTGGAGTGTTATGGTATGGTGTGGGATTCTTAATGGATATTTGATTGGCCCTTATTTTTTCGAAGAAAATGTTAATCAATACACGTACTTAACGCTAATAAGAGATAAACTACCTGTATTGATGAAATATGTTGACTTAGAAACACGACGAAGAATATGGCTCCAGCAGGACGACATTTCGCTCGAATTGTCAGGACTTTTTTGAATGAGCAGTATGGTAACAGATGGATTGGTCGAGGTGGTCCGATTGAATGGCCTGCTTGCTCACCCGATCTTACATCACCAGATTTTTACTTATGGGAGTACTTAAAAAATATCGTTTTTGAGGAAAAGCCCACCACAAAAGTAGACATAATGGACAGAATTCGTCGAGCATGCGCTGCCATTCCAAGGCAAACTTTGTTAAAGGCCGTTAGCCACTTCCAAAAGCGTTTGACTAAGTGCCTCGAAGCAAATGGTCGTAACTTCGAAAATTTGCTTCGAGGTTAGATAAACACTTAAGTGAGAGGCGAAGGGACTCGCTTAAATCAAGCTCCCCGAACAGTGAGAGGCAAGGGGACTCACTTTAATCAAGCACCCCAAGAGAAACAATCCTTACTACGTCGACGTCGTTGTTTCTGGGTAGCGCTAAACGTAAGGTTGACACATTTACAACAGAAGCTTCAATGATCTTGAAGTTTCCGTTAAACAAACATCATACATGGGGTAGAGATGTATGAGACTGGGGGATATCTGGTATAACAGTTTAGTATGTGAGGCCATGAAGAGCATGGGGTACGGATGTGCAAGTTTGATATTTGTTTACTAGGATGTGGAAGTTTTGGGTGTTTGCGTTTCCCTATTAAACCTACGATCAGTTTGAATCACTTAAGCCTGTGACTCATGGAAAAAACGACTTAAAATGGATTTTTCGGAGTTCGACCTTCATTTGACCTTGAAATGACCTTGAAAAAAATATCTCAATATGATTTTGAACGTTAAATTTCCCGATCTTTCCAAATCCGGGGTCAAAAATAGGTGTTCCTATTAAAAAAAATCACTTGACCTTGAAATAACCTTAAAGGTCAAGTTCAAGGTCAAAGTTGTTAGGACCATCGATTGGCCCCCTTCGTCCCCTACAACTTTTGTCTACACCATTTTTTCCTATCTGTCTTAGGATCCGAAAAATCCGGGTATAGCGATTAAAATGAGTCACCGTGTATATGGAATGAAAGAACTTTGTTCAATCTTTATCCTAAACTCTAAAATTACTTAGAGTACATATTTGTCAAAATAAAGACAAGCAATTATAAACGATCAGTTTACGTTTAAATTAGATTTATATTAAACTTACCATACAAATTACAGACAAAAGTGAAAAATTTTGAAAAAATTTAATAACTATTATTATATATAAATAAACTGAAATAATAAAATTTACTGTTTCAACTTATGTTAGATCTCTTATTATATTTTAAAACTTATAGCTTTTCATGAATAAATCTCAATAACTTGTATACAAACAAAAATTTTAGTACAAATCATAATTAGATCATATTTAATATTAATTATAATTATGTATAACTAGCATCCCCCGTCTCGGCTTCGCCCGCGCAATAGTTGGGCAGAAGTCGGTAGGTATAGAAATAAAATCTCAAAAACTATTATTTATTAAATCGTACTCTTACAAAACTTCGGAATACATGAAATTTTTTGTTTGTGAACCATGTGATAATACAATGAATTTTCATTTAAAATAATTATTTTTGTAGAAAAAATTAGCATTGAATTTTTTTGTTATTTTTCGATATATGTTCAATTTAGTACCAATAAGTCAAAAAATATATTTAAATTGAAGATATAAAATTTTTTCTAAAGTTAAAAAAATTGTCTAATTTTTTATTTTGCCTAATGGAAAAAGAAAATATTTCATTAAATAATCCGAGGTAATATTACTCTGTGATTAGAGAATATGCAATAAAAATTTATTGTGTTGAAGTTATGGAATATCATAGGTGTATAAGTATTTCTACCTTACCAGTTTAATAAAGTGAAAGACAAAATCGGTCGCCACCTATTGGGCAACCAAGGAAAGTAGCAAGGATAGAGCATGTTGACCGCAGAACGCCGAAAAAAAGTAGTCCCTATTCCCTACGCGGTAAGATCCAGGTCTATAATTATTTTATTACAATTATTGATTAAAAAAGTAATTATTTATATAACCTATGACACTCGTCACATTATAAAGAATTTGAATTTAAAATTTGAAAACGATCGGTTCAGTAATTTTTGAGATAATTGAGAACATTCAAATAAACGCTATCCTTTTATATAATAGTAAGATTAATAGCTATAATCTATATATTTTTAGTTAGTTTAAAGTTTTTTTTAATGTATTTAGCTATTTTAATTTTGTACCAAACTTACATTTAGATAAACTAGTTATGCCTCCGTAAGGATTTCCATTGTAATCTATACTACGTATAGGATTTTACTTTTGGTTTAAGAAGGGGCCGAACTATCTGTCTTTGTCTAATAGCGTTTTTCATCATTTATGTAAACACTATCCGGTATAACAAGAAAAAAATAGCAGCCCCCGCTAGATATTAGTATAATTAGTAAATTTTGTAATAACAACCAAATTTTTTACCGCATAGTTTTTGACTAATTAGAGACTTACTAGCAATCTAGAATATAACCTATCTTTTTTTGGTAGGTCTCTAATTATTCAAAAACTACGCAGTGAAAAAATTTGGTTGTTATTACAAAATTTACTAATTATACTAATATCTAGCAGGGGCTGCTATTTTTTTCTTGTTATACCGGATAGTGTTTACATAAATGATGAAAAACGCTATTAGACAAAGACAGATAGTTCGGCCCCTTCTTAATAGATAAATATATGTAGCTACATTCAGTGTATTAAGAAGAGGTCACGTATCTCTGTCCTTTTCTAATCAAAGAATTGAGTTTTTTACAGAAACTAATAACTTCAGCAAAAAATGAAGAGAAAGCCGCAGCTCGTAATCAAAAAAGCAATATTTTCTTTGATAAGAAAGAATTAATTTTATTGCTTCGTTTTCAAGAAAACCTTGAAAAACTTAAATCATAGAGGTTAGGGAGGACAATTTGGTTTTTCAAGGTTTTCTTGAGAACGAAGCAATAAAATTAATTTTTTGTTATCAAAGAAAATATTGCTTTTTTGATACACGATGCGGCTTTCTCTTCATTTTTTGATAAAGTTATTATTTTTTGTAAAAAAATCATTTTTTTGATTAGAAAAGGACAGAGATACGTGACCTCCTCTTAAGTGAAAATCCAATCAATCTATTTAAGAAGTACTACAAGGTAAGAATATATAATTATTTATTAAACTTTATTTGAAATTATTCAAATTATCCTTTTGTAATTTCCAATTGTGAGAGCGATTTCGTTCAATTAAATATTGGTGGAACTCATCCATCACTAGAATTCATACATTTTTATCTTTATTACTAAATATTAATAAATAATTCAAACTTTTCAAAAGAACGCAATTCATATATAAATTTATACAATCAAATAAATAACTTATTCACTTTTATTTAGTCCTGGTTCAAGCCAGGACCTAACAGTATAGTGGAATAGCTTACGTATCAACTGATATTTATAAATTAGTATTTAATAATATTTTAAATCAGTACCTCTTATTTATTATGCAAACCACTTTACCAATTCAAATACCACAATATATTAATTTAGTACCGACTGATGAAGAAGCATAAATTTCCGGAAATTTTAAAAAAGGTCACTGAATTTGTATGTATTATAATAATAAAATAATTCATATATATGACAGTTTAAATCTTAAATATCTACAAGATAAGCATAAGATTTATATAAACAGATTATTTCCAAACAAATCAAAATTGAGCACAGTTTTCGAAACAGTACAATCACAAACAAATAATTATGATTGCGGCCTTTTTGTAATTGCTTTTGCTGTTGCAATACTTTATAATTTATGTCCATGCTTTTAAGATATGATATTTCTTAAATGAGATTACATTTATTAGGAATTTTTGAAATGCAACAAATCAGAATGTTTCCACTTTTACATAATTATAATAATACAAATATTAATTACGATAATCCATCGGACATGATAAGAAGTTTTTGTCATGAACCATGTTTCAATAAAATACCATTAAATTTAGATATCACACGGTGTTCATGAGGAAGTTTCAATACAAATTTAATGTAACTTCGAAATTTCATCTGAGAATGATTTGTAGGCCCATTACATAATTCAGGCATCACTTTTAAAATCATTTTACATAATCGATTTGGAGAAAAATAAGTAAGAATGAAAAAAGATTCAAAACCAAACCATTTTATTTTATTTATAAAATAAATGCTCAAAAATGTTCGGAACGTCAGGGTAATAGTAGAAATATAATAAAATTAAAGAATATTTGCCTTATGTTATTGAGCTCAAATATTTATTAAAATTAGTGTCCAAAAGTGGTTCTATGGCTATTTACGTATAGATACATAGTATTCAGAGAATGTAAATATTTACATCGATGACATCTGTTAATATACACTTTAAGTAGTGATTTGAAACTTGCATAACTAATAAGGAGAAGTCTCCACACCTCTGGAAAAGCGATTTAGCTAATACTGCAGGTTATGATTCTTTGATGAAAAGAATGAATCCGTGTTGTTTCTGTTCCTATAATGAGCCCAGCTACAAAGATAAGGTTGTTTCTTTCAAAAATAGGAAGGTTCCATTAAGATATTCAAGTGGAAGATTTCGCAATATTTTAGTGAAATTTCCCATGTTATGCTAGCTATAACTTTTGAATTAGGCAAGACTTTCTGATGCAAGAAAGCTCAAATCAAAGAATTAAACTTATACGTCCTTTTTTTTATATTTTGCTGTAAGAGTTCTAGTTCTTTATTTAATCAAGGTTTTATAAGCGCTTCTTCTTACCACGTTTTTGAAAAATGGCTTCATCTTAGCCTCTGGGTTCATTAGACGGAAAAAAAGAACCCGGGTTCATTTCTTATTATCAAAGAATCATAACCTGCAGTATCAGCCAAATTTGTTTATTAGAGGTGAGGACTGTGAGACTCTCCTTGTTAGCAAAGTAAGTTTTAAATGACAAAATAAAAACAATACTTATGTCGACTGAATAATAAATAGGATGATAAATATTTCCATCGGTCTTACAGTCAATTTAAAATCTATATAATAAAATGATTAAATAAATATGGACAGTCAGACTGCCCTTGTTTATAATCACCCCCGTAGAATAACCTGAAATAAAAACTTAAAAATTAACTGGAAAGAAACCTGAAAATAAATAAAATTAGTAAAGCACAATCTGACTGTCCCCCACCACCAAAAAACCTTTCTTCGATTGTGATCCTGTATAATGTCCAACGTTTCGAGCACGCTACTGCTCTGCAATTAGTTTTTAATAATACAGTTTTTTCTTTTGATAAAATTTTTTATGAGCAGAGGTATGGTTGTCCGATGGGATCACCATTGTTACCTGTGATAGCTAATTTGGTGATGGAAAAATTGGAGGGTGTTGCTTTGTCGAAATTGAGTTTTGAGCCAATAATTTATAAAAGATATGTTGATGACATCTTTGCTGTGGTGCCAGATTGTTTTGTGGATGAAATGGTTAATGTTTTTAATTCTGTTCATGATAGAATTAAATTTACTAAAGAAATAGAGTCAGATAATCAGTTGAGTTTTTTGGATATTAAAGTAATTAGAGACAGTAATAATAAAGTTAAATTAAATTGGTATAGAAAGCCAACTTGGTCTGGTAGATTTTTAAATTTTAATTCACATCACCAGTTCGGAAACAAAATTGGTACTTTGAAGGGTGTGATTGATCGCGCGATTAAGTTATCACATATAGATTTCAGAAAAGAAAATTTGAACATTGTTAGAAAGGCTTTTGGTAGTAATAGTTATCCAATCGAATTTGTTAATAGAATGATTGAGGAGAGGGTGAATGAAATTTATAATAGTAATTTAAA
The DNA here is from genome assembly GCA_017163975.1 of Anastatus disparis. Lineage (NCBI taxonomy): Eukaryota > Metazoa > Arthropoda > Insecta > Hymenoptera > Eupelmidae > Anastatus > Anastatus disparis. The sequence continues at coordinate 3,582,159 of JAFFSR010000349.1, read as the reverse complement.
AAAGAAAATTGATGTAGAAACTAAAAGCTTGTATTTTGTTTTGCCGTATGTTAGAGGTTTGTCAGAAAGAATTAGAAATGAATTCAAAAAACATAAAATTCAAGTTTTCTTTAGAAATAATAATAATTTAGGTAGATTTTTTAAGAATTGTAAAGATAAGGATGAAAAGGATGAAAAATCGGGAGTCGTTTACAAGATCAATTGTAATGACTGTGATAAATATTATATTGGACAGACAAGTAGATATTTAAAGAAACGAATTTATGAACATAAATATAGTTTGAGAAGTCCATATGTTGTGTCGGGTTTGAAGCAACATTGTTTGAATTCCGTTCATTCTTTTGATTTTATGAATGTTGAAATTTTAGAAAATAATATTAAAAATAAATTTAAAAGGGAGAGTTTTGAGAATATTCACATTTTTCAGAATAAAAATAATGTAAATTTAATGTTAGAATCAAGTAAATTAAATAGTATTTATCATCCTTTTCTAACATAATATAGAATCAAAGTGGTGGAGGTATATTAACTTATATTGGTGTTTTTGATGGTGGAGGGGATATTCAAATAATTTTTTAGGTATAAATTGGGAGTCATGCGGCGAGAGGAGTTCAGTCCTTGAGGATGAGCAGTAGCGTGCTCCAAACGTTGGACATTATACAGGATCACAATCGAAGAAAGGTTTTTTGGTGGTGGGGGACAGTCAGATTGTGCTTTACTAATTTTATTTATTTTCAGGTTTCTTTCCAGTTAATTTTTAAGTTTTTATTTCAGGTTATTCTACGGGGGTGATTATAAACAAGGGCAGTCTGACTGTCCATATTTATTTAATTATTTTATTATATAGATTTTAAATTGACTGTAAGACCGATGGAAATGTTTAGCATCCTAGTTTTAAATGACGACTGAATTGCTTAAAATCAGACATGATATGAGCTCCGACAAATTAAAGAATATATTAGAAGATGGCATCGATGTAAATATTCACATTCTTTGAATACTATGTATTCATACGTACGTAGCTATAGAATTATTTTTCGATAATATTTTTAATATTTGAGCCCAATAGCTCCATAACATAAGGCCAATATTCTTCAATTTTGTTATATTTTTACTATTATACCTACGTTCCAAACACTTTTGAGCATTTTTTTTATAAATTAAATAAAATTGTTTGGTTTTGAATTATTCTTTTTATTCCTATCAATTTTTTCCAAATCGGCCATGTAAACCGATTTTAAAAATGATGCATAAATGTTCGTAATTCTCAGAAAGAATTTTGAAGTGACAGCAAATTTTTATTTAAATTCACTCCGAAGCACCGTGATTGCCAAGATTGAACTTTTTGAAAAAAACTGACAAATGCATTTATTGGCATAAAAAAAATTATGGATATGTGTCGTGATTAAAAGAATTCAAATCTTGAAATGATTCAGATAGAAATTGACAATGACATCAGATACAATTTTTTTTTAACGAAATGATGAATTAATGAATTTCGATGATATCCACATAAATTATAACGATATTAAAATTAGAATTGATAAGATTACATTAAATAAAGAAAAAAAAGAATTAAAAGAAATAGACGACAAAGGAGCTTTATGTATAACGGGATTTAATATGAAAATGGTAACAGTACTATTGAATGAATATGAAGAAAATTCAGAAAAAGACATGATTATGAAAATGCAAAAAAAAATTAATAATAAATTAGAACTAAGGCGTATTCATAGTGTTTACAAAAGAAAATTATATAAAAATAAAAGAAGATCGACCACATAAATATGAAAAATATTAAATCAGATAATAAAAATAAAATTGAAAAAAAAATACCGATAAATGAAAACAAATACGTGTAAATGAAGTTTGACGTAAGAAAGAAGCTTATATGAAAATTAAAAAAAGAACAACCGAATAAATATAAAAAGAAATTAGAAAATACTAAGATAAAAAAAATGGAACTCAAGAAAATAAAGGGTACTGACGAATTGGATAAATACGTGTAAATAAGGTTTTACGAAAAAAAAAAAATTGTATTTAAATGAAAAAAAAACAACCAAATAGATACAAAAAAGTAAGAAAATACGAGGATAAAGAAATTAAATTCCAAGAAAGAAAAGAGTACTGATGAATTGGAACAAATGCGTACAAATGAGGCTCTACGTAAGAAAGAAGCTTATATTAAAATTAAAAAAGTACAATTGAATAAATATAAGGAAAAATTAGAGAATACTAACAAGAAGAGTTCCCCACCTCCATGAAACGGATTCGGCTGAAATTACGGGACATGATTTTTCAATGAAAAAAAAAATAAACCCATGTTTTTTCTTTTTGTCGAATAGGCCTTTTAGACAAAAATATAGACATTTTTTCGAAAATATAGTAAATAGGAGCCTTTATAAGAACTTGAATATCCAAACAACTAAAAATTTTATAAAAAAAATACATAATGAAAAAATAAAGTGCAAATACAATGCTTTACTTTAGGCTTTGTTGCATTAAGAAAGCTTCAGTGGTTTAAAAGTTATGCTTTATTGAAAATTACTACATATTTGTTAATTTTTTAAGCATATAAAAAATCATCAATTTTGTATGCTATTTCATTAGCATATTTTAATTACCTGAAACTTTTGAATATCTGAAGCTTTTCTAATGCAACAAAGTTTGAATAAAAGCATTTGATTTGCACTTTATTTCATCTTGTATGTATTTTTTTTAAGAGTCTTAGTTCTTTGGATATTCTTGTAAAGGCTCCTTTTTACTATATTTTTGAAAAAATGTCTATATTTTTGTCTAGGAGGCCTATTCGACGAAAAGATTAAAACACGGGTTCATTTTTTTTATCAAAAAATCATATCCTGCAGTTTCAGCCGAATTTGTTTCCCGGAGATGGCGACCTTTCCTTGTAAGATAGCGAAAATGAAATTCAAGGGAAGAATTAGTAATGATAAATTGGAACAAAAACATACGATTGAGGCTTTACGTAAGGAAGAAGCTTATATAAGAATTAAAGAAAAACAACCAAATAAATAAAAAAAAAATTAAATAATACTAGGATAACAAAAATGAAATTAAAAAAAAGGGTAATGATATATTGAAATAGCAAAAGAGGGTAAGAGAGAAAGAGAGACAGCAAGAGATAGATATTTAGATAGATATTTAAATTTATTAACTGTACATTATGTTGTACAACAAAAATAATACAAATTCGTAAGTATATATATATAAAATGAGATACTAAGTAAAAATATAATTAAAATAATGATACAGTAATTAAAATAATTAAAGCCTAGCTCGGAGCAGAGGCTCATTCTCAAGGGAAAGGTAGTGCGAATATGTTGATGCCTTGAATAATGCCAACGATGAAGAATCTCTTAAAGATGATGGTAGACCGTTTCATAGTTGCGATGACACAACCAGGAACGATCTTTGGTGATACTCGGTAGATGAAAAAGGAATGGTTAACGGTCTCACATCACCCCTCAGTGTCCTCACAGGCCGGCTCCACAAATATCTAGAATAAAGATATGAAGGTGAGCATGACAAAAACATTTTGTATAAGAAGGTAGTAGCGAAGTAGTTTCTTCTACCCAAAGTGGATAACCAGCCTAGAGAGGACCTATAAACAGAGATGTGCTCGCGCCTACTTACACCATAGATGTAACGAATACCAGAGTTTACAACCCTTTGAAGCCTCAGATCGAGTTCAGCAGAAAGGTCAATATAGACCAAACAACAGTAATCAAGTAAAGGAAACAGCAAAGAACGGATAAGATGCTTACGTAGTGCAATGGTGGTACTTTTTCGAAAGAAATTTAATCTATAGAGCAATGAGTGACTCCTGTTACACACATGCGCAATTTGGTCCTTCCAGTTCAACTTACTATCAAGCCATACACCAAGACTACGAACAGAAGATTCAAACTTAATAAGATCACCGTTTATTGGAACACCAGTGATGTGTAATGAGGGCAGCATATTGACATAGAAAGAAGATCCAATAATAATAGCCTTTGTTTTGCTCACATTTAATTTCAGATGATTTTTTGTCGCCCAGTTAACAATACTGACAGCTTGATCACTCATGAGAGCAGTAACAGAAGCCAACTTAGCAATTGGGAAGTGAATGTACACCTGAAGATCATCAGCATAGATAAGATGCTGCACATCGGCATGGAAGTCAGCAGCCACATCATTGATGTATATAGAAAACAACAGTAGACCAAGGACAGAGCCCTGGGGAACACCAGTATTTAATGTTACATAGTCAGATGCATTACCATCTGCATCAATAACAGCCTGCTGTCTCTCAGAGAGATAAGACGCAAACCAACGCACAACTGAATGCGAGATGTCAAGAGAAGACATTTTTCTGAGCAGAGAGACATGGCATACCGTATCAAATGCCTTGCTGAAATCAAATAGCAACAGCAACGTCACATAGCGTCTGTCCATATTGCGTCTAATGTCCTCAGTTAGTTTCAGTAGTGCGGTCTGAGTACTATGTCCAGTTCGAAATCCAGTCTGATAAGGGTCCAGTAGCTGTCGTATAGTCAGGTAATTGTAGAGTTGATCATGGACTAGACGTTCAAGAACCTTGGACATAAAAGATAATAAAGAAATTGGCCTAATGTCACCAAAAGCTTGAGGAGAGGAGATTTTGTTTATTGTAGTGACCAGTGAGATCTTCCAGCATGAAGGAAATAAGGATTCACGCAATGAGTCGTTATAAATACGACATAACAAAGACCCAATGACCGGAAATGCCGCACGGACAAAAGATTGAGGAACAGCATCAAACCCTCTGGCCTGTGAAGTTGAATGACAAACAGCCATCCATACCTCCTCCAAAGTAACTGGATTAAACTTAAACATGGGTTTAAGTGGTTCATCTAGAGCAAGTGTATTCATGTAATCAGAAATGGAGGGGACCAGAGGATCAAACGCAACACCACCAAAATACCGATTCAAATCATTAATTGAAAAAGAATGTCGAGAGTCACTACTGCTGGAACATACGCCCAGGTTCTTGAGTTCTTTCCAGATCTGTCTTGCGTCAGTAATCTTAGATAGTCTGTCGTGGTAATACAGTAATTTAGCTGATTCGATGCATGAATGGGCCCGATCTCGAGCATCTCTATAACATATAAGATCAGCATGCAGCCTAGTACGTTTGAAGCGTCTGTAATGCCTATCTCTCTCAGAGATTAAGCGGTGATGCTCAGAGGTAAACCACGGACGATGACTCTTGCTCTGTCGAACACGCCTAACAGGCACAAACCGTGAGATAGCTTCATTAAGATGAGTGTAAAGACATTCAAGGCGAGCCAAAAGAGAAGAGTCACCGTTACACATAGCACAATTCAGCGATCGAAAATAATCAAGAATAGCAGCCTCATCAACCGCTTTATAATCATGATAAGTAAAATTATTAAGTGTAGGCCTAGAGAGAGACGACTTCACAGTCGCAGCAATAAAATCATGTCCGTCAATAAATGGTACATCAGTCTTCCAATAATCAAGCAGTAAGTCATTGGCATCGACAAGGCACAAGTCGAGCCACGTATCAGAGGAATAAGTATGATGCGTAGGTCCATAAGGCACTGAAAAAAGTGCATTTTCCTTAATAAGGCTCTTCAGGAACACAGAATCATCAGATTCAGAACACAAATTAGTGTTGAAATCTCCTAAAACTACCTTAGTACTATAATTGTGCATATGAGTGGTCAAATCAGGAATAAAGTCCGTGTTGGCCAAAAATGGAGCGTGAGGTGGTCTATAAACAACACCAACGAAAATGGGTGAAGCCAAGTCAGATGAGTTGACTTCACAGAAGAGATACTCAGGTAAACCAGGCTTACCACTCCAGCTTCCAGAGGATGAACAGAGACGCACAGAAGTGAGAGAGCAGTGTACAAATAAAGCAACACTACCTCCCCTGGTGTTACGATCCTGTCTATAAAGCACATACCCATCAAGATCAATCAAAGAATCACAAACTATCTGGCCCAGTTTGGTCTCAGTAACAGCTATTACGTGGAAATGAGGGCGAGAAGCCAAAAAGAGTCTAATCATCTCAATGTGCGCTCTAATAGAGTTGGCATTGAAATGACAAACTCTGAGACCATCCTTAGTAGTGAAATGATCATGAATGACCGATGAAATAGTATTGTTAGAAGGAAGAAGTGTGTTAGAGTGAGAAGGAAGAGAGAATGAGCTTACCCCAGTGTCAGATGTTAAGTGGTTACATCGTCGTTGGCTGATATCAATGAGAGCTTTGCTAAAAAAGCATCCAAGTCGTCATCCGATGCAACACGAATGGCTGCATCCTCCTTCTTCCTTCTGACGAAGATCTTACCATCACGCACAAATGTAAGGAAGTTGTACCTCTTATCTTTGGCCTTCCTGAGCACTCTCAACTTCAGTTGGTGCAATGAGTGTGGCAGATATTCATTGATGTTGATCAAGGAAGGAGTAAGTGTTTCCACTGATAAAGTTCCCTGCAAAAGGTCACTCCTGATCTTTGAGGTATGAAGGCTACCCATCCTGATCTTTGCTCCGATGACAGATCGCGCCAACGAGGCACTCTTCATAGTGACGAGCAATGGCGTCGTAAGCAGCGGAGGACCACCTTGAGATGTTGTTGCAGAAGGAGCAGTACTATCATCAGTACTACGAGCTGTAGCAGGTCGCGACAAAGGTCGAACCGAAACAATGTCACTGAGATCAAAACCAGAATTAAGAGAAGCCAATACAGCAAAGACACCGTTCTTCAGATCGTTAAATTCATTAGGAACCAGGCCTCCAAACACCAAGTCTGATGCACGCTCAAGACGCTGCTGGCCAGCCGCCAAAACATCTCACTGTTGCCGTAAAGATTTATTGAGCTTGTCCAATTCCTGTAGTTTAGCAGCCATAGGGTCAGATAATGCCCGATCAGGCACAACAGAGAGAGATTCCTCCAGCTTCGCCTTAAGCTCCCGATAATCCTGACAAACCTTGTCAAGCCTTGCCTCAGCTGCTCCACAACGTTCCTCACATGCCACAGCAATACCATCCACTCGCGTCTCCAAACTTGTAAATCTCCCATCCAGTGTCAATAGTTGAGTGCCGATATTGTTGATCTTGGTATCCATATCATCCAGCTTATCTAATTTCTCCATCTTCTTCAATATAGAAGACAAAAGTTCATTTGTTTGTAGCGCTGGTAGTGTCGGAGTTGGAGTACGCGGCAGAGACAGAGAAGCTGAGACATCACTCATAGAACCCACAGAACTAGAACGTGATCGACTGCAATCAGGATTTGCAGCTGCTATGCAAAAGTTACATACCTTTACTTGTTGGTCATTATTATCTCTAACTAAGAGCAATTTGGTACAAGAGCTGTGATAGGTCTTGCCACAGCGACCACAAAGCTGAGGCTTAGATGCAGCACTAAAGTTTTTAAAACAGAGACCACACTGATTAGACATAGTGACCTCCAAGATAGAAATAGCTTAATCAAACGAATCTTAAATTTTAATTTTAAATTTGGTGCCAGTTGTATATTTAAAAGTAGATAAGCAGCTTAATAAATGCACTCTGAGTTGCTTCTAAGTTTCAGTTGCTGTAAGTGGAAAAGCAGCTTAATAAATGCACTCTGAGTTGTTTCTAAGTTTCAGTTATTGGAAGTGGAAAAGCAGCTTAACAAATGCACTCTGAGTTGCTTCCAAGTTTCAGTTATTGTAAGTGGAAAAGCGGCTTAATTTGTACAGAGTAAGATTCGTTTGACTGTGATTAGAGAGAGCACAAGATAATAGTGGAAAAGCGCCTTAACTGGAGAAATTACCATCAGGTATCACATAGACGGGCAAAGATGCCAATATACAGGTCATCCAAGGGATGGAGCCACCAGCACTAAGCAAATAAGAATCCTCTTGTGGTAGATGATTGCACCAAAAAGATTGAGGTTATGTTGTAGACAATACTTAAAACCAGTTGCAGTACAACTGCATACAATATACTGCACTATTGTAATATACAGCAATTAAATCAAACATGCAGCAAATTCCACGTTGTTACCACTAGATTCTATCAAAAGAACAGTGAAGTTAGTGTATACGTTATCCAAGAGATGGCGCCATCAGTGTTAAAAAATATGATCCCTCTTGCAGTATGTAATTGTAATTGCGCCAAAAAAGAATGAGGTTATGTTAGAATTAAAAATAAAACTAATTGCAATGCAATTGTGCACAACATAATGCACTTAAAACAACACTCAACAACACAAGCAGGCCCACAGCAACTTTCTCAGGCAGCAGCAGAGTCCACAGCAGTATCAGAGATAAGAGCAGGTTGATGTTGAGAGACTGCGGATTTTATCAAAAGAACAGTGAAGTTAGTGTACACGTTATCCAAGAGATGGCGCTATCAGCGTTAAAAAAAAAATATGATCCCTCTTGCAGTATGTAATTGCGCCAAAAAAGAATGAGGTTATGTTGCAATTAAAAATAAAACCAATTGCAATGCAATTGTGCACAATATAGTGCACTCAAAACAACACTCAATAACACAAGCAGGCCCACAGCAACTTTCTCAGGCAGCAGCAGAGTCCACAGCAGTGTCAGAGATAAAAGCAGGTTGATGTTGAGAGACTGCACTTTCACAGTAAGAAACCGTCCAGAGTCCAATATGCAATTGCAAAAATGCAAATGAATGAGGCCAACACTCTCGGACTCCAAGTAGGACGATTCCCTGCAAAAAATTCCACTCCGCAAAGTGAAAAAATGCTGTTTAAATAAGTTTCAAGAGGAGCGAAAAAAAATACGTATGGCGCTACTTACGGCAAGAGAGAGAGTGAGAGAGACATAGACATTCTTTATTTGGCATTGAGGTACATACCCAGTCTGGCATTAATAGGTAAAATACAACTACGTATAAAATTATTTATTAAATTAATTATAAATATTGGGCCCAAAAATAAAAAACCCAAAAAATATGGGGCCCGAAGAAAATAGGACTCAGAGAAATATGAGGCCCGAAAAATATAGAGCCCAGAAAAATAAAAGACCTAAAAAAATTTCAGGCCCAAAAAAATATAGGACTCAAAGAAAAAAGGACGCAGAAAAATGTAGGACCCGGAAAATATAAAGCCAAGAAGAATATGGAGCTCAAAAAAATATAGAGTCCAAGAAAATATAAATATTGAAAAAAAAGATCTGATCAGTTTATTAAAACCGAAGAAAATTCGGAAAAACCGGAAAAATTTTCATTTTTTTTTAAATTACCTCTGTTGTTTATTAATATTGAGAGCTGAAATTTGGCACAGAAGTAGACAATCATATCCACTTTTAACACGCCAAAGGCAGATACTATCGGATAATTAGTTTCTGTGCAATTGCAATTGCAATTTTTTTTTCAGTATTCCTCCCTTCTTCATATTACCGATTGAGAACGTCGTACATACATTTTTAAAAGGGTTTTGAAAACTAGAAACAATATACTATTAAACGTATATTCTGAGTTTTCATTAAAATTGTGTAAAAAGGGTGAAATATGCACTCGAACGGTCGAGCGTGCGGTACACAGCAAAAAATGGGGATGGAGGAGAAACTGTAAAATATCTTTAGATTTCATTATTTTTGAAATCTGAATAGGAAATCAGATTCGTCGGTTAAAAATACCCTAATTGGAAAAAAAAAAATTTCCGGTTTTTCCGAATTTTCTTAGGTTCTAATAAACCGATCAGATCGTTTGACCTCTCGTTTTGTTGATAATTCAACTCTCTACAACTTTTTTATTGACACCATAGTAATTCGTCAAATAGTTTTCGTTGTATCAGCAAAAAACAAAAAAAAAACGCGTTTTTTTGCATTAATTTGTTAATAACTAATTAATAAATCATAGTTGCTATTCCAAAACATATAAGTAACCATCTACGGACTATCTTAATGATCGCATAGGTCGTTGCCAGTTACTAATTTTGGCAGAACAAAACTTTATTTTGACTGGCCTAAACTGGAGAACCGGAGAAACAGAAAAAAAAGTAGTTTCACTTTAATATAATATAAAATTAGCAAAATTTACCTCGCTTTTAACGTCGCTCAGTTGCATTTTTATATATTATATTATTAAATATAAATTTGCTAATTTGATACGGAATTCAATAACATAAACTTCTGTACTGCGATAGAAATATACTAACGGACACCGACAAACCCACAACATACATAAAAACATACACATACGTAACAATAATACACAATACGACTCACTTTTTAGATGGCACGGACATTTTCTGGAGTACACTATCATACAGGCGCACTGCCCTTATTAACTTATATACTTATAGACAAAGACAAACCAACTAATACGCACACAGAAACATATGCAGTGGCACGAATACAAAATGACACACTTTTTAACTAACGTGAATACTTTCACTAATACACATACACACGATATATATGCCCACAGAAACATACACAGTGGCACGAATGCAAAACGACACACTTTTTAACTGACGTGAACGCTTTTACTAATACACATATTCATGATATATACGCACACATGTACACGCACATACATACCCACACATACCATACATACAGACAACACAAACTCATACACACTCACATAATACATAGACAAACAAATACACACACCTACATAATACATGCATACACAAATACACACATATACACGAGCACACACACACACACACACACGCACACCGATGACACATTCACACTCTAATTATAATTCAATTTTGTTTAATATTATAATGTTAAAACGTAATATTAATAAATTGAATTATTTGAAAACGGTTATTAATCACAATGGATGATGTATTTTTAATTTGTCTAAATTAAAACAAACAAAACTATTCTTATTTTATATATGAAATAATACTTGAATTGATTGTTGATAATCACTTTACACGAATACATATTTGATTATATATATTTATGTAGATATTTGTATTTGAAGAGGAAGTAATTACTTTCAGATTGTTCAAAAAATTATTTAAACATTAACATTGTAATATATTACTGATGTTTGGTCTAAAAAATAATTATGATTATTTTTACAAATTCAAATCTATAAATTTTAATTTTAATGCTATTTTATAATGACCAATAAAAGTTATATCTTTGAATGTTTTAATAAATTAATTTATCAATTGTCAAGAAATGAAATTGCCTAATTGATGGTCTATTCAAAAAAACTTTATACGACGTACACATTACATTTAAATAAAATAGCATGTCATATAAACTAATTAATAATTTTAATTGATATCATTTCATATATATAATTTTTTTTAAATAATACACATATACAGAATAAACATATATATAATTATTTCATATATTTAGTTTTTTTCAATAATACACATATACAGAATAAACATATGTATATATATATATATATATATTGCCCATTCTCCGGCAAATCGAAGGACGAGAAATTTTTTTTTTCCTAAAAATTAGTATAATGGTTTTTTTCTATATTATAGACCACTTAAAATTTTTATAGATCTCTTTAGTACATATTTTCAGAGCTACAAAGCTTCAAAGTTGGGCTTAGACCATATTTTTGATATTTTTGACTAATTTTAGGTTTAAATTACTCAGTTAGGTTGCAATTTAAGAATATATTACTGGAAAAAATAAAAACGTTATTAAAAATAATGAAAAATTTAATTTTTAGATGAATTTCTTAAGTTTTAAACTTGAAATCATTTCAAAATAATTTGCAAAATGATACTACGCAAGTTGTATTAAAATAAGTTAATTCACTTTTTTTTATAGATTTGATCACTCAATTTCAGAATTATCAAATCTGTGTTACTGTGAAGTGCGATAAAAGTTGAAAATAAAGAAATTGACTTTATGTGTCTATTTATGAAATCATCGTATCAATGATAAGTTAAAAAAATCTTATAATTGTTGAAGAAAGTGCATTTCCATGTTTTTAGTATACATTTATTGTAATTAAAGTGAAAATAATTTTAAAGTTTGTTATGGATGAACGTAGAAGTGATAAATATATTTTATGGGGATTTCGACTTGTACAACCTCAAAAAATATGGTATATCAATACATCCAAAACTGACATGAGTTTAATCGCATATCACTGACAATGAGAATGAATTAATTAATATATTAATATTAATATATACCAATGTCTGTTACATGCTAGTTTTAATTATTTGTTCAAATGACTCCTAAGTTTTTATACATGATTAGATTCAATTATTGCTGTCACATCATTGGATAAATTCAAATTAAAATCAAAATCAATTTTCATAAAATGAGAATATTATTTACCAATGTGAATATAATAAGCTACTCTAAAAAAATACGGCAGAAATTAGTATCAATTATTTTATAAAACTTAACTTGAGAATATAGATCAATAGGTACTTTAATTTCAATAAGACTCGAAAAATAAAATTCAAGTCAGTGTCTATCATCCGCTAAGTCTATAAAAGAATATGATCATTCATCTGTTATTTACATTTATATTATTTATCTGTACTGTTATAAATAGAATGCTAACTCACCCTGAATCACACTATTTATAACTTGTAATAAAAAAAAGTTATTACGAAGTATCAACCATTATTTTATACAAATTTGTCAGGATATACGTTTATACATGTTTTAAAGTACTCGGTTGAAAAAACTCATATGAATTTTAATATGAATTTTTAAACTGAATTTTTTATTTCAATTTTTTAAATAATTAATATATATTTTTGTTTATTTTTTTTATATTAAAAAATTCATATAAAAAATTGCAAGTTGGATTTTGAAGTTTTTTTATACTTCTTCCATATAAAAATAATGAGATGATCACCACTATTATTATTCATTTGAATTTTTCATATGAATTTTTCATATAAATTTTTTATATATATTTTTAATTTAATTTGTTTATGTAAACTGCTCATATAATTTTTTTCAACCAGGTACTTTAAAACATTTGTGAATGTATATCCTAACAAATTTGTTTAAAATAATGGTTGATACTTTGAAATAACTTTTTTTTTATTACAAGTTATAAATAGTGTCATTCAGGGTGAGTGAGCATTCTATTTATAACAGTACAGATAAATAATATAAATGTAAATAACAGATGAATGATCATATTCTTTTATAGACTTAGCGGATGATAGACACTGACTTAAATTTTATTTTTCGAGTCTTGTTCAAATTAAAGTACCTATTGATCTATATTCTCAAGTTAAGTTTTAGAAAATGATTAATTTTAATTCTTGCTGTATTTTTTTAGAGTAGCTTATTATATTCACATTGGTAAATAATATTCTCATTTTATCAAAATCGATTTTCATTTTAATTTGGATTCATCCAATGATGTGAAAGCAATGATTGAATCTAATCATGTATAAAAACTTAGAAAACATTTGAACAAATAATTAAAACCAGCATGTCACAGACATTGGTATATTAATATTAAATTAATTCATTCTCATTGTCAGTGATATACGATTAAACTCATGTCAGTTTTGGATGCATTGATATACCATATTTTTTGAGGTTGTAAAAGTCAAAATTCCCATAAAATATATTTATCACTTCTACGTTCATCCATAACAATCTTCAAAATCATTTTCACTTTAATTACAATAAATGTATACCAAAAACATGGAAATGCACTTTCTTAAACAATTATAAGATTTTTTAAACTTATCATTGATATGATGATTTCATAAATAGAAACATAAAGTTATTTTAGTTATTTTCAACTTTTATCCCACTTTACAGTAACACAGATTTGATAATTCTGAAATTGAGTGATCAAATCTATAAAAAAAAGTGAATTAACTTATTTTAATACAACTTGCGTAGTATCATTTTGCAAATTATTTTGAAATGATTTCAAGTTTAAAACTTAAGAAATTCATCTAAAAATTAAATTTTTCATTATTTTTAATAACGTTTTTATTTTTTCCAGTAATATATTCTTAAATTGCAACCTAACTGAGTAATTTAAACCTAAAATTAGTCAAAAATATCAAAAATATGGTCTAAGCCCAACTTTGAAGCTTTGTAGCTCTGAAAATATGTACTAAAGAGATCTATAAAAATTTTAAGTGGTCTATAATATAGAAAAAAACCATTATACCAATTTCTATTGAAAAACAATTTTTCGTCCTTCGATTTGGCAGAGAATGGGCAATATATATATATATATATATATATATATATATATATATATATATATATATATATATATACTAGGCGGGTTCCCCCTGCTTGCTCCGCTAACCAACCCTCCGAATACACACTGCTGACAGTCAATTTCAAAGTAAATAGAAGAGTAGGACATAATGAATCTAAATTTCATATTTGTAAATATAATCTAAATTTTATAATGTGAAAAAAGTTCAATAGAAAACATTGATACATAAAAATATAAGATATGAAGTTATAGAATTATAATTAATAAAAAAAAGATGGTTTAACGCGACATTCAAAAGTTCACAATGAATAAAACTTATATATTTTTGAAATGAATCAAAAATAGAATAGTAAATAACAATAAAATTTCAAGTTATGATTGTATATAATAATATTTAATAATAATTATGAGCAAATAATAAAAAATAGAATAATAAAATAATAGGAAATTATGATTATAAATAAATATTTTTTATCTTCTATAAATTTTATACATATCGAGAAGATGCAAAGAAAACGCTCCCTCTCTGCATTTTTTATTTTTGGGCTTGAGATCAACATATATAAATATATGGCTGCATTAACAGTGTTTTTTTTTAGTAGCTTAAAGAATTATTATTATTAGATATTGTTTATTTTGTATTATAATTACAAAAAAGCGTGAAAATTACAAATAAAGTTGAAAAAATACATAAAAATACTTTAAATAGCCTTGCACATATAAAATCAAAATAGTACAGTATGATATCACAGTCATAAAACATAATAGAGATAGTAATACTGTAATAGTAAGTCAATAAATTAAATAAAAGTGATATCACAGATAACACGAATAAATACACGCAAAAAGTATAAATAATATAGTTAAAAATCAGTCTCAATATCTATCAGTCAAAAGAAATACATAAAATCAAGCGTGTAAAGAGCGCAGTCGAAATATCAGCAGTATACAGTAAGATAAAATCACAGCAAAGTTAAATGTACAGTAATATACAAGTCAATCTGATAAAAATATAATCATTCACTCTATGCACACACATCCTACATTCACGCCAATAAATACAATCATGCCTTAAATCTATAAAGGGTACATCACATAATGAATTAACACATATGATATAATCCGAAAATAATACTGTTTAATCGAGGTCGAGTAAAAACCTCCTCAGAGCGGCTTTAAACCTGCTGATTGATGGAAGATTTTTAATAACAGCAGGTAGGGAGTTCCAAAAATGCGCACCTTGAACTTGAAAGGAATTTCTTCCAGTCTCAGTGCGCATGAAGGGCACCGCAAGATCTTTAATCTCACCCCTAGTGGTCGCTCTGGGTATATATCTAGTGAAGAGACCCACTAGATATTCGGGAGTATTCATACGTACGATTTTGTACATAAGTACAGCCATAAAATACTGTCTCCTCTGATCAGTACGTAGCCAACCCAAAGCATGTCTATGGGGAGAGATGTGATCATCCATTCTCACGCCTAATACATATCTCACACATGAATTTTGCATTGTCTGTAACCGTCTTCGTAACTCCTGCGAAGCATCAAGCAAAACCACTGAGCAGTAATCAAGATGTGGAAACAGCAGGGCGGTTGCGAGCTGCTTACGCAGAGCCTCAATGGTGTACCGACGGAAAAACCGCAGGCTATAAATCACTTTATTGAATTTTTTAGTCAACATATTAATATGCGGTCCCCACGACAGTTTAGAGTCGAGTACAACACCAAGGCTCGTAACGGTATCAGAGAAAGGAATACCGATACCGCTCCCCAGGTCAATCGTCCTTGGCTCACCCGAATAAAAATTTTTAATAAAACAATTACTTCCAAAGACGATCGCTTTTGTTTTACTAGCATTCAAAGTGAGAGAAACACCAGCAGCCCACCCCGACACCGCCCTGGCCGCCCTCTGTAAAATACGAATCCCCTCGTCCACATCAGCATAAGGGACCTGTGTATAAATTTGAAGATCATCCGCATACAGCAGATGCCCGACGCAACCAGAGTCCAGTGCGTTACGTACGTCATTTATGTAAAGGCAAAACAACAGAGGCCCCAGCACCGAATTCTGAGGTACTCCTAGATTGGTTGTTAGCCAATTCGATTCCTCCTTTAAATGTGTGGAAACCATTTGTTTCCTACCTGATAAATAGGAGTTAATCCATCCGAGTGCGGCCCTGGAGAACCACATCGATCTAAGCCTCGCAAGAAGTTTGGAGAGAGAGATCGTGTCGAATGCCTTACTAAAGTCAAAAAGTAGCAGTAACGTGACAAGTTTCCTGTCTAGACCTGATCTTATATCGTCTGTAAGCTTAAGTACAGCAGTCCGCGTAAAATGGTTTTTCCTGAAGCCCGTCTGCATAGGATCGAGCAATTTTTTGGATATAATGTACTCCTGCAGTTGGTCATGGGCGATCTTCTCAAAAACCTTTGAAAGAAAACATAAGATAGCTATAGGCCTAAAATCTTTTGGTTGCTTAGGTGCAGCACACTTAATCAATGGTATAATACGTGCTTGCTTCCAACGGCAAGGGAAGACCCCCCGTGCAAAAGAGGAGTTGAAAAGAGTCACAAGATGTTCACCAATAAATGGTAAAGCTTTAACTATCACGCTTTGCGGAATGCCATCCTCACCACAAGCCTGTGAGGAAAAATGTGAAATTGCAAGAACAACATCATTAAAACTAATTGGTTTAAAGGTTAACCCACTTTCATTGCATTTAGAAAGAATTCTCAATCGCTCTTCACTATCCTCCTTCGGCGAGACTGACACCCCAGCAAAGCGCGCATTAAGCTCATCCGGAGTGAATCCATTCAAATCCCTTTGAGGTCCGGATAGCAGTCCCAGGTCTCTTGATTCCTTCCAGACATTACCACCCGCAAGAGCATCAAACAGTCTATTGTGAATATAAGCAGTCTTAGCATGGTCCGTGCGTTCGTCTACCACCCTACGCAACCGCAGAAATTCAAGGAGATACTGCTTGTCCTCTGTCCGTTTGTATCTACGATATGTAGCATCTCTCTTACGCCGCATCCGCGACAATTCTTCGTCTACCCATGGAAACTTATTCTTATTAGGCTTGAGCGCTTTCAACGGCGCCAAATTCTCGATTGCTGCAGTGAGATTGTCACAGAGGCAGTCAAGTGCAGATTCAGGGTCAACTGTGTCAGTCATAAGCGGCGACCAATCACAGCCGGCAAGTTTCTCTCCCAATGCAGTTGGACAAATATTTTTATAGTTCCTATACATGATAGGTTTTTGATCTAAAGTTATAGTGTTGCAAGGCAAACAGACGTCAATCAAATTATGCCAACTGTGAAAGCTCGCCGGTAGGTTCTGTGCATCAAGCACCACGTCGTTGTCATCAACAAAGATCAGGTCAATCCACGTGTGAGACGTAGGAGTATGATGCGTAGCACCGTGCTGGACCAACTGTAACGAAAGCTCAGCCGACAGCTTACTAAGAAACTTAGCATCACTGCTCTCTTTAAGGAGATCGGCATTCAAGTCCCCCATTATAATTTTATGGGAATAGTCCGAACAAAAATTTCTCAAATCAATCAACAAATTAGAGTTTCTAGTAAACGAAACAGCAGGAGGACGATAAATGACAGAAACTAGCACGGTCTCGGAGCCGCCAACTTGCACAGAACAGAAAATATATTCAGGCACCTCCGGCTTACCGCTACTATTACTAGTTTGCGTCTCCGAAGTGGCCAAAATAGTGCATTTTAGATTATCCTTAATATACAAGGCAACTCCTCCACCACGCAAGTTTCTGTCCTGTCTAAACACTTTGTACCCCCCGACTCGAATGACGTCATCCGATACAGACGGACCCAGCCAGGTCTCAGCAACTCCAAATATGTCGTAAGAATGATAACCACTTAAAAGTTCACGCACCTGCCCAATATGAGCTCTCAAAGAGGTCACATTCAGAAAGCACGCGCGCAGTTGACCCCTCCTCCCTATTCGACTCTCCGAAGAGGACCAGCGCAGTCATTGGGGAGAGGCTCTATCTAAGGATATTGCATGATTTTTAATTAATTCCTGATTCCAGCTCATCCCACTATTATGAGGTTTACATTTATCATTATCAGTAGTTCCATTATTTGTTAGAGCTTCATCGTGTTTCTCAAAATCAGTTACTTTAACATTTTTCTGTACAATACATTTAGATTTATCTAATATTTCATTCAAATCATGTTCACTTTTAAATTTGTGCACTCTCTCCCCTCTCTCCCTCCTCACCATAAATTTACCACCTCTATGCCAAACAAACTTGCAACCTTTTCCTTTAGCATACTTTTTAAGATTTTTAAATTTAATATATTAATCTTTTTCAAGATAGTCATTTATATATATTTGAGAATGGTGCTTGGTGGTAGAAAAACTGCCGAGGAGGGAGGGATCCAGATCCGCTGTCGAAAAACTCGTTAATCTACGCCTAGCCATAAATACCTTCTGCGCCAACTCATCTCCAGAAAGTCTAACCAACAATGAGAACGCAATACTCGGACCGCCAACGATCTCAGGCCCAGCAGACATCCTGCCCTTATTTTTATTTTCAGAATTAGAGATCTCAGTAACAGATACAATATTTGAACGTTCAAAAGTCGGAAGTATGGTTCCCAGAACAGCGCAAGCATAATCCTCCAGCCCAACATTAGCCGCAGAGCAGTCCAGTCCGCTGGATATCACCAAGACACTATTCCCAGAACCACACCTCTTCACAGTATGACAGGATGCCTCTCTGCTACTATCTGTGTGTGCTTTTATTAATTGTTCATCGTTTGAATCAACAGGTGCTTCAGTGCATGTATTATGAGAGCTACTATCTTTACGTTCAAATGATTGTGTTATATTCGAATTTACAGGCATATCAGTGTTAGTATTGGTGTTGATTCAGTGTTCGTCCTGGGCCGTGAGATCATTAACGGTCTGCACCACCTCAGCCACCCCGGTCATAAGTTGAGAAAAGTTGCTGTCCACTCCATTGAATTCATTACCTAAAAATGCTTGCATATTATTAAAATTAGTCGTGAGAGATTTGAAAAACTTTTCATACATGCCATTTAGAGCAGACAACAACTCCTTCTCTAAAGTACCTATCATACCCCTGAGTTTACGATTCTCCTCTAGCAGCTGCGTCTGCCAAGCATGTAAATTCTTAATAATTTCATTTTGACTCTCCATTTTAGTCACGATATCCTGCAGACCCTTGTCAGTATTTATAATATGGCTCTCAAGAGCCGAAAGTCGATTAATATCATTTTGAATCAGATCGAGCCTGCAGGATAGCGCGCTCTCCAAAGCAGACACAGCTGCTTTCACTGAGGAAGAATCAGCTCCATCATTACTCTGCTTAAGACCACCATTTGTACCCTTACTAATATTGTTTACCGCACCACCTCTAAATTTTTCATTAATTAAATTGATACTTATGCTATGTTCCCCTCCAGCTACCGCAGAACAGCGCAAATTGGTCCTCTTCTTAATCACAGAGTGTTCTTGAGCTTTCTTAATCGGTGCGACAGGTGAGCATCCTCGTGATGGAGTAGAAGCAACGATAGGCCGGGCTATAGGAGCACCTCGCATAGTGGCACTGCGTGGTCCAGCGCCAGTGCCAGTGAATGGGGCAGTGGGAGAAGTGATAAGTCGGCCAGCTATACATTTCTCACAATCATATTTCGGATTACCATCGTTATCATGAGGCACGCGCTTCATACATTTTACATAGCAGCGCTGCCGGCATGTAAAACACTGTATTTATTTTTTCGACCCTCTTATATTATCAGCGGGAAACCCGCAGATGGCGCAGCAGTCCTTGATGGTAATTTGTGACATGGTTTAAGCTGTATAAGATGTCAAAAGAAATGAGAGAATAAATATAATAGAAAAGAAATAAAAGATAGCAGCAAGAGCAGCGTCAGAGAAATAAAAATAGCAATAAAAGCAAATCAAAAATAAAGATAAAGATGGCCTGTGAAACTCTCCACCCAAGTATATCACATTTAAAATTAAATATAAAAGAAATAAGTTATATAGTAAAAGAAAAGCAGCATAATAAGCTGTTTGAAATTCGTGCATCAAATATATAAAATCAAAAGGCCAGATGGAAACGCGCCTTAAGTATGTTAATTACCTGTCACTTATCCATAGAGTAGATAAGACAGTAAAAAGGTCACCCATAGATGGAGCCACTAATGACGCACTTAAAAGATTCACCTAAGAGATAGTAAATTTAGCGCCAAAAATATTGTAGGTTATGTAGCAAATGCATAACCTATATGCAACACATGCATAAACCATAAAGATGCAACTGCATCCGCCCACTGCACCACCACTCAACATTCCACTTCACAGGCAAAACAACAAACCAGCAATGCTCCAGCCATTCCGCAATCGTCAGCAACAGCAGCACAAGCAACAAAAAAAAATGACAATGCTGGTAGAGTATTGCACGAAGACAGAAAAACGTCCAGGGTCCGAGAGATGCAGATGCACAAGTGCAAGCAAGTCAAGCCAAGCCTTGAGGACCCCCAGCTGGACGATTCTCTGTAAAAAGATTCACTCGGCAGAGTGAAATAAAAAGTATTAGAAGACAAAAAGACAGAGCCGAAGCAGCGTGTCAGTGAATACTTACAGGCAGAGAGTAGCTTATATTTTTATTTTTTATTGTCGCTAAAGAAGACTACACTTTTTTTTCATTGTCGCTAAAAAAGCTTACAAATTTATTTATTATTGTCGCTGAAGCATACAGATCTATTGTTTGTTGTCGCTAAGAGGAGCTTACAGATTAATTTGTTATTATTAGTGAAATAATTTTATAGACTTATTTTTTATTGTCGCTAATAAAAGCTTACAAATTTATATTTTATTGTAGTTATAAAAAGCTTACATATTTATTTTATATTGTCGCTAAAGAAGCTTGTACAGCTGCTTTATTTAATATGTCGTTAAATTTCTATTGTCGCTAAAAGAAGCTTACAAATTTATGTTTTATTACAAGCTTACATATTTATTTTTTGTTGTTAAAAAAAAACTTATACATTAATTTGTTCTTTAGTAAATCAATATTATTTTATATTTTGAATTCCAATTCACATATTCATTTTCTAATTTATTTAATAAAACGTCTAATTTATATTGTCCGTTCGTTATTGTTCCGATGTATTCTGATTTATTTTTTTTTTGTGCGGAAGAATTTTTTAAATACGCTTGTATTTCTGGAAAATAAAAAATTATTTATATTATTATATTTTTTTTTTTAATAATATTTAATTACTTATTAATCCAGATCTTAATTTTATTTCTTCGAAATTTATTTTAATTGGTTTGTTATTTTTCAATATGTTTTATTCGCCTGAATGAATAATATTTGAATAATATTTTAATGTTAAGTCATATATATTATTTCCTTATGGTATCCTTTTGCTTTTGAAACATTAACATTCCCTAATAATATTTTCTGAAATATTAAAAAATGTTTAATATTATGTTGTAATTAAAAATATTGTATATTATAAAAATTTACTTCGTTTGATTTTAGATTTTTTTTTAATTTTTCAATATTTTCATCCTAAATATTGCATTGAATTCTGAATCCTTCAAAATTATTTATTATGAATTTCAAAATCCTGAAATCAGTTTGTTTTTGTTTGTTAACAAAAGTTTGTTCTTCGGAGATTTTTTCAATATACGCAACCAGAAATCTATTATATGTAATCAAAAATATTTATAACATATATTATATTTTTCATTTTTTTAATAAAGTTTTTAATACATACGTTGATTGATCTCCTATTACAATTTCGATTTTTAAAAATATTACATTTTTATTATTTACATTTTTATGTGACGTAATAAATTATCTTTTCGATGAAATCCTTTTCCACAAATGTTGCAAATATTATTATAATTAGATGCATGACTTTGTAAGTGTCTTTTTAAATGTTCATTTCTTATATATTTATTTTTGCAAATAGAACATTCTAATTTTTCAGGTTTGTTATGTTTTTTTAAATATCTTATATAACCTCTTTTATATATTAATATTGTTCCACATATATAACAAATATATATTTTTGATGAATAAAATTTCTTATTATGTTTCAATAAATGGTTATGTCTCTCAAATGATCGATTGCATTTAGTGCAAGTTAACATATTTATTGCTAAATTAATATAATAATACTTATTATATTATATATAGTGTAATTTAATATTTGTAATATTAAGTTTTATTATTAATAACTTATGTTTAATTTACTATATACATATATATTTTATTAATAATTTTTTAATTTTCGACTTAGAATTAAAAATTCTTTTATTTAAAATATACGCAGTTATTATACTTTTTAATTATTACTAAATGGGCCATGTACAAGTTACGTAAGGATATTTTCATTACATACGACTTTTCATTATTTATATGTAAGGGTCTGTATTTTTTTTTTTTTTTTAATTTTGACCCCTCACTTTATTTAACGTTTTGTTAAGTAAGTGGGGCTAGAATAATAAAAATTACATTTGAAAACAAAGTTTTTTTATCATAGAATTGTTTCATTTATTAATAAATGAATATGATAATCGTTAGTTTTAAATCGTAATTTCATAATCTAAAAATTTTTTCATTTAATAATAAATGAATATGATAATCGCCAGTTTAAAATTGTAATTTCTAATCTTAAAATTATAGTGTTTATAAAAAATCATATTTATCAATACGTATTTCTGTATCATTAGTCTTCTTTGTATTTATTTATTTAGAATTATGTAGGGACAATATTCTTATAGTAATATAAACTATCATGTGAATATATATAAATATATAGATACATGTGCGAATATGTAGACTTATACAAATTATGTATTATTATACAAAATAAGGTATATATAATTGTACATAAACTATGTATAATTGTGTATAATCCGTGTATAATTATATATAAATATAAAGGTAAATTCTTGTAAAATATTTTTAAACCTCCTCTTTCCATCTATGTAAGAGATTATAAGTTATTTGGACACCCTTTGTCCCCTATCAACCTGACGTAATTTGTACACGGGTCTAAAATTAATATTAAAAATTATAAGCTTTTTGATTTTAATAATAATTTCAATAGATAAAATTTTTATATTTAAATTAAGAGCAGGCTGGATTCGCTGTTTTTTTCTAATTGATTTACATCGATTAATACTTGAGTAAATAACAAAAAACTCAATTGTTACTCGGTCGGTATTAGATTGTACTCTAGCTTGGTCTTAAAAGAAGAATATTGTAACGCGATGAGTTTAAGTTTTAAAATTGAAATGTTTTAATTAATTATATAAGAAAAATAATTAATAATCATTTGTCATTATTTTAATTTTATACAATTATTAAAAACCTTGTAAATTTAAATACAAGATTTATATTAATTTTGCTAATTAATAAATATTTATATTTTTGATGTAAGTTAAAATAATTCGTTTGTATAATGATTGTTACATAAATATATTGTTTCTGATTCCATAAAATGTAGCCAAAAAATATTTGTTAAATATTTTTTGAAACCTTTCGTAAAATATTTCTGTAATAATTATTTATTCAATATTACGATAAAAACTTTTTTATGGGTATCTTAATATTTCTAATATATTTCAAGAAACATTTCATTATATATTTTCGAAAGGTTTCGTGAAATTTAACTCTGAATTTTGTAAAATTGCAAAATCTATTAAATAATTTGAAAACTTTACATAAAATGTTTCTTGAAACATTACATATATAAGGTTTTTATTTGTTATAATTTATGTCAAATAGACAAAAAAGCAAGGAAAAAAATTTTAAACATGTTTTTTTGCTATATAGTAGCATTACTAATATGCTATGTATTTCTATACTTACATTTATTAATGTTTTCATCTGTTTATAAAGATAAACATAAAATGTTATTAACATCCATCGAAGTTAAAAATACTTTTTTATAAGCGTTTTTTCTTTATTGATAATATATATCTTTAAAAAACGTTGCTTAGTGCTTTAGTGCAATGCTTTTTCATAGAGCATATTAAGTTTGAGAAATTGGATTTTATTTTTTTAAATGTGATTTTAATGTAAATATTCTTACTAACTGCATCAAAGAATGACTTAATATTTAAGGAAATTATATATTTGAAAAAAGTATATGTTTTTTACAATGTGATTTTAATGTAAATATTCTTACCAACTGTATCAAAGACTGACTTAAGATCTAAGGAAATTATATATTTGAAAAAAATACATGTTTTTTACAATCCTTTTTAAAAACTTGAAAAAGACAACAAAATGAATTGATTAAAACAAAAATTTAGCTATATATTCATTTTTCTATTCTACCGCCTATTCTACTGTTTTTTCTCTCTATGTAACCATAGGGGGAAAAATCCGTGGAATGGAAAGAAGATGCTTGCGTATTAGGTCGCGTAAACATAAACATAACCTCTTTAAAATTGTAGCTCATACAGAGCGATTTTCTACAATTTAAAATTGTAAATCATTATTGTAATTAGGAAACAAATAAAAGATTTAACAATTTTAATATATCTTTTAGTACAGTTTTTGAGAATTACTTGTCAATGTAAATACCAAACATAGTAATATAATTTTTGCAAAAAAATTATTCAATATTAGAAGATGATTTAAGAAGTTTGAGCTAAGTTTATTAATTTCTTTTATAAAATTGTAGGAGTATTTGAAGACTGCCCAAAAATTAAAATAATGATATTGTGTTTAAGAGGAGGTCACGTATCTCTGTCCTTTTCTAATCAAAGAATTGAATTTTTTACAGAAACTAATAACTTTAGCAAAAAATGAAAAAAAAGCCGCATCTCGTAATAAGAAAGCAATATTTTCTTTGATAAAAAAGAATTAATTCTATTGCTTCGTTTTCAAGAAAAGCTTAAAAAACTTAAATCATAGAGGTTAGGGTGGACAATTTGGTTTTTCAAGGTTTTCTCGAAAACGAAGCCATAAAATTAATTTTTTCTTATCAAAGAAAATATTGCTTTTTCTGATACAAGATGCGGCTTTCTCTTCATTTTTTGATAAAGTTATTAGTTTCTGTAAAAAAATCATTTCTTCGATTAGAAAAGGACAGAGATATGTTACCTCCTCTTAAATACCGAAAAAAGTAGAATTAAATAAGTTTCTTGTATCCAATTCTGTTAAAACATTGTCAGTTCGCGAAAAATGAATTGCATAAAATAGATGGTAACAATGTAAATTTGAAAGTTGATTTCTATAAAAATATTTTTTTTTTTACTTAGTTTTTCATATTTCTTTTTTATTTGTAAAAGTTAAGATGATTGAACAAAATGTCTTCCTGGAATATAACCTGCAATAATTTGTATTGATCAAGTTTTAACAGAAATAGGAATCTCAAATATATAATTTTTAGTTTATTTCATTGATGAAAATACTTCAAAAACGTAATTGGACAGGAGGTTTTCTGTTTTTATAAAAATATAAGTCAACAGGCAATACGATATGATATAAAAGTTCTATAATTAATCTCTAATAATTGAATAATAGTGTTTTTTTGAGAATAAAAAATAAGTACAAAGTATTGATATTGTTAGATGAGATCAAAGAAAATATATATTTCAAAAGAATGATGAATATTTTAAAAAGACTTAAAGTGAAATTACCAGGAGATTGGAATCAAATTACAGATGTAAGATGCATAAAAATATATTTCAAATTTTCAAGAAATATAATTGTTTTAAAATAAAATTCATATAGTTTCCTTAGATCGTAAGGCAGCCTTTGATGCATTGGGTAAGAATAGTTACATTTAAATCACATTTAAAAAAATAAAATCAATTAGAATATCAAACAATGTAAACTAACTAACTGCTAATATTTAAAAAAAAAATGAAAATATATAAGATGTGATGTAGTTTTTAATGTAATAAAGCATATAATATAATTTGATTCAAATTTTTATATCAATTTTTGTAAAATATTATTTTTAATATACTAACCTTGTTAATATACTAATCTGAAATAAATATACATGTATATATATACACGTATATTTTTTTATTTGAAATATTTGAAATTCAAATATAAAAATTTAAAATATGAATAACTAATTTTTAGTTTTTATTTTAAATATATTTGAAGAAAGTATGTTTTTTACAATTCTTTTTCAAAACTTGAAAAAAGTCAACAAAATGAATTGGTTAAAATAAACATCAATAACTATATATTCATTGTATTTAAATGTAACTTACTTCATACAGTGATTGGTGGCTTCTTTTATAAGTGTGTATATTTATATACGTTGACATAGATTACATAGGATATATTATAATTTAATTTAAATTATATAACACCTATTCTTTAATATTTCTATTACAAAAATTTTATTTTAAAAATAATATTATTAACTGTAGAGCTATGGATTCGTAATCTCGAGATCACAAGTTCCAAGGTTGATACAAGCAACACTGCACGTTGCATGTGCTTTGTTCACAAACGCACTGATGATCTCCGTCGCTAATTAGCATTGCAATGATAGCTGAAATACAGCGACGTCACATAAAATTTAAAAAAAGGCAAGTATATTGTTCTCGTTTTGATAATAAAATACCGACATTACAGGTTTCTACATTTATCATTCTTAATCCAAAAATTGTAAAAATATCAAATTATGATTTGGAAAAAAAAGTATCTTTTAGCGATTATGAAAAATAAATTTGTAAGCTTTTTTTAGCAACAACAAACAATATATTTGTATGCTTATATGAAGTTTTTTTAGTAAAAACAAACAATAAATCTGTATGCTCTTTATAAGCTTTTTTTAGCGACAACAAATAATAAATCTGTACGCTCTTATAAGCTTTTTTTTTAGCCATAACAAATAATAGATCTGCACGCTTCAGCAACAGTAAGAAATGAATTTGTAAGCTTTTAAAGCTTTTAATGCAGCCATATATTTTTATGCTGGTCTCAAGGCCAGAAATCTTTTATTAAGATAAATATGTAAATATCTTATTTCTAGTTTAAGAAAAAAAACATGTTTCATTTAAATACAAGTGTTAATAAAGTACCTATGGATATTAAGAGCATGACGAAGCTGTCCGCCTTCTAATAATATTTCCAATCTTAACTTATGAATAAACGATGCGTTTAATTGAGTTTTTTTGCTATAAAGAAAAAATTTGTAAGATTAAACTCTAGTGCGGACAACTCAAGAAAACCACCAAAATATTATACATACAAAGTTATAATAAAAACTTTCAATATATCGTATTTTAAGGTTAGGTTTGTCGAGTTTGATATCTAATTTCCAATCCAAGCTCATAAAAAAATAACAAGTCCAAATGATTTTTTATTTTAACAAAAATTATTGTACTAATATAACTTTAGTGCGGACAAGTCATTATATTTGTTTAATTTAAGAATGTAAAAAGATATCGATAAAATAAAAAAAGCAAAACTCGATTGCTGCAGCTACGACATGCCGTTAAGCTAAATTCCTTTTGTAATTTATAATTTGTAATTAGTAAATTTTTCCAATAATAAAAATAAATATACAATAGATAAAAATAAAAATATTATATATTTATCTGAATAAAGGAAATTCAGAGAGGTAGCTTTGTATTATACATTAGTTATGTTTGCAATTATATTAACGGAATATTAATAACAATAATTTTTTTTTTCATTATTAATATTCAATAATGAATATAAATGAAATGCAGTGAAAAACTTTGTATTATTAATTAGTTACAGTTACAATTATAATAATAAAATATTACTAATTATAATAATATTCAATTACTTATAATTGTTATTATAATAATAGAATATTATTAATAATAAGAATATTTTTTTATTACTAATTACTAAAACATAATATCATAGTGAGGGGGAGAGCATAATGAGCGGGGCGAGAGGGCTGAGGGGGCCCCAGTTACGTTAATTTTGAAATGGCCATTTATAAGAGGAATGACAACGTAATTTATGGGGGCGCTGTACGGACAGACATTTGAGGGGGGCTGGGGGGTCGGTTAAATCTTGTCTTACGACTATATATATATATATATATATATATATATAGATGTAAGATCAAGATTTAAATAACTTTCAACCCTCCTCCTTTCTCCCCCCCCCCTAGCCCTCCCTCGATATAGCCACTCTTCAAATTACATTGTAATTCTTCTTCTTTTTTTTAATTTAACGTCGCTGTATATTATGCTATCATTGCAATGCTAATTAGCGAAAAATGGTCATCAGTGTGTTTGTGAACAAAGCATATGTAACTGTTAAGTGACACTATTCTCAATTAAATTTTTTTTGAACTATTATTGGGAAAAATTTTTGGATCTTTCAAAAAAAATTTTCTTTTTATTCCTATAGTGAAAAGAAAGAGGCTTAAAAAGTGCCAAGGCCACTTTCTTTTCACTCTCTTATCGGTTTCGGGGAAGTCAACAGTTTAGCGTTGACGGAGATCGTCATAAGTCTCCACTCTCTCTACTTTTTTTTGCATTGAGAGTGGGAACTTATGATTTCCAAGGCACTGGCCAAGGGAGCGCGAGAAGGAGAAAGAGAACTATCTCTCTTTCTCTCGCATCTCCTCCCACTACCAGTTGCTTTGGTTTGAAGTTTTGACTGACGATGTGAACGTTAACGACGGGCTAGCTTGAAAAAAAGAGTTTGAAGAGACAAGCGCGAACAGGCCTAAGGACAGCACGTGTGTGCTGCAGCCCGCGAGGTTGCAGACACTAACTTCAAATTTTCTATTGTTCGTTTTCGGTTTTGCCTTTTGTTTTCTTTGTTGTGTTCTACTTCATTCGTAGGGGTAATTTTTGTATTGAATTCATTGCGCAAACTAATGTGTTGATTTATTTATTCATTTATATTTCCTTTTCTCGGATGTTGCTATAAAAAACCGCGTTTAACCGGGATTTGCGTCGGGAAATTCGCTTGTCGTGTTTGAGCGGGATAGTGCAGTGTGTTCGCGTACTCACGATCAGTATTTTGGGTAACTATCAGGAGCAGCTTGGAGAGTCCAGGAAAGCCGGCAATGCAGTGCCCGCCGGCCTACAATGTAAAGCGAAATCATCAAAGATAAGTGAACTTAAATTTTATAAGATTTTTGGATCTTACATTTGTTACTTTTAAATAGAATTTTAAATAATTACAATGATAGTAGACGTTAAGTAATTTAGATCAAATAACGAACGTATTGCAATAAAATAATTTCCTGAATAAATAGTAAATCAATATGCAAATATTTATTTATGGGAAATACTGTATAGATTACACAAATTTTTTCGTAATGTAAAATTTTGCTTAAAATTTTTATTTCCTCTGGAATTTATTATACATAATAAATGTGAAAATTGCCAGGTGTAAATGGTTATACCATATCAATGAATAGATAAGAAAGTATCTTTCTTATTCTAAGTGAAAGTAGGGAATAATAGGAAACGGTATGAAATTAAATTGATTTAAAAATTAATTAGTTATTAAATGTCAAAGGTTGACAATTATCTTTGAAATTCTACATTCATCATTTTTAAATCTAAAATTTATGGTTATAAATTTTAAACTATTAGTTTGTAATTCTATTTGTAACATCGAAAATTATAATAATAAATGTTTATAAAAAAATACAAATTTCAATTTATTTATAACAAAGATTTTAATAATAAGAAGATAACAAAGTTTTTTTTATTTATTCAAACTAATTATTCGTTATTTAGCTGAAACTCTTGAATTCCTAGTAAATTTTGGAACAGCATTTTATTCGTGTAGTGAGATTTTCTTTTGTAAATCAACAACTTGCTTTGTTTTTTTTGTTGGAATTAATAATAACTTTTATATGCAAGGATCATTAACCTTAAAAATTTTATGCTCTTAATGCTCTGAGCAGTAAAGTAAAATTGAAGATTTTAGTATCGAACATTGCAAAAACATTTTCGAGATCAACAGTAGTGATAAACTATACGTGCTAGGCAGTTCAAACTGAAAAACAAGGCCCCGGTTACAATTTGTGGGCAAGAATCCAAATAATGTGATTATTATGGGTTAAAATTTGTAGATTTCGAATATACCTTTAGTTTCTCGTGTGAGTGGTACCTAGTTAATGAGGACACATTTTTATTTTAAAAAAAGAGAGAACAAGACTAAGATAAAGAATAGTCTCATAACAATAAGTTAAAGGAATAGTTTTATTGTTCATCCAATCAACATTATTAAATTTACAAATTGGAATGGCTTGTTTATAAAGTTTTTTTTTGTATTTGTAACTGAGTATATTTCGTAAATTGAGAATTTGGCATTTTGTTTAAATGCTGAAAACATTTAGTAACTTATAAAACATTTTGTGAACAATACGTTTAATTTTTAAAGGTTTCTATAAATACAATATTCTTAAATTACAATCAACCAGAAATTTATCGCTACTCAATTTAAGGTTTAAGTTGTGATATAAAATAAGATTAGAGAAATATTTTCTTTAATAACATAAAATTGTTAATATCTTTATATAACTGTTTTACACAATTATAAGCAAATATAATTTGAAGAAACTTGTTCTCTTTTATTTTGTCGTTTGCGTCATTGAGGGATTGTGTCAGCCATTCCCTTTTAATAAAACAATAAAAGAATATATATATATATATATATATATATATATATATATATATATATATATACACTTAAGAAATGTGGAATTTAATGGAGTGTGATTGGTTTGGTTTCTCGATTTCGGAAAGGTCAAATACAAAAATTAATTGTTAGTGGCGGGGTTTTGTTCTGGGAGGTCAAACTCCCAGAGGCAGAAACCCGCTTCTTCACACTGGCGCCCAGCGTGGGGCTCGTTAGGTCAAAAAAGTGACCGAGATTTCGGCAAAATATCCTGCCGGGGTCTCGATCATTTTTGCATGAGATGCTGACGGTTCTATATAGAAAACCGTTTAACAGCGAGAACCGCGACCTTTTTTGAGAGAGAGTGAGAATGCTATTGATAAATAAAGTATATTCTTTGCTGTAAAAATACAATTCGTAATTATTAAGAACTAAAAGTTTGTATATGAGCATGTCCAAATGAACTTTAGTTCATATGCTAGTTTCGATAAAAAAAAATGTAATAAATTTTATTCATACACTGAGAGGAAGGATTCTTTATAGTTAATTAAAACCAATAAAAGTATAAAAGAAAAAATGATTTAATATATTTAAATATTATGCAAAAGTAATTTATTTTAAAATAAGTAATTAGAAACAATAATATGTTGTAATACGTACTCTTATTGGTTTTATAAAAATTGAAATCTATATTTCTTTTTAGATTTAATAACCACGTTTGATTCGTAAATAGTTTTGTTTCATGCTTGTTTTAAAAAAAAAAATTTTTTTTAAAAATGACTTCCAGGCAATCTCATGGGGTTTCTCTTTCTTTTTGTTGTTATAAGTACTCTTGATTGCTGTCTCAATTTTCTTTTTCTTCTAGTACGGTCGGGACTCGAACCCACGAGCCCGCTGTATTTTATTTTATTATTAACATAATAAATTTTGATATACATACATATAATTATATAATATATATATACATATATAATTAGTTAATATGTGCTTTCTATTTTTTTTTATCCACAATTCTAGACATATCGGCTATTGCGGAAGGGTACGAACAGTGATGAGTAGGCCCATCACTTAGTAGTTGCCGGAACCAATAATTTGATCAAGATAGGCCGCGATAAGACCAAGGGGAGTGAACGAATTGGGATCTCCCCTTGTTCTAAAAAAATTTTCAGGTGGATCATGGATTTGAACAAGAAATATCGCGAAAATTAAAATTTTTTTTACTTCCCATTTTTAACACAATTTTTTTTTTATTAATAAAACAAAATCATTTGCCTTCCGTACGTAAACCTGCGCTAAACTACGCGATCTGACCCAAATAAAAAAAATTTTTTAAAAAAAGAAAAAGAAACTAGCAACGAAATTTTATAAAATGAAATTTTTTCTGACCCAGCCGCGTTCGCGAAGGAATCATCATGGTTGATTCCAAAAATCCCTTAATTATAAAATGCTTAATTTTCTCTAAGGTAGAAAATTGAGGCAGGAATCAAGAGTGTTTCCGCAAGGGAACAAGGATTTTAAAAAAATATATCGAGGGAAAAATGATTTAAATAATATTTTCTTTAAAATCATAGATTTGTAAAAAAAATATGAACTCAAACTATTTCAACGAAAATTTAATTATTTTTAGTATCTAAATTTTTTTTTTTTTTTTTCTCTTCGTGCGGGTAAAATTAAGTGAAAATAAGAAATGTCAAGGTAGAACAATTTTTGTGGTAAACAGGAAAAAATGATACAATCAAAAGTTCGTGTCAATAGAGAAGTTATATAAATGCGAAGCTTTATATATAATAAATAATAATCTTTACTAAAATTTTTTTTTGTTGGCGTAGTAATAATAAAAATAATACTTAAGAAAATCCGGTCTACCTGTTTTTAGTGCGAGGGTTCAAGGAAAACCCTAAACTTAGACTATTAAAGATTTTTCTTTTCTAAAGGAAGAAGGGATTTTCGTTTTAGAGCAGTTCAAGATAGTTCAACAAAACTATAAAACGAAAAACATACCTACAGTTAATAAAACTTTCCCTCTGGAGGTAGAAAATTTTTTGGAAAAACAACTAACTATAATAAAACCTATAATATTTTAAATAGTAATAATAAAATGCGAAATTGTTAAATTTTAACAAAATCTTAATAATAAATTCTCTGTGCCGTTTAAATCAAATTAAATAAATAAAAAAATCAGTTTTTCTAATTTCAACCTTAACATAAAACCAGGGTTGCGAAAAAAGTAATTAAAAATTATTTGAATCACAAATCATTTTTGAATTTGTAATTAAAGTTTTATTTAATTAACAATTCCTTTTAAATTAATAATTAAAAATATTTTAATTAACAAATCAAAATCTAATCGTGAATTGAAAAGGCCTTAATTAAAAAATCAAAAGGAATTCTCAATTAAATAAATTTCAATTAAGAAATCAAAATGTAATCGTGAATTGAAAGGGCTTTAATTACAAAATCAAAAGGAATTCTTAATTAAATAAATTTCAATTAAGAAATCAAAATTCAATCGTGAATTGAAAGGGCTTTAATTCCAAAATCAAAAGGAATCCTTAATTAAATAAATTTCAATTAAGAAATCAAAATGTAATCGTGAATTGAAAGGGCTTTAATTCCAAAATCAAAAGGAATTCTTAATTAAATAAATTTCAATTAAGAAATCAAAATTTAGTCGTGAATTGAAAGGGCTTTAATTCCAAAATCAAAAGGAATCCTTAATTAAATAAATTTCAATTAAGAAATCAAAATGTAATCGTGAATTGAAAGAGCGTCAGTTATGATTATGATTTGTGAATTCGAGGGCTTTAATTAAAAATTCCACTATTCTTTTTTAATTAAACTTACAAAGGAATTTTTATCATATATATGTGTATAGAAAAACATATGTGGACACGCACGTACATACGCACCTAGGCTCATATACATGCAACATTTCATGTCGACCCACACGCACACATACGGACAAGTTGATATATATATATATATACATGGTCCGTTTCATGTCAACTTGCACCCGTTGACCCGTATATATTTTGGTTTATATATATGTATATATATATACATACATACATACATACATACATACGTGGGATATTTCATATCGGTTAGCACGTACTCATAAGTACAGGTTTTCTTTATATGTGGTACATTTCATGACAACACGCACACACCCATTCGTGTACCCTTATTTTTATATATATAGGACATTTCATGACGATTCGCATGCATGCACAGAACGTTAATAAACATAGGATTTTTCACGTCAATTCGAAAGCACACACACAGGTTTATATATATGGGACATTTCATGTCTATTTGCATGCATGCACACAGACTTTAATAAACATGGGATTTTTCACGTCAATTAGAACGCACGCACTTACAGGTTTAGATATATGGGACATTTCATGTCAATGCGCACGCACACACACACACACAGGATTATATATGCGACATTTCATGTCAACTCGTACATACTCATAATGACAGGCTTTTTTATATATGTGGGACATTTTATGACAACACGCACACACCCATCCGAGTAACTTTAGGTTTATATATACATATGGGACATTTCATGTCGATTCGCATGCATGCACACGCACGTTAATATACATAGGATTTTTCACGTCAATTCGAACGCACACACACAGGTTTACATATATATGGGACATTTCATGTCAATTCGCATGCATGCACACAAACTTTAATAAATATTGGATTTTTCACGTCAATTGGAACGTACGCACTTACGGGTATATATATATGAGATATTTCATGTCGATTCGCATGCATGCATACGTACGTTAATATAAATGGGATTTTCCATGTCAATTCGAACGCACGCACACACACACACAGGTTTATACATATGGTACATTTCATATCGATTCGCATGCATGCACACACGTTAATATACATAGAATTTTTCACGTCAATTATTACCCACGCCTATACAGGTTTATATATATGGGACATTTCATGACAACTCTAACACACCTATCCGAGCGTCCTTAGGTTCACATATATGGGACGTATCATGTCAACACGCACGCACCGGTTTTCATATATTTGACATATCTTGTCAACTCGAACGCGCAAACACATCTAAACATGTATTTGAAATTTGTATTTATATATATAGGACCGTTTCTGTCAATTCGCATGTACGCACACACATGGGCTTATGAATATATATATATATGTGTATATATATATATACACATATATATGTGTGTATATCTGTGTACACATATACAGGGGATATTTAATGTTAATTCACACGCGCGCACATACACACAGGCTTATATACACGGGATGTTTCATGTCAATTTACACGCATGACACACGTACTTGAGTTTATATATATTTTTCTTTATATATATATATATATATATATATATATATATATATATGGGGCTGTTCCTGTCAAGGCGCATGCACGCACACACATGGGTTTATAAATATATGTATATACATATACATGGGATATTTTATGTCAATTCACATGCGCGCACACACACACAAACAGGTTTATATATATATATATATATATATATATATATGAGTGCCACCAGATTTTTTTTTAACAAGTGAGCAGTTTTTAATCAGTTACACAAACAGGTTTTTTTTTCTATGTTACTTAAAATAAAAAAAATTCTAGTTTAGGAAAAGTTGCTAATATTAATACTGATAAAAATCTTAAAGATTTTTAAGGAATGGTTTTACTTTTTGATGGATAATTTGATTATATGATTTTATTTTTGAAAAAATTTTTCACATAATAGTTATCTGTAATAAAAAAATTCTTTTACAATGTTAATTACATTTTCCTGACATTCGTTTTGAAAGTTTGTGCTTAGCAATTTTAAAATTTGGTTGTGACACTGATGATGCTGCTATAAATTATTTTGAATGTGTTATAATTAGTGTGCTGCCTCATTTTTCAACTGAAGGATTATAAATTAAGGATATTTTGGATTAAATTGCGGAAATAAAATAAATGATTGAAGAATTACAATCAACAAATCAATAAATTCAATTATTAATAGTTAAAAAAAAATGTTACAATGTCAGTGAGTTTTTTCAACAGGGTTATACATAAATTAAATTAATTAATATTAATATTTTCAATCAATCATATACCTATTTTTTTTATTAAAAAGATATATTTTTACAAAATTTGTAACAGTAAAAGAGTAGTTCACAGAAAAAAAATTGTACTTTGTTAAAAAATTTTATAAATTATAAAAACACAAGTTTTTTAAACTTCATAAAATAATGAATAGCGTACTGTACATATTGTTCTTGTAGCAAAAATTCTACATGTAAAAAATGTAATAAGATTAAAATACAAATAACGATTAATTAAACGTATTTATAAATTATAACATAAATTTAGCAAATGAAATAAAATTTTAGGAAATCCTATTCTAATCTCTGCTGCACTGTAACAATAGTCTCATTCTAATATGAAAAATTGAGAAAAATTATAAAACTTATTCTTTTTCATAACTTTGGCATGAAAATTGCATGAAATAAGCGACAAAATGTTTTTTATTTAAAAAATAGACTTTTCAAATTTTTGGAAATTATATAATACAAATTTTCCTGGACATTTTCCGACTTCACCCCCTTTAAATTAATGTTTAGTGACAAAATATATAAAAAAATTTTTGGAACCGTGGACTCTAATGTTACTATAGCAATCTCCCTATTTTCCGACCTGACTTTTTCATATGAGCACCGTTGCGCGGTACTCTCTGAATAAGCGGTTCAATTATTCGTGAAAAATTAAAGGAAGACCGCAACCAGCCTAAACCATTCTTTTTTTATCAACAGTTGGTATATTAAAGAATAATTTTAGCTAATTAAAATGTAAAAATTCTTAATTATATTGGTCACCAATGATTGGTGCAATAAAATAAAAAAAATCATTAAAAATGGCAAAATGAGTTTTTTTATATTTATGATGTTTTTACAGAGAAATGGAGCAATGTGCGGCAAAATTGATAAGAATATTTTCGACTTAATATTTGATGAAAAACACGAAAAATTATGTTTTTCTGCGAAGAATTAACAACCACAAAATTTACTTAGAGATTTTCCTAACTATTTTCCAGCTATCCACCCTCGAAATTCGTGTTCAAGGCACCAAAATATATATAAAAAACTTTGGTGGAG
Source organism: Anastatus disparis (assembly GCA_017163975.1). NCBI lineage: Eukaryota > Metazoa > Arthropoda > Insecta > Hymenoptera > Eupelmidae > Anastatus > Anastatus disparis. The sequence continues at coordinate 3,545,149 of JAFFSR010000349.1, read as the reverse complement.
CCGTGGATCTCTATCGGCTACAGAAACTCTCCTAGCTACCTATATTAGTTATAAATGTCCTCCGTATTCAGGTGAAATACCCCGGTTAAAATGTACATTAAGGTTTGGAAAGATCCTGATGTAAAAGAACCTTTCTAATTTTTTGCGGTTTTTGGTACCAGTCCATAATACAACTTTGTGAACTCTTATGAAAAAAATTGTCATGATTGTCGTTGATACCTTCTGAACTTTTTTGATTCATTAAGTTTTACTAAGGAATAGTAACCTTAATTTTATCGTATTCACAATTAATGAACAATTAAGATCGCTTTAGAATTGAACAGCACTGTAAAGTTTTCAGGAGAAACCTTCTAGATTGTATTTTAAAAAATTTTTCAGAAAAATTTTTTCATTTTATCATCGTATGAATATATTTATTAAATTATTGATAAATAAATGATTATAAATCTATGAGATCATTTAAGAATACGGATGAATCTTTATATTTTCTGTATATTGATTGAAAGGTTAATGAAACTTCACGAACTCTGTGGAAGTAAATCGAGATCAATTATTACAATCTTGTCAAGAGTTTAATAGCTATTAAAGATCCTTAAGAGGAGGTCGAGTATATATGTCCTATTGTAATAAAAAAATTGATTTTTTTACAAAAATTAATAATTTTAGCAAAAAATAAAGAGAAAGCCCCATCTTGTATCATAAAAAGCAATATTTTCTTTGATTAGGAAAAAATTTTGCTATCGATTCGTTTTGAAAAAAACCTTGAAAAACATAAAATATCGAGGTTTGGATGGACAATTCAGTTTTTCAAAGTTTTCTTTGAAACGAAGCAATAAAAATAATTTTTTCTCATAAGAGAAAATATTGCTTTTTATTATACGAGATGGGGCTTTCTTCTTATTTTTTGCTACAATCATAAGGTTTTGCATAAAATTGAATTTTTTTATTATAAAAGGATAGAGATATACGACCTGCTATTAATAAAATACCGTGAAAATTATTTATGATTCTCAGTAACGATTTTGGAGTTATAAAAAAATATACATATTATTAAATTTTTTTAACTCTTGAAATAGTTAAGCATACCATGGAATTGTTCGATAGTGGAAATGAAGCCATTTTACACGACTAAGCTATACATTTTTTTTGTGAATAAATACCATAAATCGCACTGATTTATTAATACTAGGCAATTTTTCAGTTTATTAATAAGTTAATTTCATTAATACTATGATATGCCCTATAAAAATCACTATTCAATATATTAGAAATTCATAAAGAATCTGAAGAAGTCATAATCATATTTTTTGATATATGGGGATATCCACAAAACTTTTAATTCTCTAGTAACAGGTCATATTACAGCTGTTACTGGGTTACCGCATGATGCACATTATTTAAACGAGGTTCAAATCTTTTGTGCTATCCTGTAACTCTATTTCTGATGTATTTTGTAAATGTTTAACAAACGGCGCAGTAGATATTTCTATGAAACATTCATTTTTACACATAAAAAATTACCGTAATTTATCTTATGTGTAAATTTACTTTTTATAGAATTATCTGCTGCGCCGTTTGTGGCACATTTACAAAATACATCAGAAATAGAGTTACAGGATAGCACAAAAGATTATAACCTAGTTTAAATAATGACCTATTACTAGAGAATTTAAAGTTGGGTGGATGTCCCTATATAATACCATGGTGGTACACATGAAATTGAAAAGGTTCCAAAAATATATAAATTACAATAACTTTTCTGATGAGGATATATTATTCAGATTAATATTATTTTTAAAATTAGATAACATTATTTTTATTTTTAAGAGCATGACGAAGCTTCCAGTCTTCTAATAATATTTCCAATCCCAAGTTATGAATAAACAATGCGTTTAATAACATTTTTTTGCGACAAAGAAAAAATTTGTAAGATTTAACTCGAGTGCGGACAACTCAAGAAACCCACGAAAATACTACATAAAAAGTAATAATACAAACTTTCAATGTAACGTATTTTAAGATTAGGTTTGTCGCACTTGATATAATTTCCAATCCAAATTCATAAAAAATTTACAAGTTTAAATGATTTTTTATTTTAACAAAAATTATTGTATTAACATAGCTTTAGTGCGGACAAGTCATTATATTTGTTTTTCTCATCCGTGCTGAGTAAGTGGCCTATAGCGCATGCGTTTTCGGGGTAGTAAGTAGCTAATAGCGCGCGCTGCGTGCGTTGTTTTTTGAGGGCGTGTGTTTCACAGCTATGTATAATATTATTTTGTATTAAATCACGTAAATACGTTACATTCTGTAAAATAATGTCACGCAAAAGCGTTAATTAATGTAAAATCGCAAAGGTTTATACAAGCGCAGCACCCTCATACTGTATCTCATCGACCATTTGATGAATTTTATACTCTATCTCGCTTTAACCTCTGACAAAGTAAATCGTATCATCTATTCTTGTATTATTTTTACATTAACGAAATCGTAATTATTCCGTATATACGTGAAATTGGTGAACTAAAAGTATGTAATTTAATTACAAATAATAGTACCAAAAAGTATTGAAATATACTATTGCGAGTCAGTCGGACGGCAGATATGAGAGAGAGAGAGAGTCTCGGGCAATGGCGCTACTCGTTACGCTCGTGCGCCAACTTGCCCTCGTGCGCAATAGTCAACTAAACCTTATTCGTTACACAATATACTATTAATTTACGAATTTCAAATGATATTAATGAAATAAAAAAAGCAAAACTCGATTGCTGCAGCTCCAACATCAGATAAATATTATGGAAAGAAACATAATGAATCACCCAAATTCACAATTTTATAAATTACAACTGAATCACTGGAAAAATAGTTGCATACAATAGACTTTTCCAATTTTTATGAGTAACGGCTTATAATTGAAATTTCAATGTCGGAACGATTCGGAAAACTTGAAACATTTATCAATTTTCATTTCATAATAGTTCTTAAACATTCTTTAAAGACCGGCAAAATATTTGTTCCGATTCTTTCAGAAATTTTCGGGTCATTTTAACGAGGATATAACTAATGATGATGTAACAAAATTCAACTGCAATAATCACAAATTTTCCAACCGAAAACGTTTTGATAAATAATTTCCATAACTTTATAATTTCCGCGAAAATAATCATAATCTTCATAATTCTGCAAAAATGACGATTTATATTGACTTTTTCATAAATTTAAGTAACTTATAGAAATTTTCTCAAATTCAATTTACTTGTTTTTGTCATAAAAAGCGAAAGATAATTAGTCTTAAAGCAGACTTAACGTAGGTAAATATTATTTTTTTATATACGCTTTTCTTATATTCGCCTTCATGTCTGTTTGTTTGTTTATCTGTCTGTAATCAAATCTTGCGCGCTCGATTTCAGGCACTTTTTGACAGATATAAATTCTGACAATTGGCATAGACTTTGGTCTTGGATGACAATACAATAATCAGTTGTCATTTTGGTACCTGGACATCCAGGTCGATGATAATGGGTGTGAGAAGTCATCTCCGAGGAAGTATAAATGGGGAGGCTTTCTTTGGGTCGAGGCGAGTTTCTCGGGGGTTTTCAGGGTTGCTAAAACCGAATTTGAGATCAAACAATTGCCACAAAGTGTTGCACGTTGTCCAGAATACGCATAGGCATCGTCTCCGAGGAAGTACAAATGGGGAGGCTTTCTCTGGGTCGAGGTAGGTTCCCTGGGGGATTTCGGGGCTGCTAAAACCTAATTCGAGGTTTGAAAGTGAATCTATAATGCATAATAATGATTTAGGATGAAGAGGTCGAACTGGAGTACCAAGTCGCCGATAACGGATGTACCTGAGTGTAATCTTCGAAAAATCTGGTTGCAATGTAACTCTAAATGATAATAAAAACAATTTTAACTTAAAAATAGAAAATACAAAATTTTAAAAACATGCTTCAAAAATAAAATACAATAATTGAATAAATAGACTAAAAAGTATAAAATAAATAAATTAACTTTCTTGATATCACTTTTATATAGTTTCATTGCAATAATCAATAGAAAATTTTACAACAACAATTTAAAAAGAAAAGTGTGGTTGCTGAAATTTTTTCTAAAATCTTGTTAAGAAATTATTAAAGATAGTATTAAAATTATTATTAGATTTACTGAAAATCAGTGCACACCCTTTTGTTTTATAATTTTTATTGTAAAATTTTATCTTGATTATTGCAATGAAACTGTATAAAAGTAATTTTAAGAAATTTAATTAATTTGTTTAATACTTTTTAGTGCATTTTTTCAATTGTTGGTTTTTTTTTAACAACGTGTTTTCAACATGAAAAAAACATTTTTTTATTTAATTATATTATTTCACCAATTAAATAAACTCAAATATCTTCATATTATAATTTGCAAAATGTGTTATTTATTTAACATCAATTATTGTTTTAAGTATTTATCTAAAGTTTATAGTATTCGAGAAAACAATTCATTACGGAATTCATTAAACAATTCATAGAAAAAAAAATTTTTTTTATTTACATTGTTTCATTTCAACACTTTTATGATTTAGACCTATGAAATTTTTTGTATATGTTTTGTGTATGAAAATATATGATTAATCTGTAACTGAAAGAATAATTTATAGACCACCAGTTATTTTATTACCGCAATTAATATAAATGCAAATCTTTGTACAATAACATAAAACTGGCTGACAATTTTTTGAAAAAATTAGGGAACGTAGATATCTGTATAACATAACCTTTTACTTTGGCATTCCGTACTTTTCTCAATAACGTCATTATAAATTTTCTATTTTGAAGTGAAACTTCTTTAGCGACGGTATACACCTCCCATAAGAGACGTATAAAAAAATTATACGGGAGTGAATTGATTTCATGACGGTACATGCAACGGAACTAATGAAACGGAAGTGTATATGTATGAGGGGCGTCTGCGCCTCCTTTATGTAAATCAAGGTACTAGATACGTATAAAGAAAAATTCGCGGGACTGACTTGATGTCAAATGCACAGATAGTGCATGAAATTAATGTTTATGTATTTTCCTAACAAAGTTGGGTTTTGTAAAATTGAATTTTCGTTAAAAAGATTATAATTAAATTCATACTTTACAAATTTTAGACCTCGTAAAAATTTAATTCTAGGAATATTATTTATAAAATAAATTCTCAAATCATTCTTACTGGATCAATAAACCTATAAATACATTGTATTTTATTATGTTATTCATTGTTTTGTTGTTCACTTTAAGGATTTAAAATGAACAATGAAGAAAATTCAGTAGATAATACAGATGAATTGCTAGCTAGTTTAAGAGTTGGTATAGATCGTGAACCATTACATGATGATGGAAGTCAGGGGACAGCAAATAATGGTACCCATTATGAGTTATCACGATTGCGTAATTCTACAGGAATTACAAATGCTTCAACGGCGCCTTCTGTTTCATTAAGTGATGAGCAAAAAGAAATGTTAGATGTCTGCTGTAAAACTTGTTATTTGGATGGAAAATTTTTCGAAGCAGATTTGACGAAATCAAATGGCGATAAAATCATAGCAAAATGCATGACTTGTAACCAAATTATTCATGGAAATCTTAAAGTTTCATCAAATTTTTAACGCCATTTAAAGGTTATTGTTTTTACATGTATATGTTATTAAATCAACTAATTTATTTATTGTTATTGTGACTTGCAAAATTTAAAAAGTAAAAATGTACTTTTTTAAAAATACCTTGATAAGGTCAATATTTAATGGTATGAATTGAAAAAAAATTTTGATGTTTTTTATGACAGTACATTCAAATATAAAGTTAATATTTAGATGAAATATCAAGTATCATGTTTCAATAAATATCTTGTTCAATGATGAATTTTCTCTAATGGATATATAAAATTGAACATTATTTATATTAAAGTTATATACCTTATCAGAAAAAAAGGTCAGCCATGTTGGTAGGTGACAATAATACTAAATTTTATCTGTTATAGTAAACACAGAATAAAATGTTGTGTTCACTTTTTTACAATGTCATCAAATTGCTTTTTTAACACCTAGTCCAAAAGTACCATATTTTCTCCTGTCGTCGAAAATAGAATATGATATTTTTGGCCTCTTGTTGGAAAATTTGTATTTTCACCTCGAGAGTAAATGAAGAATGACTTTAATTTTATGTGAATTGTCATCCAAGCCAAACAGGAGTTCTTTATTTTTACTCGCTCTAGGTGAAAAATATACTATTTCATACAAAACCAAAAAATTTTAATAATATTAAATGTTTATTTTGTATTAATTTTATGATTTAACATAATTATATTTTTAGAGAAAACATGAAGATAAACTACAAAGCTATCAGCAATATAAAAAATTTAAAAAATTGGATGGTGATGATGAAGATGAAAATGATGTTGTTTATCGACGTGTGACATGTGCTTTTTCTCAAAATACTTTTGATAAAAATGTTATTGAGTTTTTATTGAGAAATCAACTTTCTCTTCGTCTAGTTGAAGATTCAGCTTTTCGAAAAATATTTAATGGTTGTATATTTTATATAATATTTTTTTTAATATATTAATGAATAACATTTTATTTAAAATATTTAGATTTCAAAATTGAACATGGTGATGCTCCGTTAAAGCATTTGACTCGTTATACTGCTGGAAAAAAAGTTGATGATTTATATTATAAACAATTAGACAAGATTAAAATGGCTTTAGCTAATGCAAACCATGTCTGTACAGCAGCAGATATTTGGACTGGGTCGAATAGAAGATTTTTAGGTGTAACTGCTCATTGGGTAAGATAACATGTTATTCACATAAAGTAGTTAAGAAATTACAATAAAATCAAAATTATTTCTATTTGCAGATTGATGATATATCTTTGGAAAGAAGATCAGCAGCTTTAGCTTGTAGACGATTTGAAGGATCGCATACCTTTTCCAATACAGCAGAGCAATTATCTCTTATCTATTCGACTTTCTAGCTAACTACTGAAAAAATTGTATCTACAGTTACGGATAATGGGAAAAATTTTGTTAAAGCCTTTAAAGAATTTGGAATAGAAAATCCAGAAAATTATTTTCCAGGTTATTTAAATTGTTATTTTAAATCAATTGTATTAAAAATTAAATAAATAGACATTTAAATTATTGGATGAATATAATCAATTCTTAAATTAAATTAATATTAAATAATAAAGTAAATTAATAACTGTCAATTATCGGTAGATTTTCTTTAGATTTTATAATTTCTCATGAAACAAAATTTAATCAAACAAATCTAAATTTATTAAAAAAGCTAATTTTGCTTAAAAGTTATAAATATAATAAAAAAATTAAAAAATTGAACTTCAAATTTATATGAAAAATCTTTATAAAATCTTAATAAATTTTCAAATTATTATATGAAAATTATTGCAGATGAGGATTCAAATGATTCTGAAGAGGAAATGGAAGAGTTTGAAGAAAATGATGGCGAAGAATCACTGTTTATGAACAGTAACGATAATGTAAATCCTGTAGAAGACGAAGCAATATTTTCAAATATAACACTATCTCGTCATTTTCGATAGGTCAGCCATACCTTGAGTTTGATTGCAACAAAAGATCTTGTAGACGCAATTAACAGAGTTCCAAATATTAAAAAGTGTCATAAATTTGTCATGGAAAAATGCCAACAATTATGGAAATGTTTAAGATCACCAAAAAACGAGAAGAAATGAAAAAAATTTTTGAATACAGTTTACAGAGGCCCGTTATAACAAGGTGGAATTCTACGTATGACGCTTTTAAACAAATCATTTCGTTAAAAGAAAAAATTGATGATGAAAGAATTCATGACATGTTGGAATCTAATAAAATCTTAAGAAAAAAAGATTCTGAATTTATTGAAGATTATTTGAAATTGTGTCAACCCCTGGCTTCAGCGATCGATATTTTACAAGGAGAAAAAGATTGTCATTATGGTTATCTTTTACCAACATTGTTGACTATCCGAAAAAATGGAATACTTTATCGGCAAATAAAAGTTTGTCTATGTGTGAGCCACTGTTGAAATATTTAAAGGAAGCTTGAGACAAAAGATTTCATGATTTTTTAAAAATCATTAACAATGGCGAATGAGCAGCTATAGCAGCACTCACGCACCCCAAATTTAGAGCAAAATGGATTTCGTGCTTTGATAAAAATACACAAGCAAAAATAAAAAGGCTTGTTGAAGAATTGGTTAGGCCTAAAAAGCCGGAATCAGCTGTTCCAGATAATGAGGATACTGAAGACACGTTTTTTGATTTTGATGATGACAGCTCACATGCATTACTAAACACGGCTTTTGCACCTCAAGAACAAGAAGAAAATGAACTAATGAGGTTTTTAAATGAAAAAACGATGTCTTTGGAGTCTTTAAATAATTTGCCAGTTGTTAAAAGCTTATTTTTGAAATTTAATACCACATTACCTTTTTCAGCTCCAGTAGAAAGATTATTTTCTTATGCTACTTTAATGAACATGCCAAAATTTAATAGATTGTCCGATATTGAATTCGAAAAACGAGTACTGTATAAAGCAAATGGACTCAAAAGTTATTTGTAAGGGTATAAAGCTTTGAACTTAATAATACATATTTTATTATTTTTATGAATAAGCAAAAAGTTTAATAATTTATAATTGAATATTTATAATTATACAGAAACATTTTTTATAAAAGCAATCTTTCAATATGAATAGGTAAAAATTTTTTAAAATAATAATCGCGATATTCAAAATCATCGAAAGATTTACATTGGCTGAGTAATCGCCACTTCATAAATTCTTTTTAAATGTTTCATATTAGAAAATAATCGCGATATTATTAAATATCTGAAAACTTACATTGGCTGAGTAATCGCCACTTGAAAAGTTATTATTCAAACTCTTGTGTTAAATATGCAATCATGATATTAAAAATTAACCAAAAATGTACATTGGCTGAGTTATCGCCACATATAATATTGTAAATTTTTACCAGCATGAAGTAAATAAATAATTTAAATAAATGACATGAGAAAAATTGTTTTATTGCTTTATATAAGGTCACATCGTATAGAAAAAAATTCAGAAGTCATGCATAAACAGCTATAGAGAACCTGTGTATTTATATGAGCCCACATAATTAATATCACAGGCCCACAAAATGAAAAAAAATGTCTGAACTTTTGACCGGACATACATATTCCCATGTATTTTTCGACGATGAATCCGAATCTGTAATAAAAATATAGGGTTTTCCTACCTTTTCTCAGAGTTTTATTGAAAAAACCTCATTTTTTACGGTTTTTTTGCGGTTTTTCGAGTCTAGAAAAAACAAATCATGAGATACGGTTAATTGGACTTTAAAATCGAATTCTACGGGAAAAAATACACGGGAAACCATACCTTCAAATTTTTTTAACGCGATTCTAGTCCTCTGTATGGGGCTGAAAAGATGAGGAAATCGGTAAAAGTCGAAATTTTGCCTAAAATGGATTTAAACAATATTAAAATTTAATCATGCGTCTTTTGAAGATTCGATAAACATTGGAAATACTATCCTGGGGGTTTTTCAGATTGCTGATCATGAATTTGAAGTCAGATTGTGTAAAAACTACTTCTAGAGGGCGTTGACAAGAACTGTATATGGTAAATTTATCGATTTTTTAAAAATTTTACGTCTGAAATACTAATTTTAGAGTCTTTCACAGCATTGACTGTAAATTCAAGATATTAACTTAGCCTATTGTGTACGTTAAACTTAACATTTTGTCTATGTTTGTCTCTCTCTCTCTCTCTCTCTCTCTCTTCCGATGTTTTTTTTAAATTGGCTTACGCTTACGTACACGTTTCTCTTCGAATGACCGATGTAGTGGATTTCTGACACGTTTTTGTCCTTTTTTCGTAGCTGTTTCTCTTTTTATCATCCAGCAGTAATCTGCTAACATGTTGATACCCCAGTTTTCTTGAAATCTACGTTCAAACTCCTTTAAATCTTGGTGAAATCGTTCACCATGCTCTTCACTAAAGTCTCCGTTATTTTCAGGAAACTGATCAACGTGTGAATCAAGAAAATGAAGTTTTAAGTTCATTAGACAACCCAATTTTTCAAAATTACGTACCATTCTTTTCACAATAGCTTTATAATTCGTGTCTTTGGCATTACCCAAAAATTTCGTCGATACCTCTTTAAAACTTAACCATGCTGCCTTTTCAACATCAGTCATGCTTTGTTCAAAGTTTTCGTCTCTAAATAAAGTTCGGATTTCAGGACCATCAAAAATACCTTTATTTAATTTAGCATCAGATTTATGGGGAAATACTTTGCTTATATATTGGAAGCATTGACCGTCCTTGTCCAAAGCTTTAACTAATTGCTTTATCAATCCAAGCTTTATATGCAGAGGCGGTATCAAAATTTTCGAAGGATTAACGAGTGGATCTTTTATAACATTCTGTTTTCCAGGTTCAAACGATTCTCTTGATGGCCAAATTTTCTTTTTATAGTGTTTTTCTCTATCTCTGCTATCAAACATGCATAAATAACATGGGTACTTCGTAAATCCAGATTGTTGTCCAAGTATCATAGATAAAATCTTTAAATCGCCACATATTTGCCATTTATGTTCTCTATATTTTATTTTCGTTAAAAGTAGTTCAAGATTGGAATACTCTTCTTTAAGTACTGTTGAATGTGCTAATGGTATAGGAGCATATTTATTTGTGATATTGAGGAGTACTGCTTTAAGGCTGCGCTTTGATGAATCAATGAATAGTCGCCAATTTTCAGGTTTGTATATGTTGGGTTTCAATTCATCAATAAGACCTTTCACGTCCGTGCAATAAACCATATTAGAATCATTCTTAAAATAATTTCTAAAGCGCTCTTCTCGATTACGATATGCACATACTTTAGTACCCTTTGTCAACATATTTCGTCTCTTAAACTCTGAAGCCATAAACCCTGATTGTTTCTTAGATAAACCACTCTTTCTAAATAAATCGTTCAGACTTTTTTGATCAAACTTTTCAACAGTTCGTTCTTCACCCTTAGGAATATACTCTTCATCACTATCCAGAGAATGTTCTTCAGGTGAACTTAGATCTTCTTCATTTGGTGTGTTTGTGTCAGAGACAATTTGATCTGTCAATTTTTTATTTATACTTATTCTGTTGTAAAACTGGGTACTGTTGTTTAGAAATGAATTCGGTTTCATTTTAAAGCTCCGTTCAGTTAATCACTGTTGTACACTGTCATTGATCTTAAAGCATTGTTTATAAACGAATGGGACTTATGATCTTTTTCCAAAGCTATATATATATATATATATATATATATATATATATATATATATATATATATATATCAGTACTCTATAAGGGTACCTAAAAAAACCTGCTGCTGCGAAGTATTGGTCACGATGACAACTGCCCTGAAAATGGGATGTGTAGAATGATTCGGTGTACTCAATACTTTGCAGTAACGAACCCAGTGAAGGCGCGCTGTCCTGCAGGGGAGCACTAGGATGTGAGAATGATGCCGTAGTGTGTCCGACGACGAGTTGACATTGTCCTCGTCAAAGTCGGAAAGCTCTCATACTTAGGCCTGGGGAGGTATGAGAGTTATCACCCCTAGGACGGCGGACTCACCTGCGATCGGAACAGGATTCCTAGTGTGTGGGGTTTAATTCTACAATATGGCTAATTCAAATTTTCAACCTTTTTTAAACTGCGCTGGTACATCCAATAACAGTTTTAACCATACGTGTAATGGATCTCAAGATAATTTCTGTTATGTATGTTCAGAATATATTGGACAACGAAACAAAAGAAAAATCACAGATAATATTAATTTTATCTATCAAAAATGTTTTGATATTGAGATTTCTCAACAGGATAAAATTTGGGTTCCTCATTATATATGTGCTTCATGTTATGCCATGATGAATCGATACAACACCAGTCAGGCTAGGTCCAAATTAAAATTTACTATACCTACAAAGTGGAAGGAACCAAAAGATGAAAATGATTGCTATTTTTGTTTAACAAAGATACAAGGTTTAGACAAGATACAGAAAAAAGGAATAGTATATCCTAATACTTCTTGTATAGAATTTCCATCCAAGAATTTTATAGATATTTTTGAAAATAAAGATTCGAAAGATAGTTTTACAACAGGCTTAGGGAATCTAAATGTAGATGAAAACTCGACAGATGAAACAACTGAAAATCTGATTGCCGCAGACGGAAGCTCATCAAATGAAGAAGATCTAAGTTCACCTGAAGAACATTCTCTGGATAGTGATGAAGAGTATATTCCTAAGGGTGAAGAACGAACTGTTGAAAAGTTTGATCAAAAAAGTCTGAACGATTTATTTAGAAAGAGTGGTTTATCTAAGGAACAATCAGAGTTTATGGCTTCAGAGTTTAAGAGACGAAATATGTTGACAAAGGGTACTAAAGTATGTGCATATCGTAATCGAGAAGAGCGCTTTAGAAATTATTTCAAGAATGATTCTAATATGGTTTATTGCACGGACGTGAAAGGTCTTATTGATGAATTGAAACCCAACATATACAAACCTGAAAATTGGCGACTATTCATTGATTCATCAAAGCGCAGCCTTAAAGCAGTACTCCTCAATATCACAAATAAATATGCTCCTATACCATTAGCACATTCAACAGTACTTAAAGAAGAGTATTCCAATCTTGAACTACTTTTAACGAAAATAAAATATAGAGAACATAAATGGCAAATATGTGGCGATTTAAAGATTTTATCTATGATACTTGGACAACAATCTGGATTTACGAAGTACCCATGTTATTTATGCATGTTTGATAGCAGAGATAGAGAAAAACACAATAAAAAAAAAATTTGGCCATTAAGAGAATCGTTTGAACCTGGAAAACAGAATGTTATAAAAGATCCACTCGTTAATCCTTCGAAAATTTTGATACCGCCTCTGCATATAAAGCTTGGATTGATAAAGCAATTAGTTAAAGCTTTGGACAAGGACGGTCAATGCTTCCAATATATAAGCAAAGTATTTCCCCATAAATCTGATGCTAAATTAAATGAAGGTATTTTTGATGGTCCTGAAATCCGAACTTTATTTAGAGACGAAAACTTTGAACAAAGCATGACTGATGTTGAAAAGGCAGCATGGTTAAGTTTTAAAGAGGTATCGACGAAATTTTTGGGTAATGCCAAAGACACGAATTATAAAGCTATTGTGAAAAGAATGGTACGTAATTTTGAAAAATTGGGTTGTCTAATAAACTTAAAACTTCATTTTCTTGATTCACACGTGGATCAGTTTCCTGAAAATAACGGAGACTTTAGTGAAGAGCATGGTGAACGATTTCACCAAGATTTAAAGGAGTTTGAACGTAGATTTCAAGGAAACTGGGGTATCAACATGTTAGCAGATTACTGCTGGATGATAAAAAGAGAAACAGCTGCGAAAAAGGACAAAAACGTGTCAGAAATCCACTACATCGGTCATTCGAAGAGAAACGTGTACGTAAGCGTAAGCCAATTTAAAAAAACATCGGAAGAGAGAGAGAGAGAGAGAGAGAGAGACAAACATAGACAAAATGTTAAGTTTAACGTACATAATAGGCTAAGTTAATATCTTGAATTTACAGTCAATGCTGTGAAAGACTCTAAAATTAGTATTTCAGACGTAAAATTTTTAAAAAATCGATAAATTTACCATATACAGTTCTTGTCACCGCCCTCTAGAAGTAGTTTTTACACAATCTGACTTCAAATTCATGATCAGCAATCTGAAAAACCCCAGGATAGTATTTCCAATGTTTATCGAATCTTCAAAAGACGCATGATTAAATTTTAATATTGTTTAAATCCATTTTAGGCAAAATTTCGACTTTTACCGATTTCCTCATCTTTTCAGCCCCATACAGAGGACTAGAATCGCGTTAAAAAAATTTGAAGGTATGGTTTCCCGTGTATTTTTTCCCGTAGAATTCGATTTTGAAGTCCAATTAACCGTATCTCATGATTTGTTTTTTCTAGACTCGAAAAACCGCAAAAAAACCGTAAAAAATGAGGTTTTTTCAATAAAACTCTGAGAAAAGGTAGGAAAACCCTATATTTTTATTACAGATTCGGATTCAGCGTCGAAAAATACATGGGAATATGTATGTCCGGTCAAAAGTTCAGACATTTTTTTTCATTTTGTGGGCCTGTGTATTCGATGTATCCATAGTCCATACACAATATGCATAAATGCGTCTAATTATGTAAATCTTATTCATAGTCAATATATTATCTCCATTTTAATTTATTTTTTTTTATTCGAAAAACCAATTTTCTTATTAGCAAAGGGCAGAAATATGATTCTTCCTCTTAAAATATATCTTCATTTTCTATAATTTTGTAATAGTATTAGATATCTCTAATGATTTCAAAGATTTACGTCTATTAAGGAAATAATATTTATAATAAATGATGTTTAAAAATATTACTTTTTATTTTTGTGAAAAATCAAAGTTTCATGATTTCATGTAAATAGCAAGAGTGTTTATTGTTCGGTTAAATAAACAGAAATGTTAAAGATTTAATAAAAATTATATGTAAATGCATAACTAATTTAGAATTTCTTTATCTTTGGAATTTGACTTATATAGATTTTAAATGATCAAATTCAAATAAAATGAATTACTAATATGATTTCTTAACTTTCGTGGTAAGTAAATAATTGCTAAGATTCATAAATTCTCAAATTTTTTAAATAATAGCGCTTATTACCTGTATATCGGAATGATGTTTGATGAAAAAATGTTAAAATTCTTCACTAATTACAATAGTAATATGCTTTCTCGAGGTTAAATTTCGCTGGCATTATTCGAACGAAAAATTCATAAATTAGTAGGGATAGTACCGCAAATTTATATGCGAGATAATTTGTATGAATGATCTTTATGTATGGGTATCGACTAGGAGTAAATCAACATATTTCATGGAACTTGCATGAATCTTAAACAATTGTTCTTTTGAAATCTTTTTATTTCCGAGTATTCTCCGACCTAATCAAACAACCTTAGAATCGAAATCTAAAAGAATCTCCAAGTTTCATTTGACGTAGTCCCTGCAAATGTCTGTAAACTTCATAATCGGTATGGAAAATTTCAAAATTCCTTCATATAGACGATTTCCAGGTAGCCAGGATCACCTGGATATTGTGAGATGTCATCTCGGGAAACGTACGTGTTATTAATAAATAATGGCTAAATTTCAAAAGATATTCTTGTAGACAATGTTTATCTTACTCGGAACATCCATGTTTGGCTAGATAACATTTGAAACAACTTCAAAGTAGTTATTAAACTGTAAGTTGAATTTCAAAAGTTTTAGCTGTAGATGATGTTTAAGTTGTCATTAACACCTAGGTATCCAAAGACGGCGATCGTGGGTACCACAGCATAATAAATAAATATTTTTTAAATATTGTCTACATCGATAAGGTAAAGTATGTATATATATATATATAAAGTTAAATATGTGTTTGTATGTGTGAGCGTGTGCGTGCGCGTATGAGTTGAAATTAAATGTTCCATATAAACTTGAATAAACCTGTGTGTGTACGTGCGATTCTACATGAAATGTCCCTTATGTATATATATATGTTTATATCATGCTTGTCAGTCGACATGAAAAGTCCCACGTACATGAACGCGTGTGTGCATGCATGCAAATTGACATGAAACGTCTCATATATATAAACCTAAGGGTACTTAGATAGGTGTGTACAAGTTGTCATGAAATGTCCCATATATATATAGAAAAACCTGTGCTTGCAAGTATGTGCGAGTTGACATGAAATGTCCCATATATATATATATATATATATATATATATATATATATATATATATATATATATATATATATATATATATATATATATATATATATATATATATATAAACAAGAAAATTGCGGGTGAACGTGAGCAATTCGATATGAAATGGACAATATATACATATGCAAAAACCTGTCTGTAAGGTAGTACATGAGTTGACATGAAGAGTCGCATGTATATAAAAGCGTGTATGCACGAATGCAAATTGACATGAAACGTCCCATATATGTAAACCTGAAGGAACTCGGATAGGTGTGTGAGAGTTGTCATGAAATGTTCCATATATATAAAAAGCCTGTGATTATGAGTACATACGACTTGACATGAAATGTCCCATTTATATATATATATATATATATATATATATATATATATAATCCTGTGTGTGTGTGCATGCGCATTGGCATGAAATGTCCCATATATATAAACCCGTATGTGCGTGCGTTGAAATTTACATAAAAAATCCCATGTATATTAACGTGTGTGTGCATGAATGAAAATTGACATGAAACGTCCCATGTATGAAAACTTGAGAACTCGGATAGGTGTCTGAGAGTTGTCATGAAATGTTCCATATATATAGATAAGCCTGTGATTATGAGTACGTACGAGTTGACATGAAATGTCCCATGTATATTAACGTGTGCGTGCATGCATGCAAATTGACATGAAATGTCCCATATACATGAACCTGTGTGTGCGTGCGTTATAATTGACATGAAAAATCCCATGTGTATTAAAGCCTGTGTGCATGCATGCGAATTGACATCAAATGTCTCATATATATAAACCTTTGTCTGCTTGTGTTTCAATTGACACGAAAAATCCCATGAATATTAACGTTCTGTGCATGCATGCGAAACGACATGAAACGTCCCATATATATATATATATATATATATATATATATATATATATATATATATAAAAAACCTGTCTGTGGGTGCGTTCTAGTTGACGTGGAATGTCCCATGTATGTATATATATATATATATATATATATATATATATATATATATATATATATATATAAAACCTGTCTGTGGGTGCGTTCTAATTTACCTGGAATGTCCCACGTATTATGTATGTATATATGTATGTATGTATGTATGTATGTATATGTATATATATATATATATATATATATATATATATATATATATATATATATATATATATATATATATCAACTTGTCTGTATGTGTGCGTTTGGGTCGACACGAAATGTTGCATATATATGAGCCCAGGTGCGTATGTATGTGCGCGTCCACATATGTTTTTCTATATACATATATATGATAAAAATTCCTTAGTACGTTTAATTAAAAAGGAATTGTGGAATTTTTAATTAAAGCCCTCGAATTCACAAATCATAATCATAACTGACGCTCTTTCAATTCACGATTAAATTTTGATTTCTTAATTGAAATTTATTTAATTAAGAATTCCTTTTGATTTTGGAATTCAAGCCCTTTCAATTCACGATTACATTTTGATTTCTTAATTGAAATTTATTTAATTAAGGATTCCTTTTGATTTTGGAATTAAAGCCCTTTTAATTCACGATTAAATTTTGATTTGTTAATTAAAATATTTTTAATTATTAATTTAAAAGGAATTGTTAATTAAATAAAACTTTAATTACGAATTCAAAAAGAATTTGTGAATTAAAATTTATTTAAAGCTCAAAATGATTTAAATATTTGCAACCCTGCATAAAACTAAAAAAGAAATCCAACAATATAATAATCTTTGGGTAATTTAAATAAAAACTTGATAATTAATACGTAATTTGTCATTTAGTATAAATAATCAATTTAATAAAAGTAAAGAGACAATTTTAATAAAAGTGCAATTCATTAAGATTAAAATTTTTTTTTTAAGGGAAAATTTGTTCAAAGTTAAATAAATTGAAATCAACCCAAATTATGAAACATTTTTCAGTTCACCGTATGAACATAAACCAAAGTTTGCTTATCGTGAATGTCATTGCGTCATGCAGTGCATGTGCGTTAAACAATAACGTATTTTCACGTAGTTTCGTGTAGCTGAATATACAGTTACATCCGGTCGAGTGAAAAATAAAAATATCGAGTTCGAGTTTGAAGCTTAAAAAAAAATATCTCGTTACCTAAATATCCCGGCTACTCAGAACTGATCTTTGTTGTTCTCATACGAGTCAGCAAGTAGTAAAATGGAACTTAACGGCATGTTGGAGCTGCAGCAATCGAGTTTTGCTTTTTTTATTTTATCGATATCTTTTTAAATTCTTAAATTAAACAAATATAATGACTTGTCCGCACTAAAGTTATATTAGTACAATAATTTTTGTTAAAATAAAAAATCATTTGGACTTGTTATTTTTTTATGAGCTTGGATTGGAAATTAGATATCAAACTCGACAAACCTAACCTTAAAATACGATGTATTGAAAGTTTTTATTATAACTTTGTATGTATAATATTTTGGCGGTTTTCTTGAGTTGTCCGCACTAGAGTTTAATCTTACAAATTTTTTCTTTATAGTAAAAAAACTCAATTGAACGCATCGTTTATTCATAAGTTAAGATTGGAAATATTATTAGAAGGCAGAAAGCTTCGTCATGCTCTTAAGAAATTAACTTCGAGATAAATACAATGTGTTCCGAACACTTACAAACGCAAGCGTGTCTTAATGATGATTAAATAGAGCAACTTAAAGAAAAATCTAAAAACTTTTTATAAAATAATTTTTGAATAAATTTCTCTTTCATTTTATTATTATTAAATTTTTTTTTAGTAACATATAAAATGGTTACATTTGTAACTAAATGCTAAACTAACGCACATTTTTCTAATAATTAAAGACATTGATTTTAAGTGGTAATTAATAACCATAATAATTACAAACTATTACTGTTGTTGCATTTTCATTACCAATAATAATAAATAAACGAAAAAAATATATAATAATAATGTTCTTGGTTTTAAATAGATATAAAAAATTTTTTTTCTTCTCTTAAAATTTTAACATTTAAATAAAAATTTTTTTTTTTTTCCATTAAAACAATAAAACCTTATGGTGTTTATTTTGAAAACGAACGTTTCCCTTTCTCCCCAGAGAGGAAAAGTACAGTCAAACAAACTACATTGTTATAAAACCAGATATTTCAAATATACATGAAAAATATGTCATTCCTTGAGTACTTAATAAATGCAATAACATGTATAAATGCCGTACTTAAACCTTCGCATTACAGAGTACAGATAACGAGTAGGCAGGTATAAAATGCGTAGCTAGCATAGATTTATAAGCTTGAAAGGAAACATAGGAATCCTGTGTGAAAGCATGTAGTTTTGGAAAAATCCAATGAATACCCGTTTGAAATATTATTAAAATTCCTCAAAATAATGCAATTTTAAGAAAATGTTTTTCAAATTTCCCAAAATTATACTATATAAAGACGCACTAGTCTTGGAGGAGGTGGGTCTTTTCGCTTCTGGTGAGCGAACCTTTGTGAAATTCGTAAATTAAAAATTTTTTAAAGTACAAAAATTTTAAATCAAACTTAATAAAAGCACAATTCCTCTAATTCAACATTACTATAATAACGGCTGAAATAGTTAAAAATTTAAAAACAAACAAATTAACCTCGTTCTATTAAAAAAAAAAAATTTTTTTAAACAAATGTGTAGTTTAAATAAATATACCTAAAGACAATAAAATTCAAATTTCGTACCGTAAAAATAATCTGTAAAATAACCGAAAATTTCATAAATAAAACATCAAAACTTAGTATTTATGAATCCTAAAAATTTACAATTTTAATAAAAATTCTAGCAGCTTATAACTAATATGAATTAAAAAGATACTAAAAAAAAAAAATCAACAAAATGTATGAAATATCACAATGGGTTTCAAACTTGCTAAGCGTACGCGATAAAAAGTTCTAAGTAGTAAAAGTATATTGTTACTCGCCTAAACGAAAACCGAATCCTAAAACAACGGCTCGAGTTTGAAACTACAAAAATATCGGCTTGCTTATTATCGTTGCTACTCGGAATAAACGTCAATTTAATCCTAGCAGTTGAACTGAAATAAAATCTTCAAATATAACCACCACGCGTGTGAAAAGAAATGCTAATAGTAAAACGAAACAAAGCCCTTAATATTTTTATGATTTAATTATCGGAAATAGAAATAAAATTTTTGTCATCAAATATTTCTAGAATAAGTTTTTGAAAATACTTTTAAATAAAAAGAAACAAAGAGAAAGAAAACGATGTTCTAATTTTAAATTTTCAAAACATTCCTTATATATATACTTCCAAAATCCGTGGAAATGTTTGAACATTGTGTATAACTAATCATTTTTATTAAACTATATTTCAAAATTTTTCAAAACATTAAAAAAAAAAAAAATTTTTTTCGATCACAGTTTAATTAAAGAATAAAAGTTACAGAGCAATAATGTTAACATAGTAGTTAATCTAGTTAAATCAATCATTTACATTTTTAAAAAAAATTTCTTTGATAAATTATGGTCAAAACATAATTAAAAACTCAAAGAAATAAATTCCACTCAAAAATAATCCAAGTAAAATGTAACAACAATAATTTAAAAAAAAAAAAGCTAATAAAAGTTAAAATTATTTTTAAGGGGTATCCGCATACCGGCATAGAATTCTACCTTATCTACATTTGAATTTTGCATTTTAATACAAATTTAACTATTTACGACTGAAATTCATAGAAGAGGCACATTCTTAACATTCTAAAGAATTGATTGCAATGTTAAGAGACAGTATAAAAGTGAAAATGAAGACGAAAACTGCAAAATACGATTATTCATAACTACATTGGAAAGTTAATCGTATTAAGCAGTTTTCGTCTTCATTTTCACTTTTATACTGTCGTTTAACATTGCAATCAATTCTTTAGAATGTTAAGAATGTGCCTCTTTTATCAATTTCAGTCATTAATAGTTAAATATTTATTAAAATGCATAATTGAAATGTAGATAAAGTAGAACTCTATGTCGGTATGCTGATTCCCCTTAAGTACGAAAATAAGTAAAAATTACAAATTTGATAAAACTTTTACATCAAAAATCATAAGTATAAATTATATAAATATTTAACTCGAATAAAGAAACATCGTTAAATAAAACAAAACTCACCGATGTTAAAATTTAAAAATAATATCTAGAAATAAAACCAAGCAAGCGTAAAACGTACTTGCTCTCGAACAGTAAGACTGTAATTCTTTGCGCGCGATAACGCACACTTCAATCTCTACGTTGAAGTATACTTTGTATGTGCTAGCGTGCTCTGTTCAAGCAGCTCGAGTTCGAAGCAAAGTGACGTCATGCTGGCTTGCGCCTACGGTACGCTCTAAGCTTAAAAGCATCTCTGCTTTATAATATCTAGATGAAGGATGTGTGAAATCTTTTACTTCGAAATTAAAACCGTTTTCATTCCCAATAATTTAATTTTGATAACATATTGTTTTGCGCCAAAATTTTGTTAATGAATTGTTCCGAATTAGAAAAGCTCCGGGGAAAGTCCCTTCACAATATTTTTAAAACTAAATAATGTAACTTCAAACTTAGAAATTAATAGAATATGATATGATTCATTGTGCACATAACATATAAATTTAGAATAAATTCCATTAATTCAATTCTTTTAATAAATTCAAGGTTTCAATTTACACGCTCATTAATTATTAATTAAACTAAAATGAAAACTATAACAAAAATTCAACTTAATTAATTACAATGAATATAAACTTGTTGAAATTAAATATAAGCGTTGCGAACATCACTCTATTTTAAATTAAATAATTTGCATGTCATGAGAAAAATGATTATTAAATATTATTTAAACTTATCTCTATAAAATTTCTCTAGTTTCTTGTACGGCGTCCTCGTTATTCGACGGATAATTTTTAAAATTAGAACATAAAATTCTTTTCACAAATTGTACAATTGCAAATTATTCCAATAAGAACGAAATAAAATTAATTTTTAATAAATAAATTTTTGAGAAAACAACATATAAAACTCCAAACAGAAATATAAAATATAAATATTTACTAAATTCCATTTCAAGAAAATAAAACCCCTTTAACAAATAATAAATGAAGGAGTATATTATAATGAATGTTTTGCTTAGAAATTTGGGAAAACATAAAAAGTCCAAAAATTAAAAAAATTTTTTTTTTCTTTCTTTACCTATTTAAACTAATAAATTTAAATAGACAAAAACATTATTGACAATATTAACATAAAATATAAAAATTTTACATTTTGACCGTGAATAAGTTGTTTTATTAAAACATTCGCATAAAACCAAAAAACTTATCGTTGAAGAAGGGACTGAAAACAAAAGATCTGTAATTACAAACTTTGAAAAATCTAATGCATTCACACGGCGGGATTTTGGTCGCTGGAGTGGGATTCATCTTTACCAAGAATTAAAATAATATAACCACGAGTTTCGTGTTAAATTGCAGAAGAGTATAAGTGGATGTTCTCTTATCTAACTAACTTAATGCTTTTACACAGTTAATTTAGAAACCTGCGAGATGCGAACTAAACAACTGAAATGAAAAAATACCAGACACTTGAGAACTAGTGTCTATGCAAAAATTCGTAGTTGCGTTCACCCCATGAGAATTTTAGAAATAATATAAGTAGCTTGTTGCAAGCATGGTAAGAAATTCTTGTCTTGAAATTTCTATATTACTTTCTTTTGTATTTTGACCAGTGAGTTTTTCTTTTTGACGCTCCTTTCTCATCTAAAGTGCTAACCTTGTCCTCGGAAAGGAACGTCGGCAGAAATTAAATAAAATATTTAAGGATTTATCTAATCGAATTGACCTTCTCACCATGCACCAACAAAAATAATAAAATTTCATAAAATACGAAACCATAATATTAAATGCGTAGAATATAATAAGAATAAACTTTCGAAAATAAGGGAAAATCTCTACATGCGAATCGTACGATAGTTAATCCAATTACTTTAATAATAAATTGAAAATCAAATTAGTTTCAAGGTCATTAAGGTTAAGATAAAAAACATAAAATGCATGCAAATTTGCTCGCATTCATTAATAGAATAGATGTAAAGATTTAAATCAAATGCGACACTTTTAAATAAACAGTGAATTATCCGTAATAAAATGCTCGCCAATTTGCAAGCATTTACCCAAAATATTTCTAGTAAACAATAGCAATTCATACGGTTAATAGATTAAGCTTGCAAACAAATCTAATATAT
Source organism: Anastatus disparis (assembly GCA_017163975.1). Classification (NCBI taxonomy): domain Eukaryota; kingdom Metazoa; phylum Arthropoda; class Insecta; order Hymenoptera; family Eupelmidae; genus Anastatus; species Anastatus disparis. Next base: position 3,521,963 of record JAFFSR010000349.1, on the reverse strand, counting down.
TGCAAATTTTTAAATTTGAAATAAAGTATTTATCAAAATTCAATTTCACCATTAACCTTATGCGTACAAGGTGATAACGTGAATAGAATCGTAGCTAACCTAAAAATCAATTTAATAATTCAATTTCAATACTAATCAATCGAAGATGCATAGTTGTTGCCAGGCAGCACTCCAAAAATTTTTTTTTTACCCTAAGCATCAACTTAAAATCTTAAAAAAAAATCTCTCAAAAATTAAAATACCTTAAGCAATTAAATAGTATACAATTATTGTCAATATTCGCGCTAAGATTGAAATAACCGTTATATATAAAAAAAAAAAATAATCTCCGGTCGATAAAATCTCTAAAATTACCGACATGGTAACCGAAATCTGTAATTATCCATTACCATCCGTGCGGAATAACTTATGGTGACAATCTATAATCAATACCACTTATGGTAACTCCAATTTAAACTTAGTATTTACCCCGGAATAATAACTCTTAAAATTCTCAACTTATGTAATTTAAGTTTAACTCTAACAACGCAATTCGATAATTTAATCATCCGAAAACTTTTTAAGTCATTTTCATCATTTGTTCTCTTTCTGTTTTCATTCTTTTAAATAAATTAATATTTATAATAATAATAACTAATAAATAACCAAATCACAATCCATTTTTCGAAATTAGTTTTTTTTTGTTGTTTAAGAGGTTGATTCCAATAAATTATATGATCAACCTGTATACCATTATAATAATTAACTAAATTTACAAATCAATATTAAATAGATAGTTTAGCAGTAAAACACTTAAACGAGGAATAAAAGAAATGTTTAAAATTACAAGCTATAATTGCTCGAATATCTTAATTTAATAATGTGAGTCATTCTGTTACGTAAATACTAATAATTAAAGCACATTCACAGTCAACTCTTTATTTTAAATAATTTTGAAACTAAAAATTGAAACAACCTCGATATGTTTTAAATCAATTACAATTTGTATTTATAGTTAATCGTAATCGGTATAATAAACTGGGAGCAGACCGAATTTTCGGCGGAAAATCACTGGAAGCAAAGAAATCCAAACAACAACTGGAATAATGGACAAAATAGGCATCAAAGCCAAAACTACGCGTCTCAATCCCCGGTAAATAATAATATGCCCCCTGGATTCCAACAGAGGCAGGGACGCACAAACTATAATGTGCAAAGAACCAATCAACCTCAAGTCAGACAGATATCACAAAATTACCACATGAATAACTCACCGCAGAGGTTTAATCGAAATCACTATGCGCCTCGACCGCAATATAATCAAGAACAACAGCAAATGTTTTCTCAGGACGCACGTCTATACAACCCTTATGGGCCCGGAGAACAGAGATATTCGACCAACTATCAGCGGCTACAAGGGTATGCTCAGGGATATAACACTTATAGAGCACCTAATAATTATAACCGGATGCCTCCCAATCAGACCGAAGCTCCAAGACAACCTGCTTTCAATAATCAACCTGCTTTGAACTGGCAGCTGGCTCGTCGCAACCAAGAGTCGACGAGCCAAAGACAAGTGTCACCGAACTCATCTCAACCTGTAACACAGAATGCACCTCAACCATCGACTCAGCAGAACTCAACACAGGTGATGCTGATAAACGAAACTGCAAACGAGTTTCCATGTATAGGGGACTTATTGACAACGATAGTGAATTAGACGAACCTACTGCTATCAGACTACATGTGACTGAGGGTAGGCAACCTTGGATGACCTTCATGATTGACAACGGTGCAGCAGTAAATCTGGTAAAGTGCACTGCTTTACGTGACGATATACCATACGATCCTACTCGAAGTACTGAGTTAAGTGGTATTATTAATGAATGTATAACAACGTATGGAACCACCTGGCTTACCCTAAGAAAAAGACCAGTAAAATTTCATATAGTAGGACCATCATTTCCCATCGATCAGGATGGATTAATAGGTAGGAGATACCTTAAGGAAGAAGATGCCGTTATATCCTATTATAATCACGCGCTCATGATATCTGGAGACGCCATGCATCCCATTCCATTTATCGATAAAGAACAAGATAAGACCAACTATACTAATGATGCTACTCATGGAGGTTCCATAGACCAATTATCGTTGAGCGAACTAGACGCTTTAGTGGATCCTTTGAGCGAAGCTGCAACCCATTACTGCATTCCTAGTAGAAGCAGACAAGTATTGGAGATAAATCTGAATAACACACATTTGAAAGAAGGATATCTACCTAGGATCGACGTAGGCAATGACCAGGTGTTTCTCGGAGAAGGACTTGTCAGTAATGACAATGGAAAATGTAGAATCCTTGTCATAAACACCAGTGAAGAGGATGTTTTGATAAGCATAAATCCTCGAGAGATTCTACCTTTTGAATATGTGGATCCGGATTTTTCTTCAGATACCATGACCGAGACTGATGAAGGGCGTATCACAAACCCTTATCAACGAGTGCTAAAGCTCATGGACATCATGACATTGGACCATCTAAATCAGGAAGAAATGGCACATGTAAAGAAACTACTTACTGAATATCATGATGTATTTCTTCTACCTGGAGATCCCTTACCAGTTACTCATTTAACTGAGCATAGAATACCCACGACAGACGACATTCTAATAAATACTAAACAATATAGACATCCGCCTATTCATAAACAGGTGATAAAGGACAAAGTGGCCAAGAAGCTTAAGGACGGGGTTATAGAATCATCTTGCTCACCTTCAAATAATCCAGTGGTAATCGTGCCTAAGAAACCAGACAAACACGGAAATCCGCGTTGGCGGATTGTCATCGACTTTCGTAACCTTAATAAGAAGACAATAGGGGATGCTTATCCATTGCTAAACATAACTGATATCTTGGACCAACTTGGAGGGTCAGTTTATTATTCAGTATTCGACTTGGCTCATGGATACCAACAACTACCTTTACTTAAGGACAATCGTTGGAAGAGTGCGTTCACCACTCCCAACGAACATTACCAGTACATACGTCTTCCTGAGGGCCTCAAGGGGGCGCCCGCAACGTTTCAACGTATGGTCGACAAAATATTGCTAGGACTACAAAATACAGAGAATTTAGTATATTTAGACGACACTATCATCTACTCCAAGGACTTACACGATCATGAAAGGAAGACTCGTAAGTTTTTCGAACGCCTCAGAGCAGCGAATCTTGCGCTCCAGCCGGAAAAAGTAGAATTCTTGAGGAAGGAAGTGACCTTTGTAGGCCATATCATCAGTGGAAGAGGCGTTGAACCAGACCCTGGAAAAATCAAAGCAGTCCAGAAATTCCCTACGCCAAAAACACCTAAAAATATTCGACAATTCCTAGGTTTAGCCGGATACTATAGACGTTTAATAAAAGACTTTTCTAAAATTGCCAGACCTTTGTCGAACTTGCTAAAAAAAGACGCAATACTCGAGTGGGGGGAGGCCCAGGAACAGAGTGTTCAAGATCTAAAAGGACATCTTATTAAGCAACCAATACTGATTTTTCCTGATTTTAACAAGACTTTCACTTTAACTACCGACGCGTCTGACTATGCGATCGGAGCGGTGTTGAGTCAGGAGAAGGATGGTTTCGACCACCCCGTGGCTTATCTGTCGCGATTACTGAATCAGGCAGAAAAGAATTACTGTACCACAGACAAGGAATGTCTAGCAGCACTGTATGCTATGCATCATTTTAGACCTTACCTACTAAGCAGGGAATTCATACTTCAAGCAGATCACGAAACCTTAAACTAGATGCACAATCGAAAGGACCCAGGGCAAAGACTGATGCGGTGGATGATGAAATTCACTGATTATACTTATAAATTCAGATACAAGCCAGGCAAATTAAACACCAATGCTGACGCCTTGTCAAGAAATCCAGTCGAAACACTGACCAAGCAGGAAATTAATGAACGGTTGCCAAAGCTAAGAATTTTGACCTTAGACAGGAAAGGCAAGAAAACTTTAGAGGGACTGCCAGTGGCTGAAACTGACGAGCCTCCGCATACTCTTGGACCATCTGTTTCCAAACCAGAACCGCCTGTGCCACCAAAAAGACGGGGGAGACCACCGGGTCCCCTTAATAGCCGGAAATTACCTGAACTTGAGCACAGCGTAGTAGCTCAAAGAACCCGATCTAAGCAAGTAACGCCACCAAAAACAACTAGTGGTGTTCAGCAAGGGCGAGTAACAAAACCAGCAGCTACTCGAACTAAACCAGCGTATCGGGAGACACTTGCAAGTCAAGCTCGCAAGGCTGTGACTAATAAAGATGTGCTGAGTAGCCTGACAGCTACCGATATATCGAGTGATCGTAGTAGTAAACTTAGTGTAACTTCAACTAAAAGTAAAAGATTAACCAAGAAAAAACTACTACCGTCTCTGACACCGAGAGCGAGGCAAGTGCTTCTTACACCGACGATCGACCTCCTATAAAAGATCCACGACAAACTTGCCTCAGGGATTTTTCTACTACCGAATTTGAAGAACCATCCAGTTCACGGGAAAATGTCGAAAAAAATAACATGACGGAAATCAGTAACCCTTGTGTTATACAAATGGAAGCTGTACAACCAAGTGATACAGGTAAAGGAACAGATATAGACTGTGAATGTAGTCAGTTGGAACCTACAACTACTACTCTTGCTAAAAACCAGTCCACTGAGTGTAAAATAAATACCAGTGATTCCCGCGTTAATGTTTCAGACTTGCCTGACTACGAAGGAATAATCCCAAAATCTGTTTTGTCATCAACAGGGATAAATGACCTCAGTCAAGGTTAAGACCACCGACATGACCTTGCTGTGACGTTACCTGCAAGCACCACTAAACTCACCGCTGCAGACAAACACCGAATTAGGCACGATTGCACCAACAAATCCAGAAAATTGGAAAAAAGTCTTCAAGACTACTGGTTTAATACAGGAGACTGGTTGTTTGTAGAAAAAAATGCAGATTCACCTATAAAACCATTGCCAAACTACTTTTCCGAAGATGAAGAACCGACACCTTTCCAATGAGAAATTTTAGATAAGATGGCAGCAAAGCTAACGCTTGCAGAGATATGTAGAAACTCGACAAGAGAGAGACCAATCACGGTTGACGAACCAGGGGCAGTGGAACAAGAACCTCCTATGGACACGGTAATGCCAACAACCGTGCCATTGTTGTCAGCAACACATGAAATTGTGAGTACTGCGAGGCACACTGTCGAAAACTTAATAACTGACCTAGAAGCAGGTTCCAAAGAAGCTGATATCGAGGATAACTTAGACTCCTCTATAATTCCGCGATCACAGGAGCGAGTGTTATCAACCACTCCCAGCGTACGATCGCCTGTCCCCAGACATAGTAGCACTCCCAGGACTATCAGAAAGCCAATGCCGAAACCCAACTTACAGGCAATCCCGGAAGTAACTGAGAGGTCTATTAACATCGAATATTTTAAAGCACCAGATGACGTTATGGGTGTAATTTTACCTAACCCATGGACTTGGAGTGATAATTCACTTACCTCTGATGCTAGCACAACCAAGGCTGCAATATCTGACAACGGAATTCAAGTAATAAAACCCACTAGACATTGCCTCACATACCAGCGGGATAATATTATTCATTTTATCTCCGGCGACTGTAATCGGCATGACCCAGTAACAAAATTATTAAATGACATCGGAGCAACAGAGCGTAGGGATATAAAGAGACGAAAACCCAAGAAGGGAAACATTATCATTACCCCTTATAAACAGCACAAAATATTTTCACTGGTAGTTAAAGACTACGAGGAGGATTCATTAGATTGCGAGGATTTGCGTGATCTCTTACAACAAACGATCGAAATATTCAATAAGCAGAACATCTCTACCGTTAGAATATCAAGGACGAGTAAGGTGACTAACCAACTAGCACCTGGAACACTTAGTGATATTTTAAGGGAAGAATTCCAAAACACAGGTATTCTCATAACTCTGTGCTACGGAAAATCCGAATATCTTACCGAAGAGCAAAGAAATCCAATCATTTCTACTTTGCATGACAGCTTGATAGGCGGTCATAAAGGCATAAATCAAACGTATGCTAAAATCAGAGAGAGATATTATTGGCCTGGTATGAGAAATGATATCTTAGATTATGTACACAAGTGTTCTACTTGTAAACAACACAAAATAGATCGGATCAACAAAAAAGCTCCTATGGTAATTACCGACACGCCACTAGATAGCTTCGACAAAGTCTCTATCGACACGGTTGGAAAACTAAGATTAACGACTTCGGGGAATTGCCACTTACTAACGATGCAGTGCCATCTGACTAAGTACGTCATAGTTATTCCTATTCCGAATCTAAGGGCGACGACCATAGCAGAAGCCTTAGCTAAAAATCTAATCTGCCAATTTGGAGCACCTAGAGCTATACTATCTGACAGTGGTACTAGCTTTATGTCCGACCTTATGGCAGCATTATTGCAACTACTCAAGGTAACTCAGTTACATTCTTCTGGTTACCGACCGCAGACTACTGGTGCCTTAGAACGTAGCCACGCCCCTCTCGTGGACTTTATCAGAACGTATTCTGAACATTACGAGGACTGGGACCGTTGAGCACCATTTGCCGCCTTCTCATACAATACAAGTGTTCATGCTTCGACGGGTTTTACACCATTTGAATTGGTTTATGGAAAAACTGCTCGTTTTCCTCTCAAAATACCGTCTGAAGATCGGTTGGCGACATACAACCAGTATCTAACAGATCTTGTTAAAAGACTGGAGGAGATGAAGTTAACAGCTGGACAAAACCAGGTGAAAAAGAAAAATCTTTCAAAAAAATACTACGACAAGAAGGTCAAGACATTCCAGCCAACAATCGGACAATATGTGTATATAAAGAATGAGCCCAGAACCTCAAAATTCGAAAAATACTACTTGTCACCTTTAAAAATAATAGGTATTCTAGGGCATAATAACATCTTGCTGGAAACCCCCGATCATAAAACTATATTGAAACATATCTATAAGGTTAAACTTACCTAACGATATTAACCATTCCATTACAGGCTCAGGCACCTAGTCATGAAGGGCTATATCTTGACGACCCTAATTTCAGAGCTAACTTTCTATGGACTGCAAACTACCGGATTACCATCCCATAAACTGACACCGTTGAACACTAATCCGGGCATTTATTATGAGAAAATAGGCATTTTACGACTAAAACGAGCTGAATGGAAAATCCTTATACATGTGAACACCGACATAATTGACTCTCAGGTAGACATAAGCGAGGTTATAACTCTATCGATTAATAACTGCCGGGAACAGCTCGCTAAGCTAAAATGCCAACCTAAAATAGCTGACCAACGAACAGCCGCTATTGACAGTTACAGAGATTGCTTAAAAGGCTTTGACAGCAAGGATTGCGAAAATGCGTTGGATTCGCATGTTTTATTAGGAAAACAGAGCCAAACGCACAGATTTCAAAACCAAGCTAAGGACCTGTTGACTAGATTGCATTTTAGAGACAAATCAAGTAACAGTCAGGAGACTATCAAAAGATCGATGACGCCTTTAGGTATCATTGGCAGTGTTAGCAACACACTTTTCGGGCTAGTCACGGAAGATGAAATAGAAAAAGTACACCAAAATATCGATAAGTTGCTAAACGATAATAAAGAAATCATCAAACTAGCAAATCAAAAGACTCATCTTATAACAGCAAATTTTAAAAGCCTAGAAAATATTACGAATAATCATGCTAACGCGCTGAAAAATTTGGAAAGGACGATTCGAACACTCGAATCAGAGCAACAACGAGACTCCTACCTTCGAAGTCTCACTGCACATTATAGTCGTTTAGCTATGGCTATTGAACAAGCTCAGGAAGCCCTGAAGCAGTTTATCGAACTAGTTAAAACCTTATCACAAGGAAAGCTACCTTGCGAATTATTGACGCTCCAGCTCTTAGCCCAAATGAGCCAAGACATTACCGAGTGATTCGTATTTACCTATGCCTACCAAACATGCGAGTCCTGAAGAAATAGCAAGGGTCTCGAAAATAGATGCTATCTATGATAACAACCGGCTGATAGTAATGTTATATCTGCCTATGGTCGAGACAGAACCGTATGTACTGTATCGTATGTACCCATTATTAACTACCCAATCATGGGAAGACCAACATCTTGGATTTGCGAAAATCCAGCCAACTCATGCGTTTTTGGCGCTAAATGAGAAAAACAAACAATATGTAAAGTTCGACCATGACTATTTACATTAGTGTACAAACCATGCTTATGGGATGATTTGTGAAACTCATTGGCCATTGCTCGACGTGCCAACTTCTAAGGATTGCGAACTTCTGCTATTGACGCAGCCTACCGAAAATCACTTTAGACACTGCACCATAACCTACCTGACCGAGCCCAGCTCTCAATGGAGTTATCTTCATAATGAAGCTGCATGGTTGTACTCTTTAGTCGAATTAACAACTATTCGAATTACCTGTAACCAACAGAGAGACCAAATACTACGATTAAATGAGACTGGAAAAATTCAGTTACCTGATGGTTGTACTGGTAGGACTACGCAAGTGACCTTAGGAGGTATGACAACTCGTACAAGTACAGAGTTTTACACCTATCAACCTAAGCTACATCTGGAAAATACCGATGTATTGACAAAAAGCATTCCTGACCATATTATGAAACCTAAGGAATTATTTCCAATATTGCAACTTAAAGATGAATACAACTGGAACAATCGTGACGTACAACAACTTTCTAATAAGCTAAAAGAAATTGCACAGCATAAATTAGACAACGGTGAACTCCGACATACTGTGTATGGAAGTTACGGTTTGGGAGTGTTGCTGTGTTTGGCAGTTATGATGTTGGCAGCCAAGACTATCAAATGCAGACGCACCGTTGGGACCTACAAACCACGAGCAAGAAAACGCTATCAACCCGGAACCTGCCATGATCTAAAAATCGTTACTGCGGGTGTAGGAGGTGACACCTTACCTGCCACGGACAAAGACCAGACCCCGACTACCGTTACGACAGCACAAGGGTTACAACAAACAGCTTTAGTAGACAATTAGGGAATAAAATTTGACGTCTCTATTTCTAGACGAACATCGAATCAGGATGTCGAGAAATGAGACCTTGCAACTGACCAATAACAAAGACCAGACCCTTTGGGAAATCATCCAAGATCTCGAACGACAAGGGCCTGTCCAACAGATAACTACACTAGAATACGTTAACCATAAGTATACTAGACTCCAAATAAAATTTTTCGACCAGTTTTCTGTAGAAAAACCTGCATCTAATGATAAAAATGACTCTACAAACATTGACCCTAACCGACTTTTGTTTAGTAACGAAAAATGACACAGTGCAGACTTTAGCTTCTGTATTCAAACCCTTCGGGTTATTAGACTACGTACATATTACTCGTGGGAAAGTAACTGAAAATCGGTACACATACGTAAGATTTTTGCATAAGACTGACGCTCAAACAGCTTTGCTACAGACCCGTAATAAATACGAAGCGAGACAAGCGGAGCTTTTACGACAAAAACGTAAACGGAACTAAATCCAAAACATCTGGACTAGGTGTAATAATTGTAATTACGACATTACTACACAGTATAGACGCACACATATGCTGTTGTGCCATGACCAGCAACCCTCGACAGACGGTTCCGCGAGACTGCATGATGACCACATTTGCTTTATATGCAACTTGTGTAAAAAACCAATTACAGGTAATTACGCGTTGCATAGTAAAGACTGCGTCCACGCGCTAGACATACCTGAACTATCGGAGACCACCTCTAACCAGGTGTCCGCTGAGACTGAGTTACAACCTAACTCATTGACATGGGCAGACGTCACTACCAATAGTGCAGCCCCGCCCACTGCTTCTGTACCCTGCGACAATAATGAAAAGTATTCCTTTTCCTTGACGGAGTATGAAGTGCTCCAACAGGCAGTACGCCTCATCCTTAACCCTGCAGAACCTAAACCGCTTGCTTTGTGTATAAATAATTTAGAACTCGACTAATAATTCAAATATTTTTTTTTTTTTTTAAACTAATGCTAATTAACATGTAAATAGCATTTAATTAACCAATGCATGCGACTAACCTAACGCTTTTCCAAAACAATTTTTTCTTAATATACTTTTGTTTTAGGTAATGAAACAAGAAGCAAACTCCGGAAACTGCCAGCATTAACTGCAGGTCTATACCGACATCGATAACCAAAGAAATTACAAGGGTTGACCCACCCTCACGTCAGCACTATGAGGCAACGACAAAACAAAAATCAACCCACCTACAGGGGGAGCAAACGGAAGAGGACCCCGCTCCTCCTGTGAAGACGGTATATCACCATCTCAAAACGGCATCAGAACATGAAAATAAAAAAAATAAAAAGAGAAATTTTTCGTTCTTTAAACAAACATTTAAAATAAAATGGTTTAAATCTTGATAAAAATTTTAGTTCAATTTATAATCTTATATTTTTGACGTAAAAATTTCGGTTAAATCATTTCTTTTTTTCTCTTAGCTTCAGGCATATTGCAACGTTAAAAAAATTCTTAATTTAATTCGGTTACATTTTTTTTTGTGTTTACTTTCAGCTAAGCAATTACTTGTAAAGCGGAATCCTTATCTTTTTCTCAATTCTAAATTATTTCCAAGCCAACCCACCTTATAAAGTAAACAATCATCAACCTTACCTCCATCCGCTATTTTGTTTTTCTTAATCAATATAATTATTATGTATATTTAACTTTGTGATGCAGGTTTTCTTGGATTCTCATGCTTGCTCCTGCGTGACCTTCTACTACCGGGGACGGCAGTTCTTTTTAGTAAGGGGGGGGGTGTTAAGTGACACTATTCTCAATTAAATTTTTTTTTAACTATTATTAGGAAAATATTTTTTGATCTTTCAAAAAAAATTTTCTTTTTATTCCTATAGTGAAAAGAAAGAGGCTTAAAAAGTGCCAAGGCCACTTTCTTTTCACTCTCTTATCGGTTTCGGGGAAGTCAACAGTTTAGCGTTGACGGAGATCGTCATAAGTCTCCACTCTCTCTACTTTTTTTTGCATTGAGAGTGGGAACTTATGATTTCCAAGGCACTGGCCAAGGGAGCGCGAGAAGGAGAAAGAGAACTATCTCTCTTTCTCTCGCATCTCCTCCCACTACCAGTTGCTTTGATTTGAAGTTTTGACTGACGATGTGAACGTTAACGACGGGCTAGCTTGAAAAAAAGAGTTTGAAGAGACAAGCGCGAACAGGCCTAAGGACAGCACGTGTGTGCTGCAGCCCGCGAGGTTGCAGACACTAACTTCAAATTTTCTATTGTTCGTTTTCGGTTTTGCCTTTTGTTTTCTTTGTTGTGTTCTATTTCATTCGTAGGGGTAATTTTTGTATTAAATTCATTGCGCAAACTAGTGTGTTGATTTATTTATTCATTTCTATTTCCTTTTCTCGGATGTTGCTATAAAAAACCGCGTTTAACCGGGATTTGCGTCGAGAAATTCGCTTGTCGTGTTTGAGCGGGATAGTGCAGTGTGTTCGCGTACTCACGATCAGTATTTTGGGTAACTATCAGGAGCAGCTTGGAGAGTCCAGGAAAGCCGGCAATGCAGTGCCTGCTGGCCTACAATGTAAAGCGAAATCATCAAAGATAAGTGAACTTAAATTTTATAAGATTTTTGGATCTTACATTTGTTACTTTTAAATAGAATTTAAAATAATTACAATGATAGTAGACGTTAATAATTTAGATCAAATAACGAACGTATTGCAATAAAATAATTTCCTGAATAAATAGTAAATCAATATGCAAATATTTATTTATGGGGAATACTGTATAGATTACACAAATTTTTTTCGTAATGTAAAATTTTGCTTAAAATTTTTATTTCCTCTGGAATTTATTATACATAATAAATGTGAAAAATTGCCAGGTGTAAATGGTTGTACCATATCAATGAATAGATAAGAAAGTATCTTTCTTATTCTAAGTGAAAGTAGGGAATAATAGGAAACGGTATGAAATTAAATTGATTTAAAAATTAATTAGTTATTAAATGTCAAATGTTGACAATTATCTTTGAAATTCTACATTCATCATTTTTAAATCTAAAATTTATGGTTAAAAATTTTAAACTATTAGTTTGTAATTCTATTTGTAACATCGAAAATTATAATAATAAATGTTTATAAAAAAATACAAATTTCAATTTATTTATAACAAAGATTTTAATAATAAGAAGATAACAAAGTTTTTTTTATTTATTCAAACTAATTATTCGTTATTTAGCTGAAACTCTTGAATTCCTAGTAAATTTTGGAACAGCATTTTATTCGTGTAGTGAGATTTTCTTTTGTAAATCAACAACTTGCTTTGTTTTTTTTGTTGGAATTAATAATAACTTCTATATGCAAGGATCATTAACCTTAAAAATTTTATGCTCTTAATGCTCTGATCAGTAAAGTAAAATTGAAGATTTTAGTATCGAACATTGCAAAAACATTGATTTTGTCTTTTCGAGATCAACAGTAGTGATAAACTATACGTGATAGGCAGTTCAAACTGAAAAACAAGGCCCCGGTTACAATTTGTGGGCAAGAATCCAAATAATGTGATTATTATGGGTTAAAATTTGTAGATTTCGAATATACCTTTAGTTTCTCGTGTGAGTGGTACCTAGTTAATGAGGACACATTTTTATTTTAAAAAAAGAGAGAACAAGACTAAGATAAAGAATAGTCTTATAACAATAAGTTAAAGGAATAGTTTTATTGTTCATCCAATCAACATTATTAAATTTACAAATTGGAATGGCTTATTTATAAAGTTTTTTTTTTGTATTTGTAACTGAGTATATTTCGTAAATCGAGAATTTGGCATTTTGTTTAAATGCTGAAAACATTTAGTAACTTATAAAACATTTTGTGAACAATACGTTTAATTTTTAAAGGTTTCTATAAATATAATATTCTTAAATTACAATCAACCAGAAATTTATCGCTACTCAATTTAAGAGGAGGTCACGTATCTCTGTCCTTTTCTAATGAAAAAATTGAGTTTTTTACAGAAACTAATGACTTTAGCAAAAAATGGGGAGAAAGCCGCATCTCGTATCAAAAAAAGCAATATTTTCTTTGATAAGAAAGAATTAATTTTATTGCTTTGTTTTCAAGAAAACCTTGAAAAACTTAAATCATAGAGGTTAGGGTGGACAATTTGGTTTTTCAAGGTTTTCTTGAGAACGAAGCAATAAAATTAATTTTTTCTTATCAAAGAAAACATTGCTTTTTTCGATACAAGGTGCGGCTTTCTCTTCATTTTTTGCTAAAGTTATTAGTTTTTGTAAAAAAATCATTTCTTTGATTAGAAAAGGACAGAGATACGCGACCTCCTCTTAAGGTTTAAGTTGTGATATAAAATAAGATTAGAGAAATATTTTCTTTAATAACATAAAATTGTTAATATCTTTATATAACTGTTTTACACAATTATAAGCAAATATAATTTGAAGAAACTTGTTCTCTTTTATTTTGTCGTTTGCGTCATTGAGGGATTGTGGCAGCCATTCCCTTTTAATGTAACAATAAAAGAATATATATATATATATATATATATATATATATATATATACACTTAAGAAATGTGGAATTTAATGGAGTGTGATTGGTTTGGTTTCTCGATTTCGGAAAGGTCAAATACAAAAATTAATTGTTAGTGGCGGGGTTTTGTTCTGGGAGGTAAAACTCCCAGAGGCAGAAACCCGCTTCTTTACATTAGGTAAGGATTTGTTCCTAACGAATTTGTAGTTGAAAAAGATAATATTATTTCATAGGGTATATTACAATATTAGAATAACATTGTATAGTAAAAATTGATTCAATATTAAATAGTTCGTTACAATTATTATTGTAGATGTTTAAGAAGTTCTTTCGATAAAACATTAGGGCAAAATATTCGAATTATAATTTGTATATGGTTGAGATAATAAGTCCTAAACCTTTGATAATATATAGGGCTATTACACGCTAGAAAAAAAACAGGAACAGATATAAGAATAGTTTTTTTCGATACAAGTGTCCTATGAGTCATTTTCTGGCACGACGAGGTTAAGCGCTCTCGCTACGCTCGAGCGCTTACGCTGTGCCGGGAAATGACACATAGGACACGCGTATTGAACACTATTTTCTAGTACTTGTGTGGTAAATCCGCCACACGAAATCTATACCCTTAAAAAGCAATACTAAACAAAAGCTACGCACTCCACGAATGATAATTCAAATAAAAAAACGAAATCTATGTATCAGTAAAACTAGGCATTCCCCAAATGATAAATCGAAAAAAAAAAACAATTTCAAAAATATACTCATAACGTGAAATTGTATCAAATAATTATTAATACAATATACACAAACTGAAAAACTTGCTAGTTATTTAGAAACACACACACACACACACACACACACACACACACACACACACACACGCGCACGCACGCACGCACGCACGCACGCACACACACACACACACACACACACACACACACACACACACACACACACACACACACACACACATATATATATATATATATATATATATATATATATATATATATATATATAAGAATAAGCCGAATGTAAAGCAACTGATTCATCCTTCATACTATCTCTCATGCCGTTAGTCCACACTTATATGCTTTACTAACGTGATATACGTGTACGGAATTCACAAAAATAGTCAACTATACACTGAGAGAAAATTCATACTAATAGAGCATGCAAACCGCCATCTATGCGAGCATATAAAACATTGATACAAATATGACAGGCGTGAGAAGCTCTATTAGTATTGGATTACCTCATACTAAAAAAGATGGTATGGAGAGTAACTAAAGCATGAACGGCATTCACTGATGACTCGCGTGGTATACTTCGATGACTCCCCACTCTCATATCCTTTGTTTGCTTGAGTCGCCTCCGCTTTTGGGTGGCGACGCGAGCAAGCACGGCTGGTCTATACCCAAAAATTTCGTTAACGTATTTTCGTTGCGTGAATCTTTTTTTCTTTTCTTTTTTTTTTTTATGAGGGAAGAGACATAAATATGATCTCTTAAACTTTATAACTATCAATAATTAATTTTTAACTTAAAATTTAATTATTTTAAACAGCTGGAGGGCAGATGAGCATGTACGATTTTACGCCAGAGATGTTTCGAAGTAGCGTTGGTCTAGTGTGTAACTTACGCGCTTTCCCTTTGGAGTACGCGTGTTCAACTCTCGACTAGGGTCACTTTTTAAAAAAATTTTTTTCTATTGTTTTAATATGTTTTATTCCTTTTTATATTTATTTTTTTTTAGATTTTGTATTTTTTTCATAATTTTAAAATTTAATTTTTCACAAGTACGCTCGTTTTTTTCAGTGAAAATTTTTTAAAAATAAACTATTCTTTATATGTAATAATTACAAATATTGATAAATAAATAATAGTGATGTTTATTTTATAATAGTGATGTTTATTTTATAATAGTATAGTTTGATTTATTTATAATTTAGTTTATAAAATTTACAATAAATTACAATAAATAAATAAAACTGAGGTATTATTATTTATGTTATAATATATATTGTATATTGAAATATGTTTATAAAGACAAAATTGAACTATAGTATTGTAAACATCACTATTATTTATTTATTAATATTTTAAATTATTTCCTATATTAGATAATTTATTTAAAAATATTAATAAAAAAAACGAGCATACTTTAAGTAACTTGTGAAAAAATAGATTTTAAAATTAATAAAAAGATAGAAAATTAAAAAAATATAGTTGAACTTGCGTACTCAAAAGGAAAAGCGCGAACATTACGCACTAGACCAACGCTACTTCGAAATATCTCTGGCGTAAAATCGTACATGCTCATCTGCCCCCAGCAGTTTAAAATAATTAAATTTTAAGTTAAAAATTAATTATTTAAAGTTAAAAAGTTTAGCAGGTTATATTTATAGCGCATCTCCCTTCATAAAAAAAGAAAAGAAAAGAAATAAAAGATTCACGCTACGAAAATACGTTAACGAAATTTGCAACATGATTTTGGATATAGACCAGCCGTGTTTGCTCGCGTCGCCACCCAAAAGAGGAGGCGACTTGAGCAATAGAAGAATGCCATAGTTAGCAGTAAAGAAAGAATAGTGGACAAGCCACGTTTACTTCCTTCACGTCCCATGAGAAGATACAGCGCTAGCTATCGAAGGATATTAGAGGGGCAGTTACTAAAGCATGTAAACAAACAGTTTTTGGATAGCACAAACCTCGTAAGAGTAGATGGCGCTGTTATGAAAGCATAGGATATTACTTACTAACTTTGGATACGTAAACTAAATGCTCTATTGGCATGAATTTTCTCTCAGTGTACCCTGCTAGAAAATGCAACATAGGACACGGAACAGGGAGCGCTTCAAACGGATTTAGCACACACAGTACTAGAAATACATTACTTCTATATCTATATATATGAATAATAGCGAGTTGTTGCTAGGAACAACGCGCTTATTTATATATATATATATATATATATATACTAGGGGGGGTACCCGTGCTCGCTCTGCTCGCCAACCCCCATTGGTGATTATTCATATTCTACATATATTTTACCAATAAAAGAAAAATTAATCATTTATAAATCACATGATATATCTGAAAAACAAATAATAATTTAATTATGATTGTTTATACCTTATATACTAAACGAGTTTCCACACCACCTTACATTTCAAACTAGTTATTATGATGAATTGCATTCATATATTTAATTTAATTGTATAAATTTTTCAATATTTAAATATAGATTTTAATTTAACTAATATATTTTAACTGTGTGAAATATAGAGGTAACGTTACGGCGCGTTAGATTTTTTGATTAGTGGAAACCCTCGCCAGGAGCCCTAAAAACCACTTTATTTTATAGATAATATTACATAGATTAGTTATACATTTATAATATAATTTATTTTATGTATTGAATATGAATAAAAAAATAGTGATATCGTACAATATATAAGTGAAAAAATAACTTATTATTAATTAAATGATATTAATGATCAAAATTATAATAAATTTAAAACTATATAAAAATTTTTAAATAATTATTTGGTATAAAAATTTTATTAGTATTATATTTGATATATCATAATGTTTATTTATGTCCTAAGATTTATAGGATTATTTTGATATAATTCCTTTTTGATATTTTTTTGACTTATTATACTATTCATATAAAGAAGAATCATTCAATAATTGATGCAACATGTACTATTTGTGGATTAATTATGAAAAATAAAAAACATTACAAAAGACATATAGATAATCATGATAAAAATAATAAGGAATTTATTTGTAAATATTGTACAAAAAGTTATTCAAGATTAGATCATTTAATACGACATTTGAAGATACACCAAGATATATATTCACATATATGTGAATATTGTGGGAAAGGTTTCCATAGATTAGATTCTTTAAAGAAACATAAAAAGATTCATGATACTGTAAGTGAAAAAAATACATAAAAAAAATTATTAACAGTAATATTATTTATATTTTCATAAATACATAATGTTTAATCTTATCCATTAATAATATTTTTTAAATTTTAGTTAAAACATATATAAATATTGTATATATTTTTTAAAATGTTTATCATTTCATTAAAAATATTGAAAAAATTATGATATATCTTTTAAAATGTAAAAGCAAGTAAAAAGATATTACATAGGAATTATAACAAAATAATCGTTCAAATCTTAAAAGACTTCACAAACATTATGATATATCAATTATTATATTTAAATTTTTTTCAATTTAAATTATACATTGTGATTTAAGATTTATTTAATAATTATATAAAATGTTAAACATTTTAATAAAAATATTTATAAATTTTATTGAAAAAATAATGAATTTTATGATATATCAATTATTATATTAAAATTATAAAATTTTTTCAAACACTAGTTATTCAAAACATTTTTTTAACTTTTTAATATATTACAAAATACAGTTAAACATATACAAAAACTATAAGATAAAATAATATATATTATATAAAAAGTGGTTTTTAGGGCTACTGGCGAAGGTTTCCACTATAAAAAAAATCACAACGCGCCGTTAGCGATACCGCTACATTATAAACCTATTTTCTATATATTCATTTAATATATTTATAGATTTATTGTTAATTTAAATATTAACTTTTAAAATAATAAAATTTGAATGTTAATTTTAAAAATAATTTATTATAAACATATAACAAAGGTTTAAAGTGTAAGGTGGTGTGGAAACTCGATTGTTTATTTATATAAATAAACAATCATAATTAAATTATTATTTGTTTTTTCAGATATATCAGGTGTTTTATAAATATAATTACTTATTCTTCATGCAAATGTTTTAACAAGAAGTCTTAATTCATTAATTAATAATATAAAGAACATATTTTTTTATCTATTAATAATTTTATTAATGTATAAATATCAAAGTATTATATAATAAAATTTTATTATTAAAAATATAATTTCGTTTTTCATTAGATATACCACATTATATTAATTAACATAATAATGCATGCAAGTTATAAACTGTTATACGAGTCATTACACGAGTGGGGGGGGCAGTGGGGGGTGATGCGGGGGGTCAACAGGGGGCTACAGGGGGCACGGGGGGCGTGGGGGACCTATACAGGAAGTAAGTGGTTACAAAATATCGTAGAATTACAAACAATTTTACGTTATTTTGTAGAAATTCCTTACAAAACATTATTGAGAGCTGTGGGGGGGAGTTGGGGGGGGCTGAAACTGAATTTTTAATATAACTATATAATATAGGATAATATATATATATATATATATATATATATATGTAATTAAAGAGTGCTCTTAAAAATGCTGCTATTTCCCATTTTACTGCTTGAATATACGTTTTAAATGCATTGTGGAGTACATGCAAACCACAAGAACCAATGTCAATTCACGTTTCGTCTGGATCATGTTGCGATAATTTTATTTGCAAATCTTTTAAAAATTTTAAATTCACGTTAGGTCCGTCCATTGTATTTTGAATAATTTTTTTAAACGATCTAAAAAAATTGAAGTAAAGTAACGAATAGACACCTCATTTTTTTATTATTCCAAAATCTAATAAGAATGTCCATTTGCTGAATTTTATTGACGCTGTTTATGCTTTCATCAAAACCTACAACTATCATATTACAAAAATCTATAAGACTTAATATTTCGTTTTAAAAATAGTTTTTTAACCCATACGTAATCATGCAAGATGCTTTTGATTTGCTTGTTTGTAACTTTTTCGCAATGTCACTGTCAGGAAAAATTTTTATTAAAATAAGTACTCTATATTTAATGTCACGCAGTGAATAATGACGAGAAATATTATACATTACCCATAAAATTTCCGCTGGCGAAATTTCTTATTTAATAAGAAAATTTGTTATTGCAACTTCTTTTAAACAGCATTAGTACCTATATTGCTAGTAGATAAACGATGGGGATTCTAGCACAGTGAAATATCAGCACAGTTGTTTTAACCCAATAACTCAAGTACGTGTCGACTTTAATAACTAAAGTTGTGCCAACTTTAATAACCCAAGTTTGTGCCAACTTTAGTAATCCCAAGTTAATACTTTTATAATTTTTTAAAATAGTTTATTACGTACAATTTTTTTGTCGCTCTGAGAAGAGCCGATTTAAAGTTTTTAATATTTGATATTTGGGGGAGGCATTTGTGGTTTGTATTTTTCGTAATGCTCCTTCCATGATGTTTTCTCTTTTTTAGAAGAATCAAAAAGACGAGTACACTCGTTAGGTTTATCGGTGGTACTCGGACTTTGTCCCATGATGAAATAATGCAAGTCATGGTGCACTTTGCTTTTATAGTGATGAGAGCCCCAACCATCGCATCTGTGAGATACAACCACTTGATATTACCTCTCCTTTTAATTTTCTTTACTCCCATTCAATCCAATAATGATTGACTCTCAATAAAATATTTTTTCATGAGTCTGATGTTGTGTAGAGCACAACAAACTTTATACATTACATTATGATGAAGGCAAACGGTCACTAGCTTTACCTTGTCTAGTGGTGGATAACCCATCTCTGCAACATATGTAACGTTGAACTTAAAGCGCTCTAACCATTTTTTCTTTATACTTCCCATCACTAAAATTTTGCTAGCATCTCGTAGAGCTTCTTTAAGAATGTTTCCTATTTCGGTGTAGGGAATCGTACCAGAACGCCAAGATTAACCATGATAGCATTGTTCAAACCATTCATTTTGCGTTTTATATTTCTCTGTGAGTCTTTGCCAAGGAAATGGTTCTTTAAAAAGTAGCACAACAGGATCAGAATCAGCGTTCAATGGAACTATAGCCAATTCTTTTAAAACGTAGTCATCACTAGGCTGCTTGAAGCCTTGCATATCGATCAAGTACTCCATTGTGAATGACTCTTTTGACGATGAACATTCAATTTATAACTATTCCCCACCACTTAAACAAGTTTTCGTACATTACCATTCACAGGATTGTACTCGACTATGCGATCGTGTATGATCAAACAGTAAGCGGATGTTCCAGCAAGAATGTTATTTCTTGATTCAAATTTCAAGCAAACATCCACAGGAGCGCTTTTCAGAGACTCGTTTTGTTTAGAGCAATCGATTACAATCAACAGCATGTAGTCAATGAAATCTTGCTTTTTTAAAAGCGGCTCGGAATCTTTCTCATAGTACGCAGCTTGAAAATTAGCATACATGTCGTATAACATGGCAAACTGATTATGCTCAATATCTAAATTTAGATTTCCATATGGATAGTATTGCGAATTAAAGAAAAGCTTTACATTAATTATGTTACAGTGATCAAAGCGACTCACATTGGTTGTTTTTAGATTTTTTCGATTCGTTTGAAAACTTAGAATAACGAAACTTGGTTTTTCCAATTGGTTAGAAGTTTTAACAGTCCAAACGTGTTTTGATGTAGTTGGAAGTAGTGGATACTCGTACAAGTCCCAACTGCGGAAACTCATCGTAATCGGCTTATCTTTTTCAATATGATTGAGTAAGCTAAGTTTGTAGGTGTTCGATAATATTACATAGGGCATAAGCCATTCTATTCTTTGCAAATTAATCTTAAATTCTTCGTATCTATTTTCATGATGCGTCTGAATTACCACATTCAAATCATTCCTAGATCTTGTCAGTATAAGTTCATGTTTTACATTGACTACAACTTTACGATAGTCTTCAGCGAAACCAAGAATCATACTCAGAGGAATAGATAAGTCAAAGTAACCTGCCTCGTCGTTTACTTTTTGATTCTCCTCTACATCAACCCAACCAGCGTTCTCAAGAATTGATTCTTGACTAGAACAGAAAGAAAGCCATATTTTCATGAGTGTAGTTAAACCTACATTTTTACATTTGTAAATCTCTACAGCATTGATTTCATATCGGATTTCTTCAAACATGTGACAGATGGCGTTATTGACTAGGGCCGTATTAGTTAGCGTACCTCCATCAACTTTCATGATTTTACCACAAATGTGGAGTGAACTATGGGATGGTAGAAGACATAAGTCTTGATGTTGAATAGATAGACGAATCTCATCACTATTATTAAATGGAGATGCGGGATAAGGTTGATGAGCATACACCTCGTAATGTTCAACAGATTCATCGAACTTCACTCCCGACTGTATGCTCAGAATTCCTTACATATTTTTGAAAACAGCAGAAGAATATGCACGTTACTTTCCACCACGGACTCTTAACCCGAGACTTCTTAGAAACTGAATGTTTTGCCGTGTTAGCGCTTTCTTTGTCGCTCGACGACTGATGACTGCTCAACATGCTGACTTATGTAGCCTCTACCAACTTTAGTGTTGTAAACGATATCCATTACGATTGTTTAAGATGTAATCTTATTGAAATAATTTTTCCTCGAAAATTAATCAAGTGTCCGCCTTGATCGACTATCCATACTTGAATGTGATCTATACTCTTGACACTGATCGGAAGATAAATGACTGGAGATGGAACTTCGATGATCTTATATCCCGGTGGGACTGCAGGAAAACACTCCCACTCATATTCTCCCACTCATACTCGTGTATGGTATGCACTCGCCGATCGTTTATATAGGCGCCAGAGGTTATGTTGCACTCAACTCGGAGTGCATTAACTTTCAAAATAGCTACAGATAAATGAGAATCGCGAGCGATTTTTTCTGTAAGAACACGCTGAGTGAAACCCAACAATAAACCTATGGAATCTTGTGGTCGAAAATCAATGGGATGACTACAGGTTATAACGCAACGTAATGTACTATAATTAGGTTTTATATCTAATGAAATTCCTTTTGATGCTAACGCCTTAAAAAGATAATTTTTTATATCTTTAATTTCGTAACTTCCAGTCAGTAATAAAAATTTTTTGTTACCAACGTAGAATTCATTATTTCCACTATCGATGTTAGGTATTGAATTGAAGCTTAAAAGAACAATCAATCCAAGAACATAATTTTCATCGAGTAAAAAAAAACTCATTTACTCCCAAGTATAGCATTAAATCTAATGTTGGTTGAAGGTCTCCAAAAGAATCGAAATAAACAACGTTTCTGCCGCGTTATCGATAAGCTTCCCAATGTGTACCTGGACCATCTACGTCATCGAGATTAATGATTGTTGTTTCGTGATAATGAGGTCCACTCTTTGGTAAAGCATTTTGCATGAAAACTTTTCGAAAATTAGGAATTTTTAGTACTTTAGCATACTTTATGAAATCATAATCTGTTAAAGGTCTTTGTGGTAACCTTACTTTGAGGATCTTTTTTTTTTAAACCAGATTTAATATGAAGACCAAGTCCTGTCTTGTATGGTTTCAAATAAAGACCTTTACCCGAAGCTATCCTTTCCATCCTTTTATTATGTCTTTGTTTATCTTTTAATTGTTTCTGAGCAGCTTTTGAAGCATTAACTGCTTTAGTTATACCAGCCACGCTACCTGCTAAACTACCAATTGCACCTAGACCTGCAAAGATAGGTATGAGGAATGGTAAGAATCCTCCTACTTTAATTAGAATTGATAGTCTGCGGGGTACTCTAATTTTATGTTTACCACCCGCTTTTCCCACAGAACTTTGAGTACCTTTTAAAGCAGAGAGGATTGCATTACGAGCACATTTACTAGGTCTAATAGATTTGGAAGCGACTCTAATTATTTTATTGAGAGTAACAGAGGAAGTCTTCTTCTTCTTTTTTGCTCCCATTTTAAGTTTAGATTTTACTTTCATAGCGTTTGCAATAGTGAATGCAGCTGCTTTCTCACCAATACTAGAGTCTTTCGATGAAACTCTTTCCCAAGCTTTTTCTCCTAAAACCTTATCAGCGGTATTTCTAACCTCAATATTTTCACGATTCTGTAAATAAGCTATGTCGTGCTCCTTACAGGCTTTGTCAAGTGGATTGATTCCTGGATCACCTCTGGCTAAAAGTTTGCCTAATTTCGTCCCTGGTCCACAATATTGATATCCTGGATAGATGAAGTTCCAGTGGAAGATTATTAATGATTTTATTAAGCAAACCACGACCACGTCGTTGTCGTCAATATATGATTATGACACTTTAAAGTTCAAAGGATAACTAACTGATCGGGTATGTAAGCACCGTATTTATAGTTAATCGAACAGTCGCAGTTTGTGTCTGTCGAGATGAATTTCAAAGAGCTGTCTGTTAAGCTTCCGATAGCAAATTTTAATGCTATTTCAGAGCAAAAGAAAATTTCAAAGAAACATGGAAATTTACTTCCAGATAGTATAAGAGGTGTATTTTGTGGACCATTCAATTGTGGTAAAACTAATAGCCAACTCGTACTCATAACACATCCTAATGGTCTAAGATTTGAGAATGTCTACGTCTATTCGAAATCTCTTAATCAGTCAAAATATAAGTTTTTGAAAGAGCTCTTAGAGCCACTGGAAGGAATGCAATACTTTCCATTTAGCGAACACGAATCGGTAATATCTCCGAATAACGCTCTTCCAAATTCTATAATGATTTTCGACGATGTAGCTTGCGAAAAACAAGAACACATCAGAGCATACTTCTGTATGGGTAGATATAAGAGCGTTGATTGTTTCTACCTCTGCCAGGCTTATGCTCGAATCCCAAAATATCTCATAAGAAATAATGTTAATCTCTCAGTTATCTTTCGTCAAGATGATGTTAATCTGAGACATTTATACGACGATCACGTTAACTCTGACATGAAGTTTTTACGTTTTGAAGAATCGTGTTCTAAATGTTGGATAGATGATAAATATGGATTTCTAATGATTGCCAAAGATAGTCTACTAGATGCTGGTAGATATCGAAAGGGTTTTGATTGTTTTGCTATAAATATAACTCATACTTAGCAGAGATTCATCAATCTATCTTTGAAACTCAAAGAAATAACATGACAGACCTTAAACAAAAGAAAGCCTTATTCCAGCAACTCATTCAAACGCGTAATCGTGTAAAACGCAAGTATGACATGTTAAAATATGGTAAAGAGATTACAGAAAGAATTGTTCAACAAACTCTAAAACCTATCGTTGACCCACTTAGAGAGATTACTTCTGAAAGCAAGAAAAAAAAGAAGATACATTCCTGAAGAGCAAGAAAATATTTCACCTGAAGTTAAAAAATCTGAATCCGATGAAGAATTGAAGAATACTATACAAAATAATTCCACCCATTCTCTCGAGACCTCGTTTGAATCTGCTCGCGAAGATTTTACGGAAGATTTACAATGTAGAGAATGGGATGAAGTTTATGGTGTACGTAGGGAGGTTGATAAACTTTTTCTCGGTAATAAACCAATTTATATTGAAAAAACTTATGTGAAATTAGGAACTGAAAAGTTCCCATAAACTCGAGGATTGTACGAATTGCTTGTCGAGAAGCATCCATCTAAAAAATTAGTAACTCAAAAAGATTTAGAGAACTATCAAAAGATCCTGGAACTAACAAATGCTCATAAAAAACGTTTCGGAAACGATGAAGAAATTTGTTCGTATACTAGTAAAAAGTTCGCCAGCATTATTGATCCTCTATTCGGTAAAAAAGGAAGTTCGCTACCTAGATATAAAATTGCGAGAAAAAATACCAAGTTTGATTATGTCTACTGGGATGATGCAAACGAGCTAGTTGATCGGCTTCGTTTATTAGTTGCTGAGAAAACAGCTGGTAATCCTAGTCATGCTTACAAGATTCATTCCATCATCGAAGAGTTACGTGAAGCCGGTTATACATATTGAGATACAAGTTAAAACTCCTTACATTATCAAAATGAGCGTCGATGTATTCGGACGTGATCTTAAACGAAGCGAAGGTAGTCGAGGATCTGCAGGAATTGGCTATAAACTGACAAAAGATGGACTTTACGACGTAGAAAATAAGAGGTTATGCAGTGTTGCCACTCCTCAGCAGTTGAATGTTGCCGTTAATTTTAATACACTGCAAGGTTTGATTACATCTGAAGTCCAGAGTATATACATAGTCACTGCTAGATTAAAAGATGATTTCAATGCATCAGAATTAGAACTGCAAAAGTTAAAAGATAAGCATGACGAGAAAATAAAAAAAATTAATGTAGGGATTGAAGATCTATACAAGTTAATTAAAAAAAATTGGATGCAAGATGCTAAAATTAAAACAAATGTTTAGAGTATAAAAGCCAATTTGCTGTAATTAAACAATCATTAACTTTATGACCGTGGAACACGGAAGAGTTGTAGAAGAGCTTCATAAACAATAAGAGCTTTTACCCAATAATTACTGCTTATAATAGAACAATACACCCTACTACGAAATATATACCTTATGAACTATTCTTTGGACGAATCTTACCTGAAGAAAATTGGAACTTTGACAAGTGAAATTCACTAAATAAACGACTGGAAGAAAATACAAAGAAAGCAACAGAAGCAAGAAAAAATATACAAAGACAAGAGGAAATGAATAAAAACACAGTAGATAACAGACAAACTTCAAGAATCGACCCACAACCAGGGGATAGGGTGAATTTTAGAACATCGCGCGGATTTACAGGGCCAGCAACAATTCTCACAGTCAATAATGAAAGTCATACCATCCAGCTTTTATAAAAACTAAAATTCTCAGGCGACATTTTAATGAGATCACGCTTATTTCGAATCCCTTCTTTGTTACAGATGAATGCGATAATCATATTAACAGCCATGTTGATTGATAAATTTCATCACTGCAAAGCAAACATAAAAATTACACCAGTTAATATAACAGTCTTACGGAAAAATTACGGAACTGCCTATGCGTTCGGAGATACTTGGACTATTGTTAACTACATAAATCTTACATCCCTTATACAAAATAAAATAGACATGCAAAATAGATTAATAAGAATCAAAGAAGTATGTAATAATGTTCACTGCACTGCAAAAGGTTTCATAATACATCAGGAAAAACGTCTAAATGAACTATTCGCAAGATTATCTTTATTTTTACATTCAGAGCGCAACAGAAAAAAGAGCGGATTATTCAACTTTATAGAAACAGCTAGCAAATTCTTATTCAGTATCTTAAATTCCGATGATGCCGATTCTATAAATCAAGAGTTAGACAAGCTATATAAACATACAAAAGACTCGCTAGTAGCAATTAAAAATCAAGCATTGTATATGAAAGAGACCTTTGATTCATTTACAAAAAAAATTCTATATATTTGAAGAAAATGAAGATAAATTAATAAACTGGAGTCTTGGAATATCAACAATGCTGAACAATTACAAAGCCCTACAAAAGAAAGTGTCAAAACCAACGGACCAGACCATATACAACTTATTTTTTTGGGATCGCTGAATTCGAATCCGTGTTTAGTTTAACCCCATCATCATAGTGTCAAGGTCATTTGAAGGTCAAATGTACGAAATTAGTGAAAACCATATTTCAACAGTATATATTTATGTTTTTGGGGTCGCTAAATCCGAATCCATGGTCCGTTTGATCCCGTAACCTCAGGGTCAAGGTCATTTGGAGGTCAAATCTACGAAATTGGAGGAACCATATTTTAGCAGTAGAAGTATATGTTTTTGGGGTCGCTGAATCAGAATCCGTGGTCCGTTTGACCCCATGACCTCAGGGTCAAGGTCATTTGAAGGTCAAATCTACGAAATTAGTGGGAACCATATTTTAACTGTATACATTTATGTTTTCGGAGTCGCTGAATCTAAATCTGTGGTCCGTTTGACCCCATGACCTCAGGGTCAAAGTCATTTAAAGGTCAAATCTACGAAATTAGTGGGAATCATATTTTAACAGTATATATTTATGTTTTTGGGGTTGCTAAATCCGAATCCATGGTCCGTTTGATCCCGTAACCTCAGGGTCAAGGTCATTTGAAGGTCACATCTACGAAATTAGTGGGAACCATATTTTAACAGTATACATTTATGTTTTCGGAGTCGCTGAATCTAAATCTGTGGTCCGTTTGACCCCATGACCTCAGGGTCAAGGTGATTTGAAGGTCAAATCTACGAAATTAGTGGGAACCATATTTTAACAGTATACATTTATGTTTTCGGAGTCGCTGAATCTAAATCTGTGGTCCGTTTGACCCCATGACCTCAGGGTCAAAGTCATTTAAAGGTCAAATCTACGAAATTAGTGGGAATCATATTTTAACAGTATATATTTATGTTTTTGGGGTTGCTGAATCCGAATCCGTGGTCCGTTTGACCCCATGATGTCAGAGTCAAGGTCGTTTGAAGGTCAAATCTACGAAATTAGTGGGAACCATATTTTAACAGTATACATTTATGTTTTTGAGGACGCTGAATCCGAATCCGTGGTCCGTTTGACCCCATGACCTCAGGGTCAAGGTCATTTTAAGGTAAAATCTACGAAATTAGTGGGAACCATATTTTAACAGTATATATTTATGTTTTTGGAATTGCTTAATCCGAATCCATGGTCCGTTTAACCCCATCACCTCAAACTGAAGGTCATTTTAAGGTTAAATATACAAAATTCGCGTAAAACGAACCATAATTCATGCCATTTATTTTTTCTTACTATATCCCACACGTTTCTCATCAAATGATCGGTGTAAAGGTTTCCTTTTACGTTTTTTCCCAGTAGTTTTACAATTTCTTTTCAACATCCAGCACTAATCAGCCAGCATACTAGTATCCCATCTACCTTGATAACGCTCTCCATTATTTTAATGTCTTCGAGAAAACGCTCTCCCTGTTCTTCACTATAATCTCCACAGTTGTCAGGAAAACTATCCAAGTGATTGTGTAGAAAATGTAATTTATAGTTCATTAGGCAACCCATTTTCCCAAAGTTCTTAACCATTTTGGATACAATTTCTTTGTAATTTGGGCTTCTGCAATTACCCCAGTAGTTTTCGGTAACTTCCTGGAAGCTAAGCCATGCAGCTCTTTCAATGATTGTCATGGAACTAATAAACTGATCATCAGACATCATTTTCCTAATTTCTGGACCATCAAAAATACCTTCCTTCAATTTCGCATTGGGTTTATTTGGAAACTTGCTTTCTAAGTATTTGAAGCACTGACCATCTTTATTTAAAGCCTTAACAAATTGTTTCATTACACCAAGTTTTATATGTAATGGCGGATTGAGAACTTTTTTCGGGTCAACCAATGGAGTAGCTATAACGTTACTTTTTCCGACTTCGAGAGATTATCTTTCAGGCCATTTATGATTTGTATAGTTCTTTGCACGGTCTCCACTATCTGATAAGCACAAGAAACATGGCGTCTTCGTAAATCCAGACTGCCCTCCTAACAATATTTCAGAAAATTTCAAATCGCCAAATATAAGCCATTTCTGCTTGTCATACTGAATTTTTTGTATTATAATTTTAAGATTGTCATATGTTTCCTTCATTGTAGTGGAGTGCGCTATTGGAACTTAGGCATAGTTGTTCCTGTTGTGTAGTAATACAGCTTTTAAACTTCTGCTTGATGAATCTATGAACAATCTCCTTTCTTCGACTTAATATACATTAGGCTTAATTTCATTCATCAAACCTTTTACATCTTTACAATATATTATTGTATCGCCATCATGATCAATTTGCCAACTGATTCATGGCTTTTAAAGATGAAGCTTAATGTTCTGCTCCATCTTTAGGTAAGTTGAGCTCTCTAACTGAGTCGTTTAGTTTATTTTGAGTCCATAACTTTACGCTTTTGTCTTTTTAGCCTGCTAGAAGGAAAAGGTTGTCATTGTCATCATCATCATCATCACCGTTATTTTCAATTTCTTCATAACTATCGCTTTCCTAGGATTCATCTTTTAAATCATTCTTATCAATTGTATGTCCATGAATGCCGTCATGGACTTCGTTGTTATCTTTATCATCATGGTTTTTATCGTCGGAATCTGATTCAATTGATAACCTCTCAAGAAAATCTTATTCTTCATCTCTTCTCGTTTTTTTGATCGGTTTTTTTACAGAAATAACATCAGCATAATTTACAGTAGTTTTGTTTTTACTATTCATTCCACTAATTTTGGTGTTACAGAAGTAACAATCCTCTATTCTATCGGGTAGACACCATTCTATTGGGCTATCAAATTTTACTTTGTCATCTTCTTTTGTTTAATCCCACATGCAAAGCATTTTGCGACATTGTTCGCAGATACTACATGGAGTCCACTTTTCTATATTTACATCTGTTTTCAATTTAAAGCAGGTTTTGTAAATGTTTTGAAGATTTTCATTGAAATGTCTTTGAGATTTTAGCGGAGTGAATACTCAACAAACAAAACAAAAAAGATTTCTGTCCTTTGGACAAATATGCCCTCGAGATGTAGAAGGTGAATGATCCATGGTCTTTAACATAACCCCGCGCGTTGGAAATCCTGGTCCGACCGCAGGTGAGTTTGCTGTTCCAGAGGTATAACTCTTATACCTCTCCGGAGCTAAGTATAAGAGCTTTCCGAGTTTGACAAGGACAATGTCAACTTGTCGTCGGACACACTACAGCTTTATCCTCACACCCTAACGTCCCCCTGCAAGGCAGTGCGCTTCCACTGGCATCGTTATCTCGACAAGCTTATGAGCGGGTCATTTCACACATCCCCATTTGGGGCAGTGTCACCGTCACAGTTTTTGTCGAGGCAGCAGGTAAAGGTTATTTTAACGAAAAAAATTCATGTTTAAATTTTTCTTATTTATTTAAACGTATATTTATACAATTAGAAAAGACACGCTAATTTTTTACTAAATTCTTTACGTATCACAGAAAACTCTAATGCATTTTGAAATTGTATAATGTAAGATCTCACAAATCAGAGAAAATGAAATATGATCTTTTATTCTTTATAGTTACCTTGTATTTTATTGAAATTATTCAATATTTTACAACAACCCTAAGCTGCCGTGGATTAGATTTATTTTGCATGTAATTAATATATTCGACCTTAAAATTACCTTTGTAGATTTGACTTTGAAATCAATTTTGTAGATTTGACCTTTGAAATGACCTTGATCCTGATTTGACGGGTCGAACGGACTATGAATTCTTATTCAGCAACCTCAAAAACATAAGCTGTCCATGTTCTCGTCAACATGATGACGAAGATAATGACAAAGAAGAAGATGACAAAGTTTAATTTAATAGCCAAGTGGAATGGTATCGAGCAGATGGAAGAGAGGATTGTTACTGCTGCCACACCAAAATTATTGGAATTAATAGTCAACATAAAACAAATGTGAATTATGCTGATGTCATTTCTGTAAAAATACTGATCGAAAAAACGAAAAGAGAAGAAGAAATAGATCTTCTTGAGAGATTATCAATTAAATCAGATTCCAACGATGAAAAACATGATGATAAAGATAACAACGAAGTCCATGACGGCATTTATGGAGATACAGTTAATAAGAATGATTTGAAAGATGAATCCTATAAAAGCGATAGTTATGAAGAAAATGAAAATTACGATGATGATGATAATGATGATGATGATGATGATGATGATGATAATGACGATGACGACCTTTTCCTTCCAGCGAGCCAAAAAAACAAAAGCGTAAAGTTATGGACTCAAAATAAACCAAACGACTTAGTTAGAGAGCTTAACTTACCGAAAGATGGAGCAGAACATTTACCTTCAGCATTAAAGAGCATGAATTAGTTGGTAAATTCTACTAAAGTATCTTTTTACAGAACAAGAAGCAAAAGTTTCGAACCATATTTTAAAGAAATGAAACATGATGGTAATGAAATTGTATATTGTAAAGATGTGAAAGGTTTGATGAATGAAATTAAGCCTAATGTATATAAAGTCGAAGAATGGAGATTGTTCATAGATTCATCAAATAAAAGTTTAAAAGCTATATTACACGACAACAGCAACTACTATGCCTCAGTTTCTATAGCGCATACCACTACAATGAAGGAAACATGACAATCTCAAAATTATACTATAAAAAATTCAGTATAACAAACATGAACAGCTTATATCTGGCAATTTGAAAGATTCCGGAATATTGTTATGACAGCAGTCTGGATTTACAAAGACGCCATGTTTCTTGTGCTAATGGTATAGAAGAGACCGTGCAAAACACTATATAAATCATAAATGGCCTTGAAGACAATTACTCAAAGTCGGAAAAAGTAACGTTTTAGCTACTTTATTGGTTGACCCAAAAAAAGTACTCATTCCGCCGTCACACATAAAACTTGGTGTAATAAAACAATTCGTTAAGGCTTCAAATAAAGATGGCCAGTGCTTCATATATTTGGAAAGCAAGTTTCCAAATAAATTGGATGAGAAATTGAAGGAAGGTATTTTTGATGGTCCAGAAATTAAAAAAATGATGTCTTATGATCAGTTTATTAGTTCCATGATAAACATTGCAAGAGCTGCATGGCTTAGCTTTCAAGAAGTTACCATAAACTTCTTGGGTAATCGCAGAAGCCCAAATTACAAAGAAATTGTATCCAAAATGGTCTAGAACTTTGGGAAAATGGGTTGCCTAATGAACTATAATTTGCATTTTCTACACAATCACTTGGATAGTTTACCTGACAACTGTGGAGATTATAGTGAAGAACAGGGAGAACGTTTACACCAAGACATTAAAGTAATGGGGGAGCGTTATAAAGGTAGATGGGGTACTAGTATGCTGACTGATTACTGCTAGATGCTAAAAAGAGATTGCAAAACCACTGGAAAAAAATGTAAAAGAAAACCTTTGTTCCGATCATTTGACGAGAAACGTGTAAGGTATAGTAAGAAAAAAAAATGGCATGAAATTTGGTTTGTGTTACGCAAATTTTGTATATTTTACCTTGAATTAACTATCATTTTGAGTTCATAGGGTCAAACTGACCACGGATTCGGATTCAGCGACCCTAAAAACATAAATATTTACTTATAAAATATGGTTCCCACCAATTTCGTAGATTTGACCTTCAAATGACCTTGACCCTGAGGTCATGGGGTCAAACGGACCACAGATTTAGATTCAGCGATCCCAAAAACATAAATGTATACTGTTAAAATATGGTTCCCACTAATTTCGTAGATTTGACCTTCAAATGACCTTGACCCTGAGGTCATGGGGTCAAACGGACCACGGATTCGGATTCAGCGACTCCAAAAACATGAATATATACTGTTGAAATATGGTTCTTACTAATTTCGTAGATTTGACCTTCAAATGACCTTGACCCTGAGGTGATGGGGTCAAAATGACCACGGATTCGGATTTAGCGATCCCACAAACATAAGATGTATATGGTCTGGTCCATGGGTCTTGATACTTTTTTTTTGTGGGGCTGTGTTATCAAGGCAACCAAATTGTATTACTTAGTCTGCGAGAAATTGATGCATCACTAAAGGAGTACGAGGCCTATATAACAGACCTATTCAATTCTATAAATATAGCAAGAAATAAAATATTATCACTTGCATTATTAAAACCTGAAATTTTAATAAATGGTCTACAAAGTTTATATAAAAAGCAGCAATAGAATGATATGTTAATAACACCGACAATGAAAAACTATTTTTCAATATTACAAGTTATGACGTTCACATCATACATTAAGAGGAGGCCGTATAGCTCTGTCCTTGTCTAATCTAAATTCTTTTTATTATTAATAAATT
Source organism: Anastatus disparis (assembly GCA_017163975.1). Lineage (NCBI taxonomy): Eukaryota > Metazoa > Arthropoda > Insecta > Hymenoptera > Eupelmidae > Anastatus > Anastatus disparis. Next base: position 3,488,638 of record JAFFSR010000349.1, on the reverse strand, counting down.
AAATATTGTTATACAAAAGTAAGGGTTTAGCCCAATAGCTTTCAGGACGAGCAAACGATCCTATTCTATGAATAAATATAAAATTTTCATTAGTTTTTAAGTGAGGTCTGAAACGAAATAACAGCTATCAAATTCAATTGTTTTTCCGTTTCAGACCTCACTTGAAAACTAATGAAAATTTTATATTTTTTCATAGAATAAGATCGTTTGCTCGTCCTGAAATCTATTGGGCTATACCCTTACTTTTGTATAACGATATTTAATTTATTAATAATAATGAAAATTTAGATTAGACAAGGATAGAACTATACGGCCTCCTCTTAAGACAGACGGACTCGTAATAGTTACTAAATATCCCATTATCCACAATGATCCGTACAAAATCCTTAAATACGAACCTTTACCTATCGAAAGACGGTTTGGAAACACAGCAATATTATACATAACCAATCAATATGTACTAACAACCTATGATATATCAAAATATACGACCTTATTGAGTATAAATAATTGTAATCAACTTGGCAATGCAAAAATATGTGAAATACAAATTTTACCTAGGCTAATAGACTTATTGTCTGCTTGCGATAGAATATTATTAAATGAAACGAGCAAATTTAAAGATAATTATTTCTCTTTAACTCATGATTTTGTGAAACGTATAGAAAATGATAAATTCTATATTATACCTATAAAAGAAATGTTATTCAGCGTATTTTGTAAAAATTATAAGAAAGATATAACGATATCACAAGCTAGCATTGTAAAGCTTGATGATAAATGTTTTATATCAAATACTGCATATTATTTACATACTTCGCATGACTTTACTACGTATACAACCACACTTTTATACTTAACACTTAAGAGCAGGCCAAACTATCTGTCTTTGTCTAATAGAGTTTTTCATCATTTGTCGAATCACCATCCGTTGTATCCAGAAAAAATAGTCTCCCCCGCTAGATATTAGTATAATAAGTAAATTTTGTAATAACAATCAAATTATTTCATCGCGTAGTTTTTGAATTATATGAGACCTACTAACAAACTAGAATACAACCTATCTTTTTTGGTAGGTCGCATATTATTCAAAAACTATACAATAAAATTATTTGATTGTTATTACAAAATTTACTTGTTATACTAATATCTAGCGGGGACTACTATTTATTTCTTGATACGACGGATGATGTTTATGTGAATGATGGAAAACGCTATTAGACAAAAACAGATAGTTCGGCTCCCTGTTAATAAACTATATGAAGATAACTTGAATATAACTCTTCCTTTATTGGCGTTTTCAGAACATGACCTCGGTAGCCTAAGAAGTCATGCTTACAACCTAGAACAGATACAAGACGAAATTAAAAGACATTACAAAGACGAAATCATTCTCTTATTTCAACTGCAATAGATTATCTTCATTATTCGGGATACGTAGCTCTCTCTATGATTGCTGCCTTTATCGGGTATAAGTTAAACATACACAAAGTAATAATAATAATCATTTCTTATCTTTGGGCAAGATTAAATAATTTTTGCTGCTGTCACACTAAACGACTCGAACCTACAGTAACTTACAACCATTGTGCCAACATTACTACCGCTGCGAACGTTTTCTCAATACAACCTTCAGTATCCTCTTCTTATACACCCAAAATTCACCTGATTCCTCCATCATTTGACAATTTACTATAATTTTTCGGGACAAAAAATTTCAAGGAAGGACGTGTAAACAAAGACAAATTCCTACTTATATTCATCTTGCACAATATACTCAAGAGTGATTGAACTCCATACGCATCATATTTCAAGTCTTCTACCTCGAGACTGCAATAGCAAACAATAACGTTATACATTCGCGAGAATGCGACGCACAAGAGGCAATCGAACACTAATCTGCATCACATGCAAAATTCAATCAATCTTTTCCCCAAAATTATAAAAGTATCAATAATATCATACATACGAAAGAATGCAACTGTCTTTTACCATCTCTACTGAAAAAAATGACATAATGAGATCTCACGTGAGATCTCATGAGCCGCAAAATTTTATTTTTCCTGATGCCCGATCTCAAGTGAAATCTCATGTGAGATCTCATGTGCAAAAATTTTTTTTTTCCGATACCTGATCTCATATGAGATCTCATGTGCAAAAAAATTTGATTTTTTTCTACACTTAAGTTGTAATCAATGTCAACAAATCTAAAATCTAAATTTTGGTCTATAATTTTATTTATTTATATATATTAATAAAATCACGATTAAATGATTCTACACTACATCTACAAAACAATCGTTATCTGAAGCATGCTATTATGGATTATGGTTTAAAACTATATTCGAGCATAATTATACTTGGCGATTTAATAATAATAGAAACAAACAAATTTTTTACGAAGATTTAGAGGTTATTTACAAGTGATAGTTAAGATACCAGTCACTACAATTATGCATATCGCCTTTTAAACTCGAAAAGTCCATCACTTTTCAGTGAGGTTTGGAGCGATGCTATTCGTATACAAAGGTTTGTTCAGAATTTGTGTATTCACAAAATGAGATACTTATTTCATATCGCAGACGAAATCATGTATACGAGGCTCGGGATCAGTTCACTGATTAATGACAGTTTTTCTAATCAATAGATAGTGTCGTTCTATGACGCACGCTGCATCTGGTTTAGATTTACGGCATAACACGTCTTACCAATTGTTACATGATTTGCATGTCACCGTAAAAACAGTTGCAGCTTCATTTATGTCTTAGAACATTATGAGAAATTACCTTAAATGAACTGTCAGTGACTTAGTACTTAATATCTTTTTTCTATCATACTGATAAATTATTTTCACATATCATTTACAATAGCGTCTTACAGTTTTTAATAATGACCGATTCCATCTCAAATCATGCAGACCGACTGCACCTATCTCTCCGAACTGCTTAAAAATTTTTTATATTATTCTACTTTGAAAATAAGCGTATACGTATTTTTTTATTTTTCAATATCATCAAAAGTGCAGTTTTTATGCACATTTTAAAAATGACTTATAAATTTTCAATTCTCAAAAATCGAAATTTTTTTTTTTAATCAATTTTATCCCTGTAGTGATCTTTATAAATAAATTTAGGCTCGTTCAATGCTACAGAGGATGCTCTTTTAATTCCACCGTCTTTTATTTTTTTTAACAAAAAAACGGAAGTGCAATTGCACTTTTTGTAAAAAATGAAAAATGCATTTTTCTCAAAAAAGCCATTTTTTTTTTGTCTCAAATTTTTTTTATGGATAGGTGGCCTTAAGACCTATATTTTCATCGGTGTGGAATTTGGAATATTTTGGTTTAGTAAGAGATATAAAAAAAATTGAGAAAAAAATTTTCATATTTACATAAATGTAAATACGTCATAGATACAACAAATATTTCAGGAATAAGCGCATTTCAGATATATATATATTTGTACGTACATAGCTTTTATGCAACTCATAGGTGTTGTGCTGTACATATATATATATATATATATATATATATATATATATATATATATATATATATATATATATATAGTGCATAAATTTTGCGTTAAGTATAAGAAATTATGTAAAAAAAAAGTTGTATTTTTTTTTCCTTTCTTATGAGTTTTGGACTTTTTCTTATTGCGTAAATTCTTTTTTGACGTAATTTTTCTTTTCTTTTTTTTCTCTTTATTTAATAATTTTGTGAAAGGATGAGCAGCAGTTCGACCTATATACAATTTTTTCTTTGTCCCTACTTTTACTTTCCATACGTGGGTTTTTTGAATGCCGGCCAATTTAGGGGTCTTAAGCCACTCTTCTATTTTGCTTTGCCTAAAAACTTCAATATCTTCTTTTGGCAGTAAGATTAATTTAATAGCGTCAGTGTTAGGTTGAACTTTTTTTACAAAAGCATTTGCATCTTGTATTGATTCAACATGACAATTTTGAAGATTATGTCTGGTTGCATAGTGTTTTACTAATCCACCGACGCCATCAACCGCACCTTTCCCATGCCCCGTAGCTGAAAACAACCATTTTTTATTGTTAGAAGCTTTTTTCATTTCATGTAATTGAAATCGATTTTTTAAATGACTTGCGGCTCCATCTGTTATAATCGATATTTATTCTATTGAATCAGTTGAATCATTTTTCATCAAATCAATGATTTTTTGCATCGCTAACAAGGCATGAGCGGAATCATATTTTGTATCATCACTGACGACAGCAAAACTTTTTGTTACTGTTCCTTGATAACAAACAGCTGTAAAAATAGAAATCTGTTGATTGACCCAGCGGCTCCATCATTCTTTAATAGGATTCAACATAACAAACTTTGGTCTTAAGGTATAAAACTTTGTTATGCCCATTTTTATTTCTGGATGTTCTTGTTTGAATAATTTATATATCTCTTTTAAACTGCGTGTTAGAAAACGTTTTACTTTTTTTTCTTATTTCCATTTTCTTTAACGGTCGCAACGTCAGATTTATTGGGACTTTGACGTGTACAGTTGAAATCGTCATTCAGAAAATATTCCACTGCGATTTTCGTAGACTTTTCGTCTAAGGGATGACCAGTGTATACATCAGGTTGAGAATATATTCCCTTAGTTTTTACAAGCATTCGTGCTTTATCAATCATGTAAACAGTCACTTCGGGAAAGATAGATAAAATTTTAGATTTTGATACCGACAAAGGAATCAGCGTAAGAATTTTAATTTTTTCATTGATACTGCCACAAATTTTAAGCGCTACTCCCAAATTGTTAAACCATTCATCGCAGAAGCATTGAGAAGAACCATCATTGGATGCATCAATTGAAACATTGTATGCTTCCGATAATTTGCAGGTAGTTGCAGAGGAAAATGGAGAAATTAATTCAAATTTCTTTCTCGTGACGTATGTTTCTAAAGAAGAGTCATCAACAGCTCTCTTCCTTTTCAGCGGTGAAACATTACCGAAGGAACTTGAAATTAAATTCTCGTTCAAATACTCAATCCGCTCTGGAGTGCTTGCACGAAAATCGTGGTCTTCAGTATGGACCAAGTAAGCATCATTATCTGAATCGATCGCATCAATAATTTTCGTTGATTCAATTTTCTTGATGCGTTTATAACAGTTGACACATACATAATCAGAACTATGTACCACCTTGTCAGGCAAATGTTGCTGCAGATGTTCTGCTAAATTTTCCAACATTCTAAATTTGGTAGCGGTATTATAAACAATTTTTTTGTGTGATCCAAAAAAATTTGGACACTTCCGTCTCTTCTCGGAATAAGTATCAGACATATTTCAAAATGAGTCTCAATATCTAGAAATTAAACGGTATAAAAGATGTAAGATAACTGCCGTGAATAGCTGCTTTCTTAAGTAAACCTAAGGCACTTAAATTATCTATGCGATATTTAGCCACCTAGCGGTATATCTAGATATCTACGAATATATACATCTGTTATGTAAATATGAAAATTTTTTTCTCAATTTTTTTTATATCTCTTACTAAACCAAAATATTCCAAATTCCACACCGATGAAAATATAGGTCTTAAGGCTACCTATCCATAAAAAAAATTTGAGACAAAAAAAATGGCTTTTTTGAGAAAAATGCATTTTTCATTTTTTACAAAAAGTGCAATTGCACTTCCGTTTTGTTGTTAAAAAAAATAAAAGACGGTGGAATTAAAAGAGCATCTTCTGTAGCATTGAACGAGCCTAAATTTATTTATAAAGATCACTACAGGGATAAAAACGATTAAAAAAAAAAAAAAAAATTTCGATTTTTGAGAATTGAAAATTTATAAGTCATTTTTAAAATGTGCATAAAAACTGCATTTTTGATGATATTGAAAAATAAAAAAATACGTATACGCTTATTTTCAAAGTAGAATAATATAAAAAATTTTTAAGCAGTTCGGAGAGATAGGTGCAGTCGGTCTGCATGATTTGAGATGGAATCGGTCTAATATAGGTTTTTCTGACTCAAGAATTTTTTATTTTACTTTTATTTTAGAGTATTATCGCAATCTTATTCCTTGTTTTTCTAATTAAATCGTGAATCTACCGTAATCTGAAAAATTTTTTAAATCTTGCTCGAATATAATTTTAAACCATGATATATAATCATATTCATACAGACTATTCACATAATTTTCAGAATAAGAATTATATTTGTATACAATGTAAGTCTAAACGTTAAAAGTAAGGTAATATACATATTTTAGTATTATACTATTTGACATGTTAAAGATCAGTTTTAGACAAGCTTTCAGGCATTTTTTACTGATTTGAAGTAGCTAAAAAAGTAATTTAATTTATTTTTAATTAAAATACATATCAGAATTGCTTTTACTTGTAAATATCTATTCATTTTAACATATGAGAAACGGAAGCGTGTACATTTGTCAAAATTCTTTTTTAGCTATTTTTGATCGGTAAAGTTAGTCGAAAGCTGATCCTTAATTGGAAAATGACGCCACAAAATATCATGCAAGAACGAAGTGGCCAAAATTAGAACTACTAACCCCGGGCAAGATACATTGGGTCTTATGGCTCTACTAAATTTATTGAATATGATGATGTTCTAGTGTGCGAAAAAGTATTTATAATATTAGTGTAATTATATAAATTAAGGGCATGGTGATGCTTCCCCCTTCTGATAATATTTCTTATCCAAGTTTATGTTTCACTTCAATAAAAAAATTAGTAGGATTCAACTTGAGTGCGAACAACTAAAGAAATCTACCGAATACTTAAAAAGTTATATACAAATTAGCTATTTATAGTATTTCGGGGTTAGGTTTGGCCACTTTGATATATGATTTGCGATTTAAGTTTATTATAAAATTACAGCTCCAAAGGATTTTTTTATGTTAACTAAAATAATGGTATTAATATAACCAATGTCAAACTTTGTCAAAATTTAAAGAACAAGCCGAAAAAAAATAAAGTAATAAATATCTTTTTCAAATTTTTTACATTGAATAAAATATATTAGAGATCCCATATGAGATCGCATACGAGATTGCATATGAGATGGCACATGAAATCGCCTATGAGATCGCATATGAAATCAAATGTATATTCGTTAAATTTTTAAAATGAAATAAATATATGTCTGATCTGACATGAGATCTCACATATATTTATTTTATTTTCAAAATTCAACGAATACATATGAGATTTCATAGGCGATTTCATATGAGATCCCACTTGAGAGTTCATACAATATTTACAGTAGGGATGATTTTTCTCGACTTGTACTTGAAATTTATACATATTTACACTCTTTTGATTCTCATTTATTTAAAATAAGTTCATACTTATAAGTAGAAGCGGTTGTAGCGCAGGGACTAAGGCTCTTGGCTCATGCTGTAGTAGACCAAAGTTTAATCCCCAAGAAAATTTTGGAAAAGTTTTTGTGAATTTTTCTTTGAGAAATAGAACTAGAAGACCAGGAAAAACCAATCACCAATTCTTCCTGGCCAATAATAATTACACGAGTAAGGTGAAATCACGGGTTTCAGTCCACAGCGATCAAGAGACCCACTGGCAATAAAATAGAGAAGAAGATGATATCTCCAATCCCTAGTAGAAATATAAAATGTGCATTACTGTTTGAAATAGTTTAAAATTAATCTAAACTGTTAAAAAATGTTTAAAACTGTTCAAAATAGTTTATAAATGTGAAATTTGGGACATTTAAAACAGTTATAAACAGTTTTAAACATTTTTGAACAGTATTGAACAATACAGAATATTATAATACTAAAGTGAACATTTTCTCGTATATGTATATATATTTTTTTTCTTTCTTATATATAAGAAAATTTTTACAAACACAAAATTATAAAACACTGTTTGAAATCATTTCAAACTTTTTAAAACTTTTTAAAACTGTTCAAGTTAATAAAAAATAGTTCATATTGATTTAAAATTGTTTTAAAATATTTTAAATATTTAAAATAATCTATAACTTTTTAACATAAAAAATTCAAAACTATTAAACACCGTTTGAAATCATTTCGAACTTTTCAAAACTTTTTGAAATTGTTTAAAAATGTTTAGAACTGCTCATAACTGTTTTAAATGTCCTAAATTTCGCACTTATAAACAGTTCCAAACAGTTTTGAACAGTTTTAAACAGTTTTAAACATTTTTAAACATTTTATGTTTCCGCTAGGGATTACAAACAATTCTGATATTTATTCATGTGGAAAAAAATGAAATTTATTTTTAAACTATATTTGATCGATAAAGCAAACCCTTAAAAATTTTGTTTTTTAATAGGTCGTTCATTTTTGTCCTTTTCTAATCTAAATCTCAACTTTATTATATATTGTGTCATGAAATGAATTTTTAAATTACTGTTATTCAAAACATAAATAGTAATAAAAAGATATAATTTTTTTATAAATTATTGTTTTTTTCAATAATATAGCATAAAAGAAAAAAATAATTTGACATTAGTGAGTAATAAAATAATCAATGATTGTTAATCAAAAACATGTATTATTTGTAAGATATTAGAAGAAAACAAGCACGTTTGTTCTAAATTTATCCTAATGCATGTGGCTTATCTTTGTCCTTTCATATTAACGAAATGAAATTTCATTTTTAACTGCGGAATGTTAGAAAAAAGGAAGCCTTATTTTTCACCATGAAAATAGTTATTAGACATAGTTTTGAAATGATATTAAATTAGTATGTGAAAATGTTCCTTTTATCACGGAATTTCACGCAAAATTTGTAACTACACAGCGTAAAAAATTTTTTTAACTTTATAGAAGGTGTTTTTTAATAGAAGAAATACGGTGCAAAGAAATGAATTTCTTTGAGTCGAAGAAAAATCATTTTTAAATTCATAAAATAATTTAAAAAAAGAAAGAAAACCTTTAAATATTCTTTGGTAAAATATTATATTCGAAAAAAATGTTCGAATTTAGAAAAATATCTTATTAACTTTAAGAAATAAGTTATTTCAAAAATAGTGTTGAAAGTCAGTAAAACTTTCTTAAAAACAATGCTATATTTTTTTACTGTAAAAATGTAATATTTATTTAAAATAATTTTTGGCTGATTCCATTTCAAATCGAACAGTCAGTATACACTCAAGTCACCAATTACTGCGCTAATGGAGTATGTTATTCTACCCTAAAAATAAGGGTATACGTATTTTTTTATTTTGCTGAAATATCAAAATTGCATACAAAAACTAAATGTTTAAACTGAAAATGTTGAGAATAACTTTAGAGGGCTATCGTTTTACCAATTTTCAATGAATTTTGGTAAACCTTATTTTGTTTTATTATGTTTTAAGCCCTCTTTAATTCAGTGAAAGAAATTTCAAAAAAGACTAAAAAATGACTGAGATATTTGCATTTTACCAAAAAATGCACTTTTTATGCACATGCATTTTTCTCGAAAAACGCATTTTTTTTTTTGCTGAAATTTTTTGTGCTCATAGAGGACCAAATTACCTATCTAATGGTACTTGGTTGATTTCGTACTTATTTGTTTGAAGCAAGAAAAAAAATTCACAAATTTCATTGGTGAAAGTCTTAAGCAATGTTCATTCCAACGCTGTCGCATGCTTCGCTCATTATTTGTTTACCTTTGTATGTATGTATATATCATCAATAGTGATATATATATAAAAATTCGTAATATAAAAATAAATATTAAAAAATGGAAAATAATAATTCTATTCGTGTATATCTATATTATGTATGTTTCGATTAACAGACAATAGGAGGCTCATTCGCGGACAAATACATCGCGTAACCAAAACAGCATATTAGAATTGTTATATACAAGCTAGTTATTCTTAAGTCTGCTTTGAAAGGTACTTTTCGGACTTGTGAAAAAGTAAACAAAACTCTGCAATTACGATGTCCGAAATTCACTCTTCTACAAGAATCCGATGTCCCGATTTTTTTCAAATGCATAAGAAGGTAGTTTATAAAAGCAGAAATTTACGTTTTAGACCGTTGGAAGATTTGGCCATTAATTTGGCACAGCTTTATCCAGATTTAAAGATACTGCCCTCTACTAATGTATGCGAAAATTGCCATGAACGCATATCAAAAATGATTTTAAGTGATCTTGAATCTACATCTGAAAATGAAATCACTGAACTTTTTAGCGGAAAACATGATGATTTTATCCCCAAGACACCCGAACGAATACAGGAATTAAACGAGAGTATTAATACAATTTTACCTCAATGCGTCTCGCCGCTAAAAAGAAAAACTGCAATACCTAAAAATTTAACAGAAAATTACGTATCTAAAAAGAAAAAATCTTTAATTTCAGCTTTTTCTGCTACTGTCGGAAGTAAATTAGAAGATGCGTATGGCATTTCAGTTGAATCAATAGAATCGGACAAAAGTTCGACTGAAAACTATTGGAACGAATTTGTAGAAAATTTTAAATCGGCTTTAGAAAAATGTTCTTCTGTTTCGGAGAAAATAAAACTTCTAACTCTACTGCCTTCAAAATTAAGCAAAATAAAAATTTGCTCACTATTCCCGAATATAAGCAAGTATATGATAAATAAATCAAGAAATCTCGTGAAAAATAAAGGAGTTCATTCGGAGCCAGATTCATATACTGGTCATCCTATTGATGAAAATACAAAAAATATCGCTATGGAATATTTTTTAAATGATGATTTTAATTGCAGTAGACAAAGTCCAAATAAATCTGATGTTGTTACTGTTAAATATAATAATACAAAAACTAAAAAAGTTAAACGGTTTCTTACTCGAAGCTTAAAAGAAACATATAGTCAATTACGACAAGAAAATCCAAACTTACAAATAGGAAAATCGAAATTCTACAGACTAAGACCAAGTTTCGTCTTAACAAGCCCTGTGAAGGAAACTTGTCTTTGTGTACATTGCGAAAATTTTGAACTGTTTCTTACAAGTTTCATTCGTTTTAGAGGCGATAATAATTCTGAATTAGATTTAATTCGTTCAGAAATAACTAACGCAATGTTGTGTTCTGAACCATCTGATTCGTGTTTCTTGCAAGAATGCAATTATTGCCCCGGTAGTGAGGGTATCACATTAAAATTGTTAAAATTGAAAGAAAATTGTGAAGATGAAATTACGTTTGCTTTGTGGGATAATGGTAATCTTATCAAACAAACAGTAAGCTTATCAGTTTTTAAAGAAAAATTTTCAATCTGCGCACTAAAAGCAAGTACTCACGTATACATAAAAAATATTCAACGTGAAGCTATAAAAAAAGAAAAAGAAGAAGGTAAAGCTGATCCTACTAAGTTAATTATCCACGTTGATTTTGCAGAAAATTGGTCTGTAATGAATAATAAAGCGATTCAGGGAAATCATTGGGTAAATAACCAAATTTCTATTTTTACTGCAGTCTGTCACCAAGGAGAGATAACGCAAAGCTTTGCGATCGTTAGTGACGACAAAAAGCATGATACTGCATAGGCGCTATTAGCAATAAATAAAATTATCGATCTTATGAAAAATGATTTAGTTACCAAAGTCACTATTCAAACATTTTTCTTATCAAATGAAATGGTTATTTTCTGCGACTGGTCATGGGAAAGGAGCCGTTGATGGAATAGGTGAGCTTCTAAAGCATTATGCTACTTCACATAACTTAAAAAGAGTTCATGAAGAATCGATACAAAATGCTGACGATTCTATAAATTGGGTTCAAAAGTACATCAGTGCAATCAAAATCATATTATTACCAATAAATGAGATTGAAAAATTTAGAAAAGAAAAAAATATTGAATGGAGTACAGTTCCTAAATATAATGGGATTCAAAAAAGTCATATGTGGTTAAAACAACTTGGGGAATTGAAATCGCATATATTTGTTGGCAGAACAGCTATACATACACTGACTAAAGTGAAAGACAAGAAAAAAAAAAAAAGTCAAACGTCGTAAGGCGACACTTAGAACTAAAAATAATAAGTGCAAAAATAAAAAAAAGTAATTATTTATAATTATATTTTTGACGCATCCCAACAGTGAGAGACAAGGGGAACTCACTTTAAAAAAGCACCCCGAAGGGAACAGAAACCTTCTACGTACACGCCGTTGTTCCTGGGTAATGCTAAAAGAAGGATAGTGTTTAAATCTACATTGCTTAAAATTTCCGAACGTATATACAAAAATTTTTCACCAATAAAATTTGTGAACTTTTTTTCTCGCTTCAAACAAATGAGTACGGGATCAACCAAGTACCATTAGATAGGTAATTTGGTCCTCTATGAGCACAAAAAATTTCAGCAAAAAAAAAATGGGTTTTTCGAGAAAAATGCATGTGCATAAAAAGTGCATTTTTTAGTAAAATGCACATATCTTAGTCATTTTTTAGTCTTTTTTGAAATTTTTTGCACTGAATTAAAGAGGGCTTAAAACATAATAAAACAAAATAAGGTTTACCAAAATTCATTGAAAATTGGTAAAACGATAGCCCTCTAAAGTTATTCTCAACATTTTCAGTTTTATTTAACTTAATTTTGACATTACGAGATATAAATCTAAAATAAAATTAATGATTTTCATTATGACATTTTCTTAAGTTCAAGAAATATCTTGTGTATGTTGAGAAATATTTTATTGATATTTAAAAATTTTATTTTCACTGATGGAATAAATGATATTGATAAAAAAAATATTTTAGCGATTGCCCGAAAGAATATATTCCATACAATAAAATTTTTTTCGTTACTAGTAAATTTTTTTTCTGTGTAGCCATTAGATCGAGTAACGGTTGTATCATCTGTCTTTTATTCTTATCATGGAGAAACAAAGACAGAATTCAGGTTCAAGTAACAACCGCTACTTAAGTTAGGTCTATGAATAGGAGCCTAAGATCGTCTATGATAATAAAAATTTATATGGTTGGAATATATATTCAGAATAGATTAAATTACAAATATTATTCTCTTCATTAAGAAATAATAAGTTGATTGAAAAAAAATTTTTTTCGCATTTATTTTTAATCTATTTTCAACTATAATAAATTTTATTAAAAACGAAGCTATTTATTTTAACATATTTTAACAATGAAAATAATACTTTTAATTTATTTAGAAATAATACTTTTAATCATATTTAAAAGTATTATGAAAATAATTTCAATCTATGAAATTCATAGTAAAGGATTAAATATTTTCATCTTACCTGCCAGAATTAAAATGTTGGCTCTCGAATATTCGCTTCTGTGACTCAAAGGATTACAGTGAAGTTGACAGTGGTGATTTTTAACGAAGTGAATTCCGTTATTATCAAAGTCCTCACAATCGTCTGGCACAAAAGACACAAGAGTATCTTTTTTTGTACTTTTCTAATACATCGGCTTTGTTCCAGATGCTTCTCGGGGAAATTTATATATATATATATATATATATATATATATATATATATATATATATATATATATATATCGAGCATTTGGAACAATTTATTGCATCGTATGGATGTGTTCACAGACTTTTCATTGTTTAGCTTAGGAAATTACGTCCGCATACAAATGGGTGTGTTAAACACGCTTTTTGAACTTGCGCACCAGTGATGCTTACAAGGAGAGTACCCGACCTTTGGGAAACGGATTTGGCTGAAACTGCAGGATATGATTTTTTGATGAAAAAAAATGAACCCGTGTTTTTTCGTTTCTTTGAATAGGCCCCATAGACGGAGATATAGACATTTTTTCGAAAATATAATAAAAAGGAGCATTTATAACATCTTGAATAACCAAAAAACTAAGACTCTGACAAAAAAATGTATGAAACATAAAATAAAGTTCAGATTTAATGCTTTAATTTAAGCTTTATTGCACTAAAAAAGCTTGTATGGTTCAAAAGTTATGCCTAATTGAAAATGACTACATATTTGTTAATAATTTTTGCGTTCAACACATCATCAATTTTTTACGCTATTTCACTAGCATATTTTAATAATCTGTAACTCTTGAACCACACAAGCTTTTTTAGTGCAATGGAGCTTAAATTAAAGCATTAAATCTGAACTTTATTTTATGTTTCATACATTTTTTTGTCAGAGTCTTAGTTGTTTGGTTATTCAAGATCTTATGAATGCTCTTTTTTATTATATTTTCGAAAAAATGTCTATATCACCGTCTATGGGGCCTATTCAAAGAAAAGAAGAAACATGGGTTCATTTTTTTCCATCAAAAAATCATATTCTGCAGTTTCAGCCAGATCCGTTTCCCGAAGGTCGGGTACTCTCCTTGTTAGTATATTGCTGTGTCCAAAAATCTACTGCATAGACTGGAGGTTTCTTTATAGATGAGCTGTATCGACCTATCAGAAAGCTTCTTTAGAGCTATTTAACGCGTGATAAATTTTGTGAATATGGCGTGCGAAACCCCGAGAAGCATTTGGAACAAAGCCGATCTATAAGAAGAGTACGAAAAAAAGATACTCTTGTGTCTTTTGTGTCAGACGATTGTGAGGACTTTGATAATAACGGATTTCACTTCGTTGAAAAAAAATCACCGTCAACTTCACTGTAATCCTTCGAGTCGCAAAGGCGAATATTCGAGAGCCAACATTTTATTTTTTGCAGGTAAGATAAAAATATTTAATCCTTTACTATAAATTTTATAAATTGAAATTATTTTCATTATTTGAACAAGATTGAAAGTATTATTTCTAAATAAATTAAAAGTATTATTCTTATTGTTAATATATGTTAGAATAAATTGCTCCGTTTTTAATAAAATTCATTATGATTGAAAATAGACTAAAAAATAAATAAGAGAAAATTTTTTTTCAATCAACGTATTATTTTTTAAGGGGAATCCTCATACCGACATAGAGTTCTACCTTATCTACATTTAAATTATGAATTTTAATTAAAATTTAACTATTTATGACTGAAATTCGTGGGAGAGGCACATTCTTAACATGCCAAAGAATTTATTGCAACATTAAAAGACAATGTAAAGGTAAAAATAAAGGCGAAAACTGCTTAAGAAGGGGCCGAACCATCTGTCTTTGTGTAATAGCGTTTTTCATCATTTATGTAAACACCATCTGGTATAACAAGAAAAAAATAGCAGCCCCCGCTAGATATTAGTATAATCAGTAAATTTTGTAATAACAACCAAATTTTTTCACTGCGTAGTTTTTGAATAATTAGAGACCTACCAAAAAAAGATAGGTTATATTCTAGATTGCTAGTAGGTCTCTAATTATTCAAAAACTACGCAGTGAAAAAATTTGGTTGTTATTACAAAATTTACTAATTATACTAATATCTAGCGGGGGCTGCTATTTTTTTCTTGTTATACCGGATAGTGTTTACATAAATAATGAAAAACGCTATTAGACAAAGACAGATAGTTCGACCCCTTCTTAATACGATTAACTTTTCAATGTAGTTATGAATAATCGTATGTTAAGAATGTGCCTCTTCTTTGAATTTTAGTCAAAAATAGTTAAATTTTCATTAAAATGCATAATTCAAATGTAGATAAGGTAGATCTCTGTGCCGGTATGAGGACACCCCTTAATGAAGAAAATAGTATTTGTTATTTAATCTATTTTGAACATATATTCCAACCATATAAATTTTCATTATCATAGACGATCTTAGACTCTTATTTATATAACTTACTCAAATAGCGGTTGTTACTTGAACCTAATTCTGTCTTTGTCGCTCCATGATGAGAATAAATGATGGATGATAAAACCGTTACTCAAGATCTAATAGCTACACTGGAAAAAAATTTCTTTGTAACGAAAAAAATTTTATTGTATCGAATAGATTCTTTTTGGCTATAGGTGAAATATTTTTTGTATTAATATTATTTATTCTGTCAGTGAAAATAACATTTTTAAATATCAATAAAATATTGCTCAACATACATAAGATATTTCTTGAACTTAAAAATATCTCATACTGGAAATTATTAATTTTATTTTAAATTAATATTTCGTAATAAAAATAAAATTTTTTTCCTCCAATAAAATATTTTTATGTATCTAAAAAATATTTGAAATTAATTAATTTCTTCGTACCAAATATTGGCCAGGGAATTTTTAATTGGTTTTTCCTGGTCTTTTAGTTCTATTTCACAGAGAAAAATTCAGAAAAAATTTTAGGTATGAACTTATTTTAAATAAATGAGAATCGGAAGAATGTAAATATGTATAAATTTAAAGAACAAGCCGAGAAAAATCATCCCTACTGTAAATATTGTATGAACTCTCATGTGAGATCTCATATGAAATCGCCTATGAAATCTCATATATATTCGTTGAATTTTGAAACTAAAATAAATATATGTGAATCTCATGTCAGATCGCACATATATTTATTTTATTTTAAAAATTTAACGAATATACATTCGATCTCATATGCGATCTCATAGGCGATTTCATGTGAGATCTCATATGCAATCTCGTGTGCGATCTTATATGTGATCTCACATGGGGTCTCTTATATATTTTATCAAATTTAAAAAATTTGGAAAAGATATTTATTACTTTTTTATTTTTTTTCGGCTTGTTCTTTAAATTTTGACAACATTTGACATTAGCTATATTAATACTATTATTTTAGTTAATATAAAAAATCCTTTGGAGCTGTTATTTTTTTATGAACTTAGATCGCAAATTAGACATCAAAATTGACAAACCTAACCTCAAAATACTATAAATTGAAAACTTGTATATAATTTTTCAAATATAAATTTCGGTAGATTTCTTTAGTTGTCCGCACTCAAGTTGAATCCTACTTCTTTTTTTCTTGAAGTAAAAAAAACCCGATTAAATTCTCCATTCACTCATAAAGTTGGATAACAAATATTATCAGAAGGAGGAGCTTCATAATGTTCTCAATATATTTAATAACATCAATATTATGAATACGTATTCAAATACAGAACATCATCATATTCGATAAATTTAGTGGAGCCTCAAGACCCAATGCATCTTGCCCGGGGTTGGTATTCCTTATTTTAGCCACTTCATTTAATTTGCATTGTATTTCATGACGTCACTTTCTACTTCGGATCAGCTTTCAACTAACTTTACCGATCGAAAATAGCTAAAAAAGATATTTTGTTTTTATTTATTTTTTTCGGCTTATTCTTTGAATTTGAACAAATTTACGCGCTTTCGCTTCTCATTTGTTAAAATAAATAGATATTTACAAGTAAAAAAATTTTGATATATATATTTTTATCAAAAATAAACGAAATTACTTATTTAGCTACTTTCGATAGGTAAAAAAGGTCTAACCCTCATCTTTAAGAGTAAGCTGGAGCAAATGTGGTTACCGACCGAGAAGTAAAAATGTTATTTAATCATAAATGAAATAATTATACTGTTTTCAAAAAAAGTTGTTATTGAGCGCAATTTTTCATACATACATGATTGTATAATAGATGTTTTTTTCATAATATTCATCATATTTTAAGCAAAAAGTAAGTGACCGTACTTACAGTTTAATAAACAGTTGTTGTATAAAATTTTTTAATTTTTAAAATTTTCTTCAATTATTTTGGTGAGTGCAATAGAGAAATAAATTTCGTAAATGTATTTAATATTTTAAATCATTCCATTACGTATAGTAGGAGAAAATTAAACAACGGATGTTCAATTCTCGGTTAGTATCGAATCTGCTCCGACTTGCTCTTGACGAATAGCATAATAATAAGATAAATTTATCATCTTACTTTTAATGTTTGGACTTAAATTGCATGCAAATATAATTCTTATTATGAAAACTATGTGAATAGTCTGTATGAATATGATTACACAGGCCAACATGGTTTTGTTGTCAAAAAGTGGAGGGTCATTTCCGAAGTAATTTTTTGCGTAGAATCCGAATCCGGGGTCCGAATTGCTCTATCACGTCAGGATTTTGAGATATTTGAGGTTTTTTACCCAAAAAATGGCGTTTTTGGCTACTTTTGAGGTTATGTACAGAAGAGACAAAATTTTTTGGGAGTTTTTTTTTAGTTGCATCTTATAGCACTACTCTTCCTCTTTAATTTAAGAGTCGCAGAGTTCAATTACGATTTTTCTACACCAAGTTACGCCAATTTGAAATTACGAGCGGGAGTCCCTTCGCCAATATTAATACATGTTTTCTTTTTAATTTTGCCCCGTCTCACTTTGGAATTCCTTTAAGCATACATTTCTTTAGTGTGAATCATTTAGTATAATTTTGCCCCGTCTCATTGATATACAATTTTTTATTATTTGTACAAAAAAGACCATTTGTATTGATTCTGTATTTATTGTAATCGCAAATAAATCATTTTTTTAATAACATTTTAAGCAACAATTTACTAGATAGCTCTTAATTGTTCGTTCATGGTGCCTTATTTTTTGGAAAAAATTTTGTGAATATTTGTATTTGATCTGTTGGTTAACAACTCGCTGGAGGTATAAAGTATTAAATTAAATATTCTAACTGTTGATCATTTCAATAATGACCTCGCGTAAGTGTTTAAATAATCCTGACAGCTTTTGCTACATTTGTAGTCGCTTCGTGTTCGCAAAAAATGCGATGAAAATCAATGAAACGATAAAAATATTTTATCTTAATTACTTCAATATTTCGATAACTAATCAGGATAAGTCTTGGGTTCCACATACGGCTTGTAAATCATGTGTTGAATCATTAAGACGTTGGTATAATGCCCATAAAGAAGTAACACCAATGCCTTTCAAAACTCCTGCAATTTGGTGTGAACCTGTTAGCCACAATGAATGTTATTTCTGTTTAACCAAAACATTTGGATATAATATTAAAAATGCTTGTAATATAAAATATCCGAATGTAGCAAGCGTAACGAAGCCTATTCCTTTTGCATCTGGTGATGTTCCTCCAAGCCCTCCATTTGTAAGAATAAATGTTGAAGACCATACAGTCTGTGACGATATTGAAAATCAGGATTTTGAAGACATCGAATCAACCTCTGATGCTCCTATTTTATTTGATCAGGCTTCTTTAAATGATTTAGTCAGAGATTTAGGCTTGTCGAAAGAAAAATCTGAGTTGTTAGGATCAAAACTTCAAGAGAAACACCTTCTTGCTCCAGGAACTACTTTTAGTTGGTATCGTAATCGAGAGAAGGAATTAGTTGAGTATTATTCTGCATGTGATGAATATGTTTTTTGTGATGATATTAAAGGCTTAATTGAAAAATTAGAACTTCCTTATGATACTGATCAATGGAGATTGTTTATTGATTCCTCAAAAACAAGTTTGAAAGCAGTTTTATTGCATAACTCAAATAAATATGCGTCAATACCTATTGCTCATTCTGTACACCTAAAGGAATCATATGAAAATGTAGAAACTATTCTTAAAGCAATAAAATATGAACAGCATAAATGGGAAGTATGCGGAGACTTAAAAATGGTTTCAATGCTGCTTGGACAACAATTGGGTTATACAAAATATCCGTGCTTTATATGTTTGTGGGATAGCAGAGATAGAGTTAAGCATTACGTTACAAAGGATTGGCCTCTTCGTAAAACTTTAAAACCTGGAGATCCCAACATTATTCAACAACCGTTAATTGACTCTAAAAAAGTTTTGTTGCCTCCGCTTCATATAAAATTAGGATTAATAAAGCAATTTGTAAAGGCTTTTGATACCGATGGTGCATTATTTCAATATCTTAGAGATAAATTCCCTTATTTAAGTGAGGCGAAGATAAAAGAAGGAATATTTGTTGGACCACAAATAAGAGAATTAATGAAAACAACAGAGGTTGAACAGGTTATGACAAATGTAGAAAAAGAAGCCTGGATTAGCTTTAAAAAAGTTGTTAAAGGATTTTTGGGTAATAATAAAGTTAGTGATTACAAAGAAATAGTTGACGATATGATTGAAAAATTTCAGAATTTAGGTTGCAATATGAGCGTAAAATTGCATTATTTACACTCTCATTTAGAATGGTTTCCAGAAAATCTAGGTGCCGTAAGCGAAGAGCAAGGTGAGCGATCTCATCAGGACCTCAAAGAAATGGAAAGACGTTATCAGGGTAAATGGTCTCCAACAATGTTAGCGGACTATTGCTGGTGTCTTCAACGAGATGAGCTAAATGTTCGTCATAAAAGACGGTCTGGGTCAAGATCTTTACTAGATCAAAAAAAATGATTTCATAAGTTAAACTGAAATAGTTTCTAATCGTGAGAGGCGAGGGGACTCACGTAAATTAAGCACCCCGATCGTGAGAGGCGAGGGGACTCACGTAAATTAAGCACCCCGATCGTGAGAGGCGAGGGGACTCACGTAAATCCAGCACCCCAAAGGGAACAGATTTTACTACGTTCACGTCGTTGTTCCTGGGTAATGCTAAATGTAAAAAAAAGTTTAACTTGAAATGCACTTGAAGATCAAGCTGAAGGTCAAATTCAATGTCACGATACCTGTGTAAATATAAATTACTATAATGTATTATGTTTATCGTAACAACAAAAGTTATTAGATAGCAGAAAATGAAAATATGTTTCATATTTGCAATGTTTTTTGAAAATTTTTATACGCCATTTTGAATCCACCATCTTGAATTTGAAAATTTTAATATCTCAACTTCATATTCGTAATCAGTAACCCCAAAAATCCCCAAGTAAAAATTTTGAAAAAAAAATACCCAGTAGACAAATGTCTGCCTCAACGTATTCAATGCAAATGGTCATGCAATTAATAGGACATATCTCGTAATTTCAAATTGGCGTAACTTGGTGTAGAAAAATCGTAATTGAACTCTGCGACTCTTAAATTAAAGAGGAAGAGTAGTGCTATAAGATGCAACTAAAAAAAAACTCCCAAAAAATTTTGTCTCTTCTGTACATAACCTCAAAAGTAGCCAAAAACGCCATTTTTTGGGTAAATAACCTCAAATATCTCAAAATCCTGACGTGATAGAGCAATTCGGACCCCGGATTCGGATTCTACGGAAAAAATTACTTCGGAAATGACCCTCCATTTTCCAACAACTTCCATGACCCCAATATTTGTAGGCCTGTGTTATTTATCATGGTTTAAAATTATATTCGAGCACGACTTTAAAATTTTTTAGATTAAGGTAGATTTACGTGCTATGCCGTAAATCTAAACCAGATGCAGCGTGCGTCATAGAACGACACTACCTATTAATTAGAAAAACTGTCATTAATCAGTGAACTGACCCCGAGCCTCGTATACATGATTTCGTCTGCGATATGAAATAAGTATCTCAATTTGTAAATACACAAATTCTGTACAAACCTTTGTATACGAACGGCATCGCTTCAGACCTTACTGAAAAGTGATGAACTTCTCGAGTGTAAAAGGCGATATGCATAATCGAAGTGACTAGTATCTTAACTATTACTTTTAAATAACGTCTAAATCTTCGTAAAAAATTTGTTTCTATTATTATTAAATCGCCAAGTATAATTACGCTCGAATATAGTTTGAAACCATAATCCATAATAGCATGCTTTAGATAACGATTGTTTTGTAGATGTAGTGTAGAATCATTTAATCGTAATTTTATTAATATATATAAATAAATAAAATTATAGACCAAAATTTAGATTTTAGATTTGTTGACATTGATTACAACTATAAGTGTAGGAAAAAATTTCATTTTCTTTTACACGAAATCTCATGTGAAATCGGGTATCAGGAAAAAAAAATTTTTTTGCACATGAGATCTCACATGAGATCTCACGTGAGATCGGGCATCAGGAAAAATAAAATTTTGCGGCACGTGAGATCTCATATGAGTTCTCATATGAGATCTCGTTTCGTTTTCAATCGTGAGATCTCATATCATTTTTTTTAGTAGGGATAGTATAAAAACCCAAGAGTCTTTAGCTCGGTAGCTTAATTTCATACTTACCATCTAAGACTACGCTTCGCCTAAAATTATTATACTAAAGGTTAAGAAGGAGAAATAACGATAAGTTCAATTCAACATTTATATATATATATATATATATATATATATATATATATATACATATTCTTTTATTTTTGGATACCTATCCTAAAGAACCAACGTCCTAAATTACAAAAATAAGTTACAATAACAATTAAAATTTCATAAAAATAATAAATCAAGTTTATTAAATAAAGTTTAATAAATTAAACTGTACAAATTAATAAATTCAGTTCTAACGGTTAACAGTAGTACATAACATTTATACCGAACATGAAAACTCATTTTATTCCTTTTCTGATGTTATTTTTCTATTCATAGTTCAAAAAAAAAAGAAAAACGGAAAAAAATATATTTTCCAATTTTTGTTTAACGTGCCACCATTTCCAAGTATTAGAAGTAGTACATAGCATTCAAACTTAACATAAAGACTCATTTCACACTTTTTTTATCTTATTTTTCTATTTGTAGTTTAAAACAATGAGAAAAAACATTTCAAAAATGGATTTTTAATGTTTTGTTCCACGTTCTACCAATTAGAAGCATCTGAAAAAAATTCGTGGTGATTCCTTATATCAAAATATATAAAATATAATTTTTTTTGGAATTGAGTCAGTCTTAGTTTTTTTTTATGATCATTTGAAATTTTTGAATGTTAGTAAAATGTTTGAATTTGGCGCCAAAAATGTTTAAAAATTTGTCATGTTTACGTGTTTAAATTTTCTTTAACTTCTATTTCAAATTTTTGAAAAAACTTTAAATTTGACTAAAATATATTCAAGTTACGAAAAGTTACAAAGTATGACGTTTTGACATCACGCAACCTATCACAGGTCTAAGAATTTCGCAAAATAAATTTTTTTTGATGATGTACAAGTTGGATCAAGTCAGTTTCTAAAAACGCTATATATATATATATATATATGGTACGTTTCACGTCAACTCACCTAACAAAAAAATAGAATTCGTCGAAAATCTGTGAAAATGTTCTATTTAATACCCGAAATATACAAAAAAAATTTTAGAGGTCCAGGTCAAAGTGGTCAAGATTTAAACGTGATCGAATTTTTCGAATTTTCCAAATTTTTTGCTAAATAAATATTTTAATGAATTTTTTGCTCAAAAACTATCAATTTTTCGTTAAAACTTAATAGAATACTTTTTCTTGGAAATTAGGTGTAGAATGCACCTGAATTTCCGCAAATTATAATATACTGATTTTTATGCTTACTTGATCGATTCAAACATACTATTTAGTATATCTAAAAATCGAGTAGGTTAAATTGGCTTTTTAAAGTCTTATTTTTTTTGTTTTTTTATGAGGAAAAAATATACGAAGCCTCCAGTTAGGCAGCCTTCTCAAAGTTACTTAATTGTGCAAAAATGTCTGAAAAAATCGTTATTTTGGATCAATGATGAGATTCGTGATTTTTTTTCTGAAAAAGTATTGATTTTTGGGACAAATGTATGAAAATGTTTTTTATTGGAAATCATGTGTAGAATATGAACATATTTTTACAAATTGTAATTTAAGACATTATGAACCATATATACTAAAAATTTAACAAAAAATAAATTTTAAAATTTCAAAATTTCATTTATAATTTGTGATGTTTAGCAAATAATGGTTTACAAAAATTTACATACATTTTACATACAATTTCCAATAAAAAACATTTTCATACATTTGTCCCAAAAATCAATACTTTTTCAGAAAAAAAATCACGAATCTCATCATTGATCCAAAATAACGATTTATTCAGACTTTTTTGCACAATTAAGTAACTTTGAGAAGGCTGCCCAACTGGAGGCTTCGTATATTTTTTCCTCATAAAATAACAAAAAAAATAAGACTTTAAAATGCCAATTTAACCTGCTCGATTTTTAGATATACTAAATAGTATGTTTAAATCGATCAAGTAAGCATAAAAATCAGTATATTATAATTTGCAAAAATTCGGGTGAATACTACACCTAATTTCCAAGAAAAAGTATTCTATTAAGTTTTAACGAAAAATTGATAGTTTTTGAGGAAAAAATTCATTAAAATATTTATTTAGCAAAAAATTTGGAAAATTCGAAAAATTCCATCACGTTTAAATCCTGACCCCTTTGACCTGGACCTCTAAAATTTTTTTTGTATATTTTGGGTATCACATAGAACATTTTCACAGATTTTCGACGAATTCTATTTTTTTGTTAGGAATTTCGACGAATTTTATTTTTTTGTTTGTGAGTTGACGTGAAACGTCCCATATATATATATATATATATATATATATATATATATATATATATATATATATATATATATATTAGCGTGTTCCTTATTTCTCAAACTTGGAAAAATCTTGCTTCCACCCTCCGGATTTCTTGTAAATGTTGAAAAATTATGAATAAAACTTTGAGATAGTCTAAAAATAATATTTAACCTGTGCCACTTTTTAAAAAACAATTCGAAAAATGAATTATTTGCAATAACATAAGAACAAGTAGGATGAATGAACCGGTACCTGGACACCACCGGGTAACTGAACAAAATTAAAGATAAGTTTTGAACATTCGGTTTCCTTGTATATAACCAATTTTCTGCATGTAGAGTAATTACATTGCAGAATTATAGTGCAGTAAATTTTGTAGTTATTGAAATATTAATAATTTGACAAGACTTTAAAAAGTGTCCATTTACAGATATTAAGCGTCCATTTACCGGCTCTTTGGTCCTTACTATATGAAAAAATTATTTTCACAAAACTTGTGGATATTTTTAATATACAAGTTTCTTACATCATAAATTTTTGTCTAAAATGAGTTGTACTTAAAATAAACATGATTAGCGATTGAAAAAAAATGTTTTTTGGACTTGAGGAAGAAGAAAATATTTAAGCAATAAATTTTAGCATAAAAACTCATAATGCATTATCACAAAACTTTTATTGCAAAAACTGTTGGCAAAAATACTAAGTTTTTCAAAGTTTTTTCTCAATGGCTCATAAACCAATCACAAAACGTATTATTTAACAGAACTTGATGATAAAACTTAAATTCCCCCAACAGAATAAAATTTTTAGTAAAAAATTCTTTTGTAAAACAAGTTGCAAGTTGTAATATTCATAAGAAAAAAATAAAACTGCGCTAATTTAAGCAAATGTTCGTCAAACACGGTGATTAAACTTTTATTCAAAAGCATCATCTAAGATTAAACTTGTATATGCTTCAGAAAAAACTTTATAAAATTATTGGTCTAGTACATTCAATGCATACACACTGTGAAACCTATTTGTTTTATTCTGTAATCACACAGTTTTGTGATTAAAAGCACTCACAAATAAAACATCCAAAAGAACTTAATCCTCTTTATACTACTCTGAAGAGTCTAACCCCTCATATGCCACCCTAAAAGAACATTGATGATCTGTAACATTTGATATCTTGGAATCCTGAAATGATAAAAAATAATAATTATTATACTATTTAATAAATATATCAAATAATATTTTTTAAACAATAATTATAATTATTAAACCTGTGCCGAAAGAGCTGTATCTTTGACCAAAGAATATATTAGGCTGATTCCATTTCATATCGAACAGCCTGTATACACTCAAGTCACCAATTACTGCAACGATAGAGTATGTTATTCTACTTGGAAAATGAGGAGACACGTATTTTTCTTTTTTTTTTGCTGTAATATCAAAATTATAGAAAAGTTATGGAAAAAAGATTGTTATAACAACAGATGAAATTAGGTCCAATCTTTATAACGCTATAGCTTTAGGAAAAAATAATAGTATGATGTGCTATAACTACTATTTCAAAAAGATTTAAGCTTAGCTTTTATTTAAAAAAAAATCAAGCTCCTAGCTATCAATGCTAAAGAACTATATACGTTTAAAAATCTAGTAACTTTTTTAGTGATTTTTTTCAATTGCCTGTAACTAGGAAAATATTGAGCGTTCATGACTATGACTGTAGCTTTTTCCATATGTTGTCATTTGAAAACTTATCCCAAAGTTTGAGCAAAATTCGTGATCCGGAGTTGTGATACTCTCCTAGTAAGTAGGATCAGCTTCACCGTCTTCTTTTTCTTTTTTTATAGCTTCACGTTGAATATTTTTTATGTATACATCACAACTTGCTTTTAGTGCGCAGATTAAGTTTTTCTTTGAAAACTTATAAGCTCACTGTTTATTTAATAAGATTACCATTATCCAACAAAGCAAACGTGATTTCATCTTCACGATTTTTTTTTAGTTTTAACAATTCTCATGTGATATTAAAATTTTCTGTACATCGAAGCATACATAATATAGATATACACTAATAGAATTATTTTTTTCCATTTTTAAGTATTTATTTTTATATTACGAATTTACATATATATATATATATATATATATATATGTACACACAAATATATATATTACTATTGATAGTATATAAATACATACAAATGTATACAAATGATAAGCGAAGCATGCGACAGCGTTTGAATGTAGATTGCTTAAGACTTATGAACGTATATACAAGCATTTTTCAACAATAAAATTTGTGAATTTTTTTCTCGCCCCAAACCAAAAAATACGGGATTAAACAGATACCATTAGATAGGTAATTTGGTCCTCTATCAGCGAAAAAATTTTCAACAAAAAAAAAAGATGGTCTTTTTGAGAAAAATGCATCTGCATACAAAGTGCATTTTTTGGTAACATGCATAAATCTCAGTCATTTTTTAGTTTTTTCTTTAAATTTCTTGCACTGAATTGAAGAGGGCTCAAAACAAAATAAAACAAAAAAAGGTTTTCTAAAATTCATTTGAAAATTAGTAAACTGATAGCCCTTTAAAGTTATTGTGAACATTTTCAGTTTGAACATTTAGTTTCTGTATGCAATTTTCAAATGTGCATATCTTATGCAATTTTGATATTTCAGCAAAAAAAAGTACGTGTCTCTTTATTTTCCAAGTAAAATAACATACTCCATCGGTGCAGTGATTGATGACTCAAGTGTATACAGGCTGTTCGATTTGAAATGAAATCAGCCATTAGTATTTTATCAAACGATGGGAATCAAAAACAATATGTTATTTAAATCGCTTAAAAATTTAGAAAAGAATATGCTGATTCGAATAAGCAGACGCTACTTAAAAAACTAAGAATTAGTTAAAAATCATTTTTGATAGTTTAATTTTTATCATTTATATTATGTGATATTAGACGTAATAAAAGTTTATTTGGATACATCATTATGATTTTATTTAAGCCTATTTCCTCAGATAAATCACAAATGATTTAGATTTGTATCAGAAAAATGAGAGTAACAGGAAGTTATTAAATATAAAAGCAACCATGCACTTTTTTTAGAAATTCGATTTTTAAAATTTTGTAATAATTTCAAACAGCTTTATTTGTACTTCTAGAAGATCTAGATAAACTTTTTAGAAACAAATTTACATGTTTTGTAGTATACCCTTATGATAAATAATCTAGCCAAATTAATGGAAAACCAGGAATATTTAAAAATACAAAAACATAAATAAAAGTCTTTTTTGTTTTTGTAGGTTTTAAAAGTGTACATTATATGAATTCATGGATAAAAAATGGTAATTCAGAGATTGAAATAATTCCTGAAAATATTTTATGCATTATAGAAACATAAAAGGAATTTATTATACACCTGTAATTATTTCTTATGGATAAGAAAAATCACTCGTAAAAAAATCGAAAACAAGCGTGAAAAATTGATTTTTCAAGGTGGCACAAGTTAAATACTTTTTTCGACTATCTCAGAATTTTTTTCATAATTTTTCAACATTTACAAGAAATCTGGAGGGTGAAATCAAGGTTATTCC
Organism: Anastatus disparis; assembly: GCA_017163975.1. Taxonomy (NCBI): domain Eukaryota; kingdom Metazoa; phylum Arthropoda; class Insecta; order Hymenoptera; family Eupelmidae; genus Anastatus; species Anastatus disparis. Next base: position 3,460,859 of record JAFFSR010000349.1, on the reverse strand, counting down.
AAGTTTGGATGGAAATAAGGGACACCTTATATATACTAGGACGAAATCTTTTTATAATATAGATATATATATATACTAGGAGGCAAGCCCCCTGCGCGTAAGTGCACCAACCCCCATCTTGCTTTTTAATAACTTTAAAAAAATATCCAAGAATTTGCAATTTTTTAAATAACTTTTATTTAAAATTTACTAAATAATTTCAATTATTCAAAAGTTTTCTTCAGGTAAATCTTTAATGATCTTTTAATAAATCTATTCATCTACACAAATTGCTAAAAATGTATTTGCAAAAAAAAAAACTATTATTTTTATACGTAGATTATTAAATAAAAAGAATACCTACGTTGACTGTAACATAATGAATTAAAAAATAGTTTATAAATCTATCAATCAAAAATTGTTTTTTATCAATGTTTTAAAGTGTAAGGCAGTAATAAAGAGATATTTAAAACATTTTTGGATAAAGGATAAAAATTTAGAAAACTGTGATGTCGGTGTTCTTTTACAAAATTTAATAAAAATTAAATTAAATTTATAAAGTGTTGAGAATAGGCGCACATCCTTAGCTGGTTTTTAGTTATATTGCCAGAGACGCTAGCGCCCTCTAAACGTCCCTTCTCTACTATCTAGCCGCTTACACTTTATCAGTTCTTATGGAAACGCGCGCGTGAATGCAAGGCCAGTTTTGAACGAGTGTTTACTTTAATATTTTATATCCAACAAGTGACTTTCTGTTGAGTGTATATAAATAAATAAACTTTATTAACTTTACACTTAAATGTGTGTTTCATTGAGTGCATCCTCAGCTCTGCTAACTAAAATAATCTCAAAAGGTTATGGTAGCCCAGCAAGCTTCAACTGCGCTGTGCGAAGATGGCGAAAAGTATTTTCACCAGCAAGCTTTTACTGCGCTAAGTGAGGATGGCGAAAAAGAACCTCAACAACAACTACTAGGTAAGGTGTTGAAAAGTGAAAAAGCGTTCTTTGTGTTCTCGCGAGTAAAGCAAGGAATGGACGACAATCGAGAGGCGTCCTGCGGTCGCTGCATGTGCGAGTTTTTGTGATTTGATGTAGCGAATAAATTTAAGGAGTATTTTTGTTTTTCTTATAGTTGCATCTGCAACTTTTATCTAAAAGAAAAATAAAAAAGGCTCCATGCTGCTCTCTCATCTCTTGTCCTTTTCATATAGACTAACATGGGTTAGTTGTAGCAGAGGAAAAGGAGAAAAGAAGAAAGGAGTCAGTACGAGAAAAAGAATTAACGAATGTGGTTTACTAAGAAACGATGAGACGAACGAGAGACAGAGAGCACGCACGCGTGAAAGAAAGATGGCGCATAAAGAGAAGCTCGCGATGAACGATGCCACGACGAACTTGTCGCCACGAGTAAGAAACGAGAAACAAGAAATGCAAATGGAGACTATAACGATGAACGAGAGGGATGTAAGGAATGAGTTGTATATGTGTGCTGTATGATAGTTATGGGACGCCATATAGCATATAAAAACGCACAAACATATAATCAAACGAGGTCTAAATAATAATGCATGCCAAATTTAATATAAAATAAATTAAATTACAAATAGAGTGGTGAAATAAATTAAATTAAAATAAACCAGTGCAAAATAAATCTATAACTATGTCACTTATATGAGAGCGACGAGTATATACGTATATACGAGGAGTTTGTAACTTATATGTGTACAGACACGAATATAAGCAGTAAATGAATACGAGATATGAACTTACGTACGAGTGTACATATGTATACGTATATATGCGTGTATATGTATACACATAAATGTAAATGAATAATTATTAAATTCATATACAGAACGAGAACGAGACATAAAAATCTTTTATTAGAAGTTTTGTTTAACCTAAGGAGTAGTATGGCAGTAACGAGAAAATCGTTGCTCAGACGAGAACGAAAAAGCAATATTTACGATGGACTCTGGCCAAGTCTAAACCTTAAGTACATGTGTAGATATTTGTAAATACATTATATACATGTATTTTTTTTATTTCATAATATGTATTTCATATACATATAACTAAATTAAATAAAAATAAAAATAATATTTTCACGTGATTTTTAAAAACAGAAATGTTAACATAAAGGTCGGCAGTGGCGCTGTAAATAATTTTAATTTACACATTTAAGCAATTATGCTTAAATCATTAAAATATATAACAGCGCCCACTTTAAAACGAAATGTAACCGAGTTCGAGTTTGTTATATTAAAATTAAAATTAGCAATCATCTTGATCGTTTTGAAACTGCATACTTGTGTTCGGTATGCCAGAATCTTAACAATTAACTTAATTGTAGTTGTTTTTGATACTGATCATACTAGTGTTCCGTATATTAGAATCTTAACAACGAAATTAAAAATTACAACCATTTAAAGACCGATAATGTTTGTGTCCAGCGTATCAGAATCTTTATAATGCAAATAAAAATCTCAACTGTTCTGAGTTTGACAAGCTTGCGTTCAGCATGTCAGAGTCTTGACAGTGAAATTTATTAAATAGAGTTATGCTAAATACGATGAATAACGAATACATAGTTAAATAAATTTTAGTTTCAGTTTAAATTTAGATAGTACTTGTGTTCAGTGATATCTGAATTTCTGACTGTATAACTGATTGACAGGAAAGGAGTTCATACCTAACGAGTAGATGGCAGCACTCACGAGAGAAATTACCTAGGAACGAGAAAAGGGTCTGTCATTCTATGTATCTTACTGCCGTGACCTATTCAAAACGAGACGCAGCTGCGATACGAGAAAATGAGGAATTGAACGAGGAATGATACGAGAAAATGAAGAATAGAACGAAGAACGGAACGAGAGAATAAAGGAGTAAAACGAGACCAAACAACGACGCAAAGAGAAACGAAGACCAAAAGGTAAACGATGTATATAACCAGTTTTTAATTGTAAACTAAGATATAAATCAGGCAACTATTTCTATGTTAAAAGGATCCACAGAAATTGAAATTTAATATATATAGAAAATTGCCATTATCAAATTCGAAGTTCTCTTAAATGAAAATGAAACATTGTCTAAACGAGTGCATAACGAAGTTAATATTAACGATAAAAACTGTCTTATTTTCGATTCTTTTGTAGAAATCAAGGATCAAATGGCCACCTTCATGGTTCAAGTTTATGTATTCGAAAAGGAGGCATCTGCAAAGAAGTCGTAATCTAAAATTGAACTGAATTGAGGCTGGTCGCAAGGAGGCGGAGAAAACAAAGGCAACTATGTATAACGAGTCCAAAAACTTGAAAATTCAGATTGACGTATTTGATAATAAATTCTTATGAAATACTTTCATAAATAAGAATAGTATTGAAAATCTGATAACGAGATAACCGAGTTTGATTTAGTACGATTTATTGTAATTCTATGGAGATCGATACTAAACGAGTTGAAAAATCGAAAACAACTCTGCTTGTGCTAGCAGAATAAAAATCTTTAACGAGAGTAACTTAACGTACGATTCTTGTAACGTTATAGTACAATTAAAGGAGTTTTTTTTAAAACAAAAATTGATCAATAGATCTGTTTCTCGTGAATTGATCAATAAGATCGATGAGATCAATAAGAATTAATTTTCAATTGATCAAATTAATGGAAATACATTATTTCATGTATCGTCTTATATCGATACATGGGCTCATCGGCTCAAAAATGATTTAAAGGAGAGTGTCGTAGAAAATCATACAGTTCGAACATGAGATATTATTATTAACTACATAGACACTGATTACCATAAGGAGGTTGTAAAATAAATTAAGAAATAGGATTATGAAAAAGAAATGCTTTTTCAGCGATTATAAAGAAATAATTTTATAGTTCGCTATATAATCTGAGAAAGAAATTAACGAGTATATTTTGGATTAATTTTACAAGTCAAAAAGGAATTAAAATAAGTATCAAAGGTAAAATGGCTAGTTGATAAATATATCGGAAATACCAAAAACTGATTGGAATGCATGACGAGCAACGTAACAGCAGCTAAGACTACAGATTAAAGGACTTAGATTCTATCGATTTTCATAGTTGATACTTATATGTATACAGTAATTAGTTAACAATTTTCATTGTGTTACAAGAGCAACTGGATGACCAATTATACAGAAAAGGATTATTCAAAACGTAAAAGACGAGAAAAATAAAGAAAATATAAAAATAAATTTAAATGAAATAGTTAACGCAACATTGCTAATTAATTCTTGAAAATTATTAAAGGGAGGATAAGTAAAACGAGTAACGAAATTTCAATGAAACGAGTTAAATTTAATAACAGAAGTAGAAACATCACGAGATTTAGCAAAACGAGAAATACTAAGAAAAATATTAACGATTTAAAATTGGGAGCCAAGAGTAAGAGAAAAGACTTACAATGGAAACGATGAAAACTTAAAATCAAAAAGAAAAAAAAAATGAGTTTAAGATCTTGAAATTAAAATCGATTTAAAATAACGTGAAAATAATCAATGACTGTTTTAAATTAAGTCAAAATTCTCGCTGACTCTGATGTGAGATATTAATTAACGAGTTTGTAATTAATTTTAAATTTCTAACGAGAATATTCACGAGATTAAGTTTCTTAACAAAACAACATCGTGAACTTAGGATCGGAGGGAGTAAATACGAGTTTAGGCACTGCTGACCAATATAAAATTTATCTTATCAGATAATACCTTTATGCAGATGCTCTACAGATAATTTATTACATAAGTCAAAGTTTACGGACCAGTACTTGTGTATATATTTAAATAACGAGACAATTGATATGTACGTGGTCATGTGTCAAATGAAATGTTTATTACTGGAGTACAAATATAAAATTCTATGGATTAATAGAATTTGCGTTCGGAGAAAAGATTGATAATAAGTATACAATCTTAACAAACTCCAACATACTTAATTACAAGAGATAAAGAAGAAATGAGTGAAAATAATAAAAATTGTAGGAAATGAGTATAGATGCGTAAGCGCTAAGTTATACTCAAATTTCAATGACACTATAGTGAAAATAATAAGTGTTATAAAGGAGGCAATAGAAATTAAAAGGATAGATTTTGAAATCATGTCTGCAGAGAATATCGAGATAACTTCTCTTAACAGAAGAACGATGATTTGATATAGATAAGACATTTTTCTTAAATGATTTAAGGAGTTACAGAGAACTTATAAATATATCAAGGATTATAATTTTAAAATATCGGAAAGCATGGGCAATGTGGCTCTGGAATCTGCTATGTTCGCAAATAACAGATTGTTACATACCTCCAACGATTTGCTGTCACGTCTAGAAAAACTTAATCCTAATTACGAGTTTGATATAACACATTAAACGTTTTAAATGTGTAACTTGTACGAAGATGCTGAGGAAAATTGGTCTTAAATTCAGGAGTATAGAAAAGGAGTGATATCGGTAGGTTTTGAGGAAACAGAATGAATTCTATTAAAATCAGAGAAAGGAAGATTTACGATAATCAAGATATACATTTAACGAAAAACATGTGTTTGCTAACAAATATAAACGATGAACATTAAATAGTTGAAATACGAAGGCGATCTGGAAGTATAAACTATGGAGTTGAAAGAAAAAAAAAAAAATTACAAATGGAGATATCAAAACGGATGGAGCGTTAAAGAAAAGAGGAAGTATAAAGAGACTGTTACTGCCAAAACAGGGAAAACAACTTTATGCATAGCTAACTGATTGAATAAGGAAGTATTTTAAAGGATGTAAAAACAGTACCCTTGAACGACCTGCTTAGGAGTGAAATATTCATGGAGATTTCTAAAGAAGTATACTGTTCTGTTGAAACAAGATAAAATATATAAACTGGAGTGAGTCTTGAATGAACTGAAATTTCATAAACTCTAAAATGATAGTTTTTGAGTAACTGCTATCAGAACAGATTTATAACCTCACAACGAGCCATGTAAATCTACTTGAGTAAATGATTGTTGACTATCGAGTTTTGGTGGCACTTACGGATTATGTTACATTCATATTCGATATTATTAAACTGGAAGAAATAAGAAAAAGAATTGTTAAAGGAGTTTGAAATATCTAACATTGGAGAATATAAAATTTTCTAGGAAATATAAATTTAACGATACAAACGAGCGAAAGTCTTGAAAATTTAACGAGGAAACTGTATTATAGAAATGCTAATTAAATTCAATTTTGAGGAAAAGTACCCGAAAAGAATATTGATGGTCACAAATCAAGTGAAAAACTGAGTAGAAAAAGATCACGGGGCAAACGAGAAATTTAATACTGTAAGATATTTGAAAACAGTAATAAGAGATCTTATATAGAAACTGTTGGTACTATGTTAGATCTGACAAACTCTTGTAGATCATACATTACATACACCGAGAATGTTTTGCGTTGGCATCAAAGAAAGTCAACTTAACGAGAATAAAATAAGATTAAACGAGTATCCAAATATCTAAGGAGAACAAAACTCAAAGTTTTGTAGTATCTTGAAAAACGCGATGATTTTCAAGGTTTCACTGATACGAACTTCAAAGATTAAAGGGATATTTAAAGACAAGCAAATATGCTGTGAAAGTATTCAAAGTCTTTTCTGCATATGCGGATAAAAAGGAAATTGTGTATTTCACTCACCTATCAGGTAAAATATGTATTGATAAGTAATTGAAATCAAGAACTGATTTCCTTATACAAGTTATCTCGAGTGTAAAAGGAGTTTTACTATAAATGAGTATTAAGAAATGAGTTTACCCCAATGGTATCCTGATTATTGTATAACCAAACGAGTACTCAGACAGAGTTAATATGGAAACGAATATTTCACGAGTTAATTAAAGACAGAGATTGGCTTAAAACATCAGATTGTCGATATTTTAACTGAGCCTTTGACTTTCGAGTTGCATAAAAATTAATGAGTGAAGTTATATTATTTTCTTCTGTTGCAGGCCCTAACTGTTAAGGATACTGCTCATCCGTGAGCCTTCAACATGTCCTTTTAATTCAATTTAATTTATTTAACTGAAGATGTGCGGGAGGGAGTGTTGAGAATAGGCGCACATCCTTAGCTGGTTTTTAGTTATATTGCCAGAGACGCTAGCGCCCTCTAAACGTCCCTTCTCTACTATCTAGCCACATAAACTTTATCAGTTCTTATGGAGACGCGCGCGTGAATGCAAGGCCAGTTTTGAACGAGTGTTTACTTTAATATTTTATATCCGACAAGTGACTTTCTGTTGAGTGTATATAAATAAATAAACTTTATTAACTTTATACTTAAATGTGTGTTTCATTGAGTGCATCCTCAGCTCTGCTAACTAAAATAATCTCAAAATAAAGGCTATATTCAAGTGTTTGATTTTGATTTCACAGGATTTAAATCTAATCATTTGGTTATTATACTTTAATTTACTTTTTCCAAAATGATATTTTCAACTCTATACTTTGAATAAATCATAAAATTAATAATTATTTTATATGATCAAACTTCACAATGATTACAGGATAATTAGCTAATTGTAAAAAAGATATTAAGAAGGGGCCGAACTATCTGTCTTTGTCTAATAGCGTTTTTCATCATTTATGTAAACACTATCCGGTAAAACAAGAAAAAAATAGCAGCCCCCGCTAGATATTAGTATAATAAGTAAATTTTGTAATAACAACCAAATTTTTTCACTGCGTAGTTTTTGAATAATTAGAGACCTACCAAAAAAAGATAGGTTATATTCTAGATTGCTAGTAGGTCTCTAATTAGTCAAAAACTATGCGGTAAAAAATTTGGTTGTTATTACAAAATTTTCTAATTATACTAATATCTAGCGGGGGCTGCTATTTTTTTCTTGTTATACCGGATAGTGTTTACATAAATGATGAAAAACGCTATTAGACAAAGACAGATAGTTCGGCCCCTTCTTAATACTGATTTTCAATCTATTATTAATCTTAAACTTATATGTTATGATATATCGTTATATACAAAACTTAAAATTAGATATTACCAAGTTCACTTCAAGTTTAAATTCAATTTAATTCAGCTAATTTTCAGCTATTTTAAAGCTTAAATTTAGCCTAAGTTAGTTATTTTTAAGCTAATTACAAGCTTAAATCCAGCTCAATTTAACGCTGTGATGTAGTTTCTAAAATAAGGGGCATATTTCTGATGACGATAGCGACGACAGCGGCGATATACTTTTAATAGTATAGAGAGAATATAATATAAATAGATCTAAAATCCAGCTGAAATTAAACCAAAATTTACACAAAATCGCTTAAAATTAATATAAATTTTAGTTAACTTTTATCTACATTTCAGCTAATTTTCATCTAAATTTTGTATAAATTTAGCTAATTCTAATATTAAATTTAGCTAACTTTTGATTTAATGTAGCTAACTTTTATATAATTTTATCTGACTTCAACTAACTTTAAGCTAACTTTTAGCTAACTTTTAACTAACTTTTAGCTAAATTTCAGCTAGATTCTAGCTGAATTCTAGCTAGCTAAGGACACATCCAATTCTTATACACGACAGCGGCGGCGAAATCTTTTTATGATATATATATCTCTCTATATTATATAGTTGTAAGGAAAATTTCTACGACCAAGGTCCTCCCCTTCTCTTTTTTTACTCGTCCTCTTACCTAATTTTGATCCTCTTTTTTTCCCTTTTTTTACGTTATTTTACGTTATTTGTTCCTCTTCCTTTTCTTTTCCTTTTCCCTTCCTCCCCTCTTCTTTTTCTCTTCTTTTGAGTTTCCTCATGCCTTCATTTTCTCTTCCCTTTCTCTTCCTCAAAAAATCCATCACTTTTTTCCGTTATTTTTACGTTATTTTAGGTCATTTTTACTCCTCCTCAGGTAAATCCTCAAATTTTACCTTTTGTTGTGTTATTTTACGTTATTTTACGTTTTTGCTGCTCTTCCTCAGCTGCTCCTTAGCTCATCCTCTTTGATCTTCAATTCCATTCAAATCCCATCACTTAAAAAGCTTCTTGCTAATTTTTATTGTTTGCACCTACTGCTTTTACTTTAAATATATAAAACAAACATATTAAGTTAATAATTTTTATGATAAATTTTATATAGTACAATTATTGTTTAAAAGAATAAATGACATCAAACATGGTAAAATGGAAATTCCGCAAGCGCGCCAACCTCCACTACTAAGTAAAACTGCAAAACATATTAATACGTTGAAATTATTGAAATTATTTGTTCTTTTAACATTATAATTTTTATATTTTAAATTAGATCAATGTTTTTTAATATTTTGATTATTACTTTGAATTATTTCATAATGGGTATCTAATGAATCAAGTGTACCACTTGTAACGAGGATAAAAAATTACTCGTATACTATGATATAGTATACGCATATATTCATCTTCGTTGTGAGTCGCACAGCACAGCGTAGATTTTTATGCTTGATGTGCGAGTATAAGAGTGAGACGGAGAGAGTCTGTGCTAATTTTTATTGTCTGCACCTACTGCTTTTACTTTAAATATATAGAACAAACATATTAAGTTAATAATTATTATGATAAATTTTATAAAATGTACAATTATTGCTTAAAAGAATAAATGACATCAAACATGGTAAAATGGAAATTCCGCAAGCCCCCTGTGCGCAAGCGCGCCAACCTCCACTTCTAATTATTTTGTTGAAGATTTTAATGAAAATAAAGAAAATAATGCTTTATTTGAACTGAATAATATTTTTATTAATGAATATATGTCTTGTAAAGATTTTGGTTTGCCTAAACCAAAAATAAATTTAATTACTTTGAACAATAGAAATTTAATTATAGAAGAAACAATAAAAAGTTCATATTTATGGCAATTTTTTAGTATATTAAAATTAACAAAAAATATTCGATCTAAAAATAAAAAATTTGCTTCATTTCTGTTACAAATTGGTGATAACAAAATAAACCCTTTCATAATTCCAAACAAATTACAAACTAACGATATTTGTTCTAAAATTTATTCAAATATTAATAAAAATTGTTGCAAAGAAAAAATTATATTAGCTCCTTATAATGAAAATATTAATAATTTAAATAAAAAAGTATTAAATTTATTAAATGGAAAAACTGAAACATATTATAGTATTGATTACGCTACAAATAAAGGTGTTCATCAAACTGATGATAACGTTTATTTGAATTACCAAATAGAATTTTTAAATAAAATTTAAGAAGGTTTACCACCTCATAAATTAATTAAAAAGTTAATGCTATAGTAATGTTGTTAAGAAATTCGGAAGGATTATGTAATGGTACACGATTGAAAATTATAAATGTATATAAACATTATTGAAGTTGAAATAATAACAGGCAATAAAAGTAGAAATAAAGTTTTTATTCCAAAAATTACTTTAAATATAGGAAATAATTCTTCATTACCATTTATTCTTTAATAAAAACAATTTCCAATTATATTAGAATTTGCAATAACTATAAATGAATCACAAGGTCAAAGTTTCGATAACGTAAGTTTATTTATAAGAAGACCATTGTTTTCACATGGTCAATTTTACGTTGCTTTGTCAAGATGTAAAACTTTTAATAATATTTATATTCAAAATAATTTAGATGATACATCAAAAATAGATAACATTGTTTGGACGGAAATTTTCAATAAATAATTTATTTAAATTTTTACAATTTTTATTAATTCATTTCATTTAATTTTAACGATTAATTGATTTTTAAATTTCATTTTGTTGTGTAAATTTGATTCACTCAAAGGGTATTTTATTTTTATTTAACTAAAATTAAAGATTTTTTTCTTTTGTAAAACTTGTTTTAAATTAAATTGAAAGCTAAAACAGTTTCTGCATAGCTGTCAGAAAGTAATTAGTCGAAAATATCGGAGTGATCATGATGCGATTTTTGTCGACAAAAGCTAACAAATTTTTCACTGTGAAGATAAGTGCGTGCGTAGGGCAAGCGATCAGCAGAAGGCACTTCAGTGTCGTCGGGTAGGCAGCTAAGTAAAAAGTAAGTTGACTCTTTCTCTTTCTCTCTCTTTCATATTAGAAAATTCAATCAATGAAAATGTCAAATAAAGCAAAGGTGGACCCCTAAAAAGTCATTGATGTAAATTATTAAATGTGTTATGCTTGTTATATTTTATTTTTTTTAAATATAATAGAAACAGAATAAAATTAAACTTAAATAAAATTATAAATCCCCATATATAAAATATAATTAAAATGTTTCCCAAGTTTTTTATAAAATTATCATTTAATGAAAATTAATGTTTAAATTTAATATTAATAGGAAAAATGGATGTATTTCAATGCCCGTTTTGCAAAAATTCTTATTCTACATCTGAATTTTTAAAAATACATATAAATAGAATTCATATTAAAACTATAAGTTATGGAACATGTGGCTTATTTACTAAAATTAAAAATATTAGAAGACATGAAAGAACTCACGAACAAAAAAAAGAATTATGTATTAATTGTAAGAAAAATTTTAGTACGAAATCTAATTTAATAAGACATATATTAGCTAAGCATAGGAAACAAAAATTTACATGCTTTATTTGTAATAAAAAATTTTCAAGAAATGATCATTTAAAAAGACATAAAAAATCACGTAAATAATATTTTACTTGAAAATTCATAATTATAAAATTATTTTTTATAACAATAAAATATTTATTTGCAGTAAAAAAAATTTGGTTCATAAATTGAAAATTATGATCAGTTCATATAATATATAAACATTAAAAAAGGTATTATATTTTTTATAATATAAATTTATATTAAAAAATTTTTTTTATTATATTTTTAAAAATTTAAATTTAATATTTTCAATTTTTAAATGTTATACACTATTAACTACAAATATAAATAATTAAAGTATTTTCCAGAAATTTTTTTTTTATTTATAAAAGTAAGTGAAAAATTATATAAAATTTCATAAACAATTATAATAAATAATTTCACAATATTTACAAAAATTAGAACAAAAAGATGAAAAAAATTATTGACAAAAAAAAGGATAATACATAAAAATTTTGTAAATTTCTGTTTTCAAAATTTTTAGTCATAATAAAAACAGGTACAATTTTTTTAATATTCTAAATTTATGAATTTAAAAAATTTTTTGATTTCTAAATATTGTTTAATAGTAAGTATAAGTAATATTTTTTTGTATATTTAGATATATTAAATTTAATATACATATTATTTTTAATATTTTATATTTCAGCGAACATATTTAAAAGATGTTCTTTTTATTTTTAATATATAAATAAAAAAATTATTTATTTTATTTATTTAAAAAAAAAACATTTTTTTTAAATGTGAGTGGAAATAGGCCTCCTGGGGAAACCACTAAAAAAAACGCGCCTGCATATATACCTCGGTATTTACAAATACTAGGTGGTATGGAAAATATAGAATCATATTTATAATACAAACTTTATAAATTTAATAATTTAGGTAAAAAAACAAAAATTTATCAATGCTATGGACATTCATAAGATATTAGTATTTATGGAAATTGGTTTTATATAAACAATAAAAACTTTTATTATATAACATCATATAAATAAGGAAAACAAAAATGAGTTTGTAATAAATATTTAAATATATTTTTGAGTATAACTTTATATATTTTAATAATTATATTTTTTACAGTTGATAAAAATAAAAAATAAAGATAACTTAATTAACAAATAGGGGGTTGGCGAGCGGAGTGAGCAGGGGGGTACCCCCCCCTAGTATATATATATATATATATATATATATATATATATATATATACATATATATATTATAACATACCTTCCTGAGTTTTTACAATATATAAGATTTTACTAAATTAAATTCTTGCATGCTAGAAAGAAAGACAAATAAATTCATAAAATAGTAAATTTAAATGCTTTTATTTTAGTGGCTTATTTCTCTCAGTTTAAGGTACAATTAGTGAGGTAGGAAATTCTATATGAACATTGCTATCTTCGTCTATCTTACACGTTGGCACGATATAGTAATAAGAAGATATACTGATGTATAATATAGAAATTAATAACAATAAATGTTCGCACTTGTATGTGCGCCGGGACCCGCCTATAATGTGACGTACGCCCTGCACATATTTAAGCACACACGTAAAGTAATATGTAAAACGTATTCGTAAATCCCTTCCTCCACAGCACTTACGGAAGATGGGGTGTCAAGAGGTTCAAAGTGAGAGATGTAGTCTGAAAGCGCAGACTTACAGACACGAGTGAGAGTAAAATAGATAACTCAAGGGTAAGAGTAAAATAAATGACTTCATCCCTTCTAATGAGCGAAAGAGAAAAAGAGCAGCGGTGGCGTCTCAAACGACGGTCAGCCAGAGCAAACAGAAGATATGATACGGCACTCTTTGGCCGATTTTCTTACAATAAATTTCTAATTTAAAGAAAATTTTGTGTTTGAAAGTAAAGTTTCTCTCGTTTTTTCACAAAACTGCGAGAAGACATAAAATTCTAACTTTGCACCGGTAGGGAATATAACGAGATAAGTCCTTTTATTATAATTTATTTAATTTTGTCTTGTAATTAAAATTTGTTTTAAAGTGGTTATGATACTTTTAATTCATTTAGTGTTTGATATCATAGTGGATGATTTTCAATGTGTAAATTGGCATGACTTAGAATTTAAAAGTTAATTAAATTGAAATTTGAAGTTTGTATAACAGTGAAGGAGTGTATATGCCAAGGCGTCCGTACTACCAACGAGTCTGAAAAAGTTTTCTTATCTTTATCTTTTTTCCTTTCTTATGTAAATGCACAAAGTGCAAATGATTTTCAGGTAAAACTAAGGAGTAGGTTACATTTGGCGCCCTCCGGTCTTAGAATATATATTGTATAAAATAAAACAAAAATTATCGTAATGTTGAATTTATATACTAACTAGGAGAGGAGCCCTTATTTGAGTCATGGATCTTGCTGTGACTTGCAAATATGTTTTTGTACGGAAAATCATGAAAAAAGCCATGAGCATTCAGTCTGACTCTTATTCCGGGATTATGAGCTATTTTGTTCCATTTCTTTTAAATGTCGTTGTTTATAATATTGAATATTACTCTCCAATGAGATTTTCCAAGTTTACTCTGCTAAATTCTAGTAAAAGTTGAGATTGATCTTTCAATTAGAAAAAAAACGTGTTTAAAAAGCTCAACCCGTTCAAAAGTTATGGCAAAATGAAAAACATAGAAGAATTAGCACAATAATTTCATGAAAATTTTAGGTTAATTTTATGAAAATTTTTATAACAATTTTTATTTCCTTATAACTTTTGAATAGGCTGAGCTTTTTGAACACGTTTTTTTTTTTTTAATTAAAAAGATTTAATCTCAACTTTCACTAGAATTTTTCAGAATGAACTTAGAAACTCCCATTAAGAGGCGGTCGGAACCAAATCGGTGACTTGCGGTATATATCAAGTCAGCATTTTTCGCTTTACGATAATATTTTGTATATTTTTATGGCTTAAACTATTTTAAATTATTCTTTATATACATGACTAGAGGAAATGACTATATTTTTACCATATGAATAAGTAAATAAATTATTATTAGCATTTATTACAAATATCAAACTGACTTGACATATACCGCATGCAAAAAACTGTCGTGTCGATTGTTAGGTGGCATTTTTCGCTTTATAACAATATTTTGTATATTTTTGTGGCTTTAAATATTTAAAATTATTCTTTATATACATGACTAGAGGAAATGACTAGATTTTTACCATATTAATAAATGAATAAATTATTATAAGCATTTATTACAAGCACCGAACTAAGTCACCGATTTGGTTCCGACCGCCTCTTAAGAAGTAATATTCAATATTATAAATAGTGCTGCACGAGAGCAAGACAAGACGATATTTTTTTAAATATTGTATTGATCTTGCATTTTCTTGAAATTTAACGTCTTGTCTTGGTCTTGACTAATATAATCTTGTCTTGTCTTTTATTATCTTAAATTTCTTGATTTTTTTATGTTGCTAGCTTCAAACTTTTAGACCATTTCAAATTATAGCTATTATTATACAAACATCGCTAATTTAATATTTGTAATTATTTATAAAAAAAAACCTATGAACTCAAAATGAGCGAACCCAAAACTCGGCCCCAAAAGTTTGCACTCGCCGAGAATGATCAATATGCATCCTTGGTCAATAATGTACTATTATTGTTATTGCAAAATTTACTTATTATACTAATATCTAGCGGGGCTACTATTTTTTTCATGCTACAACGGATGGTGTTTATATAAATGATGAAAAATGCTATTAAACAAAGACAGATAGTTCAGCCCCCTGTTAATTAAATTTGAAGAACGGCAATTCGAATTGAGAAGTGTGATAAGCTCAACGCAGGGTCTATTGGTGCCCAGTATCGAACGCAGCTTATTTAAATATTTTTCAAAGTTTAAAAATACAAAATATGATTATATTTAGCGAACTTTCGAGATCTATTATTTCAATAGTTTTTGAATTAAAGTATCTCAAGTTTAAATCTGTAATTATTCAAAGCTGGAGTCAATTTTAACAAATCCATAGAAATTTTTTTATTTAAATTTAATTGTAGTCTCCAAAGCAAAAATTTCTTCCAGTGTAGAATTGATTAAAGAAAACGCTAGAATTTTTTCAAAAATATCGGACACGTTTTTAAAACTTTAAAAATTTAAAAATTTTGAAAAATTTTGAAAAATTTAAAATAATTTTAAAAATTTTGAAAAATTTAAAATAATTTTAAAAAATTTTGAAAAAATTCCAGTACGTTCTTTGATCAAGTCTCAAAACTTTTTCTTTAGTAAAATTTTTCTCGAAAGTCCATCATTTTTGAGTAAATGATTCTGAAAGTTTTCAAGGATCAATGTGCATCTATATACTAATTTCGAGTAATAGGATCACTGTCTAATTTACTTGATGATAAAATAAAATAATTCTTTTGTCAATATATAAATCTTTCTTTCGAATCATGATATTTCTTTATGTACTTTATGTATTTTTGTTCACTTTTATTCGCTATTAAATCAAAGTTATAAGCTGCTATTGAGTATTTTTTGGTACTATTGTATGAACGGCGAAATTTCGTACGAAAGTATTTCGATATATTGGATTGAAAATGCCAGGTTCGTTGGCAAAGCATCGTAAAAAACCTATTCACGTACAAAATATAGAAAATGAAAAGCAAGAAAATGGAAATTCTCATTTATTAGTTATTCCACAGGATGATGACTCCGACCATTCTAATTCTGAATCAGATAATTGTCAGTACTCACGAAATGACATTCCATCGGTTAGTCATTTGCAGGTTTTAAACAATCATGAAGAAAATCAATCAGACTATGTTTATAGATGGGCGAATAAAGAAAAAGTATATAATAATTACCTTGAAAATAAAAATTTGTTTCTTCAAAAAACGAAAAAGTTTATTTGTGATTCCTCATGTGTGGAGTTGTTTGAACTTTTTTTTCTGCTACTCATCAATCAAAGAAAATTTCAGGAAGACTATTGGTCTTCCAATTTATTGCTGGAATGCCCTGCAATAGCTAAAGCAATGAATTGCGATAAATTCCTCAAGATAAAATCTTAAGTAAAACTTTCCAAACCTGAAGATGAAAATCTTGATAATAGAGCTTGAAGAGTACGAAGAGTTCTAAAGATTTCTAGTAAAAATGCCTTGCAATTTGGGTTCTTTCCTACTGCTTTATCTGTCGATGAAATGATGGTGAAATTTCATGGAAGAACCGTCTTGCTCCAGTTCATTAAAGACAAGCCTGAGCGTTTTGGAATAAAAATGTGGGGACTTTGTAATTGCGAAGGGTATCTGTTTTGCTGTGATATTCATTGCGGCAAAGGTTCGAATATTTATTCAACTTATAAAGAACTAAAATTATTTAAATGTGCCTTAGGAAGTCGTGTGGTTTTGATAATAGTTCAAAGGCTGCTTACTTCTGTTTGTCCAAGGAAAATTGTTTAATATCATTTCTATTTTAATAATTTTTTTTGTAACCTTGACTTATTGATGTATTTGCGATCGATTGGCTTGAAAGCTACGGGCACCGTAAGCAGAAACAGAGTAAATATTGATAATGAATTAGACAAAAAAGCAGTAAAAGGTACAATCTCTGTCAAACATGCAGAAAAAAGCGGTTCGAATTTCATCGCTGTGATGGATTCAAAGCCTTTTTTTCGACTTTCAACCACAGCATGCGTTAAACTACTATCAACTGCGAAAAGATATTCAAAAGAATTGAAAAGTAAATAGTACGTTACATTACAAGGGACGAAAGGCGATCTTCCTTTCCGGCGGTGTGTTTGCCTCCCGAAAACGAGATCGATTTTAGTCCCGTGTAATGTATACTATTTTTCTTTATCTCCGATCGAAAATTCGTGGCGAATTCGTTGTTTGACGGTCGCAGATGCTCGCAGTAGGCGAGAATAGTCTGCTTTGCCGACGCAGCCATGTTTTTGCTTCCCTTTCGCCAGCTGGCCTTATAATGCGCGTTGTTACATGTGCTTAGAACAAACTAAAAGCGAAGGGCTTTTTAAATTCGCTAACATTTACGACCCGAGTTGAAGAGAGTTGTTGGTTAGCGAATATTAAAAAGCCCGGAGCAAAGAAAGCAAAATGAATACAATAAAAATATAACACAACACTATGCGTTAACTAACACAACTAAACACACTAGCACAAACACAATTAAACACAATATATTTTACGAAATGAAACTTTTTGTTTTTTATATTTAAAGTCGCTGTATTTCAGCTATCATTACGATGTTAATCATCGACGAAGATCGTCAATGTGTACGCAATAATGCTTTTTTTTAACAATGGAGGTTAAAATCGTGGATGCAAGAGCGCGTCAGGGAGAACGAGAGAACCAGCAAACATTTTATATTGTTTCCTCTCGGCTAGCTAGGTGGCGCGTTGATACGGAGGGAACATCGACTTTCGGCGTACATACGTAAAGAAGGAAGTCGAATTTTCGACCGATATATAAAGAAAAATGATTTACATTTTCTCAGTGCATTTAAACTTTACACTAAGTTTATGGGCGGTGTCGATCTACATGATGGACATTGTAGTAATTTGATGCGATGCATGAGAGCCAAAAGATGGACTTGGCCAATTTTTCTTCGTCTCATTACATCATCGACAACCAATGTACTCGTAGTTTACAATTTATCGAATAGTGGAAAAATAATTGGATCAAAAGAGATTTTTTTTAGAAGCTTATATCTCAAAAACGGTACCACTAAAGCTTCTAAAAATTTAAAAGCATGTACATAATACTTATTCCACTCTTACTAGTGTCTGTAAGTCTACGCTCCCAGACTACATCTCTCACTTTAAACCTCTTGTCCGCCCATTCTTCGTAAGCGCTGCGGAAGAAGGGATTCATAAATACGTTTTACATATTACTCTTACGTGTGCACTTGAATGAGTGCCGCGCATACGTCACGTTATGGGCGTGTACCAGCGCACATCCAAAGGTGTACATTTACTCTTATCAATTTCTATCTTACAAGTTGGTATAGCTTTTTATTACTATATCGCGCACGTGTAAAATGGACTAAAATAGCAATGATCATATAGGATTTATCACCTTTATAATTGTACTGAGAAATAAGCTACTGAAATAAGAGCATTTAAATTTACTATTTTATACACTTATTCCTCTTTCTTTTTGCTTTCTCATAGAGAAAGCATTGTATAGGTAAAAAAAATTTTTTTCTATTTTTTCATTAATTTGTACATATTTAGACTCAGGGAGTCGAAAAAAGTGGTTTCCAGAAAATGTCTGTATGTATGTGTGTGTGTGTGTGTGTGTATGTGTGTATGTATTCAGTACGCCAATAAGATCTCGAGAACTACTCGATGGATAAGCTTCAAATTTTGCATGCAATTTATTTTTTTGTCTAACTGGGGGGGAAGCTATCGAAAATTGATCTTCTTAGCTCAGTTTTTTTTTAGAGCCATTTTAAGAATTTTAAAAAAATTTTGATTTTTCATTTTTTTGATATTTTACGTAAACTACTCGAAGAATTTTCTTGAAAATTTGTATGAACATTATTTGCGACTGCCAAAAGAAGAAAAACTTTTACCAACTGATTTTCTAGCGCACTTTTAATTTTAGGGCATTTTGAAAATTTTGAAAAAAATTTTATTTTTTTATTTATTTTTTATTTTACGACAACCATTCCATAGATTTGCTTCTAAATTTGTATGCAAGTTATTCGCTATTGTCTAAAGAAAACAAGCTTTGGAACACTTATTTTCTTAGCGTAGTTTTAATTTTAGAGCATTTTGAAAATTTTGGAAAAAATCTCTATTTTTCATTTTTTTTCTATTACACAAAAACCATTCGATAGATTTGCTGGAAAATTTTTAAGGAAATCATTTGCAATGACCTAAATAAAACAAGCTTTGAAAAACTTATTTTCTCAGTGCAGTTTCAATTTTAGAGCATTTTGAAAATTTTGAATAAAATTTTTCTAATTTTTTTTATATTTTACGTAAACTACTCGATGAAAGAGCTTCAAATTATGTATGGGAATTATTTATGATTATCAAAATAAAATGAACTTTTGAAAACTAATTTTCTTCAATTTTCTTAGCGCACATTTAATTTTAGAGCATTTTGAAAATTTTGAAAAAATTTTTTATTTTTAATTTCTTTTCTATTGCACAAAAATCACTCGATAAACTTGCTCAAAAATTTTTATTCAAATTATTCACTATTATCTGAATAAATCAAGCTTTGGAAAAATTATTTTTTTAGTGCAGTTTTAATTTTAGAGCATTTTGAAAATTTTGAAAAAAATGATCATATTTCATTTTTTTTCTATTACACAAAAGCCATTCGATAAATTTGCTCAAAAATTTTCATACAAATTATTTGTTATTGCCTAATTAAAGCAAGCTTGGAAAAACTTATTTTCTTAGCGCAGTTTTAATTTTAGAGCATTTTGTAAATTTTGAATAGAATTTCACTTATTTTTTGGTATTTTACGTAAACTACTCGATGAAGTAGCTTAAAATTATATATAGAAATTATTTACGATTGCCTAAATAAAATGAACTTTTGAAAACTGGTTTTCTTAGCGTAGTTGTAACGTTAAAGCGTTTTGAAAATTTTAAAACAATGTCTATTTTTCAATTATTTGGTATTTTTTGTAAACTATTCGATGAAAATGTTCCAAAATTTGTATGCAAGTTATTGGTTATAGTGTTAAGAAGACAAGCTTGGGAAAATTAATTTTATAAACGCATTTTTAATTTTAGAGCATCATAAAATCACATTATGCAAATGGCAAAATTAAGAAAGAGTAAAATTCATATAGTTTTCGTAGGTATTAAGACAGCCTTCAATACAGAGGATAGGGACATTTATATTAAAATCGTATTTAAAAAAATAAAATCAAATTACTCTAACTCAATGTGCTCTATGAGAAAGCATTGCGCCAAAGCACTTGGCAGCGTTTTTAGTATGCGCGATTTGAATTTAGTAAATTCTTACATATTATGAAAACTCAGGAAGGTATGCTACAAATGCCTCCCCCCCCCTACAAAAAAAACATTCTAGTTCCATGTTATTCAACAAGAAAAATATATTATCACAGAAATAAACTTTAGGTAGAAAATGGTTTTAGATTTCTTTAATTCATTCCATTTAAATCTTATTTCTTTAATCTTAGTAAATTTATATTAATTTTAAAATGATGTGTGTTTATTTCCTTTTCTATTTATTTACTTTACTTTTTGTATATGATTTAGGCTGATTCCATTTCAAATCGAACAGCCTGTATACACTCAAGTCACCAATCACTGCACCGATGGAATATGTTATTCTACTCTGAAAATAAGGAGACACGCATTTTTTTTTGCTAAAATATCAAAATTGCATAAGATATGCACATTTGAAAATTGCATACAAAAACTAAATATTCAAACTAAAAAAGTTGACTATAACTTTAGAGGGCTATCGTTTTACCAATTTTCAACGAATTTTGGTAAACCTTTTTTTGTTTCATTTTGTTTCCAGCCCTCTTCAATTCAGTGCAAGAAATTTAAAAAAAAAACTAAAAAATGACTGAGATTTATGCATTTTACTATAAAATGCACTTTTTATGCACATGCATTTTTCTCATAAAGGTCATCTTTTTTTTGCTGAAATTTTTTGGGCTGATTGAGGACCAAATTACCCATCTAATAGTACCTGTTTGATCTCGTACTTTTTTGTTTGGAGCGAGAAAACAATTGACAAATTTTATTGTTGAAAAATGCTTGTATATACGTTCGGAAGTCTTCAGCAATCTACATTCAAACGCTGTCGGATGCTTCGCTTATCATTTATATACATTTGTATGTATGTATATACTATCAATAGTAATATATATATATATATATATATATATATATATATATATATATATATATGTAAATTCGTATTATAAAAATAAATACTTAAAAATGGAAAAAAATAATTCTATTCATGTATATCTATATTATGTAAGTTTCGATGTACAAACAATAGGAGGCGAGCTCGCGGACAAATATATCAATAGCTATTAAATGTCTCCGAATAAACTCCTTTATTTTTCACGAGATTCCTTGATTTACTTATCATATATTCGCTTATATTCGGGAATAGTGAGCAAATTTTTATTTTGCTTAATGTTGAAGGTACACTGTAAGTCACTTTCAGGGTTTATCTTACAAGGAGAGTATCACATGTGCGGGTCACAGATTTGTCTGAAACTGTGAGAAATAGTTGATCTTACCTAAAAAACATATTTCCTAAAAGTATAGAGTCTAACGCTCAATATTTCGCTAGTTACAGGTAATTAAAGAAAATCACTAAAAAAGTTACTAGATTTTCAAACACTTACAGTTCTTTAGCATTGATAGCTAGAAGCTTAAAACTATTTTAAATGAAAGCTGAGCTCAAATCCTTTCAAAAAAGCACTTGCAGTATGTCAAAATATTATTTTTTCCCAAAGTTATAGCGTAACAAATATTGGACCGAATTTCAGCTTTTATTTTAGCTATATTTTTATTAATGTTCAAACAGGAAAAATTAAGGTCAAATCTTTATTACGCTATAACTTTGGGAAAAAATCATATTTTGACATACTGCAGGTGCTTTTTTGAAAGGATTTGAGCTCAGTTTTTATTTAAAATAAGTTTCAAGCTTCTAGCTATCAATGCAAAAGAACTGTAAGTGTTCGAAAATCTAGTAACTTTTTTAGTGATTTTCTTTAATTACCTGTAACTAGCGAAATATTGAGCGTTAGACTCAATACTTTTAGGAAACATGTTTTTTAGGTAAGATCATCTATTTCTCACAGTTTCAGACAAATCTGTGACCCGCACATGTGATACTCTCCTTGTTAGTGTAAAAATAAAAATTCAGTAACCTGTAAAATGATTCACCTTATTTATTTTTGTAACCGTAATCATAAACGTCGAACAGCATCATATGTTATTTGGGTGCTTGTGTTCAATAAATGACATCACCTCTTTTTAGAGTGATGAATTAAAACCATCACAAGCTGCATCATTGAATCAGCCAATTTAATTGTGATCAACGTGATTAATTATACAATTATAGCATGATTAAGAATCAATGATCTTGTACATGAAAATGATTTACAGTGTAGTAGAGTTAGAAGTTTTATTTTCTCCGAAATAGAAGAGAGTTTTTCTAAAGCCAATTTAAAATTTTTTACAAATTTATTCCAATAGTTTTCAGTAGAACTTTTGTCCAATTCTATTGATTGAACTGAAATGCCATACGCATCTTCTAATTTAATTTCGACAGTAGCAGAAAAAGCTAAAATTAAGGATTTTCTCTTTTTAGATAAGTAATTTTCCCTGAAATTTTCAGTTATTACAGTTTCTCTTTTTAGGGGTGAAACGCGTCTAGGTATAACTGTATTAAAACTCTCATTTAATTCCTCTATTCGTTCGGGTGTCTTTGGAATAAAATCATCATCTTTTCCACTAAAGATTTCACTCAGTGATTTCATTTTCAGATGTAGACCCAAAAGAACTTAAAATCATTTTTGATATGTGTTCATAACAATTTATGCAAACATTAGTAGATAGCAGAATCTTTAAATCTGGATAAAGTTGTGCCAAATTAATAACTAAATCTTCCAACGTTGTAAAACGTAAGTTACTGCTCTTATAAACTACCTTCTCATGCATTTGAAAAAAATCGGGACATGAAATTCTTTTAGTAAATTTCAGACATTGTAATTGCTCAGTTTTATTTATTTTTCCACAAGCCCGAGGAGTACCTTTCAAATCAGTCGTAAGAATAATTAACTTCTATTTAACAGTTCCAATATGTTGTTTTGGTTACGCAATGTATTTGTCGGCGAGTTGGCCTCCTGTTGTTTGTACATCGAAACATACATAATATAGATAAGCACGAATGGAATTATTTTTTTCCATTTTCAGGTATTTATTTTTATATAACGAATTCATACACACACACATATATATATATATATATATATATATATATATATATATATTGTAACATTGCAGATTGGCCATATTACTTTTAGGTATATTTGTAGCGCATGTAGACGACAGAAGGGAACATCCAACTACTGGCAAGACGGAAAGCAGACCACGCGAGTCAAATATTTCAAACTATAACCCAAGATCGTTGGCATACACGCGCGAATGTCTAAAGCACGTATACTGTGCACTCAAATAGATAGCAAGCAGCTTGACTCGAGTAGCTGAGCTTGGGTCCGTTAAGGATCATTTGTCTCTCTCTTGCGGCGCGCACAGCGTACAGCACGAAAGATAGAGCTGAGCAGAGAAAAGAAGGAAACGCCATTGCGTCATTCCTTCTATCGCCAGCGTGTAGTAAAGAGCGTTACGACTTGCGGTGTTGCGTGGTATTAATTTTTTGTGCGTACGAATATCGAAGCTTGAGTGAAAGTAGATTCACTATTCTCCAAGTTATTTATTGTGCTCAAAAAAAGCCTCGTATTGTTGCGAGTGCACGATTGCTAAATAGAAATAATATAATTTCTTTCTTTCTTTTGTGACGTGTGTGCCGGGCGATCATGTGCGCGTTCTATTGCATACTTTTCCTTAGTGCTATTTCAATTTTTCTTTTTTTGTGTGCTCGTGCCCTTTCAGCGTATGTTTTTCTTGCTATCTGCTTTTCGTCGTACCGATAGTTACTTAACTAGTGCAAGTGGCGTCACGTATGCTATACGCGGCTGGCGTCCATTTTAATCGCGCGTGCTATTACTGTAAAAATTACTGAATTAAAGCTTCTCTTTTTTGTTACTTAATTAATTATATCTTATATATTATTATAAATCAGTGAAACCTCCTGATCCCCAAGGTTCTTACAATATATATATATATATATATATATATATATATATATCTACTGATAGTATATACTGCGACGAGTATACATACCCGCGCATTTCAAATCTCTAGGCGACAACCTCGAACGATGTTGCACGCAACGGGAAAAATGAGGCCAGAGTATATAAGAGGCCGAGAAGCTATCCAGAGCAGAGCAGTGTAGACTACGGTCTCCCCTCTCTCTTTACCTTAGTGAGCACGCTAGGCTAAGAGAGAGTGGGACAAGTAGTAGCTGGTTGCCATCTCTTGTGGAAGGACTAGCTTCTCTCTCTTGCACACGAGAGTAGACCGAGTGAGGACGCTGGTCTACGCTCTAGTGCATATGCTGGTAGTATTAGAGCTACGCCGAGTGAGCACGCTGGCGTAAATCTATGCTACCTAAAGCACACTTCCAAACCTTTTGCCGTCGCCGCAATGCCGAACTTGCACCGCTGAATTTAAGGGTGACGTCCACCCAAAATATTATATTCTATCTCACATATCGCAACCGGCTTAATTAAGGGTCTTGTCCACCCACAGATGTCACGTCCGCCACTACGTGATTTATAGAATATATTAAGGGTGTCGCCCACCTATTACTTGTTTCATATTAGTTTGAAGGACTCCGTCCGACCGCGTGTAAATATTAGACTTTGGAATAAGTTAAGGGTATTGTCTACCCAATACATTCTGTTATGTTAATTAAAGGACTCCGTCCGACTGCCGCGTAGTTCTTAAGATATTAGAATAAGTTAAGGGTGTCGGCCACCCATTATCTTTACATCACTTAAGAGCATGACGAAGCTGTCCGCCTTCTAATAATATTTCCAATCTTAACTTATGAATAAACGATGCGTTTAATTGAGTTTTTTTGCTAAAAAGAAAAAATTTGTAAGATTAAACTCTAGTGCGAACAACTCAAAAAAAACCCCAAAATATTATACATACAAAGTTATAATAAAAACTTTCTACTTTTACGTAGGCTTTGCCAAAAACTGGACGGTCTTATTACAAAATGAAGTACAAAGCTACCACTGAAGCAAAAATCAAATATCCATATTTACATCGGTATGCTATTTTGGAAATGATTCGACGGTCAGTTATGTCACAGTTTGTGACGATACGAAACATGATTCTTCTCATGCTTTAATGGTTATAAATTCAATTATAGAAAATATAAAGCAAAAACACACTCTGCAAGAATTAGAAGAAATCATAATTATTTCGGATAGAGCCGCCAGTCATTTCAAAAATAGATACCAATTTTACGAGTTTGGAAATTCAAAAGAAAAAAGAAAATGATTATTTTCTGCAACCCGGCATGAAAAAGGTGCATGTGATGGAATAGGTATAATTAAACATTATGCCACAGTGCACAATTTGTCCAAGCAAAGTGCAGAATTTATTAGAAATGTAGAAGATTTCGCAACTTATGTGTCACTGTACACTCCATCTATCAACATTCTCCTTTTGAATAAACAAGAACTATAAGTTTTCCGAAAAACGAAAAAAGTTGAATGGCAAGGAAAAGCAAAAGAAGTCAAGGGAATACAAAAAATGTACTGCTGGAAAGCTCAACAAAATCTTGTGTTCACTTCTAGAACTTCATTGCATGAATAAGAAAATATAAATTTATAAATAAAAACTGAATAAATAATTATTTATTGTTGAACACATTTTTAAAATTAAAATTGCTATAACTTTTGTCCTAATTGACCAAAAATGTTGAGCAACGGCTCATTCTGAAGGTTTTTGCAAACATTAACAATATACTTATAAATAAAACAGTGAACAAATGATAAAAGAGCATAATTATTGAAAGAGTACATGGTCTTGATAAATTCTATAATTGAAAAAAATTTTTTTAATTCATCTATTTTTATAAACTTAAAATCATCATAACTTCGGTTCTAATTGATCCAAAAACTTGATCAAAGGTTTATTTTAGAGATTTTTGGTAATATTTTTATTACATTAATAAATAAAAGCATAAACGAATCGTATAAAGACGTAGTATTTGAAAAAATGGTACAATATGCCATAGTATCAATGCTTTAAAATGGAAAATATAAAAAAAACGTTCGAAAACCTGTTTTTAAAAAATAAGGCAAAATAGCATATTTTCACCTATCCTGAAGGTTAGCATTTTTTACGTATAAAAACATATAAAAATTTAAAAAAAATATTGTTTTTGAGAAAATTGCATTTAAAAAAAGTCGTTTTTTCTAGGTTTTTCATGAATAAGTCGAAGGGATCAATTCGCATCGCAAAAATCGGAACGGCATTTAAAACTAGACTGTATTCCTTATATTTAAAAAAAATTCGTTTCAAAAAGTCAAAAATTGACGAAGATAGAGCATTTCAAATACGGAGGTCCATTTTCATTTTTTCACCTTTCATTTTAACATTTAACACAAAATAGGCTATAGTGTCGTGAAAAAATTTTTTTAAGCCGTATTTCGGGGTCTGCCCATCTTCTCTTGAGTATTAGAACGCATTCACATAGTTTTCAGCCAAAAAAAAAATTCGATTTGCGACGGCCCACATGAATCTGAATGGAATCAGCCACCTTTATTTCATAAACTTTTAAGACAAATAAATTTATTTTCGCCTTTCTAATCCTAAAATCGCAATTTCATTGTTCTTTTTTTGGCTATCATGGCGAAAAATACACCACGCAACTAGTATGGAAAGGGTTTTTTACAAAACTCTTTACGACCCTCACCTTTGGCTCAGGCCGTAAACTTCTCGTTTCGTAAATAAAGCCTTTTCATACCCGTTACGTAATGTACTATTTCACTTTTAAGTTATTTAGCATGCAATTCATTTTATTTTTTAAATGGCTACAGATAATTTACATACATTGAAAGACTAATTATAATATTAATTAAATCTTTATAATACCTTATGATTGTGTTCTTAATGAGTTTCTTCATCCACTCATCGACATCTGACGCTTTTCTCCTTATTCGCTGTTTATATAGGGCTTTTTCCTGGCAATTCACTTTTATCCTGTTTAGGTGTCCTTCAGGGTGGAAAATTGTACAGATTTCCTCCTCTACTTTATCTTTTTTTGCTTTTATAAAGATTATTTTTTCATTTTTTTCGGCTTTTTGAAATTTTTTTAATTGATTTATTCGATCTTTGCCTTATTGTCACTGCGCCTTTTAAAATAAATTTTTCTTCTGCCTTTAATGTTGCTTCTAGTTTTGCTAATAAAGAGGCTGTTTGGCGGAACCTTGCTGCTAAACCTTCAACTTTATCCTCGTAGTTGATCGTTTTATTAAATGCCTCGACCTATACCACATTTGATTATTTTTTTTTTTCAATTAATTACTCATTTACTTGTGAAGTTATATGCTTTATCTCAACGTCTTTGTCAAGGCTTGTGCCTGTGTGTTGATATAGTTCTGGGTCGTTTTTAAAATTCTGTTTTCTTTTATTTTTTATTAACAACACACGCGACTTTTTGCTTTCTTTTTTTTACTGCACCATTAAGTCCTGAGCGGACGAATTTTTACTTAAGTTTTCAACGCTTATAATTTTTGTGAAAATGAGTTGTAAAAAGTATATAAATAAGTTTATTCGACGTAAAATTTGATGAACTTACACAATCTTTGATTCAATTTTCTGAAAAATTTAAATGTCAAATACTGTAGACTTACTCCATTCAGATTCATGCAGGCCGACACTGATCGAATTTTTTTTTCTCTTAAGAAGGGGCCGAACTAGCTGTCTTTGTCTAATAGCGTTTTTCATCATTTATGTAAACACTATCCGGTATAACAAGAAAAAAATAGCAGCCCCCGCTAGATATTAGTATAATTAGTAAATTTTGTAATAAAACCAATTTCCGTATTTTTGACTAATTAGAGACCTACTAGCAATCTAGAATATAACCTATCTTTTT
The DNA here is from genome assembly GCA_017163975.1 of Anastatus disparis. NCBI lineage: Eukaryota > Metazoa > Arthropoda > Insecta > Hymenoptera > Eupelmidae > Anastatus > Anastatus disparis. The sequence goes on along the minus strand of JAFFSR010000349.1, from coordinate 3,432,508 downwards.
TTGGTAGGTCTCTAATTATTCAAAAACTACGCAGTGAAAAAATTTGGTTGTTATTACAAAATTTACTTATTATACTAATATCTAGCGGGGGCTGCTATTTTTTTCTTGTTATACCGGATAGTGTTTAAATAAATGATGAAAAACGCTATTAGACAAAGACAGATAGTTCGGCCCCTTCTTAAGTGATAAAAATACTTTCCAATATGTATATGAAGATAAAATTTACCTCAAGGAACACTCGAAAATATGTTTTTTCACGACGCTATAGCCTATTTTGTGTTAAATGTTAAAATAAAAGGTGAAAAAATGGAAATGGACCTCCGTATTCAAAATGCTCTATCCCCGTCAATTTTTGACTTTTTGAGATATTTTACGATACGAGTTGATCTCTCTGAGTTATTCATGAAAAACCGAAAAAAAACGATTTTTTTCAAACGCAATTTTTTCAAAAACTGTATATATTTTTTTTTATTTTCATATGTTTTTATACGTAAAAATTAATTTAAAAGCTGCCCGCCTTCTAATAATATTTCCAATCCTAACTTATGAATAAACGATGCGTTTAATCAAGTTTTTTTGCTACAAAGAAAAAATTTGTAAGATTAAACTCTAGTGCGGACAACTCAAGAAATCCACCAAAATATTATACAAACAAAGTTATAATAAAAACTTTCAATGTATCGTATTTTAAGGTTAGGTTTGTCGAGTTTGATATCTAATTTCCAATCCAAGCTCATAAAAAATTAACACATCCAAATGATTTTTTATTTTAACAAAAATTATTGTATCAATATAGCTTAGTGCGTACAAGTCATTATATTTGTTGAATTTATGAATTTAAAAAGATATTGATAAAATAAAAAAAGTAAAACTCGATTACTGCAGCTCTGACATCCCGTTATGGATAGGTGAGAATATGCGATTTTGCCCTGTTTTTTTTAAACAGATTTTTAAACATTTTTTTTTATATTTTCCATTTTAAAGCATTAATACCATGGCGCATCATGCCATTTTTCCAACTATTACGTCTTTTTTCAATTCGTTTATGCTTTTATTTATTAATTTATCAAAAATATTAACGAAAATCTTTAAAATAAACCCTTGATCAAATTTTTTGTATCAATTAGAACCGAAGTTATGATGATTTTAAGTTTATAAAAATAGAAATTTTTTTTTGTTGATAATTGAAATTTTTTATTCAGTTTCAATATGTCACTTCCTACAAAGTAAATTTAAATAGTAGGCGCAAAATCGTTAAAAAAAATTTTTTAAATACACAAAATGGCGGCTGAAACACAGAAAAAACATCAAAAGCTTAGTATCATTTACTCAAAAAAGATGGACTTTGAAAAAAATTTTACATATGGAAAGTTCTTATAATTAATTAAAGAATACGTTTGAACTTTTTCAAAAATATCTAAAGCGTTTTTAGAATTTCCAAAATTTGAAAATTTTGAAAAATTCAATACGTTCATAAAAAGTTCTGAAACAATTCCAGTATGTTCTTTGATCAATTCTAAAAACTTTTTCTTCGGTAAAATTTTTTTCTAAAATTCATCGTTTTTGAGTAAATAATTCCGAAAATTCTCAACGATCAATATGCGATTTTTCTGTTTGTTTGCAGATAATTTGTAATAAAGTTAACTTGTAATAAAGTGAACATTCTTTAGCCGTCAATCATTTTTGCCGTTGCCCAGTTCTTACCATGTGGAGGTAAGTGTATGTAAAGAACCATTTTTCCTGTTTTTTGTTGTTGTTTTTTAATTTTTCTATTTTTCTTTTTGTACTATTTACTTATTGATATGACATAAGCTTTACCTTTTTTCATGAACTGAAATAAAAAAATTATCACAAAAATAAGCATTGCAATTCTTACACATTTTAATGGTTCTCTTTGAGCATTTTTGGAAATTCTTGCAATATTTTTATTCTTACTTCTATTTTTTCATGAGACTCATTCTTTTCTTTTAAAGTTTCGACTCTAAACACGTAATCCCTATATTGACGTGCTGTAAAAGGGACGTTTTTAATGATTTCACATTTGTTTTGTGTGAGATTTACATTGAAAACTAATACGTAATTTAGAATTTTATAAAGGATATATTGATCACAAATTCAAAAATACTAGCGGTACCGTTTTCGAGAAATCATAACTCAAACATGTACGCAAATAGAAAATGTCTACACCGAGAGAAAAATCATGTTATTATTCCATGAAATTTCAAGTGATCATTACATGATATTTCTTCACCGAATATTATCGAAGAAACAAGTGAGTTTTCGATGATATTCATGTTTTCAATAGATGGCGATGCATCATGTTAAAATTACTTGAGACCCATGGGATTTTCACGTGGCATTCAAGTGAATTCATCGGTGGTGCGGCCGACTCAGTAGCACAGGCTTTGAAAGGAGATAGAGAGGGGGAGAGAGAGAGAGAAACAAAGTAACCAAAGGGCTTCGCTAATAAAAATCGACAGGAAAATGAACCCCCACTCTACTCGCACAGTATGTGTATTCTAACTGACTGCTGCTACGAAAATACACTTATATTCTTTAGTCTCTCTCTCCCTCCCTCTCTCCCTCTCTCTTTCAAAGCCCGCGCTACTCGGTCGGCCCTACCACCATCGAATTCACTTGAGTTCCACGTGAAAATCCCGTGAGCGTCCAAGGAATAATATCATGGCGCCTATAGTATTTTAAGTTAGAATCAATTGACGTTAAATTAACTTGATCTCATGAGAACTTTACATAAATAATCATATAATTTTAACGTGTTAAATTTATCACGAGAAAATAACATGATTTTTCTCTCCGTGTACAGAAAATTTATGAATCCAAGCACGTAAAACGGACAGAGAGTAGTGGTGAGGTAACGATGATTAGTACTTGACAACCTCCCTAAGGTTTTGTTTCACTAAAATATAACCCTTTATCCGCTTCTCAAGCTTGTGTTCTGCGGTCCTTAGATCCTTTAGCTCCTTGGTTTTAGCGAATATAATAATATATTCTGGAGAGATGGTCGTGATTAAGCTCGTAGTGTTGATTTTGGTGTTGGAGGTATGCCCATATAAAGTTACTAATATATAGGTGGCAACGACCTGTTTGAAGAGAATAATCTCGAGTGGATGTTCCAAAGTCTCCATCTCGACGGTGACTAACTGGCTCATCCTGTTTTTCAGTCCTTATATATAGTCAATTTCTGCTTGGTAGAACACGCTGTTGTTGTTTTCTCCTGTCTGAAACGGTTTTAGATCACAAACATAAATATTTCTATGAATTTTCCCTCTTGTTCTTGAGTTCGTAGATGACAGAAGATGTTTTCCGGAACACATGATAGATTCTTTGTATTTTGGAGCAGGTTAGTGTAAAAATGATCTTTTTTACTCGATAAGACATGGAGTTTTTTCAGTACAAGATCATTTATTCTTGAAGCCCACTCTCTTCTTCACAGGTTATATGCTTTACTCTGCTTCTGAAAGTTTTTGATCAAGTTGATTTGTGCTAATTTTCAAGTCTGTTATGGTGTTTATATACAAAATTTAAATAATATTTTTTATTACCGAATATTTTCTTATTTTGAATGGTTATTGGATTCATATAATAAAGATTTGCACAAGTTATAAAATCATTGCTGGAGCACTTTTTGAGAAAAGTTGAAAATACTTCAAAAATCCAATTTTACTTATTTAGTATAAATTTGTTAGTTAGAGACAAAAATTTTTTTATCTTTTATACTTTTTAAGATAGTTTTTTCTGATATCAAATATGTTTCAAATTGTACTTGTACAAGGGAATGAACTCATAATTATTTTATCAACATTTTTTCGCAATAAGTAAAATAGTTGAGCGAGAACATAATATATATGTACATAGAGAGAAATAATATAATAAACATAATTATAGATTGTAATAAAAATTACTACATCGTATAAGAATAGTGGGACATTTTTGCGTTCTAAGAAAAATTACTATGTTACATAGTAAAATTTGTTAGAGCAGATACTTAGAAATAGTACATTATGTACTGAGGGCACAAAATCGGGAATTTTGGCACGATTGTGATTTGTCTAAATTCACACGAGGGACATGAATTTTTGTCACGCCCGTCGAGCATATACTAACTTTGAACCTGATGGAAGCAAAAAAACACTTTCCCGCCTGCTTAAGCTACATTGCGCCTAGAGGGTTACAAATATTTTTATTCATTTAATATTCCTTAAATTCGAAACTTGTTATTTAATTATCTCTTATATGAAGTAATTTAATTTTTTTGTTCGATTTCTTAAAATAAATAACTTTTATAAAAATCTTACCTAAAGTGGAATCAAACTGGTTACCTTAAGGATGCAAAGCGTTAATGTTACCGGCTGCGCCATTATAACATAATGCACGTGATATTTCGAATCGTCTTCATATATTATACAAGTACTTTTAATTTGGTAGAAAATTTTGAGGTTAAAATTAAATTTACAAATCATTGACTTGATATTATTATTTGAAGAAGTAAAATTTATTATATGCATAATGAAATTTATCATTCCCATAGCATTTATTCTAATATAATATATCAAATTTCTACTTCGTCATATGAATTTTTACTATATTATAATTTTTATCATGTAACAGCAATTTTTCCAACAAGATATAGTTTCATTCCTTAAACGATGTTGCCAACCTTATAGTAATATTTGTTATAAATATAATAAGACTCCTAATAATTTTCAAATATCCCAGCTCCATTATAAAATATAGTAATTTTTGTTACTAACTATAATTAAAGTTGTTACACTATTTTTCTTCATGTATTTGGGTTTACCCACCTACAGCTTGGTAAGTGCATTGTACCTTTGTCCATACCTTTCCGAAAACCTTATTCAATTATGCAAACCTCCCAAGCAGACCTTTTAAACCAGATCTCGACCTCAGGCCGAGAATCTATAAGGCTCTAGCACCACCTAGTAATCGAAATTGTTTTCGGTGTTTATGTCAAATGTCGCAGGCTTAAGCACCAAAAATATTTTTCCCAACGCGGTTAGCAAAAACCGATTTTCGGTGCCTGTTTTGAGTGAGCAAAATACCACATTCCCTCACCAAGCGGAGAATGTGGTATTTTACTCACTCAAAACAGGCACCAAAATCGGATTGCGCTCACCTTATTGAGAAAAATTCTATACCCCACTCGTGGCAAAATAGGTCGCTCACTCGTCTTTTTTGTCACTTTCGTTACGCTTGAGTGACAAAACGACTAGTAAGGGAATAACCTATTTTGCTCACTAGTATAGTAATGTATTATTTCTCTTTCCTACCGCACACATTGTTGACAATGAAAAATAACCTAATCGATCGACGAAATTGCATAGGTATAGCGGTCACCCATCCAAGTAATAGCCACACCCAGCACTGCTTAATTTTGTTGATCGGACAAAATGCAGTTCCGTAACCCCACTAATCTGCCAGTGTGCGAGAATTTAATATATTTCTGTAGACATTGAATTTATTCAAGAAATTTTTTTCAATAGAAAATTTATGTATGGCCCACATAGCATGAAATAAAGCAGTAAAACATTTCAAAATCTTTCAATGAAAGATTTCTTTAAAATATTTCATAAATATTGTTAAAATATTTTATAGCAAGATATAATGGACAAATGAAAAATCTTTCAATGAAATCTTTCAGAAATATTACAGTAATATTATATTAAAATATTTTATGAAATAACGGTGAAATATTACAAACAATACTTAAGAAATCTTTCAACAATATTTCACTGCAAGATTTTTGGTTTACTTAGAATACAATGGAAGATTGTTGAAAGCTTTCAAAAAAAGTTTTCACGAAACATGATTGAAAGATTTATGAAAGATTTTTTCTGGGCGTTCTCCTTGCTGTACCTCGAAACCTTCACGCAATCTTTCATAAATGTTTTTTGTGATATTGCAAGAAAATATATTAGCGATCTCACCAAGAAGGCTTCATGAAATATTTCATAAATCTTTCAACAATATTTCATTGCAAGATTTTTGATTTACTTAGACTGCAATGAAAGATTGCTAAAAGCTTTCAAAGAAAGCTTTCACAGAATACGATTGAAATATTTATGAAATAGACATCTACTATATCTATTTCATCTATATACATCTATAGACAACTGTTCTGTCGCGCCTGAGTCTGCGAGAAAATTAATTAAAGTAATTTCATCCGTATCAGTTTTGATTTTCTCTGAAATTTCAAACACGTCGTCATTTTCTAATTTAAATTTACGTTTCTTTGAATTTATGTCAAAACCATTTTTTTTCTACTTAGATTTCTCATTGTCCCTCGTTTTATGATCATTTTCATAACTTATTTTCTTATTTGATCGATAACCAAGATTTTTTATCAATTTCCTCTACTGTCATTTTTGTTTGAAAATTCTAATTTTTTAGATTGTCTATTGACGCTCGCATGGTTAAGTTTTCGCTTGAATACCCGAGAATCATATCACCTGCTGTTTTGACGCTTGTTTTCAGAAAATTTATTGTCATACTTTTTGTTTCTTTTCTGGTGTTGAAGTCTAGCCAGTCGCTTAGGACAATTATCTCCTACATGATTTGTCAATTCCTTGCATTTAAAGCATTCTTTGAGGTCTGCAGTCGGCAGTTATGTCTCCAAAACAAGAACAGTTATAACACTTAGTGTTTAGCAGATTCATGCCTGTGGCCATTGCTTTCGTTCTATTGCTCACCGCCGTTCCGTTCATTTGCAGTTTGATACTTTCCAGCTGTGAAATATACATTTTTAATCTTTCACAAGATAAACTATTATCAGTCGTCCTTCTAAACATAAAATAAATATTTTGAATTTAAGGCAAATTTGCCACGACCACATTATAAAATGTGTCTCTTTTATAGTCATCAGATAATTCCTTTACATTAGGTGGATTGTTATAGCTTTTGACGACTTTATCAAATCTATCAATAAACGCGTTCGTCTTTCCTTTGTTATGACAGTATTGTAGATTGTACAATTTTTTTTAAAGTAGAATTTAAATTTTTCTCTCGCAATTTAATTTATCAAGCAAGTTTATGGGATCTTCGATATTAACTATTTTTGTGATAGCTTCGATCAATCTAATTTATTATTATGTCCCGAACCCAAAACTTATGATTTTCCATTTGAGCTCCAATCAATTTTTCGTTCGCTCTGCTAGATTTATCAATAATATATCGTTCGCTTGCGTTCCGAAGTTAATAAATCCATAAAATGATCCATTTTCACATTTCCGATAAATTCATATTTACGTTGTACGCCTTTGCTCATTAGACTGAATTTCAAAGTTTTTTTTAATTCTTGTGGTAAACCAGAATTATTAAAATAACTATCGTTTTCTTTTCCCGTTATAATTTTTAATTCATTTCTTACAATGCTAGATATTTCCGATTTGTCGATCTTATCACTTTGAATTTCAGTGGAATTAATGCAATCTCGACCATATTTATTTCGTTCACTCGTCTCGCTGTAGATGTCTACCGTTTCTGTTGAATGTGCGTTTTCATTCTGTCTCACCTATTTCTCGATATTATGCATTACATCAAGAAATTTGTCGTTTTCGTCTTTGGTTTGTCTTACTCCAATTTCCACGTCTCCTCGAACTCAGTCCATTATTTTATTGTCTCTCTTAGACAGCGAAATTTTAATCTTGTCTTGTTGTTTTTCGATCCTTTCCACTCGTCCTGACATTTCTGACAGTTGTTTTTAAATTTCTGTAATACAATCTTTAAGAGCAGGCCGGAGCAGATTCGATACCGATCGAGAATCGGAAATCCGTTGTTCAATTTTCTCCTTCCATACGTAATGGAATGCATTAAAATTTTAAATACATTCACGAAATTAATTTCTTTATTGCGCTCGCCAAAAATGATTGAAGAAAATTTAAAAAAATAAAAAATTTTTTACGACAGCTGTTTATTAAACTCTAAGTACGGTTATTTACTTTTGGTTTAAAATGTGGTTAATTTTATGAAAAAAACATCTATTATCCAATCATGTATGTATACAAAATTGCGCTCGATAACAATTTATTTTAAAAACAGTATAATTATTTTATTTATGATAAAATAACATTTTCACTTCACGGTTGGTAATCGAAACTGCTCCGGCTTACTCTTATAAGATTTTGAAGTCCATTGTTATTGTCAATTCCAATATGTTGTTAACGAATATCTTTTTATTATTAATATTTAATTCAAATTGAAATTGCAGTTCTCAATAGATTTGATCTAGGGTTTATTTGCCAAGGAGGACAAAATATTAGCATCGTTCGATTTTCTTGCACTCGCTAACTTCTAGTTAGCCTCTTTCTCTTCACTCGCCTTTTGCTCTCCCTCGGTCGCCTAAGCTGCGCAGTTTTCATTCGCCTCAGATTTAAATTTAATTATATTTTTGGCCTTTTCTGGATGCTGGCCATAAGGCATCAGTAATCATCCTTTTTTCTTAATTTCTTTGATTTTATTGTTTAACAACATCATCTGCCGATCCAATATGCATGCACTTTCTGCAATTAGAATTTTATGTTAATTTTAAATCTTGACAAACCAAACTCAAATTTTATCCTGATTATAAAATAAATTTTGGCTATTTCAATTTAAATTTTATAAACTTGAAACACCAAACACAAGTCGAATCCAGCGCATTATTCAATTCCTGTGTGATAGCTGAACACAAGTTTAACCATACTGAAATAAAAAAAAGAAAATTTTTTTGTATTAACGATGGCTGATTCTACTTGATTGTTGTCAAAGACAGTTCGATTTTTTACGTAGAGAACCGATACTTTTGTCGATTATTTTTCGACTACGCAAGATTTCTAATAATGACACTAACGCACTTTTTACCTGAAGAAGGTTTTGCATCGAGAAATGTCATGCAAATCGCAATAAAAAATATGATGCTTACTTGGGCTACACGGTGGCGCTCATGCTTGTCGAATGTTCATAAGCGCACGAAAAATGCAAACTGCTTTATGTTTCATCGTGCATTCTGCTTCGCGTTTTACAAAGCATATATCACGATTTGTTGTGCATGCACGAGCTAACGTAAAGAAAGGCAGGTGCGTTTTTAATACATGTTATTTATTTGTTAGTAATTTTAAAAATTTATATAATATGTATCGTTTTATAAAGATATATTTTTCATTATTTTCTATATAAAAAAAATTTCGTTTTAATTTTAATTTAATGACAAAAAGATAATCTGTTACATGCAAAATAATATATTATTCTGCATATAACAGATTATTTAATAATTCTATTTAATTCAAAAGCTGGAGCGTTACAAAACTTGCGCTTTTCAGCTAAAATTCTATTTTTGCTTTGTGTATTTGAAAATTTTCATAAACTGCTATTTAATTGAAAAATAATTTTGATTAATTAAATAAATGTTTTTAATATTAAATGTTTCTTAAGGAAATTTTCCCAATAAGGTGAGCGCAATCCGATTTTGGTGCCTGTTTTGAGTGAGCAAAATACCACATTCCCCGCTTGGTGAGGGAATATGGTATTTTGCTCACTCAAAACAGGCACCGAAAATCAGTTTTTGCTCACCGCGTTGGGAAAAATATATTAAACAAATAAATTTTTTTCTGTTAAACGGTTATTTTGAAACAAATATTATGTATTGTTTTACTATACATTAATATATTACTAGCCAGAAATACCTCGCTCGCTATTGCTCACTCGGTTCTATTTTTAATATACTTATATAAAATATATTTTATACCACTCTAACCTCAAAATCATAACTTTAATATGATTATTCATCTATCGTGGTATAAAATACATTATGGAACGGGTGTGTAAAGGCTTTATTTACCCGTTGCATAATGTACTATTATAAATAAAATACATAGAATTTTTCTATTTATAGGTATTTTTAATATTTCATTTATAAGCTTTCTTTTTTGATTTATAGATATTTCTTAAATATTGTAAAAATATTACGAAATACTTATAAAGATAAGAATTTGCAAATGATCAATTGATCAATTATATTTTTTTTAAAAGTTTTAATAAAACAAAACAAATATTTTATATTATCTGAATTCCTAAATTTTTATGTTATTTACCTTTGATAAGTTTTGTTACTATTTAACGCTTGCTCGGTTTTTTTAAACATGGATAAAAAATTTATTATTAATAATCAATAGTAATTGTTTGTCATATGTTTAATATTATTTTTAATGATTTAAAAACAACGTGTTTATAATTTAGATGTATATAATTTATAAATTTTTTAATATTCATTTTATTTTATTTAAACTACTTAAGATCTATAAAATTGTTTATTAAATATAACTTCTTATACGTAATCAATTCATATATGTAACAAACTTTTTTTAAGGAGATGTAAAACGGACACTACACCTGTACTTACAGATTTTAACTTCCTTTTCATTTTATTGCTGAATTTCCAGAAAAGAAATGCATTAGCTTGTAGTATGTACCATGATGATTATTTAGTTAAATTTTCAAATAAATTCATTTATTAGTAATCGAGAATTTTGGGTTACAAAATTATTTATTAAAATTTTTCGATTTTGTACAGCAATCCAAATATCTTAAAAACTAATGAATGAATTTATTTGAAAATTTAACTGAATAATCTTTATGGTACATACTACAAGCTAATGCATTTTTTTACTGGAAATTTTGCAATAAAATAAAAAGATAGTCAATATTTACGAGTACAGGTATAGTGTCCATTTCACATCCCCTTAAAATATAAACATAGCATCATTGCAGATAAGTATAGAAACTTTTGAAAAAAAACTTGAGAAAAACTTCTATCCAACAATATTTGCTTGCTTCTCATTGCTATGATAAAACACAAAAAATAAGTGCATAAAAATTTTATAAAACTAATACATCAGATTATTAAATATTGCACTCTTAATTAAATAAAAATATTTTATTAAATGTGCAATATTTGAGCATTTGATATTTTTGTTTAAGGGTAGGCCGGAGCAGATTAATTACCAACTGAGAAGAAAAAATGTTATTTTATCATAAATAAAATAATTATACTGTTTTCAAAAGAAATTGTTATCGAGCGCAATTTTTTATACATACGATTGTATAATACATGTTTTTTTCATAAAATTAACCACATTTTAAACCAAAAGTAAATAACCGTACTTAGAGTTTAATAAGCGGCTGTAGTATAAAATTTTTAATTTTTAAAAAATTTTCTTTAATTATTTTTGGCAAACTCAATAGAGAAAAAAATTCCGTGAATGCATTTAAAATTTTAATGCATTCTATTACGTATGGTAGGAGAAAATTAAACAACAGATTTTTGATTCTCGGTCGGTAACAAATCTGCTCCGGCCTACTTTTAATGTTATACTTTGTTGTAGCTATTTTTTGTCGTTCAGATATGTGTTAAGGTATGAGGTTAACGTAACCTCTTGAGGTTAAGTAGAGGTCCAAGTATGACTTCTTAAAAATCTCTATAGTTTAGTGGTAAAACAAAACAAACAAAAGGCATACCCTAGGTAACTTTGAACAAGGGATTCAATGGTAACTTTGGATTTGACCTTCAACTTTGTTTTCAAGGTTATTTCAAGATCAAGCAAATTATTTCAAACGACTATTTTATAGATAGTCCTTCTGGCCTACTAGTGGAAAATTTTAATTTATTTCTGAGTAATAAATGTTCAAAAATTTCGAAAAAGGATTTTTAAAAATACAAAAACAATGTTAATCTTTGTTGCAAATAGAATAAAAAGCAGTTTGAAGATCTGTTATTAATTTATTTTATTTTTGAAAGAAAAAAAAATTTGTTTGAAAAGGGAGCAACCTTTACAAATTACGTTTTCTCCTCTTTCATGGGCTGTAAAGCTAATTGTTTATTAAAAATTCGAAATTATTTGAAAGGCATCTGAAAAAAGTGTAAATTTAAAAATAAAATAGAAATGCTTGTACAAATGTATTTTCAAATAAAAAATTTTTATCATTTAGATTTCAATATTTTATTTGCTCTTGATTTTTAATAATTGTAAGTTGGAACCATATTTTTTTGTTGTCATAGTTTCGTCATTAAAAAAACTGTTGAAATAAAAAAATTACTATATCACTAAAAAAGAACAAATAGTGTTTTGTGGTTGAACTAATTCGAGAAATTCGTAAAATATTTTTCATTTCTTCCTTTTCTTGTTAGTTACAATAGCTACATTACATTTTTTCTCAAAACTTTTAAAATGCTTCGTTTGTTCGAAAGAGATCGAATATCTCTTCTAATGATGAGGGGTTGGGGTGATCTGCAAAGGTCGTATACTTTGCAGATATAATGTAGTTAACATTTTTAATGCAGCATTTCGAAACAGCGATGGCAACACTTTTTTTTCTAAATCCACAGTTTCAAAGACCTTAAGACGTTTTGAAGAAACGGGGTCTATTAAAAATCGTGCTGTTACTGGAAAACCATAAACAACAGCAAGTGAAGAAAAATCTTCGAATGTTTTACTGTCTTTTGTGGAAAATCCACATGAATCATCTCGATCAGTAGCTTTGCAACAGGACATCGATAAAAAATCTGTTCTTAAAATTTAAAAGGTAAACAAATTTCATCCTTACAAAATAAAACTTGTGCATGAATGAAATAAGGATGATCCTGATCGCTGGATTGATTTTTGTGAGACGATGATGGAAATGATAACTGGAAATCCAATATTTTTACAAATTATTGTTTTTTCATATATAGCGACATTTCAATTAAATGGCGAAGTCAATCGTCATAACTTTAAATATTGGTCCGATACAAACCTCATTGGATGAGAGAAAGTCACACACAATATCCTCAAAAATTGAATGTGTGGGCAGCAATGGTAGGTAATACAATAATAGGTCCCTTTTTTATCGAAGAAAATTTGAACGCTGAAAGTTATGAACAACTTTTGCGAAATAAGATTGTTCTAGCTATCCGGGCCTTAAGAGGAGATGATTTTAAAAATACATGGTTTCAGCAAGGTAGCGCTCCAGCTCATTACGGTGTCAATGTCAGACAATACCTGAATGAGACATTTTTTCAAGAAATGGATAGGTAGAAGAGGTACAGTAGAGTGAGCTCCAGACTCAACACCTTTTGACTACTTTTTTTGAAGGTATTTAAAAGATCGGGTATGCACAAATAATCCAGAAAATCTTGAAGAATTAAGACTTAGAATAGTTCAAGAAATTAATAGCATTTCACGACGGATGATCCAAGATGCAATTGAATTATTTTACAATAGGATTGGTTACTGTCAGGAAGAAAATGGAGAACAATTTGAACATCTGTTGTAAATTCATTCACGTGAGAGGCAAGAGAAACTCACTGTAAAAAAGCGCCCCGAAGTAAGAGGCAATGGGAACTCACTGTAAAAAAGCACCTCGGAGTGAGAGGCAAGGGGAACTCACTGTTGAAAAGATCCCCGGAGTGAGAGGCAAGAGGAACTCACTGTAAAAAAGCACCCCGAAGGGAACAGATTCCTTCTACGTCCACGTTGCTCTACCTGGGTAGCGCTAAAAGGAGGATTAAGGATTATGCTATCTCCAGACTTGGATTGTTTCCACACGTACAATTTCCCGATCTTTTCGGGTACAGCGTCAAAAATAGGGGTTCAAAAATTAAATTAACCTTGAAATAACTTTGAAAATGAGGCTCCAAGTAAAATTAGAGGTCACTGTTGGATTCCTCATTGAAAGTTACCTATGGTACGCCTTTTGTTTGTTTTGTTTTACCACTAAACTAGAAAGATTTTCAAGAAGTTATATCTTAAGAAGGGGCCGAACTATCTGTCTTTGTCTAATAGCGTTTTTCATCATTTATGTACACACTATCCTGTATAATAAGAAAAAAATAGCAGCCCCCGCTAGATATTAGTATAATAAGTAAATTTTGTAATAACAACCAAATTTTTTCACTGCGTAGTTTTTGAATAATTAGAGACCTACCAAAAAAAAGATAGGTTATATTCTAGATTGCTAGTAGATCTCTAATTAGTCAAAAACTATGCGGTAAAAAATTTGATTGTTATTACAAAATTTACTAATTATACTAATATCTAGCGGGGGCTGCTATTTTTTTCCTTGTTATACCGGATAGTGTTTACATAAATGATGAAAAACGCTATTAGACAAAGACAGATAGTTCGGCCCCTTCTTAACACATATCCGAACGTAAAATTTTCCGCTCTACTCGATGACGGGATGGAAGGTAGGGGTTCCCATTTGAAAAATGAGGTTGACCTTGTAATAACCTTGAAAATGAGGTTCAAGGTCAAATCCAAGGTCACCATCGGATTCCTTGTTCAAAATTACTTAGGGCATGCTCTTTGTTTGTTTTGTTTTACTATAAAAGTCGCAAAATTTCCAGGGGTTCCTATACTTTTTCCTCACCCTGTATATAAATTTATTACATTTATCAAGTTTATATTTTGTAAAATTTATTTGTATACGTCTGAAAAGTTTTAATTAGTAAAGTAAATTAATTTTCAGTAAATCTTAATTTTAAATCAATAAATGCAAATATGACATAGAAGAAAGTAGTCTTTGCAAAAATTTATATAAAGAGTATATTGGATTAGGAGAAGTGTCCAATATTTCAAATGCGTAAGTTTTATAAATAAACTATTATTCAATTTTTCTATTTTTACTAAATCATTGTTGAAGCTTAAGTAAATTCTATTGATAATAGAATTAACAAATTTATTTTAATGAATATTGATAAATGTCGATGTATTGGTACATGGTACATATAAGATAACGTCGTTAGATTTTTGGAAGGCTAGGGTACACTAAAGCGTTTTTTTCGGGATTTTAAGAAGGGGCCGAACTATCTGTCTTTGTCTAATAACGTTTTTCATCATTTATGTAAACACTATCCGGTATAACAAGAAAAAAATAGCAGCCCCCGCTAGATATTAGTATAATAAGTAAATTTTGTAATAACAACCAAATTTTTTCACTGCGTAGTTTTTGAATAATTAGAGACCTACCAAAAGAAGATAGGTTATATTCTAGATTGCTAGTAGGTCTCTAATTAGTCAAAAACTATGCGGTAAAAAATTTGGTTGTTATTACAAAATTTACTAATTATACTAATATCTAACGGGGGCTGCTATTTTTTTCTTGTTATACCGGATAGTGTTTACATAAATGATGAAAAACGCTATTAGACAAAGACAGATAGTTCGGCCCCTTCTTAACATGTAGTTTTATAGCGAAACGAACTTTCGCCGCACTCACTTGAGATACACAGTTTATTTAACAAATAGATATTATTCAAATTTTTTAAATAGCTTAAAAAAAATTTTAAGAAAGTATAAATATTAAAAAAATAGGCATTAAGTATCTGTAAGAGTTGTAATAAATAATTTTGTAGAGGCGTATAATGAAATTTCACTTTTTAGACACCATGACCAAAGACATGTGGCAACACTGTAAAAGTAAGATAGATGCGATGACATGTGCGTTTTTTAAATTTGGATAGTGTAATCCATATGGAATATTAGAGCAAATACTATCTACAAATTGAAAACGTTATTTATGCATAAAAGGCTAAGGTGATAATTAGAATAATTAAATATTAATGTTCAAATACAAGGAGTATACCTACAGGTATATAAAGAATTTGACCGAATGAGCAACATCTAAAACTATTACTATCGTGTAAAGCATGGAAAAATATGTGATTTTAAAGACAAATTTGTCATTTTAACCCTGGAAAAGGTAAAGAAATTTGGTTTTAAAGAATTCATGTGTTTTTACTAGATTTATTATTAAAAAACAAAAAAAAAATAAAGTATACACGATTATAATTAGACGAATTAAAGTTTAAAAGTTAGATAAATTAAACGGCTATTGATTACAACAATCCAACTTTCAGAGCTACCGTTGACTATTCATATTCAGGGGTTAAGCTGTCAAGGGGCAAATCATCCCCCTGCTGCCACACTCCTATTTCGAGATATAAGCACGTTTTTCTTGAATCGAAAAAAATATTAAACCGAAGATTAATGTAAATAACCTTAATTAATGAAGTGATTAATTCAGAGCTGCCACCCTGATAAACTAGAAAAATGATTTTTGATAGTAAATCGTTAATAGAAGTATCTTGTATGAAGATAAATATTATACTAGGAAGGTTTTTGCACGTTTTTAATTAGATCAATCGGAGCTTACTAGTAAGTTAAACCTAACGACTATCAAAAATCATTTTTTGTATGAAGGTAAATATTAAACTAGAAAGGTCTTTGCACGTTTTTAACTAGATCAATCGATGCTTACTACTAAGTAAAACCTAACGACTATCGATTAAGGCACTCGTAATTTCAGAGCCACCCCTGTCTATTCGTATTTAGGGGTTAAACTGTTAAGGTGTAAATCATCCCCCTGCTGTCAAACTCCTATTTCGACATTTTAGCACGTTTTTCTCAAATCAAAAAAAATATTAAAACAAAAAATAATGGAAACAGCTTAAAATAATGTAGAGATTTATTCAGAGCTACCACCCTTATAAGCTAGAAGAATAATTTCTTATAGTAAATCGTAAATAGAAGTTTTTTGGATAAAAGTAAATATTATACTGAAAAGGTCTTTGCACGTTTTTAATTGGATCAATCGGAGCTTACTAGTAAGTTAAACATAACCACTATCGATTAAGACACTTGCACATTCAGAGCCACCCTTGACTATACGTATTCAGGGGTTAAACTGTTAAGGGGTGAATCATCCTCCTGCTGCCATACTCCTATTTCGACATTTTAGCACGTTTTTCATAAATCAAAAATAATATTAAAACAGAGAATATTGTTAATAGCTTTAAATAATGAAGAGATTAATTCAGAGTTGCCACCCTGATAAGCTAGAAGAATGATTTCTGATAGTAAAACGTAAATAGAAGTTTTTTGTATGAAGGTAAATATTATACTAGAAAGGTATTTGCACATTCTTAATTGGATTAATCATAACTTACTAGTAAGTTGAACCTAACTACTATCAATTAAAACACTCGTACATTCAGAGCCACCCTTGACTATTCGTATTCAGGGGTTAAACTGTCAAGGAAATAATCATCCCCCTGCTGCCACACTCCTATTTAAACATATCAGCACGTTGTTCTTGGATAAAAAATAATATTTAAACAGAAGATAATGTAAACTACTTAAAATAATGAAGAGATTTAATCAGAGCTACCACTCTGGTAAGCTAGGAGAATGATTTCTGATAGTAAATCTTAAATAGAAGTTTTTTGTATGAAGGTGAATATTATGCTAGAAAGGTCTTTGTACGTTTTTAATTGGATCCATCGGGACTTACCAGTAAGTTAAACATAACCACTATCGATTAAGACACCCGTACTTTCAGAGTCACCCTTGACTATTCATATTTAGGGGTTAAACTGTTAAGGGGCAAATCATTACCCCGCTGTCACACTCCTATTTTAACATATTAGCACGTTTTTCTTAAATCGAAAAAAATATAAAACCGAAGATCAATGTAAATAGCTTTAATTAGTGAATGGATTAATTCAGTGCTGCTACCCTGACAAGCTATAAAAATCATTTTTTATAGTAAATCGTAAATAGTAGTTTGGTGTATGAATGTAAATATTATAGTAGAAAGGTCTTTGCACGTTTTTAATTGGGTGAATAGAAGCTTACTTGTAAATTAATCTCAACGACTATCTCAACGACTGCTCCTCTCTCTGCATGACCCGGAACCACGAACGATGACGTGACGGAGCACACTTCCATCTTTTTTTTTGTATTCTTATTTTTAATTTTTTTTCAGTATTTTTTTGGTAATTTTTTTGGTAATTTTAGAATTTTTTTTTTATGATAATTATTTATTTTTTTCTAATATTTTTATTCCTTTTTAAAATCCTTTCCTCATTTTTTAATTTGCTTCGTACCTGCGATATTTACATTTTTCATAATCAACTGTTCTATTTCATTATTTGATAAATTATCATTTTATTTTTTTAGTATTATTTACTGTGCGTCAGAATTATCTGATTGTATTACAATTACATTTTCAAAAAAATTGTTTGAAAATTGAGCAGGTTTTTTCAAATCCGGTAAATTTTTACCATATACTCCTAAAAACCAGATGATAGACATCAAATGAGCGCAACATCTTACGGTTCTGGTACCATTTTCGCATTGACAGTGATATTCAACAATCGAATCTTCACCTTATAAGCATTGGTCGATCAATAAAAAAGCGTAGTGACGAGTAGTCTTTGAATGCCGTGACAGCAGATGAATAAGTATTAATAACGGATGCAGAACATCAATATTATACTTCATTTAGTTCAGGTCTTGTTGTTCATGACAAACTTGAAATTTGTATCTTCCAGTTTTATTAATGTGCTCTCCATAATAAGATACAGCTTGCTCTATCCTGTTATCTGGTAGCTGCCGAGAGCAATATGATAAAGATCATTTTCTGTTAAGGTTGGAAAGTTTAGCAAGCTGTCTGCATCCATAGTAGAGTAAACTTTTCTTTTTCTTAGCAATCCCTCCGTATTAATTAATTTCAAAAGTTTATTCTCTTTATTGCGATTCCGTTTCATTTTTTCAGCAATGAAATCATATTCTTCTTTATCAGATTCTATCTTTATTAGATACGCATTATAGATAGCGCAAGCTATTCGAAAGTCTTCAAGCAAATGCGGCAGACTTTTGCTAAACCAAACTTTGTCAAAATACCGAAATTTGAATTTCAAGATTCCATTTATTATTTCAACAATAAATCTTAATTTTGTTACAAATCTCGTATTACTTCCCTGATTGCACAACTTTTTCAATTCTTGTGCAATTCTGCTGCAATTTCTCTGCCCGTCAGCAAAACTACAGCAGATCCTAACTAACATGCTTCCCATTTCAACTATATTTTTGCGCTAAGATGATTGCATCAGGTTCTAAGCATCATAATTACGTTAGACATACGCAAGCTTTAGTGCACTTACAAGAAGATTTCCAACTGCACTGGAACTTTCAGCAGAATTGCGACGAAATTGCATTGGAGCACGTACGTGAGACACTGAGCAGCAGAAATAGATTGACTTGTGCAATTAAGCATGCTTAATCTAAATGATTTGATCACGAGTTCGGACGTCAGAATAACAATCATGCATGACATCTTTAGCAGATTAATTGCAACGTACTTGCCTTTCATAAGTATACTGCAATTCTGCTGTAAGCATCCGTGCATCACACGATGTTCCTGGCTGCACTTTGTCTGCTGTAAGTATACATCAATTCTGCTGCGAAGTGTCAGCTGCACGACGCCTTTCATAAGTATATTGCAATACTGCTGCAAGCATCCGTACATTAAATATTTCTCTAGACTGCACTTCGTCTGCCGTAAGTCTGCTGGACATCTGTTGCAAGTACCTGATGCAATGATTTGACTGCATAACTCTAATAGATTTGGGAAGCATGTTATATAAGATCTGCGCACTGATACTTGCGTCAGATTGTGCTACCAGGGTTGCTTCTTTTGTTGATAATTGTTTTTCATTTTTGTGAATGAATGATGGCATTTTCGTAATAAAACCTTCTGCTTTGAGTTTGGGAATCACATCTCTGAATTTCCTATCAAGAATGAAAATACCGCCGGGAATATACAACTGTTTAAACGATTCTGTATTCATTAAATCGCCTAAAATCTTTGCATCTGAATAATTAGCTGAATACAGGCCATAAACATCGACGATTGTACCATTAATGGTAACTACTATCATAGGTTTTGTTAAACCCCTGCGTTTGTGAAAGCTAAATGATAATTTTTGAAAACAATAGTTTGTACTCTTTTGTACATATACATAGGTGCCATCCCAAACAGTTATTGAGACGTCTTCGTGGTTTCAATTGGATTTTGGTTTTGCACAAGCTTTTTTCGATCTTGATTGGTTACACCGAGATATAATGGTACAAAATATTTGGTTAAAGCTTGTCTTATTAACTGCAAATAACGCTCAGTTGTAGACTTTGAAACATTCAGTATTGTAGATAGCATTTTATTTGTATACCCATGTTTTAATTTCCAGAGATACAATTCCAGAGCGAATAACTTTTTTCGATTAATTTTGACTTTATCTATATGAATTAACATTTCTTGAAAGTTGTTTTTATCAAGTCCGGTTTGAGCTAGTCGTGTTTCAGGGATTTCATCGAAATACGAATCACTTAACGAGCTCAAGTTTTGATTTTGTCGTAAGTGATTCAAATAAAAAGTAACGTCATCAGATGTTAATGCTGATGTTTTATTTTGAGCAATTAATGTTTTAATTTCTAGTTCGACCAAATTATCACTATCTATAAAATACTTGTTACAGCAGCGTAAATTATTTGGAACGTATAGGCCTCTAATTATGAATATTTGTATCCGTGCGTTATTTGAAATTTTTTTAAGTTTTGTAGGTTTGATGCATCTGAAAATACATCCATGGGAGGAGTTAAGTGTTGCTTCTATATCTACTGTAATGAATTTATTTCTCTCCCTTTGCAAACAATCAATTGATTTAGATCCCGCAATTTCGTTTGTAATTAATACATCTTCATTTGTATCCATATTTTTGTTTAATTCTGTATCTTGATTTGAATAAAAATTTTGACGAACTTCTGACTTTGCATAATCAGCATTTACTATGCCTTCTTCCATATCAGTAGCTCTTCAACTGTTGGACGTTTTGTTTTTAATTTTGTGCATTTGGAAATAACAAGATCTGCAAAAAAAATCTGAAATAATATATGTCCTTTTGCTTTTATTAGTTAAACTTGTACCACATTTGCACATTCAATTTTTTTTTTTTTTTATTACATCGTGAATCTGAATCATTTATTGTTGTTGATTTTTTATCAGCACTTGACTCTAACCTATCATCATTTGAAATATTTGTGTTTGCTATTTCCATCATTTCAATTTCCGGTTCATCCAACATTAATTCCTCTTTTACTTTGTCAACAAAACACAATTATATTACACAGGATTAAGTTTGTTTAAAGAAGATTATCTCTTAAAATATTTTAAAGATGAGTAAATATGACATCTTTAAGCAAGATTTTAATGTTCAAAATATTGCAGAAGCATTATTTAATAACACATCAAATGTTTATTTAAAAACGCGAGATTTGGAAATGTTTGAAAAGTTACAAATATCAAAAATATATAATTCGAAGGATTCAGTTTGTATTGACGTGTGTTCTTATATCACTAAAAAAAACTACACCATAAAACAATAAAGAAATATGTCAAGAAGTCCTATGATACATACAGGAAAAAATTCAAAGCTATTAAAGAACATTACATTAAATTATTAAATGATGCACACGATCATTTCAAAATAAAAAATAGCAATAAAAGCATTCTTGATTCGAAAACCACGATTCATTTTCTACCTGAAATACAAAAAACTAATAATTGTCATGAAAATGTGCAACAAACTATCAAATTACAGCAAGTTTATACTAATGATTCAAAGTTGTCTATTCAATCAAAAGATTCAGAAAATCCTAAAACTCATAATGAGCTAATACACATAGAGAATGAAAAAATCACTAACCAATGCGAATCTCAATCAGAAAACGTTATTTATTTGTTCGATGATGAATTGCAATATCCATCAAATTATCCACATATATTCAAGTATATAGGTGGTATTAAAATAAGCAAAAGAAGTTTTAAAACGCTGTATCCTTCTAAACTTATTGATGATAATATTATAAACTCCTTTTTTATGGTAATGAGCTCTGAAGCTAAAAGACGAGGTCGTGAAGTTTTAGCCTTAACGGCATGTCGGAGCTGCAGCAATTGAGTTTTGCTTTTTTTATTTCATCAATATCTTTTTAAATTCATAAATTAAACAAATATAATGACTTGTCCGCACTAAAGCTATATTAGTACAATAATTTTTGTTAAAATAAAAAATCATTTGGACTTGTTATTTTTTTATGAGCTTTGATTGGAAATTAGATATTAAACTCGACGAACCTAACCTTAAAATACGATACATTGAAAGTTTTTATTATAACTTTGTATGTATAATATTTTGGTGGATTTCTTGGGTTGTCCGCACTAGAGTTTAATCTTACAAATTTTTTCTTTGTAGTAAAAAAACTCGATTAAACGCATCGTTTATTCATAAGTTAGGATTGGAAATATTATTAGAAGGCGGACAGCTTCGTCATGCTCTTAAAAACATTTTTGGTATCAAATATGTTGAGTAAAGGATCAGCAAGCCTTGGATACAGGAAATGGGCAATAAGATCCAATATGTGAAAGCGTCATGCGTGGATTTTTCCTGTCTATCAAGAAGAACCTTTTCGTCATTGGTCACTATTTGTTGTTTTATTAAAGTATAAGACAATAATCCATCTTGATTCCCTTCACAAATCTCTATCCAAAGAGTGGATTGAACGTTTGTGCTCATTTATGGACGCATATGGAAATGATGATAAAGAAAAATGGAGCGACTGGTCTCTCTTTATTCCTCGTGATATTCCAAAACAATATGAAAAAAACAACATCAGGAAATAACTGTAGTGTACATATTTGCTTATGGGTATACATCCTTTGCACAGGAAAATCGAAAACGTTTCTAGAAACACAAATGAATAATGCAAGAAGAGGAATTTCGAAAATTCTAGCTGAAGCTGAAATGAAGAAAGAGATTCAACAAAAGAAGATAAAACTACGTTCTGAGATTTTAGAGAATTATAATTCAAAAATACCGATTAAAACATTTGATGAAATTAATGTTTACAATATAACATATCACCGCTTTCATACACGTCTACTATCGACTTCATGGCACCAGCATCAACAATAAAAAAGTAGAGATAAGTACGCAAAATACATTTTCAAATATATATATATATATATATATATATATATATATATATAAATAGACACAAAAAAATATTTAAAAAAAGAAAAAACTAAAAAAAATTGATGAGACATTAAAAAAAGTTAATAAAAAAATATATAAAATGAAGAAAAATACAAAATAATGTGGAACCGAGCTTCGCCACGTCCTCGTTCGTGGTTCTGGGTTAAGCAGAGAGCGGAGCAAAATTTTTGAATTAAAAGTAAAATAATAATCGGATGCTATTAGTTAGTAATATTATAAAGTAATATAATGAAAATCAATAGTCCTTAAGTTAATATTAATATTAATATTCAATTTATCCAGATAAAAACGTGTAAGGACTATTGATTGTTGATTGATATTGATTGATTATTGTTTATTGATTGTAAAATTAATGTTTATCAATACAACTGCTGCTTCTAATATCCCAAATGATATCACTTTTTTAGCTAATTAGAGCACCGGCTCTAAAACCCAATTCACTAAACATCAAACTTTGTATTAATCTTTCTTTTTTATTGATTTAAGAAAAACGTGCTGACATATTGAAATGGAAATAAGACAAAGAGGAGATGATTTACTTTCGACCGTCAGACTTGATCCTCGGAAATAAATAATTGAAGGCTGCTCTGAAAGTTAGATTCTTTGAATCGAGAATTGTTAACCTCAACTTACTAATTAAGAGAAGGCCGAACTATCTGTCTTTGTCTAATAGCGTTTTTCATTATTTATATAAACACCATCAGTTGTAGCGAGAAAAAAATAGTAGCCCCCGCTAGATATTAGTATGATAAGTAAATTTTGTACTAACAAGAAAATCATTTTATCGTGTAGTTTTTGAATGATATGAGACCTACTAACAAACGAGAATATAACCTATCTTTTTTGGTAGGTCTCATATTATTCAAAAACTACACGATAAAATAATTTGATTGTTATTACAAAATTTACTTATAATACTAATATCTAGCGGAAGCTACTATTTTTTTCTCACTACAACAGATGGTGTTTATATAAATGATGAAAAACGCTATTAGACAAAGATAGATAGTTCGGTCCCCTGTTAACTTCGATTGATCCAATTAAAAACAAGTGCAAAGACCATTCTACTATAATATTTACATTCATACACTAAACTCCTATTTACAATTGACTATCAAAAATCATTTTTCTAGCTTATCAGAGTGGCAGCTCTGAATCAATCTCTTCATTAATTAAAGCTATTTACATTATTCTTCGTCTTAATATTTTTTTTATTCAAGAAAACCAGGCTAATATGTTGAAATAGGAGTGTAACAGCGGGGGGATGATTTGCCCCTTTACGGTTCAACCCCTGAATATGAATAGTTAAGGGTGGTTTTTAAAGTTGGATTGTTGTAATCAATAGCCGTTTAATTTATCTAACTTTTAAACTTTGATTCGTCTAATTATACTAGTGTATACTTTATTTTTTTCTTGTTTCTTAAAAATAAATCTAGTAAAAAAGCATAAATTCTTTAAAACCAAGTTTCTTTACCTTCTCCAGGGTTAAAATGACAAATTTTCCTTTTAAATCACATATTTTTCCATGCTGTACACGATAGTAATGGTCTCATACGTTGCCCATGCACTCAAATTCTTTATATACCTGTGGGTATACTCCTTTAATAAAATACTTCAACATTTTTTGTAACTTCCTTATTGCCGTTTTTTTATCATTTTTTAAAACCTCTACCAAACCTGTAAATTTATTAGTGCGGTGAACATAAAAAATCTTATTGTAGGTAATATTTGCATTTATCATTTTTTTTCAAATATCATATGATGTGATTACTTTGCATCAATATATGATATAATGATTATATTAATGCAATACCAAAAAACAACACACTGTCGAACGAACATGCAGGCAACAGCTGTAATGCTGCAATATTGCCAGATGTAATATTTATATCTAATGAGTCAAACGAGAACTACGGATAATCTGCTTTGACTTGTGTAGTAAGGATAGAACTCCCTTAGAAACGTAAATATGCAATATGTAAATATTAAATAATAAATTTAAAAAAAAATGTTCTTAATATTAAATATTAAATATTTCCATATGTAAATAGTGCAGTGCTAAACATTTTGCATTTGAATATATACAAAAAAAGGAATTCATTAAATGCTGTCACAAACAAAATATAAAACTATCAAATAATCGTACTAACCTAAAAATTTCAAAAAAATTAGCTACAGGATTTTCAGGAAATAGTATTCATTTTCGTAAAAATATTAGATCATATAACAATTCTTCAGCTTTTGCAAATTTTAGTGCAAATTTTGACAAATTAACAAACAAGGGACCACAAGTAACCAAAATTTGTGATCAAATAAACCACAATATTTATGCTTTGCATCCTAATAAAATGAAGTTCGAAAATATAGACAATTATATGTTCTCGATAGTGAATTAATAATTTTGCAACGGTGAAGCTCAGATACAAATTAAGACTTATTACTTGAATAAGATAGACTATCAAGACAAAGTAATCCTTATGCTAAAGCTTATTAAATGATGTATGAAATAGAAAAAGAAGAAATTGAACGGTGCGAAAAAATTTGCGTTCCACCAAAAACTGTAACTATCTCCATTCAACGCAATGAAAAATTAGACAAAAATCTATACATGTTATGAAGTTGCTATGATATATGTAGGAAAAGATGGTTTACCTCCAGTAGATCATGATTTCGTTATATCTTCAAAACACGATAAACCAGCTGGTATTCCATTAATTAGTAAACATGTCGATCTTATGACTTACCCACTTATTTATCCTAATGGAGGATACAAATGGATGCCCAATATGAGATGAAAATCAACTAAAAACAATTTTTCAAATCTGCAATTTTATAATTATAGATTTTCTGTAAGAGATAGATTTAATCTATATCTTCGTTTTGGTAAAATTTCTCAACAGGCAATAGTTGATGCATTTGTCAAAGTTAAAACTTATATTTTATAAAAAAAATCAAAATATTTTAAGAAACGATTGTTATAACGGGATAAGAACTTCAGAGAGCACTTGAAAGAAAGCACTTGAAAAGACATTACTATATGGGAATTCTCAAACATTAAATAATTCGCGCTATACAATTACATTGCACTATAAAAATTACAAAATAATTATATTTGACTGATTATAAAATATTGTTCAAAGTAAAGAAATAAATATCTATCCAATTAAATACTAACCAAGTGTATTCATTCGTCTGGCTGTAATCGCCCTATATCTACTAGCTGAATCAAGGAAAGACTATTACAATTATATTTCTATATATTTCTTTAAAAATTTAAGTATATTTAATCGTGACAACGATTCAAATCAATTAAGAGCAGGCCGGATTCACTGTCCTTGTCTAATTGAGATTTTTTTTATTTACTCAACTATTAATCGATGTATCTGCAAATTGGAAATTAAGCGCAATAGATATTATTATTACAAATATGTGTGGACAAGAAAAAAAAATCTACCGCTTTGTTTTTGAGCAAAGTAAGGAACACGAAGATATTATAAACATAAACTTTTACTTCGGCGTTTCTTACTTTTCTCAAAAACAAAGCAGTAGAATTTTTTTTTCTTGTGCATAGATGTTCATAATAATATCTATTGCGCTCAACCTTTAATTTGAAGATACACCGATTCATACTTAAGTAAATAACAAAAAACTAAATTTTTACTCGGTCGGTATCAGATTCTACTCCTAGGCCAGTCAATAGACCGAAAAAAAGTCTTATTTTGCCAAAATTAGTAACTGGCAACGACCTATGCAATCATTTAAAAGATAGTTCGTAGATGTTCACTTATATGTGTTGGACTAGCAACTATGATTTATTAATTAGTTATCAACAAATTAGTGCAAAAAAACGCGTTTTTTTTTTGTTTTTTGCTAATAAAACGAAAACCATTTGACGAATTACTATAGTGTCAATGGCAAAGTTTTTTTTTTTAATTTATAACTCTGTTGTTTATTAATATTAAGAGCTGAAAGAGTACCCCCCGTTAAGATAGGTAAAATGCCCTCCCTCATATATTTTAAAACTAATATTTTTTCTTGTTTTTATAGTAATTAAGATTAGGTTTTGTTATATTTATAGTTTCCTAACACATACCCTAACCTCAACATAACCTAAAAATCACTTTTTTTATAAAAATTTTTTTTTATCTGGAAGGATGAATGATATTAATCCCGCAAAAATCATATGACTAGGACTTAGTACTCTCTTTTACTGTGATTTTTTGCGAGTCCTAGAAAGCAGTTTTTCTAACCTAAAAATAACATTTAAATCATAAAATCTCCGTAACTTTGCTCTGGGAGGGGCTACAAGCAATTTTCTGGGCTTAAAATTTGTATTTTTAAAAAACAAATAAAGTTTATGATGACCAAAAATTCGATTCTGGCATGGCGCCATGGCGAAAAACTCGAAAAACCATTTTTTCATAGGTTTTCTGTCGGTTATTGGTCTCTAGCAACTCACAAATCATTTTTAAAGAAAAAAAAATAGCTTCATTGGATTCTACGTGAAAAAATAAATTGAAAATATGCATAATAACTTTAGGAATACTTGGATGCTGTTACAAAACAATTAAAAAAATAAAATAATTCTAAAATTATTACATAGCTACTTTGCATCGTTGCTGCATTTTATGTTTTTATGACCTTGGTCATCTCTTTAGAGTCTCAAAGCTACTATTCAATGTATCCATAGGCAAATTATGTACACTACACCCGAAAAACAGAGACAATTACTAGACAGATAACGTTAACTCCTATATGTACATATATATATATATATATGTGGAATAACTTGCTATCCCTCGTATATACATAAGGAATAGTGAGTTGTTCTTAGGAAACGCAAATTATTTTTATTATACATAGATAAAAAACCAATGTTTATCTATTCCTGTAACTATTCTTTTTAGTGTTCTTTTTTAGCTTGTAAGAGACCTAACATGTTTTCTGTCCTCCATAAATCACGAACTCGGTAGATTTGAACAATTAAATGATTCTAATTAGGTTCCAAATTCAAAAATTAAAAGATCATCATCTCTTTAGAGTCATAAAGCTACTATTCGATGTATTTACAGCCAAATTACGCCTATTGCACGCTAAAATAAGATTTTTAAACATAACTGAAGTAACGGTCGTATCATCTGTCTTTTTGTATTACAGTAGACTCTGGATACAAGAGAATCAACGGGCCTTCAGGAGAGAATTTTTTGAAAATTCTTTCATACAAAAAGTCCCCAACACGCTTGAGTCAAGAGTGATACCCACACCTACTGTTTTGTTGTGTGAGTTGCATCCAACATGCGTGTATATTCTGTCTCTCTCAGTTTCATAGTCGTGGGATAACGCAAATACTTAGGCTCACGCCCATATTTAGAAGAAAGAGCTCGAAATCTCTTATATCGCAATCTCTTGTATCGAGAGATCACTGAATCATTAGAGAGACAAAGACGGAATAAGGTTTTAGTAACAATATATATATATATTGTTACTAAAACCTTATTCCGTCTTTGTCTCTCTAATGATTCAGTGATCTCTCGATACAAGAGATTGCGATATAAAAGATTTCGAGCTCTTTCTTCTAAATATGGGCGTGAGCCTAAGTATTTGCGTTATCCCACGACTATGAAACTGAGAGAGAGACAGAATATACACGCATGTTGGATGCAACTCACACAACAAAACAGTAGGTGTGGGTATCACTCTTGACTCAAGCGTGTTGGGGACTTTTTGTATGAAAGAATTTTCAAAAAAATTCCTCTCCTGAAGGCCCGTTGATTCTCTTGTATCCAGAGTCTACTGTAATACAAAAAGACAGATGATACGACCGTTACTTCAGTTATGTTTAAAAATCTTATTTTAGCGTGCAATAGGCGTAATTTGGCTGTAAATACATCGAATAGTAGCTTTATGACTCTAAAGAGATGATGATCTTTTAATTTTTGAATTTGGAACCTAATTAGAATCATTTAATTGTTCAAATCTACCGAGTTCGTGATTTATGGAGGACAGAAAACATGTTAGGTCTCTTACAAGCTAAAAAAGAACACTAAAAAGAATAGTTACAGGAATAGATAAACATTGGTTTTTTATCTATGTATAATAAAAATAATTTGCGTTTCCTAAAAACAACTCACTATTCCTTATGTATATACGAGGGATAGCAAGTTATTCCACATATATATATATATATATATGTACATATAGGAGTTAACGTTATCTGTCTAGTAATTGTCTCTGTTTTTCGGGTGTAGTGTACATAATTTGCCTATGGATACATTGAATAGTAGCTTTGAGACTCTAAAGAGATGACCAAGGTCATAAAACATAAAATGCAGCAACGATGCAAAGTAGCTATGTAATAATTTTAGAATTATTTTATTTTTTTAATTGTTTTGTAACAGCATCCAAGTATTCCTAAAGTTATTATGCATATTTTCAATTTATTTTTTCACGTAGAATCCAATGAAGCTATTTTTTTTTCTTTAAAAATGATTTGTGAGTTGCTAGAGACCAATAACCGACAGAAAACCTATGAAAAAATGGTTTTTCGAGTTTTTCGCCATGGCGCCATGCCAGAATCGAATTTTTGGTCATCATAAACTTTATTTGTTTTTTAAAAATACAAATTTTAAGCCCAGAAAATTGCTTGTAGCCCCTCCCAGAGCAAAGTTACGGAGATTTTATGATTTAAATGTTATTTTTAGGTTAGAAAAACTGCTTTCTAGGACTCGCAAAAAATCACAGTAAAAGAGAGTACTAAGTCCTAGTCATATGATTTTTGCGGGATTAATATCATTCATCCTTCCAGATAAAAAAAAATTTTTATAAAAAAAGTGATTTTTAGGTTATGTTGAGGTTAGGGTATGTGTTAGGAAACTATAAATATACCAAAACCTAATCTTAATTACTATAAAAACAAGAAAAAATATTAGTTTTGAAATATATGAGGGAGGGCATTTTACCTATCTTAACGGGGGGTACTCTTTGTCACAGAAGTAGATAATTATATCTACTTTTAACATGCCAAAGGCAGATACTATCGGATAATTAGTTTCTGTGCAATTGCAATTTTTTTTTTTCGGTATCCCTCCCTTCTTTATATTACCGATTGAGAACGTCATACATATATTTTTAAAAGGGTTTTGAAAGCTAGAAACAATATACTATTAAACGTATATTCTAAGTTTTCATTAAAATTGTGTAAAAAGGGTGTTATATGCACTCGAACGTCGACGTAAACGGTCGAGCGTGCGGTACACAGTAAAAAGTGGGGATGGAGGAGAAACGATATATATAGATATACCGGCGCGCGTCGTGAAACGTGCAATTTTTTAATTGGCTTGTTTTTGGCGATTAATGCACTTATATTAAAGTGTTTTTTTTTTAATTAGAATATTTTTAACCGACAAATCTGATTTCCTAGTCAGATTTCACGAATAATAAAATCTAAAGGTATTTTACAGTTTCCCCTCCATCCCCACTTTTTGCTATGTACCGCACCCTTGACCGTTTACGTCGATGTTCGAGTGCATCTTTCACCCTTTTTACACAATTTTAATGAAAACTTAGAATATACGTTTAATAGTATATTGTTTCTAGTTTTCAAAACCCTTTTAAAAATGTATGTATGACGTTCTCAATCGGTAATATAAAGAAGGGAGGAAACCGAGAAAAAAAAAATTGCAATTGGACAGAAACTAATTATCCGATAGTATCTGCCTTTAGCATGTTAAAACTAGATATAATTATCTACTTCTGTGACAAATTTCAGCTCTTAATATTAATAAACAACAGAGTTATAAATTTAAAAAAAAATGAAAAATTTTCCGGTTTTTTTTCTTCGGTTCTAATGAACCCATCGGATCGTTTGACCTCTCGTTTTGTTGATAATTCAATTCTCTACAACTTTTCTATTAACACCATGATAATTCGTCAAATAGTTTTTGTTTAATCAGCAAAAAACAAAAAAAACGCGTTTTTTGCACTAATTTGTTAATAAATAATTAATAAATCATAATTGCTAGTCCAAAACGTATAAGTAAACATCTACGGATTATCTTTCAAATGATCGCATAGGTCGTTGCCAGTTACTAATTTTGGCAGAACGAAACCTTATTTTGACTAGCCTATCCGGCCTGCTCTTAAGATTGGTAGAGTTTTTCTACCGCTAGACTAACATTTGTTAATACCTTTTAAAATCAATTACTAACTTTATTCTCTTATTTAATATTAAAATAAAACATATTTTCCTCATAAGAATAACATTTTAATTATTGATTCTGTCCTGGCGTAAAGCCAAAACTTAAGATTGTAATGGAACACGACTATCAATAAAAATGCTAGCGAAATATTCAATACACGCTGAAATTTTAAATGGGAAAAATGCAGGAAAATTAGTTTTGATAGCACCATAGTTTTGATATTAGAAATAAAAATAAACGAGTTAGCATCTGAAATAAAGCCTGTATTTCAAAATTTATTTATTTATTTATTTATTTTTATTAAAGAACGGACAAATTTGTCCAAATACATTTAATATACAATGCGATATATAAATTGTATGATTATTACATAATATGCTAAGCATGAGGTTACGCATAGTTGTACAACAAAGTTTTTAGATTTGATTTAAAGCTACTTATTGGTCTAATTACAATATCAATTGGAATCGAATTCCATGTTCTAATGATTCTATTTTTTGGAGCATAAAAGTTATAATTTAATTTAGATATATTCTCAATTAATTGACGATGATTTCTTGTTTCATAGTTTACATTTCTGGTTATAAATAAAGATTTCGCATATTTACACTTAATAATATCATTTAGTACTTTATATGCGAAAACACAGTCATGATACGTATGTAAGGATTTAATCGATGGCAACTCATAAGTTCGTGCTATAGAGTAAAATTCATGGTCAAATCTAGACATACTATTTCCTGATTTAAAGCAAAGATATCTGATAAATGAATGATTTATGTATTCTAGACGTTTGAGTAATGAATTTGTATATGGTGTCCACACAATACTACAGTACAACAAATGCGGTAAAACCAGACTTCTAAATAATGTTTTTAATACATCCGTATTACGAAAGTTTCTCGTAGATCTTTTCAAGAAACCCAAAGCACTGTTTGCCCTCTTGAATACACTGTCCACATAGGATTTCAATTCCAATCGACCATCCATAATAACTCCCAAGTCTTTAACATTAAAGTTTCGTTGAAGAACCACATCATTGATTATATAATCATAGTGCAAAGGATCTTTTAATCTTGAATATGATAATACTGAACACTTGCTAATATTTAGATATATTCCATTATGAATTGACCATTCAACTATACTAGATAAGTCGCTTTGCAATTCTCGCGATTCTCTCGGTGTTGTAACCCTGTGATAAATCTTCAGATCATCCGCAAAGAGTAGGCACTTACAGTATTTGATCACCCGAGTAATATCATTTATATATATATATACACAAAAGAGTAATGGTCCCTGTGGTATACCTGACGACATTAGGAAAGAATCTGATATTGTGTTATTTATTCTAACAGATATATGTCTATTTAGAAGAAAGGATTTCAACCATTGAAAGATGTTGTCTCTGATTCCAAAATTATATAGCTTATCAAGCAATCTGTTATGATTTACCATGTCAAATGCCTTAGTAAAATCCGTATAAATAGTATCAACTTGGAATTTCTCATTTAATGATTCATGAACAAATGCTGTGAATTGCAGCAAGTTTGTGGTTATTGATTTTCCCCTTACAAATCCATGTTGTTCATTTATTAACTTATCGATCAAGAAGTTAGATAAACAATTAGCAACACTGCATCAAAGAGTTTCGCCAGTGTACAAAAGACTGATATTGGTCTGTAGTTTTCGATGTTATGTGTATCTCCATTTTTATATATAGGTTGAATAAACATTTTTTTCCATTTATCTGGGATAATACCAGTTTGTAGAGACTTCTCAAACATTTTCAAAATAGGGTAACGTAGTGCTTTCCAACTTTCTTTAATGAATATTGGTGGTAAATTATCAGGACCAGTATTTCCTGAAGACTTCATATCTGCCACTAAGCCATCGACCACCGTATCAGACAAATCAATCTCAAACTTACTGAAGTCATTTGGTTCCTTATAATCATTCAAAATATTCAGACTATATACTGATTTAAAATGTTCAGCAAAGAGGTTTACAGTCTCACGTTCCTTACATGATGATTTATTTTTAAAAAACATGTTAATTGGAATTGATTCACTTTTATTTAGTTGTTTAAAGTAAAGCCAAAATTTTTTAGGATTTAGCTTAATTGACTTTTCAATATCTGCAATATGCTTATTGTAATTTGAACGAGAAGTTCTAATACATAGTGCTCTATACTTTTTAAATTCGATATAGAAATTAAGTGAACTGTGCTTCTTCCAAAGATAATGGTAATATTTTTTTATGTTCAATAATTCCTTTAAATTATTTTCATACCATGATGGATAGTTATTTGGAACATATTTAACCAAAGGAACATATCTCTCAATAACAGCCTCAACATTAGTATAAAATTTACTAAGATTTTCATTTATATCCTCATCGTTCATTACACTCTCCCAATCACATTTCTTTAAAGCACAATTTATAAGACTATAATCAGCCTTACAATAGTCCCTTCTTCTTTGTGTATTACCAAAACCTTGATTCCGTTCAATGAAAGTACTTGATAAAATTGAGGCCATTAGAGTTGAATGATGAATATCTGATTTGATGAATAGTTCGTCCAATGACTCAATTTTTATAGTATTAGCGGATGCAAACAGCAAGTCAAGTGTGTAATCACTATCAATGGTTGTAGGATATACTTGACAAAAATCCAATTGAGAGTACGTCGAAAGCACTGAGTATATAGAATTTATTTTTTCATTGTCAAGCTGAGATAACAGTTTAGTTCTTAAAGGGTTATTTTGCCACTTAACCTTAGGTAAGTTAAAATCGCCTATGACTATTAACTTGTGATCGGAGAATTTAAGATTGATCTCTTCAATCAAACTTTGATGTCTTTCATACACCACTGAATCGCTGTTTGGTGGAATATATACACAACCTATAATATATTTAATCTTATCAATTTTTAGTTTTATAAATAATTGCTCTGATTTATAATTTGTGAATGTTAAAAATTTTGAGTATATTTTTTTGTGTACTGCTATCAATACACCTCCACCTCTAGATACAGTGCCCTCTGAGAGATCTCTATCACATCTAAAAATATTATAATCTATTAATCCCAATTCACTAGATGATATATCATCTCTCAACCATGTTTCAGAGAAAGCAATGATATTTGGTATAACCATCATCTGAGACATATATACCTTTAATTGGTCCATTTTGCCAATTAGTGAATGTACATTTTGATACAATAAGTTACACCCTTGATTGCTTGCTTTTATATGCTGTTTGTTGAATGAAAAGTATGAATGGCGGCTTATTGGTTTTTTGGCAGATAATTTCTTGGTTGATTATTCTGATTAGTAACACCTATATTTTCTGAGAATTGATTTGGTACGTAGTTTGAAGAGTGATCGTCGTTTTGACTTACAGCAATATTCTGATGTTCATATGTTGATGAATTTTCGTTCCCTTTATTATTTCTATTAAGATCTAAATCTAGTTGAGGATATTGCTTAGGATATTTTATTGTTCGAGTAGAGTCCACAACCGCTGGCATACCCCTCCTCATGCGTACCCGTAGTATATTATTAGGATTTTGATTATTATGAGTTTGAATCATTTTTACCAGATTAGTCTTCTGAGCCTGCTGGAACTTTGTTAAGAAGGGGTCGAACTATCTGTCTTTGTCTAATAGCGTTTTTCATCATTTATATAAACACTATCCGGTATAACAAGAAAAAAATAGCAGCCCCCGCTAGATATTAGTATAATAAGTAAATTTTGTAATAAAAATAAAATTTTTTACTACATAGTTTTTGACTAATTAGAGACCTACTAGCAACCTAGAATATAACCTATCTTTTTTTGGTAGGTCTCTAATTATTCAAAAACTACGCAGTAAAAAAATTTGTTTGCTATTACAAAATTTACTAATTATACTAATATCTAGCGGGGGCTGCTATTTTTTTCTTGTTATAAAGGATAATGTTTATATAAATAATGAAAAACGCTATTAGACAAAGACAGATAGTTCGGCCCCTTCTTAAGTCACCAGAGACACTAACATTCGGTGGTAATAGGCTTGTATTTCTAAATATTATTCCTACATCCTCAGAGGAACTCAGAGTAACTTTCAACGGTCTAGGTCTGTTGGTGTTTGCTTTCCCTATACGCATATGATTTAGTATACTTTGGTTTAAATTTGGGAATTTAGACAATATATTTCTGATAATATTTAAATCCTCCCTTGGATTTGTTTGTTCCATAATACCTCTAAGCAATATATTATTTGCTCTTGATTCTATATTTCTTAATTCTGTTGATACAGTTGATATTATGCTTGATAAAGATGTTGAGTCTGTTAATATTTTATCTGTTATGTTTAAGGGATTTTTAATCTCATGTATCCTTGATTTAACTGTATTCAACTCATTGGTTATCTCATTGAATTTGTTTTCAAGTCTTTTTTCAAAATTTGCAAAATGTCTTGTTAATAGCTTATCTAAAACCGTCTCTACTTTGGTATCAATTAATTTGTTAACTCTAACATCAAATGTATCACTATTTATACATTCATCTATTTGTGATGTTTCCATAAATGTATTAGGCATTACCGTTCTATCTAATTTTAAATTTTAATAAAAAATAATTTTAAAATTTAATAAAATGCTTTACTGAAGAATCTTTTCGTAAAAGTATAGAAACGTGGATAAAACGCTGCATATAGTGTATGTAGGTTGTGTATATAATGATAAATATATGTGTGAATAAGAGCAGTAATGTGATTTTTGGCCAATACGACGTTATTATCCTATGTGAAAGCAATATATATATATATATATATATATATATATATATATATATATATATATATATATATATATATACGATGTGGTTCAAAAAATATAGGACCCAAAAAAATTAAGCCCAAAATATATAAGAACGAAAAAAATATAGGAATCAAAAAAATAAAATATCAAAAAAAATAAAGGACCAAAAAACATATAGGACCTAAAACATATAGGGCCCAAAACATATAGGACCCAAAAAATATAGGATCCAAGAAAATATAGAATTTAAAAAAGTATAGGACCCAAAAAAAATATAAAATCCAAAAAATATAGGACCCAAAGAACTATAGGTCCCAAAAAAATATGAGGCTAAAAAAATATTAAACAGAAAAAAATATTTAGCCTAAAAAATAATAAGGTCCGAAAACATAAGACCCAATCTAAAATAGCGTCTCTTATTGGAAAAAATAATGTACTTCTAGAAAACCGGAGAACCGGAAAATCAAAGGTATACCTCTTTAATGTACTATTAGTACCTCTATAATATAAGATTAGTATATTATGAGTAATCCAAAATTATAATTTTTTATTAAAACATGATTGTTGATATGTATGTTATAAGTTATGTATGATAATTATGTATGTTCTAAGGAAAAAGCCACATTAGCCTTCATAACTTCACCGATGGCATGATTTAATTTTCAGAAATTCGTTCAAAAAGTTTGATTTCAATCATTGAACTTAAACATTTTTGAATGTTTAATATACAATTTTATAAAAAGTCTGTTTTATTTATCAATTTTTCATCAATAAAAAAAATATTCATAACGTTTATGAAATGATTTCAAACAGTAAATTATAAATAAACATTTAATTCGATTAATAAACGATTAATATTGATTTATCGATAAATGTAACCTTAAAATGATATATTTCATAATAAGTGTTAAACTTTTTCTTCAATGGTAAATGATAATCCTGCTCATAAAAT
Source organism: Anastatus disparis (assembly GCA_017163975.1). Taxonomy (NCBI): domain Eukaryota; kingdom Metazoa; phylum Arthropoda; class Insecta; order Hymenoptera; family Eupelmidae; genus Anastatus; species Anastatus disparis. The sequence continues at coordinate 3,395,614 of JAFFSR010000349.1, read as the reverse complement.
TTTTAAATTTTGCACAACAATAATTGATCCTTTACAAATTTTGTATCACAAAATATAATGCATGCGAAGCAAAACCTGAACACAAACGCATCGAAAAACATAGAGGAGGCTAGCATCAAGATTTGTAAAGCATTCTTTACGAAAATAGATGCATACACGCTGCCTTTCGTTGCCTTATTTACCTGCATTACGTTTTATAAAGCAAAACCTTCTCCGCGTGCGCTTGCATATGCGACGAGCCGATATATTTGTACAAGGCTACCTTATACTCGTATATCGACTCTATGATCTACAACTTAACGTGTTAGTGTTATAGCCGTTATTTTTGAATGTGTATATATATACTGTTCGAATTTGATATTAATACTTCTTCAAATCGGAAAAATAAAATTTTATAAAATATGGATGATATCATATTTTATCATGATAACATGATAACCGTACAGATACTATATTTAAAAATTATAGGTTAAAAAATTCATAGATACATTTCTGAGAATAATTTTCTTTTGATTATATTAGAACGCATAAATGTCTTCAAAATTTTAGAGAATTTGATATTTTATCAATACATAGACTGTAATAGTGCAAAATTATAATTAACATTTATTCGATAAAATGTATAGATTCATAGATAAAAATATAGCTTTACAAATATAAACATTAAGCAATATTTTATGTAATTAGAAACGTTTTAGAAAAAATATTCGAACTGAGAATTGAATTTCTATTTAAATGTAAAGAAAAAATAATACATCAATATATTTTATATGTATATTAATAAAATCGAAATAATAACTATAAAAATAATTATTTAGGGCGTCAAGAGAATCATAGAAGATTTACAATATATTTAAAAATTAATGATCATAAGCTTTTCTTATTTTCTGATTTAAAAATTTCAAAATATCTTAAATTGAAAATTAATGATCAGTATGTGTTGCAATATTGCTACAAACACTATGTTAAAGTTAACGAAGAAATTGAAAAGCTGTTTCGATCCTTAAATAATATAGATTATAATCCAATTGAAATTGTAAATAATACTCCAACAGATGATGGTACTTTAGTAAGAGCAAACAATCCATTTATTAAAATTGCATATTTTGATACAACAATTTCTTCTCAAGAAGATATTAAAAATAAAAGGATTTCTTTTGGAAATGGTTCAAATTTGGAGAAAAATTAGACATGAAATAATTCTTCAGTAAACTCATCAAGCAAATCCAATTTGGAATCATGTTGAAAAAACTAAAAATAAAAAATTACTCAAATGCATATATTCCAAGAAAAAGAATAATGTGGAAAAACAACCAATATGTTTAAACACCTGAAGGATAAACATCCACTATTTTTTTATATAACCAAAGAAACGAACAATGTTAGTAGCAAAATAAAAGAAAGATTACTGAGTCCACCACAGAAACGATTACAACTAAGAAATAATTAAGATAACCTGTACAGTTACATTGAATCATATATATGAACTTTTTGTTTTAAATAGGTTCTTCCTGGTCCTCAACAAATTGAACAAGTTCTCAATCGAATTGATCTGTTTAAAGAAGAAAGTGTTATCTCTGATAAAATTTCACTATTTTATTACCACTTTTTGCGCGTTTAGCCGCAGAGGTGTTTGTAGTATCAGGTGCACTTGGCAACTGAGCTGACGTCTCGTTTTTCTTTTTATATTCTGATTCCTCCCCCTCTTTCGCACTCGACTCACCCAAGAGCAATTTGTCCAGAACAACTTCAGCTTTTCTTTTGAGATTTTTACTACTCTCGCGAATGCGCTCTTTAGCCGCCTCTTTGACAGGTCTGCCACCTAGAGTGACATCATCTAGGATATTTTTACCTGCTCGTAGTGCCTCTTTACCGACCACTTTTGCACCTTGCTTGATCTTCGGTATAGCTGTTCGGAAGAGACCTTTCGAAAAACTACCTATTCCTGCATCCGACTGGTGATAACCAAAACAAGGTTTACCAACTCTAACGCACTTATTCCCACCACCAACCATTTCGTCATTGAGGAAATCTTCAAACTCAGACATTTTATCGGATGCGCTTAGAGTGAAGCGTTACAGTCAACGTACCGTAGTCGAATGAAATAGGAAATCCGTGTTCGTCTCTTACATCTATTTTGATCGACTGATACGCTGAAGACAGCAGTTTGATTAATATCAAGCTAATTTTTTTTTTATGGGTAAATTAAAGTTAATGTAATATAACCGTAACGTTGTCCGACAAAATTAATGGGGATGTGCGCCAGTCCGACACGCTAAAAATGTTGATAATACCTACTCAAAAAAGTGATTAATATCAACTTAATTTCTATTTATTTAGTAATAAAATAATGTTTTAAACGTGATTCTACAACTGTCCGACAAGAAATGTGAGGAATACTAATAAAAATCGATGAAATATCTATTAAAATTATTCGTTCTCTACACAGCATTTAAGTATATCACTCTTCATGTTATAAAGACTACAATGTTAAAAAGCAATTTTGGATTAATACATCAAGGTACATTATTCTTGTCGGACTAGCGATATGACCCGTTATTTTTGTCGGACATCAATATATTTCGGCTATAAACGATCTAATCTATGATTAGACATGTTTGTCCGACAGATATTAATCACTTTTTTGAGTAGGTATTATCAACATTTTTAGCGTGTCGGACTGGCGCACATCCATATTAATTTTGTCGGACAACGTTACGGTTATATTACATTAACTATAATTTACCCATAAAAAAAAATTAGCTTGGTATTAATCACTTTTTTGAGTAGGGATTTCCAACATTTTCAGTATGTCGGACTGGCGGATAGTCCCCATTAATTTTGTTGGACAATCTACTTTTCGACTTTCTCATTAACTAATCTTTAAATTTCAATAAGAATCGACTTGGTATTAGTAAATTTTTGGCACCCGGAATTATCGACATGTTTGTAGCAGATTTAGTCCCCACTACCGAGATTTTCGTCAGATAAAAAGTTTGTCCGACTCATTGAAATGAAGCGATGTAGAAAGTTTCAGCTTGATATTAATGACTTGACAAAAAGGTCGACGGACGAAGGTCTAATAGTTGTGTAGTAAAATGTGTTGCCACATTGTGTGAACAGACAAACTTGCTGCTGTTGCTCGGTAAAACCATATAAAATTCATCGTTCATTGTTAATTTTTCAAATTTCAAGCCGCTATCCAAGAGTTGAATTTTTCTGGATACCCCCTCCAACTGATGAAATATGTTTTTTCAGCCCCCTACCTTTGCTCTTCAAAACCTCGTCAACCTCAAACGCTTTGCTATCTAAATCCTTGCGCACTCTGCTCAAATGTTCTTCGTAAAAATATCCGTCAATTTTTTCTCCACTAAGATCTGCCAAAGTATATGACGGGTGGTTGTCGTTTTGTGTCGACTTTAGCAATTTAAAACAGCTCCAGAGTCCAGCCACCCTCGTATGCTTTTCTGAAGGCTGTCTTGGCACGACTGACACGAACCAGATCACCAACACTGTGTTTAGCTACTTTAATCGGCTCTTTTTCGCTGTAACGCAACATCGAATTTCGACGTAACACGTGAGCATTATATAAGTTGACTTTGAAAAGGAGCATTTTTATGGCACTGTGCCACGACTCGTTGTAACACGTCACAATTTTTTGCAAAACCTCTATATAACGTCTTGTGCGCAAATGACTAAAGTATCTGCCAGATTCGGCCTTTGAGAGTTCGAATAAAGCGTTTGGCAATAGCTGCCTTTATGTCAGGGTCTATGACGACTTGGTTGGTAATATGTTTCTCTTTTAGCAACCCTCGCACCTCTCGACCAATAAATTCCTTACCTTTGTCAGTCTGTAGGTAAATAGGATATCCACTATTACATCGTAATAAAATTTTGTCTAATGTTACAGCGACGCTTCCGCTGGTTTTGTCGAGAAGAGGCTCTACCCAGGCAAACTTTGAAAGTGCATTAATGACAATGAGAATATAGCTGTACCCATCATTGTAGGTTTTAAGTGATACAAAATCTGCCAAGTCAGATTCCCACACTTCAAAGGGGCTGAAAACGTTGTAATGTCGACGAGGAAAACGATGTCTCACGAGCTTGTGTGAAGTATGTGCATCCTGACTTTCCAGCCATTTGTCAATCGTATTGTTATTAAATTTTTTGGGTTTCGCGTGTTTCAGTAGATAAGCATCAGCGTAAGCTGATGGTGCATAAAGATTATAGTAATAATGCTCAAGATCGTCCGGCTTTGTCGCCTCCTTCTTCTTTTTCTCCTTCTTTTTCATTCCTCCTCCTCCTCCCTCTTACAAACTAGCTTTTTCTCTCTCTTTAGCTGTCTTTTAAATGTATTTTTCATACGTTTCAAAAATTTATCAAACGCAATTTTGCTGATCATGCACAAATCAGTAATACCAGCTGCAGTCTTTTAATTACCATCCGCAGTCTCCGAGAACATGCGTAAAAATGCTTGTTCAGTCAATAGTCTGTCAGCTTATATACGATTCGTTATTTTTTTTATTGGAATATGAAATATCGTGCTCTAGACAGGCATTGTCAAGAGTGTTTTTTTCTTTCTGACCACGTCTGAGAAGCTCTTCGAGATGCGTGCCAGGACCGAGAAACTGGTAGCCTGGTAGATGCATTTTAAAGGGTACAACTGAAATCAATCGGTCCATAAAAGTACCAGTTTTCTCTTCCTCCTCATCCTCTTCCTCCCCCTCCATCACTTCCTTCCATGCTTTCACATACGGTTCGATTTTAGCTGTTCGAGGCGACTCTTTTTTGCAGGGGTTGATGGCATAGCTGCCAACTCTCTACCAACTTTTTTACGCTTTTTCGCACTCTCAACTTCTTTCTCCTTTACGCTCGTTTGACTAGTAGCTGTTAAAGTGTAATAACTTTCGTTTTCTGACGACGATGACAGCGATAAGTCAGGGCTATGAGATGCAATCGTACGCCACAGTTGATCGTTACCAATGAATTCTCAAGATATACTAACTTGTCGCAAGACGCGAGCAAACTGTTTATTTTCGCGCAGTGGGTGTTCTTTTTCTACTTCTCATAGCTTCGTTCACTAAATCAACAATATTAGTACCCTTGACAACAGCGCTATCTAGCTTGATTATACCACGACTATCTCATTAAATATTACCAGCTTGCCGCAAGTATCTAATGCGATGCCTAGCATTGCTTCGAAATTTCTGCGGTACTGACTCGACCAGCTATTTTTCGTCGATTTCGTCATTACTGTCTCTACCCATTGTCGTTCCCGTTTCTAATAATGTTGTCTTGTGTGGACGTATTATACCCCCACTCTCATCCTTCTCCTTCTCTTTTAGATGTAAGTAACGCTGCAAGATTTGCTGATATTGCAAAGATTTTTGACGCTCATCACCCGTAAAAAGCAAAATTTTACTCATTTTTTCGCCGAGGCGTGACGTGGTTGTACCAGGTGTCTGTACACTGGATGTTGATGGTGTATTATTGGTAGATGCTACGTCATGCTGTTGCAACTGATGCTGTTGCCCCAAACACTCTTGTGGTACTAAAATCATTTTTCTTGCGAACTCCATGCCGATAAACCAGGTTTCACAATTAGCCGCAGTAAATATGCTGATTTTACGACCAATTTCCTTTTTACCTTGAAATTACCCGGTTTAGCGAGTTTTTGCAACAATGGTGCGAATTTTTGCAATTGTCTCTTATAATACTTGCTGAGTAAAATATTCCCACGTAAAATGTTCAAAGCACACTCGCAAATTTACGTTATAAGTTTAGAATTTGCTTCGCGTAATATAGCCTTAAGTTTATAAAGTTCCATTTTAGACAAAAAATGTAGGTGAGTCCAGTACTTTCCTGGAATTGGTCTGCTACGACTACGTCTTACGGGCTCCATTACAATCGCACGACCGGTACATAAGCAGCACCAGCATTCATGAGCGTACAATGAGGCATATAAACGTACTGATGTATATCAAAAGGAAATATACAAGTACGAAATCTTACGTTTCAGGCGTACCCTGCTTCAGATCTATGAACAAATAGCCGTGTAGCTGTGCTGTGGCATCGAGATATGCCTCTTGCGAAAAACGAGGCTCCTCGGGGCAGACTTGACGCGCCAGATAATTTGTTGGCGCTCGGTCGCGCAGATTTTTAAATACCACAATGTAATTAGAGTTTAGAGAGATTTCTCGCTAACCTTAATGAAAGAGATTTTGCGGGATAAAGATGACGTTCAAGTTATTGTGATGACTGCCTATGGTAAAGAGATTGGCTACAGCTTTGCTGGTCGATTCTCTCATCAGATCATCAAGAATCAATAGTTTTGCTCGTGGATCATTGGATCAATGTAATGCAAAAAATTCTCCACTGATACTGTTTTACCACACAAGCTGGGTCCACAAATCATCAAAGTCCACGGATGCACTCACCTGCCAACGTCCATGTTACCGCTGCTGCTAAACTTTTACTACTAACCTCATCACATCCCCGAACCACTCTACATATACGATCATTGGTAGTGATGAGCAAGTGCGGGGGGGCGGTGGCCGCAACGCACGCGCGTAAGCGAGCAGTATTGTGCTGGCGCTAGCCAACAGTTTAGCTGATTAGCCATATAGCTGGCTGACGCCAGCATTATTTTGCTCTTTAGCTATATGCTTGGAAGAGCTTAACAAGTATCAACCTGTTATTTGCTCAAAAGCACTTGGCACCATCACTACTTGTACCTCCCACCACCACCACTACCACTCTGGTCGTGACCTCGCATTTACAGTATAAAAGTAATAGCAGCAGCATTTATAGGTTAGTGTTGTACAAGTTCTGGATTCGTGAAAATAAATAAGTTATAGTCAAGAAATTTGAGCAAAACTTAATCAACTTTTAATAAAAATTTCATTAAAGACTCAAATTCTTAAATTTCAATAAAATTTTATTGGGATCTGACATGGGGGCGTGGTCTAAGCTAAGATGGCGTACCATAGTATACAATTTACATTGTCATATATGGAGCAAGTACCTGTTTTTGTTAATTATGAATATTTCTGTACTATTGGGCAGATACTAATCCTACCAAACGTTATTTTATAAAAGATGAACAAGTTTTCAGAGCAGGACATATAATAAAATACGTTAAAAATAACAAAAATATCGGTGATATAATAACCTTTTCACGCAAGACATACAAGAACATACAAGTCGCATCAACGAACGCTTTCTGCTTGTATGCTACTATTCGTTCAGATTTTATCCACCAGAGAGCGTCTGGTCTATGTCAGATCCCAATAGAGAGTTGTCTTGACGAAGTGTGGTGATTATCCGTATCTCGCAAAAAAATGATAATAATGAATCAAACAAAAAAGGTGCATTTTAAGGAAGGTAGACCGGATATTTAAGTGATACGCATGTGGGATTATACGAGTCGTGCAGCGCTACGTGAAGAGTGGGAGCAAGCGGCTCGTGACGGAGAGGGATTTAAAATGAGAGTGGAAAGAATGAAGATTATTCTAGAACCTATTATTATGAAAAAAATTGACGACTACTTAATTGATAGAAAATAATTTGATCATTTTATCATATTATTTTTTAATTTCAATAAATTAAGAAAGGGTACCCCCCGTTCAGAAAGTCAATTTTGCCCTGTCCCTGAAATTTTTGTTTGATCTTGTACTTTTGTTTTGGATAAAAAAAAATAGTTTTTGTCATATTTGCAGACCGCGATCCCCCTCCCACTGTCCACAGCATGGAAAAAATGACTTTTTCACTATTTATTCTTTTTCTCTGCATCGAGTCGGTAAAAAAACCCCAAGAAAATCGTGCTTATACTTTAAATGATCACAAATCATGTAGAATTTTTTCATAAAGATTTGATAATGCTAACTATATAGATAACCTAAAAGGATGGAAAAAAATTCAAACTCTTCCTATTTTCACGAAAAATGCGGTACAGGGCCAATTCTTGCAAAAAAACTTGTATTTTGTTTAAAATCACTTACCTGAATTTTTCCAGATGTTTCCTGTTGATGCGCCATAGTTAAAAATGCAAAAAACTTATTTTTTCGACGTTTTTGGCTGATTGTAGCTCATTTGCAAACTTTGTATTATTATTTATATCATAAAATTGTATTCTAGAACTTTATTTATGAATTTAATTATGCAATTAAGTCAGAAAAATAAGTTTTACAAATATCCGCATCATATTTTTGCACGAATCCACATTTTAGATTAGGTATTTAAGCACTTCATTCATGATTTTGTTGATATTTCACTACTTTATATGTGATAAAATCTTTTAAATATTATATTGCTTTAATAAAAGAAAATATTCTGATAAATAAGTCATTTCACAGGTACAGCTATATTAAGTGTGGTCAAAATATTAACTTGAAATTACATATGAATTTATATTTCGTAAGAAAAACTTATCAATACAAACATTATCATCATGATTTAAGTATATGAACCTTGACTTTGGCATTTTTAACACTATGTAATCTGAATCTGCACTTAAGTCACACTTTTGCAAGAGCTATGTGGTCTATTTTCACACTGTGTAAAAAAAATGTGAGCATGCGAGTACATTGAAATCTTGTTTACATGTCTCATATTAATATTACAATATCAAATATATTTTTGTTAAAAAGCGCATATTATTCGTAATTATTTTATGACATTTGCAATCGTTTTAAAGATCATAAATGAAGTTGGCACTTATGTCATGTATTGTATTATATTATCTCCATTGACATAGGTACGAATCTAGTAACGGAACTCAAGTAACAATCGTTAGGCTGGACTTTATAGTCTTTACTCAGTTCTCAGATATCTATCTATGTTCTTACTCTTTTTCCATAAGAAGAACAAGGATAGAATATTTGAGAACTAAGTTACAACTACAACTTCTAGCCTTAGACTTGAGTTGGGTCTATGAATTCGAGCCATAAAAAAACATTATGGCCCGCTATATCTATATATATGAGGAATAGCGAGTTGTTGCAAGAAACAACGCGCTTATTTCTCATACATATATATATATATATATATATATATATATATATATATATATATATATATATATATATATATATGTATATATATGTATATAAAACCGGTCTTTTGAATGCCGGATACCTCGCGCTCGTCAGTACTGACTTCGGGTCGTATCCGGCGCACGTCGAGGTGTGTGGCAGTCTCACATTGTTACCCCCTCCCTTCCATTACCGTATGTATTATAGAAATTGGTCTTTTGAATGCGGCATTCAAAAGACCGTTCCCGCGCACAAAATATACACGAGTCCATAGCAGCAAACTGTAGCGCGCATTTAAAAGACCGGTTTTACTTACTTATAGATATAGAAGCAATGTATATCTTATATCTGTACCCCTGTTCTTTTTCTAGCGTGTAATAGTAAATTTATAATAGCTCTCTATATTATCAAAGGTTTCGGATTTATTATCTTAACCATATATAAATTAAAAATCGAATATTTTGCCCTAATGTTTTATCGAAAGATCTTCTTGAACACCTACAATAATAATTGTAACGAACCATTTAATATAGAATCAATTTTTATCATACAATGTTATTCTAATATTGTAATATAGCCCATGAAATAATATTATTGTCTTAAACTACCATTTCGTTAGAAATAAATCCTAGGATTTTATTTTTTATTATAATATTCGTAATACTGTTTCAATACTAATATTCGTTATTCTATTAACAAAATATTTTACAAGTTACTTTTCTTTGGCCCGAACTTAGGCCCGAATTCATAGTCATGTCTTGAATATTAAGTATGACATAAAAATTAAGTATCGTTATAAAAATTGAGTATCAGCTGTTACTTCATTTGAGTGTTACATTCTTACCGACGACTATCTTATTTGTGTGATTTTGTTTCATAACTACCTGTGATAACCTCTTCATGTAGCATAAAAATCAGTATATTATAATTGAAGTAACAGCTGATACTCAAGTAACGAAACTTAAGTTTTAAGTCATACTTAATACTCAAGACACTTCTATGAATTCGGGCCATAATGTTTTTTTATAGGCTGATTCCATTTCAAATCGAACAGCCAATATACACTCAAGTCACCATTTACTGCGCTAATGGAGTATGTTATTCTACCCTAAAAATAAGGGTATACGTATTTTTTTATTTTGCTGAAATATCAAAATTGCATCAGATATGCACTTTTGAAAATTGCATACAAAAACTAAATGTTAAAGCTGAAAATGTTGAGAATAACTTTAGAGAGCTATCGTTTTACCAATTTCCAATGAATTTTGATAAACCTTTTTTTATTTTATTTCGTTTTGAGCCCTCTTCAACCCCGTGCAAGAAATTTAAAAAAAAACTAAAAAATGACTGAGATATATGCATTTTACCAAAAAATGCACTTTTTATGCACATGCATTTTTCTCGAAAAGGCCATTTTTTTTTTTGCTGAAATTTTTTTTGCTGATAGAGGACCAAAATACCTATCTAATAGTACTTGTTTGATCCCGGCTTTTTTGGTTTGGAGCGAGAAAAAAATTCACAAATTTTGTTGGTGAAAAATGCTTGTATATACGTTCGGAAGTCTTAAGCAGTCGACATTTAAATATTATCCTTCGTTTAGCATTATCCAGGAACAACGACGTGGACGTAGAAGGATTCTGTTCCCTTCGGGGTGCTTTTTTAGAGTGAGTTCCCCTTGCCTCTCACTGTTGGGATGCGTCAAAAAAATAAATATAGATAATTATTTTTTTTTATTTTTGCGCTTATTATTTTTAGTTTTAAATGTAGTCTCACGACGCTTGGCTTTTTTTTTCTTGTTTTTCACTTCATTTAGTGCATGTATAGCTGTCCTGCCAATAAATATATGTGATTTTAATTCCCCAAGTTTTTTTTAACCACATATGACTTTTTTGAATTCCATTATATTTAGAAACCCCACTCTATTCAATATTTTTCTTTTTTCTAAATCTTTCAATCTCATTTCGCAATGTACACAAAGACAAGCTTCCTTCACAGGGCTAGTTAAGACGAAACTTGGTCTTAGACTATAGAATTTCGATTTTCCTATTTGTAAGTTTGGATTTTCTTTTCTTAATTGACTATATGTTTCTTTTAAGCTTCGAGTAAGAAACCGTTTGACTTTTTTAGTTTTTGTGTTATTAATTTTAACAGTTACGACATCAGATTTATTTGGACTTTGTCTACTACAATTAAAATCATCATTTAAAAAATATTCCATAACGATATTTTTTGTGCTTTCATCAATAGGATGACCAGTATATAAATCTGGCTCCGAATAAACTCCTTTATTTTTCACGAGATTTCTTGATTTATTTATCATATACTCGCTTATATTCGGGAATAGTGAGCAAACTTTTATTTTGCTTAATTTTGAAGGTAGTAGAGTTAGAAGTTTTATTTTCTCCGAAATAGAAGAGCATTTTTCTAAAGCCAATTTAAAATTTTCTAAAAATTCATTCCAATAGTTTTCAGTGGAATTTTCGTCCGATTCTATTGATTCAACTGAAATGCCATACGCATCTTCTAATTTACTTCCAACAGTAGCAGAAAAAGCTGAAATTAAGGATTTTTTCTTTTTAGATACGTAATTTCCTCTAAAATTTTCAGGTATTGCAGTTTTTCTTTTTAGGGGTGAGATGCATTCAGGTAAAACTGAATTAATACTCTCGTTTAATTCCTCTATTCGTTCGGGTGTCTTCGGAATAAAATCATCATCTCTTCCGCTAAAAAGTTCAGTGATTTCATTTTCAGATATAGACTCAAGATCACTTAAAATCATTTTTGATATGCGTTTATGGCAATTTTTACATACATTAGTAGATGGCAATATATTTAAATCTGGATGAAGCTGTGCCAAATTAATGGCTAAATCTTCCAACGGTCTAAAACGTGAATTACTGCTCATATGAACTACCTTTTTATGCATTTGAAAAGAATCGGGACATGAAATTCTTTTAGAAGAGTAAATTTCGGACATTGTTATTTCACAATTTTGTTGAATTTTTCACAAGCCCGAGAAGCACCTTTCAAAGCAGCCGTAAAAATAACTAGCTTCTATATAACAGTTCTAATATGTTGTTTTGGTTACGCGATGTATTTGTCCGCGAGTTAGCCTCCTATTGTTTGTACATCGAAACATACATAATATAGATATACACGAATAGAATTCTTTTTTTTCATGTTTAAATATTTATTTTTATATTACGAATTTTACACATATATATATATATATATATATATATATATATATATATATATATATATATATATATATATATATATATATATATACGACAGTGTTTGAATGCAGACTGCTTAAGACTTCCGAACGTATATACAAGCATTTTTCACCAACAAAATTTGTGAATTTTTTTCTCGCTCCAAACCAAAAAACCCGGGATCAAACAAGTACTATTAGATAGGTATTTTGGTCCTCTACCAGCACAAAAAATTTCAGCAAAAAAAAAATGGGTTTTTCGAGAAAAATGCATATGCATAAAAAGTGCATTTTTTGGTAAAATGCACATATCTTAGTCATTTTTTAGTCTTTTTTGAAACTCCTTGCACTGAATTAAAGAGGGCTTAAAACATAATAAAACAAAATAAGGTTTACCAAAATTCATTGAAAATTGGTAAAACGATAGCCCTCTAAAGTTATTCTCAACATTTTCAGTTTTAACATTTAGTTTTTGTATGCAATTTTCAAAAGTGCATATCTGATGCAATTTTGATATTTCAGCAAAATAAAAAAATACGTATACCCTTATTTTTAGGGTAGAATAACATACTCCATTAGCGCAGTAATTGGTGACTTGAGTGTATACTGACTGTTCGATTTGAAATGGAATCAGCCATAAAGGATATTGTCCTCTATATGATTAACCTTTTATATATGATGAAGTCGAGGAAGTCCCCCGCCTGGCATCTGTTTAACACATTACATGAGGCTAGGACTGTCAGACCCACCATACCGAAAACTTTGACTACCGATGGATGGTCAGCCACTTTTGTAACCAACAATCAACCGATATCCAATGAGGTCGGATTTTTTAAAGAGTCGCGATATAAATGGCACATACACTTATTTTCTTTAGAAAAAAAAGTTAGAGGTACCTGGCCAGGATTCGAACCCATGCCCTCCGCGTTGAAGGCAAGAGCTCTATCCATTACGCCACCGCGCTCTCACAGAAAATCTAATATTAAAAATTTGCAATTTTATAATTATAGATTTAGTGTTAAAAATGAATTTAATCTATTTCTTAATTTAGGAAAATTATCTCAACAGTTTCCAATAAAAAACATTTTTATACATTTGTCCCAAAAATCAATACTTTTTCAGAAAAAAAATCACGAATCTCATCATTGATCCAAAATAACGATTTATTCAGACTTTTTTGCACAATTAAGTAACTTTGAGAATGCTGCCCAACTGGAGGCTTCGTATATTTTTTCCTCATAAAAAAACGAAAAAAATAAGACTTTAAAAAGCCAATTTAACCTGCTCGATTTTTAGATATACTAAATAGTATGTTTAAATCGATCAAGTAAGCATGAAAATCAGTATATTATAATTTGCAAAAATTCAGGTGAATTCTACATCTAATTTCCAAGAAAAAGTATTCCATCAAGTTTTAACAAAAAATTGATAGTTTTTGAGGAAAAAATTCATCAAAATATTTATTTAGCAAGAAATTAGGAAAATTCGAAAAATTCCATCACGTTTAAATCCTGACCCCTTTGACCTGGACCTCTAAAATTTTTTTTGTATATTTTGGGTATCAAATAGAACATTTTCACAGATTTTCGAAGAATTCTATTTTTTTGTTAGGTGAGTTGACGTGAAACGTCCCATATATATATATGGTAACGGCTCATATCAATTTTGAATAGAATTCTTTAATTCTATATAAATATTTTATAAATAATTTGAAATTATTTATGATATAGAATGATTTTCTGTAATAATAAATTTAAATTAGATTAAAAGTATAAGTAGGACTTCATAGTTACCTAATTTCTTTTAATGATAAGTATTATCAATATTTGATTATTAATAACAAATGATGTAACTTTCTAAAATAATTGTGTATATATAAATAGAACAGTCTCTTTGTAAAATATGTATGATTATTTTATTTAAAGTTTAAAGATATAAATTAAAATATAAAAGATTAGCTTTTTTATTTAATGAAGAATAAAATTAATTATTAAAAATAGTCTTTTAGAATGTAAAGGAAATAGAATGTTTCTTTTTCAAATATATTTATCTTAATTAAATGTTTCTTTTGCAAATATATAAAATAAACGTTATGGAACATTCTATTTCCTAATATATAATTCTTTAGTGAGAAATAGAATTTCATAGAAGGTTTATGAAATAATATAAAAGAGGGTGAATCCAAGCAAGCTCTCTCATCATCTTTTAGATGTCCGACCATGTAACATCTAACATGGATTCTATTTTCATTCGATCTTATACTGTCAGAAGTGTAAGATCTAAGCATTCTGTCTTAAAGTACTATGTAACTTTTAAATCTTTGTAAAATATATAGATTTCCTAAATTTTTGAATAAAAAGATTAAGTATTTCAAATTAGATGAGACAATGTTCAAAAAAGTTATTTAGAAGATTATAACTCATCTCATCTCATTTATCATTTTTCATATAAATAATTAAGAAATTAATTATCGCACATTGAAGAGTATTGCAATTGGATATGTCGTCGATAGTAATTTCTTTATTCATCTTGCATTAAATAAAAGTGTTATTTATCGCACATCTAAGAGTATTGCACTCAAAGATGTCGTCGATTTAAACACTTTTCTACATATCTCATAATAATAAAAAAGTTTACTGTCGCACTCTTTAGAGTATTACACTCAATAGAGTCGTCAATAATAACTTTTATCACATTATCCTCTCCTCTAAACGTAAAGAAAATTATTAACCATCGCATCTCCAAGAGTATTGTACTGGAGGAGATCGTCGATAAATTTAATTTTCTTTTATAATATTGCTGTATGCACCTTGTATATGCATGTAATAGATTAAGTTAATGAAGTAAACTTAAATTCGGTAATTAAAATATTACCTGGCGACCGTGAATAAAGTCAAGCCCGCTTCTATATATATACACATATATACATGTGTGTGTGTATATACAGTTGTTCTTCATTATATACGAAACTTAGGCGTATTAAAAATAAATGTCGTAAACAACCAATCGCAAGAGGTGGAATACTTATACTTTTTCTTATGTTTTGGGCTTCTGATACTTTTTATCATATTTGTATCACTAATTCTCTATATTTATTGATTCGATACTTTGGTAATGTAATGTAATGGAAATAAATGTATATTATATTTAAAATATAATAACCAATTCTAATGCATGGCTTATTTGTCCATCATTTGCATATGATTTGTATATATATATATATATATATATATATATATATATATATATATTTGCATGAATAAGTCATCATTCATACATTTTTTTAAATATATGTCAGCATATGTGACGATTCATAAATGAAAATGTCAGCATAAATGTCATTTCACTAAAAAAATAATCTGTCTCTATGCGGACGTCAGCTTAAGTCTGCCGATGTCTGCATAAGTCCTCATTGACGCTAAATTTTATCTGCATAATACCTCATTCATACATTTATAAGAATGTATATATTTTCTACAGGTTTTGTGTACACGTGTATGTATTATGTATGTATGTATAGACATACATGTTAGAAACATATATACACATATATTTTTTATTTATTTTATAATAATAAAATAGGGTAAAGAGAGAAAGAGAGAGAGGGACAGACGTTTTACACGCTAAAATTTGACGTTATACAAACTTAGCACCCGTACATACGTCTTGGAGAGAGAGATTTCTTACGTTGAAATTTTAAATTTTCTAACGTCAGCACCCTAACATACGTCTTTTTCATAAAAATGATTGCAAAAAGAGTCAGATTAACAATCTTAGCGTGAGAATGGTATGTGATTTTTTATTAATAATGATTATTTTAATTTTATTTTAAAATATGCTTCTCAAAATACATTTATTAATATTTTCCTGCAAAGAGTATCAAGTTGCTATTCGTAATGTGAGAATGTTATGTAATATTTTTAGTTTTCGGTGGGGGGAGTTAGGCTATTAAGGGGTGAAGATTCGACTTCACTGTCAGTCTTCATCAAAACTCCGGACAGAACGGTTGTTATACAATGTAGGTCTAGGTCGGGATGTGCTTCCAACAGTGATCAGCTGGTAAGCAATCATTATGTGGCACTTTGGACCAAGGTTGAATGTTGTGGTATACAATGTGTGAATGGTTGTGTATGTCTCCAACAGTAGTTAGCTGGTAAGCAATTATTATGTGGCACTTTGGACCAAGGTTATATGTTGTAGTACACAATGTGTGAATGCCTGTGTTTGTATACAATAAGTGCGTGTTTATGTATGCATATATTACTCTATCTACAGCTATGCATAATACTTTATTTTTAAGGTTATGGACCTTGAATTAGTATTTTATGTTTTTCAACATGCGTGGTGTGTGCGTGAAAAGTTTATTATAATACACATTGTAATTGTAAGCGTGCATATATATGGGTGATTCTCTGACTAATCGCCTGACGAAAAATTTTTTTTTGCTGAAAATTTTTTTACATACTCTCCTCTAGTCTAGAATCTTCCTTGAATTTTTTCAGATTTTTTCAAAGCTTATTTTTGGAGCAATACAACATCAAAGTTGGGCTGTTCCATGATTTTTTTGATTTTTGACAATTTTCAATTATTTCTTGCTCCACAAATAAGCATTTTTTGATATATATTCATAAATACTTTTTTCTAAGAAATTTTATGAATTTTCAGAAAAAAATATTTCTCAATTAATATAACCACATTAGAAGTTAAATATGTCAAATTTAAATTTTAAAATCTTAGAATTTGAGAGTTCGATCACTCCAATGAACACCGAAAAATTCATGGAGATAGATTTTTTTAGTACAAAACCATTTGTATATGTTCCAGAATAGCAATCAAGCCCTATTTCCAGTTAAAAATTAAAGTAGCAATCAAATTAAGCTATAAATCACGTAAAATGACTATATGACCTATATAATAATGTATTTGGCTACTCGAGTCATCGAAAAAAATTCATACCAATAAATTTCCTTAGTACAAAAGTATTTACTTTGGTCTTAGAATGGTCATTCAATTTTACTTTCTGCTAAAAATAAGAATAGCATTAAAATCATACCAATTCATATAAATTGATCATTTAGCTTTTTCAAATGACAATGTTTCATCTTCAAGACAGAGATTTGAATCAAGATTCATGAATATACATTCTTAATAAATAAAACAAATGATCTGTGAAGAACCTAGCGTTAATTCATATAGTAGAATTATTCAATTTTTTAAAAACCCAAAATTAGTACATCGACCATTGACTAAATTCAACTTTTAGGCTATAACAAAAAATTATAAAAAGGAAATATAATACTAACCCAGTTATAAATATGGTACATAAAATATGTGTAGTATACATTAAAAGATGAACTTTATCAAACATGAAATTTTATCAAAAATAGTTTGTTGAGCTAACATTGATTATTTCAAATTCTTTATAAGGGTTGTACCAAATAACTATTCAATTTTCATTTATGGTCTGCATCCATTTCAAATTATTTTTTTAATGCTATATCCTTTTATAATCTTAACCTGGAAATCAAATAAAAATGATCACAAAGTATACAGCTTTTATTTTCCAAATGTCCAAGTATTACCTTAAAAAAATGTATACTTATCTAAAGTCCAGCGAATTTCAAATTACAAATACAGAATTGTTTGTAATTAAAGACAAAAGTATTCACAAGGAATGGTCCAATATATTAGTATCGTGTATTGTTGAAAAATAATTTTCTTATCTTTAGTTGATAAGACGTATAAATATTATTATGCATTTACCATTCCATAAACTGATTTCATCGTATTTCTCATAATACACTTGCACGATATTGAATATGATAAAGAATAGCAAATTCCAAATTACAAACACATAATTGTTTGTAATTACAGACTATATATCAAATGCAAATATTGTTGAACAATAATTTCCTATCTCTAATTTAAAAAATATATAAATATAATTCTGCATCAACACTTCACCAATTGCCTTCATCATATTTTGTATAATAGAAAATAATTCAAATGAGAATTCTTATGAAATTAAAGATATTATTCAATAATTTCAATTCATGTATTTTATGTTGATAAATTTGAGCCAAACACATTTGTTCAATTTTATGTTTTATGACTGATTGTAACAACGTCTAAATGCAGTAGAATGAATAACTGCGAGGTGAGCAAAATAATTAATTATTTATTAGAATAAAAGTTGATAATATATTGTGGAAAATCTCCTTATAGAGGTTGTTATGAATAATCATGAAACATAAAATTAAACAGATCTTATCATTGACCTATTATTTCAAAAATATTAAAATGAATATTGTATTAAAAAAGATAGGTTAGTGTAAGAAATAAATAATCTTGGCTTGGAATATGAGATAAATGAATTGAGAGAAAGTGACGTGGGTTAAATAAAATACAAATTATTTTTGTTGACCAAAATATATAAAATAATATTTTAATTTTTCTGAATATAGGTTCATATTAATATATCAATTTATTGAGATGTTAATACGATACAATGTAAAAGTTTATACCAAAAGATTGAAAAGATCTAATTCACTTAAGAATTTCTGTCTCTGTATCCTCTTCGTTATTTGAAAAAATCTTATGCCTTATTCCATGTTCTGATGGAGCAATATAATGTTTTTTTTGTAAATCTTTGACTCGACTCTTATTTTGAAATCTTTTTTCGAGCACACGACAATTCTTTTCATATTCTTGAATAGGAGAAAATCTAAACTCTATATTCTGGAAATTACCTTTAGATTTAAGCCAATCATATAATGCAACTGCTGTTAATATTTGTTCTCCTGGTGGTAATCTCAAACTGCTTTTTGCGGCAGCTCTTTTTACTGCACCTCCAACTCCATCACATGCACCTTTTCCATGTGCTGTAGGAAAGAAATGCCAGGCTGCTTTTATTTTGAAATCTTCATAATGATGATATATATTCAATATATTTTTAAAATTTTTAAATTGTTGTGGTGCACTATCACTAAAATAATGAATTGTGTTCACTGGCATATTATTCTTGACATATTCAATCAACAATTGCTGATATGTGTATACCGCTACTGTATCATGTGTTAAGTTATCAGAAATAACTACAAATCCTTTTTTTTCAATTTCTCCTTTGCTTTTATTATACATAAAAGCCACAAATACAGTAGCTTGATTGTTATTCCAGTGGAATCCAGGGGGTGCATCCTGCGCAACAAATGCAAAGTTTTCAGCAAAATCTACATTGATTATAATTTCATCATCTTGCAATGAATTTTTTAACTTTTTAAAAAAATCAGATTGTTGTGTGGAAATGAATGCATGACACAATAATTTATCTATTTGTTCACAAAATTGATCAATAAAATCTATTACATTATCTGTCATATTTTTCAACGTAGTGATAGGAGTAGATATCCTTTGGGAATAACTTATTTCTTCAATATCTGCATCGAAAAATATTTCTGTTAAATTATTTCTCAATCTACTTGTACCAGGACAGTTCTAGCATTCACCCAAATAACACTTGGAACTTGCAATATCACAAATAATAAATTTTAGCACATCTTTATAATTTTTAAATTCAAATTCAGAGTTCTGTGTTAATTTTGGTGAAGAACAACCTATGATAAATACGTATTATATGATAATAAAAAAAATTTTTGTATTCATTTTATATCATTTCATACCTGATATTAATAATTTCACATTCTGATGGATTGAGCAAACACAGACTGAGTGAGTTCCACTACTTCCAGCTATTAAACAGTACTTTGGTCGAATTTTCGCAAAGGTAGAGAAACCAATAGAAAGATCTGGATAAGCTTTTTTGAATAAATAATATAATTCCTTTAAAGAACACAGTATGAGACGTTTTTGCTCAGTGATTGGATTTCCTTCTAGATCTTTACATTTAATACAGTCTTTTACACCAGGCAAAATGTAAGTGTTATCTTCACTTCCATAGAAATTTATTACAATATTTTTTATTTCATTCGAGAGAGTCTTTCCTATTATGAATTTAAAATAAAATATCTAGTATGATAAAAAATTTTAAAAGTCATATTATTTTATAATATCCAACTCAATGAAAATATTTTATCTTTAAAAATGTTTCAAAATGTCTCAGCAGATAAAAATTATTTGAAACATTTTGCATTTGTCATGCGAGGTATTATTACAAATTCTATTTTATTATATTAATATACCTGTTTTTGAGTATAAAGGCTCTGATATTGGTCCTATTTTAGTGAGTAACTGCCTCGACAACTTGATCATGTACTCTGATGCATTGAAGTATTCTTGAATATCCTTATAACTCCAACTTAAGGGTAGTAAACTTAGAATTTCCAATTTCTTCTGTTTGGTTGTGCTTTCATTATTATATTTTATTTTCATATTTTCAATAACATCCCTTAGACGTTTAATTTCATCCACAGGTAATGTTGTTGTTTTTACTTCATCTTCAATTAATTCTTCTAAAATCTCTAAATTATCTAAATTCTCTGAAAGTGATTTCTGACTTGCATTTATATAAATATGTGAATCATGAACAACAATATTGAAATAATAATTTACTCTTACTACATAGATATTTCCAGGGTACTCACTCTGAGAACTAGAATCTGGTGATGTACACATTTCTCGTATTTTATGTAAACACTTATAACATAATCTTTCACTTGTTGATAACGGTGGAGACGTTTTGTATTTTAAATTAAACACATTTACAAGGGCTTTTGAAGTTTTTTTGAGATTTGTTGTTTTGCAAACCTCAGTGATATTTAGGGGTTTTCTACATCTATTGTATCCAACTTTAGTACTTTTATTTTTGTCATCAGATGTGGAATGTTTTTCATCAATTTTTCTTTTTTTAACAAAATGTTCAATTTCCTCATTATCTGACATCTTATAATGATTATAATAATTTAAAAAAAAATAATTATGATAAGATGTTAACGAATACTAAGGAGTAAATAAATTATCTCTGTCTCTTTCCACACTCTTATTTACTTTTTCATAAGGCCTTGATTACATTGTTATGAACCTCCATATATCGACGCATATAGATCAGGGTTGGTTTAGCGTTAATGTACGATCACAGTTCATGACTGTAACAGCGAGTAACAGCGCTACCGCGACTTGATTTTTAACTAACACACGAGTTCAAAATTTAAATCCAAATCATTTTAACGTTATATTAATGAAAAATAAATTTTTTTCAACAAATAAAGATATGTATTAGGAAAAATCAAAGAAATATTTTATTTTGCAATATTAAATTACAGTAAAAGTATCCGAATTTTAATTTCGAACTCGTGTGTTAGTTAAAAATCAAGTCGCGGTGGCGCTGTTACAGTCATGAACTGTGATCGTACATTAACGCTAAACCAACCCTGATATAGATAAGAAATTCAACTATAAAAAACATGCTCGCCACGAAATACACACTAAAATAAGGAACTCAACGTATATTCGCATAATTGTTTTGCACGATTGCGCTATAACATGGGAAATGGATACAGATAATTATTATCGGTAACAACGGTCTATAATATCGATAAAATCAACATAGAAATTTGTCATAAACAGTAGACTTAATACTTTTTTGTTACTGTAGAATCACCCCTAGTCGAAATTTATATACTTAACTAAAACAGTGGCTCAACTCAAGCAACGTTGTTACTTGAGTGACAATGTTACTTAAGTACCGTTTATAAATTTGAGCTAAACATCTGTTTAATTTTATGTTTCATGACTATTCATAACAACCTCTATAAGCAGATTTTCCATAATATACTATCAACTTTTATTCTAATAAATAATTAATTATTTTGCTTACCTCGCAGTTATTCATTCTACTGCATTTAGACGTTGTTACAATCAGTCATAAAACATAAAATTAAACAGATGTGTTTGGCTCAAATTTAAAAACGTTACTTAAGTAATATCGATACTCAAGTAACACTAATGTTAGAGTTGAGTCGTTACTTGAGTTGGGTCTATGAATTCCAGCCTTAGATTTGTTTAAACACAACCAAATAGCAAAGTCCCAGCAATGTAGTATGATTATTACCTATAACAAACATAAATAAATTATAAAATTGCTTGATACTTTGTTTTCGAGAAATTTAACATCAATTTAGAAACATTACTCAAGTATAGGTTGTCACTTGAGTATAAGCTATTACTATGTTTAATTGAATGATATATAGGCTGAAAATAATAGTTGATTTTTATATTATGTATATATATATATATTTACAGTGAGTATGAAGGTTGCTATAAAATCAACATAAAATACATGAATTGAAATTATTGAATAATATCTTTAATTTCATAAGAATTCTCATTTGAATTATTTTCTATTATACAAAATATGATGAAGGCAATTGGTGAAGTGTTGATGCAGAATTATATTTATATATTTTTTAAATTAGAGATAGGAAATTATTGTTCAACAATATTTGCATTTGATATATAGTCTGTAATTACAAACAATTATGTGTTTGTAATTTGGAATTTGCTATTCTTTATCATATTCAATATCGTGCAAGTGTATTATGAGAAATACGATGAAATCAGTTTATGGAATGGTAAATGCATAATAATATTTATACGTCTTATCAACTAAAGATAAGAAAATTATTTTTCAACAATACACGATACTAATATATTGGACCATTCCTTGTGAATACTTTTGTCTTTAATTACAAACAATTCTGTATTTGTAATTTGAAATTCGCTGGACTTTAGATAAGTATACATTTTTTTAAGGTAATACTTGGACATTTGGAAAATAAAAGCTGTATACTTTGTGATCATTTTTATTTGATTTCCAGGTTAAGATTATAAAAGGATATAGCATTAAAAAATAATTTGAAATGGATGCAGACCATAAATGAAAATTGAATAGTTATTTGGTACAACCCTTATAAAGAATTTGAAATAATCAATGTTAGCTCAACAAACTATTTTTGATAAAATTTCATGTTTGATAAAGTTCATCTTTTAATGTATACTACACATATTTTATGTACCATATTTATAACTGGGTTAGTATTATATTTCCTTTTTATAATTTTTTGTTATAGCCTAAAAGTTGAATTTAGTCAATGGTCGATGTACTAATTTTGGGTTTTTAAAAAATTGAATAATTCTACTATATGAATTAACGCTAGGTTCTTCACAGATCATTTGTTTTATTTATTAAGAATGTATATTCATGAATCTTGATTCAAATCTCTGTCTTGAAGATGAAACATTGTCATTTGAAAAAGCTAAATGATCAATTTATATGACTTGGTATGATTTTAATGCTATTCTTATTTTTAGCAGAAAGTAAAATTGATTGACCATTCTAAGACCAAAGTAAATACTTTTGTACTAAGGAAATTTATTGGTATGGATTTTTTTCGATGACTCGAGTAGCCAAATACATTATTATATAGGTCATATAGCCATTTTACGTGATTTATAGCTTAATTTGATTGCTACTTTAATTTTTAGCTGGAAATAGGGCTTGATTGCTATTCTTGAACATATACAAATGGTTTTGTACTAAAAAAATCTATCTCCATGAATTTTTCGGTGTTCATTGGAGTGATCGAACTCTCAAATTCTAAGATTTTAAAATTTAAATTTGACATATTTAACTTCTAATGTGGTTATATGAATTGAGAAATATTTTTTTCTGAAAATTCATAAAATTTCTTAGAAAAAAGTATTTATGAATATATATCAAAAAATGCTTATTTGTGGAGCAAGAAATAATTGAAAAATGTCAAAAATCAAAAAAATCATGGAACAGCCCAACTTTGATGTTGTATTGCTCCAAAAATAAGCTTTGAAAAAATCTGAAAAAATTCAGGGAAGATTCTAGACTAGAGGAGAGTACGTAAAAAAATTTTCAGCAAAAAAAAATTTTTCGTCAGGCGATTAGTCAGAGAATCACCCATATATATATATATATATATATATATATATATATATATATATATATATATATATATATATATATATATATATATATATATATATATGTTAGAATAATACTTTTTTAAAAAAGTGTCCGCACGTGGATCACCGATTTGGCTGGTTTTGAAATATGTTTTGGTATTATAAAAATTAGGAATCTGTGCAAATTTTCAGCCTCCTAAGTGCAAAACTCGCGGAGAAATGGCCTTTTAAAAGTAAAAAAATCGGCTTTTTTGGGCTGTTTTTCACTCTTTTTCAAAACTCTGCCAAGGTTCAAGTTCTCAACATTTCCTAATCCAGCTGGCGTCATTTTTTAGCTTATAAAAAGAGCTCTGAGAATTAAGTTACTAAATTAAATTCTATAAATTAGGAGCTAGTCTACATGACTTTAAACAAAAAATTAAATTTTGCTATTTCACGTACCTTTGAATGGTCGAAGCGTCTTCCCTTATCAACTTTTGACAATTCTGCAATATTGGTTCAATTTTTCTTGGAAAAAACTATTTTTTTTTTTTTTGGCGAGTTCAATTTTGTTGAAAATTGGCTGAGATATGAGATGTCAAAGCTAGTGGATTTAGCAAAAATCGCGTTTTTTGCGATTTTCAGGTATCTATTTCTCCGTTCTATATGAATATTTTTTGTTGTACCAAACGTTAAAAGTAAGCTCTTAATATCTACAATACCAGAAAAACATTTTTGTCAATATTTTCTAGGCGTTTCTGTAAGCTTCAAGGATTTTAAAATAAGGGATTTTACGAAAATCGCTTAATTAATGGTTACGCATTGATTTCAATTTTTTAATGATTTAACAAAATCAAAATATTTTTTCCACTACGTTTAGGCAAATAAAACTAAATTTTGGTAAATTTTGAAAAATAAAGCATTAAGATTTCTACAATGCTTTAAGTACAAAGTAGTTATCTATGAAGAATAATCTTCATGCTACATTCTACAAGCTAATGTATTTCTTTTTCTGAAATTTTGTAATAAAATCTAAAGATAGTTAATATTTATGAGTACAGGTGTAATGTCCATTTTACAACGCCCCAATGAACTTAAGCTACAAAAACTTGACACCTTTAGACCTAAATTTTCATTTTTTACACGCTTTTCTTAAGCTTGCTTTTACGTCTGTCTGTCTGTCTGTAATCAAATCTTGCATGCTCGATTTGAGACACTTTTTGTCGATGGAAATTTCTGAAATTTGGCACAGACCTTGGTCTCCGATGACAATACAATAATCTGTTGTCCAGGTCCACGATGACGGGTGTACAAACTCATCTCCGAGGAAGTACAAGTGGGGAGGCTTTCTCTGGGTCAAAACGAGTTAATAGGTTCTTGTTCAGTTGATACTTGTACAAAATGCACACACACACACACACACGCACGCACGCACACACACGTGATTCTTGAAAAGCGAGTATGTTTTGATACACATTGCAGGATTAATATTGATTTGTTAAGCAATTTTCGCGATGAAAAAAAATTTTTTTTCTGAGTTTTCTTAATTTTTATTGTGCATAATAGGCCCCAGTCTAAAATTAAAAACGCCTACTTTCAAATAATACATATATTTTGTTAAAAAAATTTCTAGTTAGTTTTGCACAATGTTAGAAAAACTAAAAATTATCAATGCACATTGTAATGTGCGTATGATCGAAAACGGTTTAAATATTAAAATTTTTTGTTCCGAATAATATTTAAAAAAATTTCTGATGCAATTATAAACATTTTTGTAATATTTGATAAAAATATTTCATGAAATGTCTTTTAGAAATATTTTATGGTGTGTGGGTAATGATGAATATGAGATTTTAGTATATTTTTTCAAAGAGTACTCTAGTTACTTTTCTTAAGGGGATGTAAAACGGATACTACACCTGTATTCATAAATATTATCTATCTTTTAATTTTATTGTAATATTTCAGAAAAAGAAATACGTCAACTTGTAGTATGTACTATGGAAATTATCTAGTTAAGTTTTTAACCGAATTCATAAATTACTTTTTGAGAATTTCGGGTTCTAATATTGCATCTTGAAATTTTTTAATTTTGTACGGGAACCCAAAATTCACAAAAACTAATTAATGAATTCAGTTAAAAATTTAACTAGATAATCTTTATAGTACATACTACAAGCTGATCTATTTCTTTTTCTTAAATTTTACAATAAAATTAAAAGATGGTCAATATTCATGAATACAGGTGTAGTGTCCGGTTTACATCTCCTTCAGGTGAGCGGACCACCTTCAAAGAATTCTAATTTAGGCTTGAATTTATAGATCCAACTCAAGTAATGGTTGTATCATCTGTTCTTTATTCTTTTCATGAGAAAGACAAAGACGGAATGAGGTTTGTGTAACAATCTTTACTTGAGTTGGGTCGATGAATTCGAATCTAAGTTTTCATAAATATTTTTGTGATTTTTGAAAATATACTTTTTTAATCATCGAAGTTCAATCGTAATATTTTCTCTTCATTATAGTGAAAAAAATAAATGTAGACAACAGTTAATTTCATGCAATAGAACAGGATCACCCGGAGACAGAACATGCGTATGCACATGGGAGAACTCTAGACTCGACCTAATATCTATAATTCAATAAAGAGAGCTGCAGCCAATCACGTTTATGTGCGAGAAAGAAAGGTTGCAAGTAGACGACGACGCGTTTTTCTGTTTGAAAACTTGCTCCGAAATTATATGCTCGAAGATCTGGACTTAAAATCTTTATAAATGCCGATTATTAATAAATTTTTTTATAAATTAAATTGAGAATCTGGAATGTTACAAGGTTATTCTTTTACAGTGAAATGACTTTGTAGTGTCCAGGTATGTTTTTTACAAAATATAATACGCTAAAATGGTATGTAAGTGAATTTATTATGCAGTTATGTTTTATGATTCTTTTTTTTATCAACTCTTCAGAGTGTTATTTGAACATTGATCTAATATTACCAAGTCATATACAAGGATAGAATACTTGGAAAATGAGTAACGACTATATAGCTAACAATCTGAGTATATTATATGATTTATAAAAACAAACCTAAACATACACAAAATCATTTCACTATAATGAAATTCTAACTTTATAATAAATCAAAACAAATTTTGAATTTGACGTTATTTTAATTAAATTTACATATAATTATGATAACTATATCTATAGTTATTATATACTTTACAGAATTCAATCATGCAAGTTGCAGTTAAATGTTCCTTTGGCATATTTTTGAAAGAAGACTGTCATTCAACTAATTACACAAATAAAAAAATTTTAAATAGTCTTACAGAACTCGATGAAGTTGAAGTTAGAACTATTTTTTTAAGGACAGCTTATATTAATGAAGATCCAAACAAAATTGAAAATATAACAATTTGCAGTCACCATTATTGCAAATATCTGTCTTATTATTCATATAATCAAAAAAAATGCTGCGATCCATGGGACAGGCATTCCATAATTGTGAGAAACCGTTTAAAAGAATTACAGCTAAATCTTGTAGATAAAATTCACTCTGCTTGTAAATTAAATTTAGTTCCGGGAAAAAAAGTTTGTGTAAATTGTTTATATTTATTACATCAAAAAGTTAATGAATATGAAAATCAATTGATGTTCTGTGTTGATTCATATAAAAAACATAGAACTAAAATTGTTATTGGTTTAAATGTTTTAAAAGAGGAATACATTGAATATTTAGAAGCAGTTCTTAATATCAAATGTAATTTGCAACAGAAAATATGTGATGCGTGTAAAATGCAATTACAGTTGAATTTTTCACAACATTTGAAATTAAAAAGAAATTATAAGTGTGTGTTAAACGAATTTAACTCTGAACAATGTACGAATGGAAGTAGTGAATCTGAAACTGTTGAAAGTACGCCAAAATCAGTATATGAGTCTAATAGTCAAAAAAAAGAAATCTTGATGAGATACTTAGTAGTTTTGAAATACCTCCAATAAAGCAGTTAAAATTGTCTAAGGAACACTTGAAGAAAAAAGGAGTTGAAATTATGCAAACCATTGTAAATCATGTTTCAAAAGTTTTTGAAGTAGCAAATGATGTTCAACTACCTGATTTTAAGAATTTAAATAATATGTATCAAGAAAGTTCTTGGTTTCATGACACGATTACAAACATAAAATCAAAATTTGATGCTAGTAAATCTTGTGACGAAAAAATTAATTTGTTAACATTGCTTCCGGAAGACATGAATCCAAAAGAAGTTTATCAGTATTTTCAATGTTCTTATTACATATTAAGTAAAGCTAATAAGTTGAGACAAACTGCAGGTAAACATAAACTTTTTAAAAATATAATTATATAATCACATAATTTTTGTAATACTACATGAAAGCAGTACAGTATGTTACCTACTGTTAATACGACTATTAAAACATTATAAGTTACGTACTTCATATACTGAATTATTTACTTAAATTATAGTGACATATATTAACTATTAATATTTGTATTAATCGTTTATTTATATATTTTGGTAAATGTATGCATTAATTTGTTGATGATTAT
This sequence comes from Anastatus disparis, assembly GCA_017163975.1. NCBI lineage: Eukaryota > Metazoa > Arthropoda > Insecta > Hymenoptera > Eupelmidae > Anastatus > Anastatus disparis. Next base: position 3,366,864 of record JAFFSR010000349.1, on the reverse strand, counting down.
TGATCATTATATTTGTATTAATCAATTGCAAAAACACATTTTTCAAACATATACTTAAAATATAATAAGAGTTCTATTAAATATTTTTAAATCAACTAAAAATTTTTCATATTTGTTTCTTAATTTTTATGAGAGCAATGTGTTCTATTTACCTGCAAATATTAGAAATTTTTATCATTTTCAAAGTTGATATTCTTACTTTTGAATCATTGCTATTACATGATTATTGAAAAATAGTTTAGTTAAATACCAAATTTCTATAAATTAAATCGTTTATAAATCAATAACAAAATTATAACTTGATGAAGTAAAGCGGACATAATGGTGCTCACCTTTGGACTTAATGAAAAGAATACGAGTATATTTAAAAAAATACGATATTTAACTAACTAAAATATAAATAATATATTTTAAAATAATATAAACAATTGAGACAAATTTTAATTTTCATATAAAAGCAATCTCTGGTTTTATTTTTGTACTCACATAATTAATCTTCAATATTTTTGTATAATAATTATCAGAGTTTACTTCTGTATGATAATTTACACCAGAATCAATTAAAAAATTCAACTTATTATTAATTTAGAGGAGGTCGAGTATATCCGTCCTTTTCTAATTAAAGAATTGATTTTTTCACAAAAATTAATAATCGTAGCAAAAAATAAGAAGAAAGCCCCATCTTGTATAATAAAAAGCAAGATTTTCTTTTATGAGGAAAAATTATTTTTATCGCTTCGTTTTTAAGAAAACTTTGAAAAACTGCATTGTCCATCCTAACCTCCATTTTTTAAGTTTTCTTAAAAACGAAGCGATAAAAATAATTTTTCCTCATAAAAGAAAATCTTGCTTTTTATTATACAAGATGGGGCTTTCTTCTTATTTTTTACTACAATTATTAATTTTTGTGAAAAAATCGATTCTTTAATTAGAAAAGGACAGATATACTCGACCTCCTCTTAATGGCATAAATTTTTATCATGCAACAATTCATTGTGATATTCAAATTTTATGTGTCTCCATCTGCTATCAGGAATAGTTAAGACAGTTATGATTATAAATTAAGTATAGGGTTTAGTGAATTCACTGATTTAGCCATCAATATTATTTAATTAAAAAGTTTTTTACAACGTTCCGATTCCTATATGAATCCTATTCAGATACTAATATATTAAAAATTTAAGTAATAAAAGTGTAAAATATAATATCAATTAAGTTGAAATTTCGTCAATTTTTATTAATTATTAATTTATAATTTAATGCCATTTAATTACTATTATATATGACTTAGACATTTGTATACAGGAAATTTTATAAATTTTTAATAAAATTTTATAGTTAAATTTTAAAAAATTATTAATAAATTATAAAATTTTATTAATTAGTAATGAAAATTAATAATTAATAAAAATTGACAAAATTTTAACTAAATTGATATTATATTTGACACTTTTATTACTAGTTAGAGTTTTAATATGTTAGTACTTGAAGAGGATTTATATAGGAATTGAAACGTTGTAAATAAATTTTTAATTAAATAATATTGATGGCTATACCATTGAATTTATTAAACCCTATAAAATTTAAGCTGTCAGCAGACTCTATAGATTATTATAAAAACAGTAATTACTATGAATAGTACCTTATAAGTAATCGCAATAATACTGTCTGCCAGTACAAGTCATATTGGCAAGTAAAAAATATTTAATTCTTACTTCATATTTTATAATCATTAATATAAATCTAATATCATTTGGTGTTAATACATTTTTAACTGTTTTGAAAGATTAAAAGAAAAACTATTTATTTTTTAAATCTGAAAGAAATTTTATAACAGTAGATAACGACAGAAAAATGTCTGAATTGAGAGAAAGACAACAATTAATAACACTTGTTTGCAGTTCATATCACTTTTCTTCGGTCACTGTTTTCTTAATTTTTTTGCTACCAAAAATAAATATATTTTTTTAATTTTCTTGACTTTTTTTGGTTTTAAAACAGTTGTGAACTGTATTCTTCAGTTGTTTGCCAATATTATCAGTTTTCTTTAGTTATTTACTGGTTTTTTCACTTTTTATATAACTTAGATCAATTTTTCTAATTCATTTCACTTTTCTTTGTTTTAAAACAGTTATAAATTATTTTCTTTTATTATTTGCGAATATTATCAGTTTTCTTAAGATATCAACTGTTTTATTCACGGTTTATGTAAATTGTAATAAATTTTTTTTCAATTTTCTTCATTTTTCTTCGTTTTAAAATAGTTATGAACTGTTTTCTTCAGTCTTTTGTCAAGATTATCAAAATAATGTTTGATCCCTTTACTTTTTAACAGTGATTTTTAGAATTTAACTGTCATCAGTTTTCTCTATATTTATTAACATTACAGCTATGTTTGGAATATAACTGTTGTCTACAGTTTTCTTCAGATTTCTTTACTTTTCAATAGTTATATTCGGAACACAACTGTTGTCTACAATTTTCTTCATATTCTTCACTTTTTATATTGTTTTTATATTAAAAAAAAAAATTTTTCTTAACGAATGTAAATGTTGATAATAGCAGATAACTATTTTAAACTATAGAAAACTGATAGAAACTGAGGAAATCTGAAGATAACTGTTGTCTTTGTCTCTATTCCGACATTTTGCAACAGTTAGTTTTCGTTCCCTTTATTTTTTTTTTTTATTTTCAAAAATGTTTTTAAAATATTTCTTAAAAATATTTCATGGAATATTTTTACATGAGTTTGTCGTGGAAATATAAATTTCCCGCAAATATTTCATAAACGTTTCTGACATATCTCTAAAATATTTTATGTAGGTAGCACTTTAATTTATTTGCGTAGGTATTTTAGGTCATGTTGCAAGAAAAAATTATCTCCGAGTATCACCTGAAATCAGAGATGGAATAATCAAGTATTACTTAGATGCATCAAATACTATAATTTGTAGGGGAATGAAAGAATGTGTGTCAATTAAAGTTCCTGGAAAGCCTTCTTTATTAGTTCAAAAGCAAATTTTAATTTATGATATCAAGGATTTATATGAAAAATGGATAATGGATAGCGGTCGTGAAAAAGTTCCTTGTTTGGCTTTTTTTACCCAAATGAGACCAAAACAATGCGTTATTGCTGGAGATCCAGGTACACATAACGTTTGCGTTTGCTCCATACACCAAAATGTTAAATTAAAATTAGCTGCTCTGGAAAAAACAATTCATTATAAGGATGCTATTGAAATTAGTGTATGATCTGTTGAAAATAAATGTTGTATGCTACAAGATTGTGATCAGTGTCCTAATGTACAAGGTATACGCACATTTTTTGAGTCGATTATTGACACTGCAAATATTAAAAATGTGAGATATAGTAATTGGGGTTCTGTATCATGTACTGAAAATTCTTCCATCAATAGAGTGACGCTTAAAGATTTTAACGAACCTATTATGGAATTTTTAAATAAGTTATCTAATGACATTTGGAATATGACTCCACATCATTTTATTTCTTCCAAGCAAAAAGAATATTTTAATTATTGCAAAAACAATGTAGTTTATGGCACTGGGCTATTAATTATGGATTTTGCTGAAAATTACAGTTATCTCTGTCAAGATTCTACTCAAGGATTTTATTTTAGCAATAATCAGGCTACGTTATTCACTGCTGCTTTATATTACAAAGAAGAAACAGAAAATGAATTAAAAGTACAAACCTTTTGTGTTATTTCCAACAGTACAATACACCAAGCGTATTCAGTTCACATATTCATGGAAGAAGTGCTTAATCAAATAAAACAAACATTTCCATGGATAACAAGTTTAATTGAGTTTTCTGATGGAGCTCCTACACAATTCAAAAACAAGTAAGGACGAACTTACCCACTTTTTTAACTTGTATTATTTTAATTAAATTTAATTTATCATTTATATTATTTACTGTAAGGGGGTGGAAATAAGGTCAATTCCAATGTAAAAAATTTTTTGAGAATTTTTTCAACACGCTGCAATAAATTCAAAATTATTTAATTATTCATAGTATAAAAAAATTACATTTAAAGTATCTTTTGTAAAATTTTTAATGAAAAATATAAAAAAATTTAAAAATTATTGGTAAATTTTCGCTGGTGCCTCGAAATAAAGTTATTAGGGCATGTATATCCCTATATAAAGTTCCGGTTTATTTTCAATTTTTGATAACACTTGAAAGTTAAAAAATTAAATTAGTTTTAAAAAATCTTGACAGTATCAAAAGTCAAAAAAATGCTTCAAAAACCATACCCCCTCCCTTTTAAATCAATAGCCGCGATTGCGCCTCGATGATAACTTAATGTACTAACTGAGTTTTATAAGCACGTTCCTTTTATACTTTAAAATAAGGTATCCAAAATTTTATTACTATTACATGCAATTAACGATTGGCAATTTTCAGAAATCATTTAAGTAATTTGTGCTTTCATAAGGAAGATTTTGGTATAGGGATAACATCATACAATTTTTTTGCAACATCTCATGGAAAAAATGTTTGCGATGGTGTAGGAGGTACAGCAAAACGTACTGCCAGGAAAGCCTCCAAACAGGGAGTTAAAATTTTGAACGCAAAACAAATGTACAATTATTTGATTGACTGCGGGTCCGATATTAGGTATTAATATTATTATTCTTATTTATAAAGACATAATAGAACGCTACGCGTTAAATACATTTTATGTTATTACAGGTACTTATACGTTGAAGAGGCAGATGTAATTAGGCGAGGCCAAAAACTTGATAAGAGGTTTAAATCAGCAAAATCTATAAAATCTACAAGAATGTTTCATTATTTTACACCCGTTAATGAAAGAACAATTAGAATGAAAAAATATTCATTTGATTCAGAATATTATGATTTCAAAATAATTAATTCAAAATAATTAACGATTTTAAAAAATAAATGATTATCTATAGCATTTTTTAATTTTAAATGTGTGTTGTTTCTTGTATCTCATCCCTGAAACTCTAAATAACTAGCAAAAAACATTTCGTAATAATTTTATAAAGTCTGTATCAAGTGGCAAAATAGGAAATATTTTGCGTTCATGGATTTGTATACATTTTATTTTCATGGTTATAACTTTGAATCCAATTAACTCAGGTAAACTTTTTAAATCTTTTAGGTAAAGTTTACTTCTATACTTTAATAAATTATATTGAGTATTCATTTAATTACTCAAAAAGTCTACAAGATATAACAAAGACGTGGCTGCAGTGTTACTTAACTTACAGGCTTAATATAAAAAAAATAACTTTTTTTACCGTTTTCAAACTCTTTAAAAATATTCTAAAATAAAGACTTGACAGATCTTAATTTCTGATATGTTCAAACAGTATTTAGTTGAATTTTTAGACCAATCGGTTCATATAGAAAGACTTTATCCGAGTGTAAAATTGATAAAAATGGTCATTTTTAGAAAAATTGTAGAATTCAAGTCATTGTAACAGAGATATAGACCGATCATTTTTAGTTTTGTACCTCATAAAAAGTTATGATTTTTTCCAATCTTTCGAATAGTAAAAGGTAGTTTATGATTGATTTTCAATGAATCTTTGGAAAAAGCGTTTGAAAACACCTAAAACATGCAAAAAAAGTGATTTTACTAAGGTGACAATCAGTACAAGAAGTTGATAAATAGTCTTATTTGAAAATAATTTTACAGAAAGTTTAAGCAGTTACGTAAAAAAATCCGTGGTATAAAGTCCAAAAGGAGTACGATAAGTGTTTAAAAAATCTCGAAAAATATAAAAAATAGTCTAAAAAACGGTCTATTTTTGAATCTTGAATAGCTATATCCCCATGAGTTTTGCGTCTAGATAGCTAATTTTGCACAGATTCCTAACTTTTATAATACTAAAATATATTTCAAAACCAGCCAAATCGGTTAACCTCGGCGCACACTTTTTTAAAAAAGTGCGCACGTGGGTCACCGGTTTAGCTGGTTTTGAAATATGTTTTGGTATTATAAAAATTAGGAATCTGTGCAAAATTTCAGCCCCCTAAGTGCAAAACTCGCGGAGAAATGGCCTTTTAAATGTAAAAAAATCGGCTTTTTTGGGCTGTTTTTCACTCTTTTCAAAACTCTGCCAAGATCCAAGTTCTCAACATTTTTTAATCCAGCAGGCGGCATTTTTTAGCTTATAAAAAAAGCTTCAAGAATTGATTTACTAAATTAAATTTTACAAATTAGAAGCCAGTCTACATGACTTTGAACAATAAATTGAATTTCGCTATTTCACGTACTTTTGAATGGTCGCAGCGTCTTCTCTTCTCAACTTTTAACAACTCTGCAAAATGGGTTCAATTCCTCTTGAAAAAAACAATTTTTTTTTCGGTGAGTTTAATTTTGTTGAAAATTGGCAGAGATATGAGATGTCAAGGCTAGTGATTCTCATTAAAATCTGTTTCCAAAATGATGTAAATTCACCTTGAAAGTGGCTCCATAATATAAAACATAAAAGGTGCCTTCATCGATAACTGCTTTTTACTTCAACAGCTTTTTACACATTGTAGAAATCTTAATGCTTGAGTTTTCAAAATTTACCAAATTTAGTTTTATTTGCCTAAACGTAATAAAAAAAATATTTTGATTTTGTTAAATCATTAAAAAATTGAAATCAATGCGTAACCATTAATTAAGCGATTTTCGTAAAATCCCTTATTTTCAAATCCTTGAAGCTTACAGAAACGTCTAGAAAATATTGACAAAAATGTTTTTCTGGTATTGTAGATATTAAGAGCTTACTTTTAACGTTTGGTACAACAAAAAATATTCATATAGAACGGAGTAATAGATACCTGAAAATCGCAAAAAACGCGATTTTTGCTAAATTCACTAGCTTTGACATCTCATATCTCGGCCAATTTTCAACAAAATTGAACTCGCCAAAAAAAAAAAAAATAGTTTTTTCCAAGAAAAATTAAACCTATTTTGCAGAATTGTCAAAAGTTGATAAGGGAAGACGCTTCGACCATTCAAAGGTACGTGAAATAGCAAAATTTAATTTTTTGTTTAAAGTCATGTAGACTAGCTCCTAATTCATAGAATTTAATTTAGTAACTTAATTCTCAGAGCTCTTTTTATAAGCTAAAAAATGACGCCAGCTGGATTAGGAAATGTTGAGAACTTGAACCTTGGCAGAGTTTTGAAAAAGAGTGAAAAACAGCCCAAAAAAGCCGATTTTTTTACTTTTAAAAGGCCATTTCTCCGCGAGTTTTGCACTTAGGAGGCTGAAATTTTGCACAGATTCCTAATTTTTATAATACCAAAACATATTTCAAAACCAGCCAAATCGGTGATCCACGTGCGGACACTTTTTTAAAAAAGTATTATTCTAACCCATATATATATATATATATATATATATAAAATATCGTGTATTTAATAAAATTGTTTAATTTCAAATATTGTGTATTTGTGTGTATGTGTGTGTCTGTGTGAGTGCGCGCGCGCGTGTGTGTGTGTGTGTGCGTGGGTGCGTGCGTGCGTGCGTGTAAGTGTGAGTGTGTGCGTGTGTGAGCACCCATTTATTTCTTAGAGCACCAATGTTCCGTCTCAACAACCCCTACTTCGCCTTCTCAGAGGTCATTGACCCACCGGTCAGTAATTTTTGGGGTGGTGAAGTAGGGGTTTGTTTTAACGGTCCATGGTGCCCCAATAACTACTTGTGTAAAATAACTTATATTTATAGTAATTTGAGTCTCAACAAGACAATAATTAATTCCATTTGATGATAAAACAAACAGAACTTCAAAAAAAATTTTTTATATAAAGAATTGTACATGAAAACTATTAATTTTTTTTAAATTTTATATCTTGTTTTATTAATTTATTAATGTCAAGTAAAAAATATCAAAATAATAATTTTTTTTAATTTAACGTCGCTGTATATATGCTTATCATTTCAAAGCTAACTAGTGACGGAGGTCATCAGTACGTGTTTGTGACAAAGTACATGTAATATACAGCGGTGCTTGTATCAGTGGGCCGAGAGTGAGATTCGAATTATGAGATAATGAATTTATCGCTCTACTAAGTGAGCTACTGAGACCTTTCAAAATAATATTATATGAATGAATAAAAAAAAGTTATACAAGATATAAATGTATAAAATCTTAAAACAATAAGATGTTCTCAAATTTCTGAAATAATCAATAAATAATTAATAAATTGAATTTATTTTTTTTATTAAAATCGTTAATAATATTCAGAAATAATATTTAACAAACTTTGTTTTAATAAATAATAAATAGTATATTATACATCCAGGTAAAGAGCTGGTGAGTCTATAGCACACGTAAATCGCGACCTGAGCCAAAGGCGAGGGTGCCATACATGTGCTATAGATCGCCATTTCACCTCTGTGGTGTGTATATTATTTTTCGCCATACCCAGAATGAAAATACAACTTTCATTTTTCGGTGCCAGAGTGAAAGTTCTAGTTTCGAACAGAGTATAGCGAAAAGTAAATGAGGAGGTTGAGTATATCAGTCCCTTTCTAATCAAAGAATTGATTTCTTTACAAAAATTAATAATTGTAGCAAAAAATGAAGAGATAGCCCCATCTTGTATAATAAAAATCAATATTTTCTTTGATGAGGAAAAATTATTTTTATCGATTTGTTTTGAAGAAAACCTTGAAAAACTTAAGAAATAGAGGTTAGGATGGATATTCAGTTTTTCAAAGTTTTCTTAAAAATTAAACGATAAAAATAATTTTTCCTTATTAAAGAAAATATTGTATTTTGTTATACGGGAGAGGACTTTCTTTTTATTTTTTGCTACAATTATAAAATTTCGCAGAAAAATGAATTTTTTGGTTAGAAAAGGCTAGAGATATACGACTTGCTCTTAAGAGCAGGAAGAATATATCTGTCCTTTTCTAATTAAAGAATTGAGTTTTTTGCAATAACTAATAACTTTAGCAAAAAATAAAGAGATAGCCCCATCTCGTATTACAAAAAGCAATGTTTTCTTTTATGAGGAAAAATTATTTTTATCGATTTGTTTTGAAGAAAACCTTGAAAAACTTAAGAAATAGAGGTAAGGATAGTGTTATGTCTAGTCACCTTAAATAGGTTTACTCTGACGTTATATTTAATCATGAGATATTTCTTATCTTGTATGTAGGGTAGAGGAGCCGAATCACTTACCTTTTTATGGGTTGGCTGCGTGGTCGTAGATAACTTAAATTTTTGTTGATTAGTGTTAAAATGTGGCGTGTTGCTCCCCTCTGGTTGCCTGCTTGTAGTTGGTTGGGTTGTGAAATAAATTATAACCAAGAACTAGTTAATTAAAATCTATTTATTGAGTTTAACTTTTTTCACTAGTATTATCCGGAAAATATATTTTATAATTATATTTATAGAACTTTGATTTACAATTTATAAACAAGTCGATTGTGCGATTACTAGTGAATATTTTGTAATTATAATTTTTTTGATTGTTTGCGCAATTTGTTTACTTATTCTTACTGTTAAATTGATTGGTAAGCTGTAAGTTCAATTGCGCAGTTACGAAAAATTTTCAAAAAAAAATGTCCTTTTTCTCCGTAGATTGGTTTATTATTTACGTACAAAATGTTGGTAATTTATATTTGTTTTATTTAATTTAATCGTAAAAGAGGTGAGTTACGCAGCTCTTTTTTTTTGTTAAAATTCCCCTTATTTATTTATTATTGTCACTTTGTGATTAGATTTTGTAGGAATATTTTAAACACAGTACGTCGCGTGTATTGAGAGATAAACCAGTAAAAAAGAAAATAACTCGTTGATTTAAACGCGTTCCGAACTTGCGTTGCTTGATTTTTTTTTTGTAAAAGAAATTAATTTAAGAAGCAACAAGAAAAAAAACTAATAGCGTAGTAGAATTCGGCGCGAGTTTACAAGTTTTTTATTGAGGTTCTCTCTTTTGCTTGTACTGTTGCTCGGGAGAACTGACTGCAGACTGACTTATTGAAATTATTTTTTTCTGCAAGAGAGGTACAAATCTAGAAATAAAAATGCAAGTTTGTCAAAATCTAAAAGAGTCCCATTGGTCAGTTCGGCCGTGAGAAACTATTTAAAATCTCACATTCGGTGACAGAAGATATCTTCTTATCACGCCTAAAAATGCTGAGGTAGCGTATACGGCGCGCGAACTTACTGCTTTTCTCTTGAGACTATTACAAGAAATTAAATTTATTTTTTAATACAGCATATTCCTTATTACTAAAAGATTTATTTATTTACTTATATGTATTTATTAATGTTATTCGGGGAGAGAACTGCAAATAAACGTAATTATCTATCTACAGCTAAAAATAAAAAAATTAATTGAAAAGAGATAAAAATAATAAAAAAATCTTTTTTCAAAAAAATGATTTTTTATACATCCGTGATTATGCGTATGTAACAGATGGACGATTCGGTTTTTCAAGATTTTCTTGAAAGCGAATAGATAAAATCAATTATTTCTCATTAAAGGAAATATTGCTTTTTGTAATACGGGATGGGACTATTTCTTAATTTTTTGCTAAAGTTATTAATTATTGCAAAAAAAAATAATTCTTTGATTAGAAAAGGACGGAGATACCTGATCTCCTCTTAATGTCTGCATTCTTTTATTCGATTTTAACGGGATGGCAGAGTTGTTGAGAACGATTTTTGCTTCTATTATTTTATTGATATCTATGTATTTGCTTTTTTTATTTTATGGATATCTATGATTAATAATTACAAATATAATGACTTGTCCGCGCTAAAGCTAAATTGATACAATAATTTTTGTTGAAATGGAAATTCAGTTGAGTTTGTTATTTTTTTTATGAACTTTAAATGAAAATTAGATATTAAGCTCGATAAACCTAACCTCAAAATACAGTAAATTGGAAATTTGCTTATAACTTTTTATTTATAGTATTTTGGTGAATGCCTTGACTTGTGCGCACTCGGGATTGGTTTTACGAATTTTCTTATTTGACACACCGTTTATTCATAAACTTTGAATGAAAATATTATTAATGGGGAGGGGACTCCTATATGCCGTTAAACTTAATTTATAGTGTCTTCAACATTATAAGTTTTGCTGAAAATCATTTATTGTTTTGAAAAGAAGTAAAAATTATGTAAACCTTTTATATTTTTAAAATATTTGATATGTACAGCATAAATTTTATGTTGTTTATGTGTATCCATCTATTTCCACTTTATATAATTATTATTTAGTTATTATTTATTTAAATATACAAGGACACCTGAAGAAGTTGATCAAAGTCTTGACGAAAGCTTAACAAATAATGGTTACATATTAACATCTGTCTTATAATATTCTGATAGTAAATTTATGTAATACTGAATGTTATAAAAAAATTACATCCCCCTTTTTGCAATTCATTAATAAAGTTATATAAATTTTTAATATTATAGTATTGTTAATATTAATAAATATAATTTCTTTAATAACTACAGTGTAGGATACATAAATATCTTTGATCATTTGTTTTCAAGAGGGATTTTAATTACAGTTATTTTTCTGATCAATCGAGTTAAGATTAGTGTTGTTATTTAAGAGCAGGATGAAGCAGATTCGATACCGACCGAGAATCGAAAATCCGTTGTTTAATTTTTTCTTACTATACGTAATGGAACGCATCAAAATTTTAAATACGAAATTTATTTCTCTATTGTGCTCGCTAAAACTGATTAAAGAAAATTTTAAAAAATTAAAAATTTTATACTACAGCTGTTTATTAACCTTCTGACAGCCGGCATTTTTTCCACTAAAAAAGTCTAACTTTCTCGAAATTTTTCATATAAATGTTTCTTAAGTAATGGTATATGTGGGCCGGCCATATGGCGTCATCCCGGCTGTCAGAATGTTAAACTCTAAGTACGGTTGCTTACTTTTCGTTTAAAATATGGTGAATTTTATGAAAAAAACATCTATTATACAATGATGTATGAATGAAAAAATTGCGCTCGATAACAATTTCTTTTGAAAACAGTATAATTATTTTATTTATAATGAAATAACATTTTTACTTCTCGGTCGGTAATCAAAACTGCTCCGGCCTACTCTCAACGTCAAATCTTAAAGTATTTAAACTCTATTCTAGTACACTTAATTCTTGCTATAACGAGCTTTGCTATAACGAGTATTCGATAGAACGAGCATTTTCTTCTCGCTAAAGCAAGCAAAATGCTTCCCCTTCTTCCCCCACTACTCAATCTATTTTTCTCTATGTCCTGCTCGAAAATTCTATCTCTCTCCTTAAATACGCGCAAAGAAAGGCGATGTTCCCTCCCTACCGACGCGCATTAATGTACTATTTAAGTAATATATGATTTCGTGTAATGCACCATTTAAACAATATATCGACGGTGGCTACGAAAACAAACACAGATGAAAAGAGCCGCGAAAAAAAACACATCGAAATTGTGCCACGAAAAAAAACACGTTTCCAAAAGTGCGGCGAAAAAAAACACATCTCCAAAAGTGCGGCGAAGAAAAACACATCTCCAAAAGTGCGGCGAAAAAAAACACATCTTCAAAAGTGCGGCGAAGAAAAACACATCTTCAAAAGTGGCGGCGAAGAAAAACACACCTTCAAAAGTGGTGGCGAAAAAAAACACATCTTCAAAAGTGGTGGCGAAGAAAAACACACCTTCAAAAGTGGCGGCGAAGAAAAACACACCTTCGAAAGTGGCGGCGAAGAAAAACACCTCTTGAAAACACAGTGACAATTTTCAAAAAGGGTGTTTTTCTTCGCCGCACTTTTGAAGGTGTGTTTTTCTTCGACGCCACTTTTGAAGATGTGTTTTTCTTCGCCGCACTTTTGAAGGTGTGTTTTTCTTCGCCGCCACTTTTGAAGATGTGTTTTTCTTCGCCGCACTTTTGAAGGTGTGTTTTTCTTCGCCGCCACTTTTGGAGATGTGTTTTTTTTGCGTTGCACTTTTGGAGATGTGTTTTTTTTGCGTTGCACTTTTGAAATGTTTTTTTTTTGCGTCACACTTTTGGAGATGTGTTTTTTTTGCGTCGCACTTTTGGAGATGTGTTTTTTTTCGTAGTCAATTACTCAGTCAATTACTGTGATAGTTTTCGTAGCCACCGTCGATATAATCTTTTACTATATCTATATTTTTATTATTACATATGTATGTTTATAATTATTTATTTTTATTCATATCATTTTTTATGTACATTTCAACTACATAACATCAAATTAATATGCTTTAAAAAAAAATTTTATTTTCAGATTATTAGTAAATTGATCGTATCAACATGAAAAAAACAAAACATAATTACAATAAAAAACTAACTACGAAAAAAAAAAAAAAAATTAATTCAACAATTATAAAACAAAATTAAATGCTATTTTTATTGCTTTTGAAAAAAATGTCAAGAGCAAAATCTCGAGCTTTTATCAGCGTTGCTCTTTCCGCACATGAAATTTGATTTACCTCCAATCAAGCATGATTTAGGCCATACAAAGAACGTTTTCAGAAGAATGAATCTAAAAATAAATAAATTAAACAAACGATCTTTTTTAAATGAAAATTAAACGGTTATACACGTACAATCGATATAGTTATTGTTTATATTCGTTCGATATTGCTTCGCTCATTATTCTAAGCATAGCATTTTTTGAGTAGTGGGGGCCTCTCTCACGCTTGTAATAGCGAGAGAAATTATTCCCGAGTTGCTCGTAATATCGAGAATTGAGTGTACATTAATATATACACCGGATATATATTAGCGTAAAATTTTCCACTCTTTTCGATTCCGTATAACAAGCGGGAGTTCCCATTTTAAAAAATGAGGCTGACCTCAAAATAACCTCGAAAATCAGGTTCAAGGTCAAATCCAAGATCACCATCAGATATCTCGTAAAAAGTTACTCCAAGAACGACCTTCACCGGATAGAAAAAATTATCAACTTTGGAAATTTCTTAGGTGTATCGTTACTTTTTGGACACGCTGTATAAATCCAATTCAGAGACCTCACGGAGTCACGTTCGTATCTCGCGACTGGCGCCTTTTTTCATGTATAACTAGTGGTTGTATTTTAAAAAAAAACCTATAAGTTTTGTATATTTCAGCTTATTTCTTTTTTTTGTGCATGTATGTCTTATAAGGTAATTAATAGTCATATATCTAGCAATACATTTAACTATATTGGTACGGCCACCTGATCCTCACGGCCGTTACAGTATGTATACATATATATATAATATATATACTAGGAGAGGTACCCCTCGGCTCGCTCCGCTCGCAAACCCCCGTGTATATTTACATTTATGAAATTATTCGTTAGTAATTAAAACTATAATAGGCTGATTCCATTTCAAATCGAACAGTCAGTATACACTCAAGTCACCAATTACTGCGCTAATGGAGTATGTTATTCTACCCTAAAAATAAGGGTATACGTATTTTTTTATTTTGCTGAAATATCGAAATTGCATCAGATATGCACTTTTGAAAATTGCATACAAAAACTAAATGTTAAAACTGAAAATGTTGAGAATAACTTTAGAGGGCTATCGTTTTACCAATTTTCAATGAATTTTGGTAAACCTTATTTTGTTTTATTAAGTTTTAAGCCCTCTTTAATTCAGTGCAAGAAGTTTCAAAAAAGACTGAAAAATGACTAACCAGGAGAGGCAATGAGCTTCGGGTCACAGATCTTGACAAAACTTTGGGATATATTTTTAGGTACCAAAATATGAGTAAAGCCAGATCGGTACGGTCTAACGCTTCGAAAAATTGAAATTATAGACGTCTCCAGTCTTATTTGAAGAAAAATGTAAAAAAAAGCTCCTCATTGAAGTGTGAATAATCCAGTCTAGAAATGTCTTTAATAAATCAACAGGGACTAAAATAAAAGTACAGAAAGCAAGCTTTAATTTGCCGTTTTCAGAATTGAAAAATAATAATTAGAACTAGAGATATGTTCGTTCAAAGTTAAGAAGCAAGAAAGTACCAAAAATCACCTAAATTCTAAAGGACAGTGATTTTGTGATTTTTGGTACTTTCTTGCTTCTTAACTTTGAACGAACATATCTCTAGTTCTAATTATTATTTTTCAATTCTGAAAATGGCAAATTAAAGCTTGCTTTCTGTACTTTTATTTTAGTCCCTGTTGATTTATTAAAGACATTTCTAGACTGGATTATTCACACTTCAATGAGGAGCTTTTTTTTACATTTTTCTTCAAATAAGACTGGAAACGTCTATAGTTTCAGTTTTTCAAAGCGTTAGACCGTACCGCTCTGGCTTTACTCATATTTTGGTACCTAAAAACATATCTCAAAGTTTCATCAAGATCTGTGACCCGAAGCTCATAGCCTCTCCTGGTAAGATATGTGCATTTTACCAAAAAATGCACTTTTTATGCATATGCATTTTTCTCGAAAAACCCATTTTTTTTTGCTGAAATTTTTTGTGCTCATAGAGGACCAAATTACCTATCTAATGGTACTTGGTTGATCGCGTACTTATTTGTTTGAAGCGAGAAAAAAAATTCACAAATTTTATTGGTGAAAAATTTTTGTATATACGTTCGAAAGTCTTAAGCAATGTTCATTCCAACGCTGTCGCATGCTTCGCTGATTATTTGTTTACCTTTATATGTATGTATATATCATCAATAGTGATATATATATATATATATATATATATATATATATATATATATAAAAATTCGTAATATAAAAATAAATATTAAAAAATGGAAAATAATAATTCTATTCGTGTATATCTATATTATGTATGTTTCGATGTACAGACAATAGGAGGCTCATTCGCGGACAAATACCTCGCGTAACCAAAACAGCATATTAGAATTGTTATATGCAAGCTAGTTATTCTTACGTCTGCTTTGAAAGGTACTTTTCGGACTTGTGAAAAAGTAAACAAAACTCTGCAATTACGATGTCCGAAATTCACTCTTCTACAAGAATTCGATGTCCCGATTTTTTACAAATGCATAAAAAGGTAGTTTATAAAAGCAGAAATTTAAGTTTTAGACCGTTGGAAGATTTGGCCATTAATTTGGCACAGCTTTATCCAGATTTAAAGATACTGCCCTCTACTAATGTATGCAAAAATTGCCATGAACTCATATCAAAAATGATTTTAAGTGATCTTGAATCTACATCTGAAAATGAAATCACTGAACTTTTTAGCGGAATACATGATGATTTTATCCCCAAGACACCCGAACGAATACAGGAATTAAACGAGAGTATTAATACAATTTTACCTCAATGCGTCTCGCCGCTAAAAAGAAAAACTGCAATACCTAAAAATTTAACAGAAAATTACGTATCTAAAAAGAAAAAATCTTTAATTTCAGCTTTTTCTGCTACTGTCGGAAGTAAATTAAAAGATGCGTATAGCATTTCAGTTGAATCAATAGAATCGGACAAAAGTTCGACTGAAAACTATTGGAACGAATTTGTAGAAAATTTTAAATCGGCTTTAGAAAAATGTTCTTCTGTTTCGGAGAAAATAAAACTTCTAACTCCACTACCTTCAAAATTAAGCAAAAAAAAAATTTGCTCACTATTCCCGAATATAAGCGAGTATATGATAAATAAATCAAGAAATCTCGTGAAAAATAAAGAAGTTTATTCGGAGCCAGATTCATATACTGGTCATCTTATTGATGAAAATACAAAAAATATCGCTATGAAATATTTTTTTAATGATGATTTTAATTGTAGTAGACAAAGTCCAAATAAATCTGATGTTGTTACTGTTAAAGTTAATAATACAAAAACTAAAAAAGTTAAACGGTTTCTTACTCGAAGCTTAAAAGAAACATATAGTCAATTAAGACAAGAAAATCTAAACTTACAAATAGGAAAATCGAAATTCTATAGTCTAAGACCAAGTTTCGTCTTAACAAGCCCTGTGAAGGAAACTTATCTTTGTGTACATTGCGAAAATTTTGAACTGTTTCTTACAAGTTTAATTCGTTTTAGAGGCGATAATAATTCTGAATTAGATTTAATTCGTTCAGAAATAACTAACGCAATGTTGTGTTCTGAACCATCTGATTCGTGTTTCTTGCAAGAATGCAATTATTGCCCCGGTAGTGAGGGTATCACATTAAAATTGTTAAAACTGAAAGAAAATTGTGAAGATGAAATTACGTTTGCTTTGTGGGATAATGGTAATCTTATCAAACAAACAGTAAGCTTATCAGTTTTTAAAGAAAAATTTTCAATCTGCACACTAAAAGCAAGTACTCACGTATACATAAAAAATATTCAACGTGAAGCTATAAAAAAAGAAAAAGAAGAAGGTAAAGCTGATCCTACTAACTAGGAGAGTGTCACACCTCCGGATCACGGATTTTGCTCAAACTTCGGGATAAGTTTTCGGATGATAAAATATGGAAAAAGCTAAAGTTATAGTCATAAATATTCAATATTTCCCTAGTTACAGGCAATTAAAGAAAATCACTAAAAAAGTTACTAGATTTTTAAACGCATATAGTTCTTTAGCGTCGATAGCTACGAGCTTGAAACTTTATTTAAATTAAAGCTGAGCTCAAATCCTTTCGAATTAGTAGTTATAGCATGTAAAAATATTATTTTTCCCAAAGTGAGAGCGTGATAAACATTGGACCTGATTTTTCTTTCAAAAATATTAATTAATAATAAAAGCTGAAATTAGGTCCGATCCTTATTACACTCTAACTTTGGGAAAAAATAGTATTTTTACATGCTATAACTACTAATTCGAAAGGATTTGAGCTCAGCTTTAATTTAAAAAGAGTTTCAAGCTTGTAGCTATCGATGCTAAAGAACTATATGCGTTTAAAAAACTAGTAACTTTTTTAGTGATTCCCTTTAATTGTCTGTAACTAGGGAAATATTGAGTATTTATGACTATAACTTTAGCTTTTTCCATATTTTATCATCTGAAAACTTATCCCGAAGTTTGAGCAAAATCCGTGATCCGGAGGTGTGACACTCTCCTAGTAAGTTAATTATCCACGTTGATTTTGCAGAAAATTGATCTGTAATAAATAATAAAGCGGTTCAGGGAAATCATTGGGTAAATAACCAAATTTCTATTTTCACTGCAGTCTGTTACCAAGGAGAGATAACGCAAAGCTTTGCGATCGTTAGTGACGACAAAAAGCATGATACTGCATATGCGCTATTAGCAATAAATAAAATTATCGATCTTATGAAAAATGATTTAGTTACTAAAGTCACTATTATATCAGATGGAGCTGCAAGCCAATTTAAAAATCGTTTTCAGCTACATGAATTCAAACATTTTTCTTATCAAATGAAATGGTTATTTTCTGCGACTGGTCATGGGAAAGGCGCCGTTGATGGAATAGGTGAGCTTCTAAAGCATTATGCTACTTCACATAACTTAAAAAGAGTTCATGAAGAATCGATACAAAATGCTGACGATTTTATAAATTGGGTTCAAAAGTACACCAGTGCAATCAAAATCATATTATTACCAATAAATGAGATTGAAAAATTTAGAAAAGAAAAAAATATTGAATGGAGTACAGTTCCTAAATATAATGGGATTCAAATAAGTCATATGTGGTTAAAACAACTTGGGGAATTGAAATCGCATATATTTGTTGGCAGAACAGCTATACATGCACTGACTAAAGTGAAAGACAAGAAAAAAAAAGTCAAACGTCGTAAGGCTACACTTAGAACTAAAAATAATAAGTGCAAAAATAAAAAAAAGTAATTATTTATAATTATATTTTTCACGTATCTCAACAGTGAGAGGCAAGGGGAACTCACTTTAAAAAAGCACCCCGAAGGGAACAGAAACCTTCTACGTCTACGTCGTTGTTCCTGGGTAATGCTAAAAGAAGGATAGTGTTTAAATCTACATTGCTTAAAATTTCCGAACGTATATACAAAAATTTTTCACCAATAAAATTTGTGAATTTTTTTTCTCGCTTTAAACAAATAAGTACGGGATCAACCAAGTACCATTAGATAGGTAATTTTGTCCTCTATGAGCACAAAAAATTTCAGCAAAAAAAAAATGGGTTTTTCGAGAAAAATGCATATGCATAAAAAGTGCATTTTTTGGTAAAATGCACATATCTTAGTCATTTTTTAGTCTTTTTTGAAACTCCTTGCACTGAATTAAAGAGGGCTTAAAACATAATAAAACAAAATAAGGTTTACCAAAATTCATTGAAAATTGGTAAAACGATAGCCCTCTAAAGTTATTCTCAACATTTTCAGTTTTAACATTTAGTTTTTGTATGCAATTTTCAAAAGTGCATATCTGATGCAATTTCGATATTTCAGCAAAATAAAAAAATACGTATACCCTTATTTTTAGGGTAGAATAACATACTCCATTAGCGCAGTAATTGGTGACTTGAGTGTATACTGACTGTTCGATTTGAAATGGAATCAGCCTATTATAGTTTTAATTACTAACGAATAATTTCATAAATGTAAATATACACGGGGGTTTGCGAGCGGAGCGAGCCGAGGGGTACCTCTCCTAGTATATATATTATATATATGTATACATATTGTAACGGCCGTGTGGATCAGGTGGCCGTACCAATATAGCTAAATGTATGGCTAGATATATCACTATTAATTTGTACTTATAAAAATTATTTATAAAATTATTAATTATATTAATATTAATTATATATTTGTTCAGACAGATTTCTACACCACCAGAAGAGGTACTGTCAATAGTACCTTACAATTAATAATTTATGATATAAATTCAAAAATAAACAATCTATGGTATTATGGCGCGTTGGTTTTTTTTTTTTTTTCATTTTAAAATATTATATAAAATCAATATAATAATTTTAAATTATTTTAAGACATGTTAAAATTAATTAAAATTATTTTATTTTTTTATACAATTATTTAAATTAAAACCATGGTTTCCTTCGCCTGTAGCCCTACACAACCATAAGAGTCTATATTCATTCCTCCTTATAATATAGACTGTATTTACAATCTATCCTCCACCATCAGTATTACACATTCAAACAGAGTTTTAAAAATTATTTTATTATTTGTACAATTTGTTATTATATTATTGTTATATAACAATATTCCAATTAATATTTATCTCTTTTAAATCTTTATTTAATCTTTATTTTAGTATTATTTTATTTTTATTGTATTGTATTTGTTTTATTGATTGGACTTCGTAATGTATAGTTTATTTTAATGAAATTATGACTGATAGATATTGACCGCTTGTTTTGAATTTATATTATTTTTGTTGCGTGTATTATTTTACTATTATTAATTTGTGATATTACTTTTAAATTGTTGACTTACATATTCAGTATTATTATCTTTAAGTTTGAATGACTGTGATATCAACTGTAAGTGCAATATTTTTATTTATATGAGTAATAAGCTTTATGTGATATATTATGTGTTTTACACGCTTTTTTTGCATCTTACTACAAAATAAATGAATATCTATCTATCTATCTATTTAAGTATGTTTATTAGAATAATTATTATAACTTGATATTTTTTAATTAAATATTATTGTAGCCTGTTTTACAATAATATGGAACAGAAATTTATTTTATTATAATTATCCTAAACTCAAATTCTAATACCTAATTCAACTCTATGCTTTTTAATATTATTAATATTTAAATTTTTTAATTATTTCTTATATTTCAATATTAATTGTTGTTATTATTTTATATTATTTAGTATCTTTTATTTATGAACTCGAATTTGCTATATTTCATTTTATTTTTAATTAATATTAGTTTGATTTTAAGTATATATTTTACAATAAATTTTAATATCATTACAATAATCATAATAATATTAATTAATATATTCCATAAATAAAATCATAAAATTAGATAATATAATTTTTCCTTATGTATAAATTATTTTAATTTTAGTTTTTATATATCTTAATGTTATTTTTAAGTCTTTTGGATGTATGATATATATATATATATATATATATATATATATATATATATATATATATTTCTATTGCTTTTAATATCCTTGACTTTCATGTTAGCATTGAAAAAGATATTAAAATAATTTTCATAAAATTAATAAAATGTATTTTCATGTTTGTTTTTATTGAAATTATTGATTATTTATTCAATCATAAATAATTTTAAATATTATTTATTAATTAAAAAAATTAATAAAATAAGATACATAATGATATGAATTATATTAGTTTTTTTTTGTTTTATAAAGTAATTTTTTATTTATTGTTTAAACATTTTATTACATTTGAATTCAATTAAAAATTTATAAGTTATAATAGGACTATAATTTTTTTTTTCAACTTCCAATGCCATGATCATAATCATAATAATATTACATGGATTAATAATTAATTTAATTATTAATCCATGTTCTTCATAAATGAAATTGTAAAGTATATATTTACTAAATATTAATTTTTTTATATATATATTTCTTTTTAATACATTTGATTAATTTTCTATTTTTAAAATATTTATTTAAATAATTTTTTTTTTAGATTATTGATTTTTGATTTATTACTTAAACATATTTTATATTAATTTTATAATACTAGCTACATTCATGCGCGCGAAGCGCGCAACAAATTTATACTCCAGGGTCAACTATGGATATAATAACATCTATAAACATGATAAGTAATTTTAATAAACGAAATTATTTTAGTAGCAATTTTATTGTTTTTAAAAAAATGATGAGTGGTCATCTATCAAAAATTAATTTGAAATAAAAACTAAAATTATGAATCTTAA
The DNA here is from genome assembly GCA_017163975.1 of Anastatus disparis. NCBI lineage: Eukaryota > Metazoa > Arthropoda > Insecta > Hymenoptera > Eupelmidae > Anastatus > Anastatus disparis. The sequence continues at coordinate 3,345,075 of JAFFSR010000349.1, read as the reverse complement.
AATCAAACAGTACAAAGTGCCTTTAATATGTCATCAAAAAATAAAAAAATTAAATTAAAAGAAATTTTTAATATAATTTTTTACATACATAATTTTCAATATTTTTATTAGTTTTTTGGCATGTAGGATATAAGATCAAACTCTAGATACCGCAGCATACAACTGACCATGATCAAAAACTTCTCTTCATCAATCAATAATTATATTATTCTTTTAAACAGCTAACAACAGCTAAAATTTTTTTTAAGCAACTGAATAAACTAATAGCAGTATCTGTTTCAATTTTTCTTTATTTACAACATATAAGTGATTTGAAGCATAATAGAGACAAATCTGCGTTGGTTACACACTGTAAAAATTCTAGCCATAGCTTTGATACAAACATAGGAACCTCAAACATATTAGACATTGAATGCAACTATCAAAAAAGATTGCTATCAGAAATGATACATATTAAAAAATATGAAAATTGCAATAATACACGACACTCAAAAAATTAAACAACGTATATAATAAATACATAGTTGAATTATTAAAAAGAAATTAATTTTTTTGATAAAACGGTTTCAAGAATAAATTATTTACAATAAAACGCAATAATTGTTAAATTAGATTAAATATAATTAAATCAAATTCATTCATGTGAGTCAAAATCTTGAATCAAATACCAAGTACATAAAAGAAAACACTTGCTAGTCACTTTGTACATACGTAACTCACCTAAATTACCTATGTTAAAGATTTGTATAACCAAAGAAGATAGACGCTTATAGAAGGATTCTTCTGGGTTACATTTTTCGTCCGAAAGCCTGGGTAACACTTCAACATTGTTTGTATATCTATACATATGAAAAATGTGCTATATATATGATTTACATAGATATAAAAATACATGGGATTTGATGGCGTCCCCAAGTAGCTGGGTAACAGAACCAACTCATTTTTGGCAGAAATTTCCCATGTACGCTTCTATCAGCGTCTATATTCGTTGAAATAACTTATACTTCATAATGTCACGTAGATCATGACGACGCATATTAGATTGCGTAAATTTTTATTATTAATAGAAATATCTATTATTATACATTTTTATAAAACAAAAATAGTTATGTAATACCACATGTTTAATACTTGTAAGTTTCATTTTTATTTTTATTGTTACGCCTAAAATGTATTGTTTTAGGTGAGTTTTTTTAATGTATTGTTGATGAATTTAGAAATTTTTAATCATTAAGAAACTGTTATCAGTTGTTATTAAATTTTATGTTTTAGCACCTGAAGTGGCCTCTCTAAAAAATAGAGGAGAAAAGTCGTTTTTTCTCTTATAGAAATAAATAAAAATTGAAACAACTGCTGCTATTAGTTTATTCACAGTTAGAAATATCAAAGACAAAGTCTGTTAAAACCAGTTAATAGACAAAAATGTGTGTTACTTTAACAAACAAAATGTCTTTAAAGGATTTAACAAACAAATGTCTGTTAAAATTTTACTTATAAATTACAGACATTGTCTGTCAATGTACTAAAACTTTTTTTGGTCTTGTTTTCCGTACACATACATACACGTTTTATATATAGTTTTATTTTTTTAAATTCACGTTTAAGGAGTCTCATGTGCTAGCTATAGTTTGCTGTTCATAATAATCAAAAGTTTAAAAAATTCTTCAATATTTTGAAAAACATTAATTTATACTTGAAAATTTGCAGAAATTTTTTTCTAGGTATAAATTAATTTTTATCAAAATTTTGAAGAGTTCTTTAAACTTTCAATTTTTATGAACAACAAACTATAGCTGACATATGAGACTCCTTAAATTAATAAATGTACAAGAACTCAAGAAATATTAGAAAGAACGTTTTTTATTATATCTTATACAATATTATATTCGTTTATAATATGATATTCGTTGTCTAATGAATAGCTTTCGTGACATTTACAATGATATAATTTTAATAATTATTAACAATTTTTATAAACAAATTATAATAATACGTTTTTTAAAAAAAAAAAAAATTATGATATTTTTTAGGTCATTTTGAGTAAAAAAGGTTCTCATGAACATATTGCTAAAATGAACTGAATCGGCAAAAAAAATCGCAGTTTGAAAAAACGCGATTTTTCAAAACTTTGACAGCCTATAGCTCAGCTTCTACTGATTTCATTTTAACTCACAATAGCTTAAATTGTTGGTTAAAATATAAACTTAAAGATTACAGTAGTTAGCGACCGTATTTATAAAAAATCGCGTTTTTCAAACTTTGCAATTTGTTTTCTGCCGATTCAGTGCATTTTAGCAATATGTTCATTAGAACCTTTTTTACTCAAAATGAACTAAAAAAATATGATAACATTTTTTTTTTAAGTGCATTTTTATAATTTGTTTATGAAAATTGTTAATAATTATTAAATGCGCCATTTTCAGACATTTTACCCAAAAAATTCGGATTCAGCAGGTCAAAAATACATAAAAAACCTAGGTAGAATTGAGGACCTCGATCGACCTATCGAAGACTTATGTAGTTTGCCCCTGGACTATCTATTTTAGTCGTTTGTTACGGACATTTTCAGAATCAACTGACATAAAGTCTGTTAAATCGTCACATCCTTGTTTGTTACTTCAACAGACAATTTAGTAACAGAAAATAAAAGTTAACAGACTACACAATTGTTTTTAACCGTGTTCAGTTCCTTAAAACAATAATTATATTATCAAACGTTTGTCCACGTAATTTACTAATCGTCATAGCAAAAGATAATTCACATGAAAATTACGTTCTTTTAAATGTAAAAGGAATATTCATTTTCACAATACAATCTACTACGGTTTGGAAAAATATTATCTTATACCACCCGTCAAAATTTTACATTTTAATAAATGATTAGAAAATTCTAAAATTTGCAATCTCGCACTATTGCATGAACCTTTATTAATACTTATATTTCTTATAAGCATTACAATAAATTTTTCTCTCAAATGTAATTTACTGGAAGGATTAAAAGAATTTAAATATTCTAGAAGAAACATTTCATCTGATTCATTATTGATTTTCATCACTATCAATTTCCGAGTTTTAAAATAATGTATGAAAATAATATAAATTTTGCAATAAAGAATCAAAAAGTTTTTCACAAAAAAAACATTTTATTTTTTACTTGCATTAAATTTTGTTTCAACTCATTCATATAAAATTGTTTTCACTAATTATTATATGCGTTACATCTTTAGTTTGGATAGCATTAAATTAAATTAAATATTGCAGTAAATTAAATTTTTAAATACTATTATTGGTAATAAGAGTTTAAAAATCCCTCATTATTTAAAATTACAAAAGCATCTTTTTCATCTTTATATATTTAATGACTATTAAATAAATGACTTTACTTAGCTACTTCATAACCGCATTATAGGTAATAATAAATATATCTATTACATTTATTTGAACTTAAGCATTTACAAAAACGCTGCCAAGTGCTTTGGTGTAATGCTTCCTCATAGAGACTCATTGTGTTAGAGTATTTTGATTTCATTTTGCTTTCTCAAAGAAAAATTATTGTATCGGTGAAAAAATTTTTCTATTTTTTCGTTAATTTGTACATATTTAGACTCCGGGAGTCAAAAAAAGTGGTTTCAAATAAAAATTTTTTCATAATTTTCAAAATGCTCTAAAATTAAAACTGCGCTAAGAAAATTAGTTTTTAAAATTTTTTTTCTTCTGACAATAGCGGATAACTTGCATGCGAATTTTGGGGCAAATCTATAGAGTAATTTACGTAAAATAAAAGAAAAATGAATTTTTTTTCTTCAAATTTTACAAAATTATCTAAAATTAAAACCACGCTAAGAAAATCAGTTTGGGTGGGGCTCGAACATTAGAATGTTATTTATTTAATGAATATTTATTTAGAGTGCCACAATTACGAATAGCATATTCCATAATTTAGAATAAAGTAATAATGAATTTTCATGATTTCAAAAAGCAGTAGTGATAATCTCAAATTATTCGATTAAAATATTTAGAGTTCTTTCGAAATCTTGATATAATTTATTCTAAATTTAGACGTACATTTATTTTGCTACTTCTTATTTCGATAAAGTGAATATTCTAAAATGCTTTACTCGCATTAGTTATTTTCGTTACTTCAGTCGCTGAAAATACGAAAATTCTAAAATGAATAAATGAACAGTCTTGATATGCACATAATTTATATGAACTTCTAAATAAATGTTAATTAAATAAATAACATTCTGATGTTCGAGCCCCACCCATCAGTTTTCAGAAGTTTTTCTTTTGGTAGTCGCAAATAATTTCCAAGCGAATTTTAGAGCAAATCCATCGAGTACTTAAAGTAAAATACAAAAAAAAATTAAAAATTAGAATTGAAAAAAAATGTTTTAAATTGTTCTAAAATTAAAACTATGCCAAGAAAACCAGTTTTCAATAGCTTCCGTACCAGTTAGACAAAAAAATAAATTGTATGCAAAATTTGAAGTCGAGTACTTTTCGAGATCTAATTGGCGTAATGAGTACATACACACACACATACATACAGACATTTTCTGCCCTACAAAAAAAAATCAGGTGAGAGATCATTACATGAGATTTTGGCATGATAAATCACCTAAGAAATCAGGTGATTCCTCGCCTGATTTTTTTTAACAGGGTGGAAACCACTTTTTTCCACGAGTCTGAATATGTACAAATTAATAAAAAAATAGAACAAATTTTTTTATTGATACAATGTTTTCTTTATGAGAAAGTAGAAGTGTATTAAAATATATTTATAACTCATAAATCTTAAGACATGATACACATACAACATTATTTCATTTTAAATAGTGTTATTAAATAAACAAAATCAAGTTTTTAACTAATCAAAAGGATTTTAAGCATCAGATAAGGGTTTATAAAACTATTCATGGATCAAACTTTTTTATTTAATGTATATTTAAGCTGAAAAGAAGTTTTATTAGTTAATATTATAATAACAAAAAATTATCAATTACATTTAAATCTGATTTTTTTCAGACTGAAACTCAGGTCTGATAGCTCAAATAACTACAGTTGAGTAGAAAGTGCATAGGCGCCCAAGTTATTTCAGCTTATGTCTGTATATTATAAAATAACCCATATGTATAAGTAAACTAATCAGTTAAATATATTATATTAAATATTAATTCATTTTATATTATAAAATATAACACACCTATATTAGTCAATATTCAAATTTTTATTGAAAATATAGTCATATGGCTTGTTTGTCAACTGTAATGCAAATTTTATATATACAAATATATAAAAAGGATGCTTACTATAGTTATAATTTTATCAGCATGTTAATTATTTTTAAGCTTTATTCATTAAAACATAAATTGTTTTTCCATTTTTTAATTTCATGTATTAATATTTAGTTAAATAGTAATGTATATAATAAAATAACTCACTCGTATAAGCAAACTATTCAGTTAAATACATTATATTAAATATTAATTCATCGTATATCATAAAATAGCACACTTATATAAAATGAATAAGTAAATTATGCAAATTTTCATTAAAAATAGACATATAGCTTGTTCGTCAAAAGTAATACAAATTTTATATGTTAATCTATAACAAAGCTGCCTATCGTAGTCATACTTTTATCAGTGTGCAAATTATTTTCAAACTACATTTACTGAAAACACACATTTTATACTTCTATTTATTTATGTATTAATATTTAATATAATAAGTTTAACTAAATAGTATTGTATATTATGAAATAGCACACTCGTATAAGTAGATTATTTAAATTTTCATTAAAAATAGACATAAAGTTTGTTCGTCAATTGTATCATCCATTGTTATCAGTAAATTTTGATCTTGATTCATTCTAACCTTATTTTTTTTATTAAAATGTGCATAAATTTATCTTTAAGACATTAGTTAAATATTTTACTTTTTTTTGGTACTTTGATGATTTTTAATCTGAGTAATAGAAATATAGAATAATAAAACTTTCATAACCTCAAACCTTCATAACCTCAAACCTTCATTAATTGCTGTTACTATACTTATTTTTAAATGAAAAACAATTAAAAATATATACATATTGTACCTGCATTAAGCAATACTTATGCAATAAAGGAATAAATTACTTATCTGAATTGTTATATTATTTGATGTCTTTACAATTTTACTGGAATTTTTAAATAAAAGGTAGTCACCTTATTTGTGCTCATAGTTATATATTTTATCATTAAACTATACATTGGTTATATACATAAATAATATTGCTTGGTTTAAAATAAAATATTCTTATTCTATTTTAATTGAGTTACTTCTATTATATTTAAAAAACAATGCCTAGAAATAAATTTTTATTTATTTAAAAAATCTAAACCCTTTAAAATTTAATTTTTGGCGCCTATTCTATATCGACCAATCAGGATTCGATCTTTAGATGCTTCAACATGGCGGCTCATCATTTTTTTAAGAAGGACAAAGAAAATTATGTTAGCAATAGGTGATAAATATCTATAATATATTGTACTATGAGTTGTAATACAATATTACACTATTGAATCACGCATTTCTAACTTATATTGAATAATTTTATTTGTCATATATTTATAATAAAATTTTACGTTTTTTCAATTTTTAAAATGAAGTTTTTCATTTTCAATACCGATATAGTTATTCATTGCATCATTGAATAGCGATAAATTTGTATTTTTATTCAAATTTTCTATATATTCTTCTTACTGTTCTTAGAATCTTTCAAATTAGTTTATTTGGTTATCTAAATAATCTAATTCTTCTTTATGTTGTAAGTTTTCTACAATAATGTATTTGTTTGAAATTAGAACCCATCAAATTTCATAATGATTTAATTATTATTAATATTAATTAAATTGTACTCTAAATAGTTTTATCAATTTTGGATTTGAAGCTTTCACGGTGAATGTTAGACATTGTTGTAAGGTTTATTTTTTCGGATTTCCACCGTGTTATTTGTGGTTTGGAATACCAACGTTTCGTGAACATTACAGTTTACTTCGTCAGAGTAAGCCTGAATCTGATGGTTCAGACTGTCTAATCACTATATATAGGGGGCATAATTTTGGGCGGTTTTTTTTTGGTTAAATGGTTCTGGGTGTTCTGATTGAAGGGTTATGGGTGATTTGCCTTTGGGAACACAGGTTGCCATATTGGGTTCAGGAAATAGCCGTTGTTTCTGTTTAAATCATTTGGATGTTTTAGTATTTCCATGGCTTCTCGGTGTTTTCTTGGAAAGTAAGAGTTGGTTTTGGATAGGATAGTTGTGTGGTCGAAGTCTATTTGGTGGCTGGTTTTAATGTGGTGTTCTGCTAATGCTAATTGTGTGAAGTGTTTCAATTTGACCTTGTTGCTGTGTTCTTCAAGTCTTTGGTGGATTGTTCTTCCAGTTTCTCCTATGTAGACTTTTCCACAGGAGCAAGGTATTTTGTAAACACCGGGAGTATGTAACGGAGGTTTTTTGTTTTTGGGGTTGTGAAGAATTTGTCCTATTTTTGTTAGAGGCTTATATATAGTACGGATGCTGTGTTTATTTAGTATTCGTCCGATCTGTTCTGACGCCTTGTATATATGGTAGTGTGGCTGTGTTAACATGAGTTTTTTCTTTTTGTTGAATGTTTGTATTGGAATTTTTAGAACGTTGTTTTTCAATTATTTGTTTAATTTGTCCCAGTATATAACCATTTTGTATTAAGGCTTGTTTTACTTTGCAAGTTCCTATTCAATATGAGCTTGATCGGGAATGTAAAGTGCTCTATATATGAGAGAGTTAATGACTGAAAGTTTTTGGGAAGGATGATGGTGAGAAGAGGCGTGTAAATATCTGTTAGTGGGCATAGGTTTTCTGTATACATCGTGTCCCAAAGTGTTGTCGGGTTTTTGGAAGACTAAAACATCAAGGAAAGGGAGTTTGTTATTTTGTTCTATTTCCATAGTGAATTAAATGTTGGGATGTTGTTGATTCGAGTGTTCTAGGAATTTGTGAAGTTCATATTATGTCGACGATACCTTTGTCATCTGGCCACTGTGTGGCCAGATGACAAAGGTATCGTCGACGTATCTTAGCAAAAGTGAAGGTTTTTTAGGAGTTATGTTTAGGGCTTGAGTTTCAAAATGTCCCATAAATAAATTGGCAATAATTGGTGATATTGGAGAGCCCATCACTGTCCCTGTTGTCTGTTCGTAAAATTGTTAGTTGAATGAGAAGTACGTGTTGGTAAGGCAGTGTTCTATTAGAGGTGAGAGGTGTGGAGGTAGATTCGGAATATGTTTTATGATGTTTATGGTGTCTGGAATTAATACTTTTGTAAAAAGTGATACTACATCAAAACTGGCTAGGATGTTACTTAGTTTTAGTTAAATATTTCTGAGTTTATTGACGAAATCGTTAGAGTTTTTGACGTAGGAGGATGAACGTCCTGTAAAAGGTGTGAGTTTTTCTGTAAGGTATCGTGCTAGATTGTGTGTAGGTGAGTTGATGGCGCTTACTATTGATCTCAAAGGGATATTAGATTTGTGAATTTTCGGAAGGCCATAGAGTCTAGGTTTTGAAGGATATTTTGGAGTTAGTTTCTTTTTTAATTCCTCTGGTAAGTTAGATTGCTTAAGTAGAGATATGGTTCTATTAGTAATGGTTGTAGTGGGATCTTTTTTTAATATTTTGTAAGAGCCATCATTTAGTTGTTCTTGGGTTTTGTTAAGGTAATCGTTTTTGTTCATATCACAGTTGTGTTGCCTTTATCTGCTGAAATTATAATGACGTTTAGGCCATTGTTGATTTTTGATAGGACCTGTGTTTCTTTTTTGGTGAGGTTAGATTTTGGGAGTTTCTTTTTGGTTACAATATTGGCCGTTTTCCGACGTATGTCATTGGCTTGGTCTTAAAGTAAAGTGTAAATGACTGCTTCAAGGTGGCTGATGTCTTCTTTGGGTACCTGGGATGGTGTCATTGCGAAGTTATGTCCTTTTGATGAAGCAGAAAAAATTTCATTGTCGGAGGTATAACCCGAGATATTAAAAGTATGTAAAAGAGGGGTAGATTTCTGTGGTTGCAATGTGTTGAATTTCTTTATATGAGTGTTAGTTGATTGTTCGTATATGTGTTGTGCTTGGCGATATGTCAGTTTATCTAATGTATTCCATAGTGCTGCGTCAATAGCGTTTGCAAGGGATAAATGAACTTTAAGAAGTTTGGATGAGAGGTCGTTGATTTGTTTTTTAGTAAAGTGTATGCGTTCCTTTATAAGGAGTAAGCTAGTGGTTTTAAATGGGTTTTATAAACGCAGAAAGTTAGGAATGATGCTGTTGTCTCTGCATCGTTTTAGGAAAGCCAGTGTTGTTATTTGCTTCCTAAGTGATGACCTGAGTTTGCTAAGGGTGTTGGTTTTAGCAATAATGCTCTCTCCGCAGAGTTGGCGAAGTTTGGATTTGAAGTTTTCACGGTGAATGTTAGACATTGTTGTAAGGTTTATTTTCGGATTTCAACCGTGTAATTTGTGATTTGGGACACCGACGTTTCGTTCACTTCGTCAGAGTAAGCCTGAATCTAATGGTTTAGACTGTCTAATCACTATATATAGGGGGCATAATTTTGGGCGGGTTTTTTTTTTGGTTGAATGGTTCTGGGTGTTCTGATTGAATAGCTATGGGTGATTTGCCTTTGGAAACACAGGTTGCCATATTGGGTTCAGGAAATAGCTGTTGTCTCTGTTTAGATTATTTGGATGTTTTAGTATTTCTATGGCTTCCGGTGTTTTCTTGGAAAGTAAGAGCCGGTTTTGGATACGATAGTTGTGTGGTCGAAGTCTATTTGGTCGCCGGTTTCAATGTGGTGTTCTGCTAATGCTGATTGTGTGAAGTGTTTCAATTCTACCTTGTTGCTGTGTTTTTTAAGTCTTTGGTGGATAGTTCTTCCAGTTTTTCCTATGTAAACTTTTCCACGGGAGCAAGGTATTTTGTAAACACCGGGAGTATGTAACGGAGGTTTTTTGCCTTTGGAGTTGTGAAGAATTTGTCCTATTTTTGTGAGAGGCTTATATATAGTACGGATGCTGTGTTTATTTAGTTTTGTTAATGATTTTTTTTATAAAAAATTTAAAGTATGTTTTTATTTTTTGTTTTATTATTTTATATCTAAAAAAACAAATGTTTTATTAGTATGTAATAAATATAAATATTTATTTTTTTTTTATTCATTTAAAACCAGTACAAAATTACATTAATTAATCGGCGCAAATCCCACAGAGATAAACATAGTTATCTGTTGGTGGGGCTGCTTATATAATTACTCATATCTAACTTATATTTAAATATATCATCTATTTATTATATATTTTATATTTCAAGTAACAACAATCTAGTTTATACTTTATAATTTTCCCAGTAATGTTATTCATAATATTCCCAAAATTCATAATTATATTATATTTTTTATTTGATATTTTATTCATACATTAATAACAATCCATTCTTTCAGTCTTTTTTCACATTTTCAGTTTGTATCTGCTTTAGCTTAATTAGAAGACTATTAAATAGTTTAATTGCTTTGATATAACTACTTTTTTCACTAACAGTTTTTTCTCTTTTTGGTATCTGTATACTTTTATTTCTTGTTACACTATCAGATGTCATAAACTTATTTTTGAGACTTTCATAGTGGTAGTACAATGCTTCCACAGCATATATTTGATTTATATTCAGCGGGTTATCAATACTTACAAATGTATTCTTATTAACTATCTTTAGTAATCTTTTTTGAATATTTTTTAATAGATTTAAAACATTGGAGTATGTACCTCCCCATGCTACTATTCCATAACTGACGACGCTGTTAAACAGTGCATAATATATCATTCTTAAAGCTTCAATGTTCATGATTTTAGACAATTTATAGATAACAAATATCAAATATTTGGTTTTATCTATTAGATAATTTATATGTTTCTCCCATTTCATATTATAATCAAAAATAATGCCAAGATATTTATAACTATCCACTCTATTTAATATTTTTGTACCTACAGTTATCTCTAGTTTCTTTGGTACACTATCACTATAATTTCCAAAAGTCATGTATGTAGTCTTATCTAAATTTAGCGATAATTTTTTTACTGCAAACCAAATTGACATAAACTTTAAATCCTCATTCATTTTTCTTTCTATTCCAGTCTATGTTTTATCTTCCACTATTATCGCTGTATCGTCTGCGTATGATATAACATTGTCTCTTAACAAATCATTTACATATAGTATAAATATGTAATGGACCCAAAATTGTTCCTTGTGGCACCCCCGTATTTAGGGTCATGTTGTTACACACTATTATTAATTCTAACTCTTTGCTTCCTGTTTTGTAAATAATTTGTTATTAGTGAATAAGCTTTACCTCTAATTCCATAGTTATATAGTTTTTGCATTAGGATCTTATGGTTTACTGTGTCAAAAGCTTTCGCCAAATCTTAAAATGCTATGGCAATTGGTTTACTCCTATCTAAATTTTTATATATAACTTGTGTTATCTTATATATTGCATCCTTTGTGCCCTTATTTTTTACAAAACCATATTGATTTTTAGCTAGTATATTGCATTCATCTATAAAGTTATAAAGCCTTTTATATATAATTTTTTCAAAAATTTTGGCTAGGTTAGATATCAAAGATATTGGTTTATAGTTCTCAGCATAGTTTTTGTCATTGGCTTTGTAAATAGGTATAATTTCTGCAGCTTTTAACGCATCTGGCCATATAGCCTTTTCTATACACAAATTGAAAATGTGGACAAGCGGATTCAATAAGAAGCTCGTTAAAATCTTAATTGTTTTGGCATTTATGTTATCGATACCACCATTTTTTAACTTCATATTTCTAATAATGTTAGATATCTCATAACTATACGTTGGTTGTAGAAAAATCGATTTATTATTCATTTCAGGCAATCTCAGCCCAGTATTACTAGAATGCTCTTGAATTTTTTCACTTAGTTCTTTGCCAATATTACTGAAAAATAAGTTCATTGTATTCGCTATTTCTTTAGGGTCTTTGATTATCTGTTTGTTTTTATCATGAATTTGTGTGATTAATACTTTTTGTTTTCCATTTTTGCCTAATTTTTGGTTTATTACATTCCATAGATTCCTGATACTGTTGCTATTTTTTTCTACTGGTTGACAATCATACATCATTTTGGCATTCTTAATAACTTTGTTTAATATTTTTTCGTAGTTTTTGTATTCTTGTTTTGCCCTTTCATTATCTGGTTGCATTTTCTATATTTTGTACAATGATTCCTTTTTATTACAGGAGATTATTATGGCTTTCGTAATCCAACCATTTCTTGGTTTCGAATTTGCCTGTCTTTTATTAAAGTTTTTAGTTATTGTTGATCCTTTTACACATTTCTTTATTTTTGCAATTAGTAAATTCATAGCAATGTTTGGATCACATATCGTCTGTATCTCAGTCCAGTTTTCCCTTGAAGCCAGTCTCTTCAAACAACTGTAATTTATGCCATTCACCTTTTCATTCCAGTTACTATTATTAAATTTTCAAAAAGTAGCAGTAACGTGACAAGTTTCCTGTCTAGACCTGACCTTATATCGTCTGTGAGCTTAAGTACAGCAGTCTGCGTAGAATGGTTTTTCCTGAAGCCCGTCTGCATAGGATCGAGCAATTTTTTGGATGTAATGTACTCCTGCAGTTGGTCATGGGCGATCTTCTCAAGAACCTTTGAAAGAAAACATAAGATGGCTATAGGCCTAAAATCTTTTGGCTGCTTAGGTGCAGCACACTTTTTCAATGGTATAATACGTGCTTGCTTCCAGAGGCAAGGGAAGACCCCCCGTGCAAAAGAGGAGTTGAACAGAGTCACAAGATGTTCCCCAATAAATGGTAAAGCTTTAACTATCACGCTTTGCGGAATGCCATCCTCACCACAAGCTTGTGAGGAAAAATGTAAAATTGCAAGAACAACATCATTAAAACTAATTGGTTTAAAGGTAAACCCACTTTTATTGCATTGAGAAAGAATTCTCAATCGCTCTTCACTATCCTCCTGCGGCGAGACTGACACCCCAGCAAAGTGCGCATTAAGCTCATCCGGAGTGAATCCATTCAAATCCCCTTGAGGTCCGGATAGCAGTCCCAGGTCTCTCAACTCATTCTAGACATTACCATCCGCAAGAGCATCAAACAGTCTATTGTGAATATAAGCAGTCTTAGCATGGTCCGTGCGTACGTCTACCACCCTACGCAACCGCAGAAATTCAAGGAGATACTGCTTGTCCTCTGTCCCTTTGTATCTACGATATGTAGCATCTCTCTTACGCCGCATCTGTGACAATTCTTCATCTATCCATGGAAACTTATTCTTATTAGGCTTGAGCGCTTTTAACGGCGCCAAATTCTCGATTGCAGCAGTGAGATTGTCACAGAGGCAACCAAGTGCAGATTCAGGGTTAACTGTGTCAGTCATAAGCGGCGACCAATCACAGTTGGCAAGTTTCTCTCCCAATGCAGTTGGACAAATATTTTTATAGTTTCTATACATGATAGGTTTTTGATCTAAAGTTATAGTGTTGCAAGGCAAACAGACGTCAATCAAATTATGCCGACTGTGAAAGCTCGCCGGTAGGTTCCGTGCATCAAGCACCACGTCGTTGTCATCAACAAAGATCAGGTCAATCCACGTGTGAGACGTCGGAGTATGATGCGTAGCACCGTGCTGGATTAACTGTAACGAAAGCTCAGCCGACAGCTTTCTAAGAAACTTGGCATCACTGCTCTCTTTAAGGAGATCGGCATTCAAGTCCCCCATTATAATTTTATGAGAATAGTCCGGACAAAAATTTTTCAAATCAATCAATAAATTAGAGTTTCTAATAAACGAAACAGCAGGAGGACAATAAATGACAGAAACTAGCACCGGTTCGGAGCTGCCAACTTGCACAGAACAGAAAATATATTCAGGCACCTCCGGCTTACCGCTACTATTACTAGTTTGCGTCTCCGAAGTGGCCGAAATAGTGCATTTTAAATTATCCTTAATATACAAGGCAACTCCTCCACCACGCAAGTTTCTGTCCTGTCTAAACACTTTGTACCCCCCGACTCGAATGACGTCATCCGATACAGACGGACCCAGCCAGGTCTCAGTAACTCCAAATATGTCGTAAGAATGATAACCACTTAAAAGTTCACGCACCTGCCCAATATGAGCTCTCAAAGAGGTCACATTCAGAAAGCACGCGCGCAGTTCACCCCTCCTCCCTATTCGACTCTCCGAAGAGGACCAGCGCAGTTATTGGAAAGAGGCTCTATCTAAGGATATTGCATGATTTTTAATTAATTCCTGATTCGAGCTCATCCCACTATTATGAAGTTTAAATTTATCATTATCAGTAGATCCATTATTTGTTAGAACTTCATCGTGTTTCTCAATATCAGTTACGTTCACATTTTTCTGTACAATACATTTAGATTTATCTAATATTTCATTCAAATCCTGTTCACTTTCAAATTTGTGCGCTCTCTCCCCTCTCTCCCTCCTCACCATAAATTTACCACCTCTATGCCAAACAAACTTGCAACCTTTTCCTTTAGCATACTTTTTAAGATTTTTAAATTTAATATATTTATCTTTTTCAAGATACTCATTTATATATATTTAAGAATCGTGCTTGGTGATAGAAAAAGTGCCAAAGAGGGAGGGATCCAGATCCGCTGTCGAAAAACTCGTTAATCTACGCTTAGCCATAAATACCTTCTGCGCCAAGTCATCTCCAGAAAGTCTAACCAACAATGAGAACGCAATACTCGGACCGCCAACGATCTCAGGCCCAGCAGACATCCTGCTCTTATTTTTATTTTCAGAATTAGAGATCTCAGTAACAGATACAATATTTGAACGTTCAAAAGTTGGAAGTATGGTTCCCAGAACAGCGCAAGCATAATCCTCCAGCCCAACATTAGCCGCAGAGCAGTCCAGTCCGCTGGATATCACCAAGACACTATTCCCAGAACCACACCTCTTCACAGTATGACAGGATGCCTCTCTGCTACCATCTGTAATGTGCTTTTACTATTTGTACATCGTTCAAATCAACTGGTGCTTCAGTGCATGTCTTATGAGAGCTACTATCTGTACGTTTAAAAGATTGTGTTATATTAGAATTTACAGGCATATCAGTGTTAGTGTTGGTGTTGGTGTTGATTAAGTGTTCGTCCTGGGTCGTGAGATCACTAACGGTCTGCATCACCTCAGCCACCTCGGTCATAAGTTGAGAAAAGTCGCTGTCCACTCCATTGGATTCATTGCCTAAAAATGCCTGCATATTATTAAAATTAGTCGTGAGAGATTTGAAAAACTTTTCATACATGCCATTTAGAGCAGACAAACACTCCTTCTCTAAAGTACCTATCATTCCCCTGAGTTTACGATTCTCCTCTAGCAGCTGCGTCTGCCCAGCATGTAAATTCTTAATAATTTCATTTTGACTCTCCATTTTAGTCACGATATCCCGCAGACCCTTGTCAGTATTTATATGTGTTCATGGTTCATGGGTTTATAGTTTATTAGTTCAAGGTTTATGGGTTTATGGTTTATGGGTATATGGTTCATGGGTTTATGGTTCATTAATTTATGATTTATGGTTCATGAATTTATGATTTGTGGGTTTATAGACTTAAGGTTTATGGGTTTATGGTTAATTGATATGGTTAAAGGGTTTCTGATTCATAGGTTTATAGGTTCATAATTAAATAATTTATGGTTTTTTGGTTTATGGTTTATGGGTTCATGGTTTTTTTGTTTATGGTTTATAATTCATGGTTTAATAGTTTATGGGTTTATGGTTCATGAATTTATAGGTTTATGGGTTCGTGGTTTTTTTGTTTATGGTTTATGGTTTACGGTTCATGGGTTTATGGTTTATGGTTCATCGTTTATGGGTTTATGTTAATTGATATGGTTTAAGGGTTTATGATTCATAGGTCAATGGGTTGATAGTTGATGGGTTTATAGTTTATTAGTTCATGGTTTTTCAGTTAATTGTTATGGTTTAAGGGTTTATGATTCATAGGTTTATGAGTTAATGGTTTATGGGTTTATGGTTTATGGGTGTATGGTTTATAGTTTAAAAGCTTATAGGTTTATGGTTTATAGATTTAAGGTTAATTGTTATCGTTTAAGGGTTTATGATTCATAGGTTTAAAAGTTCATAGTTTATTAGTTTATGGTTTATTGGTTTATGGTTTATGGGTTCATGGTTTTTTTGTTTATGGTTTATGATTCATAGGTTAGTAGTTTATGGGTTTATGGTTCATGAATTTATAGGTTTATGGTTTATGGGTTCGTGGTTTTTTTGTTTATGGTTTATGGTTAATGGTTCATGGGTTTATGGTTCATGGTTTATGGGTTTATGTTAATTGATATGGTTTGAGGGTTTATGATTTATAGGTTAATGGATTAATAGTTGATGGGTTTATAGTTTATTAGTTCATGGTTTTTTGGTTAATTGTTATGGTTCAAGGGTTTATGATTCATAGGTTTATGAGTTAATGGTTTATGGGTTTATGGTTTGTGGGTGTATGGTTTATAAATTTATGGTTTATGGGTTTATGGTTAATAGTTTTAAAGCTTATAGGTTTATGGTTTATAGATTTATGGTTAATTTTTATCATTTAAGGGTTTATGATTCGTAGATTTATGGGTTTATAGTTTATTAGTTTATGGTTTATTGGTTTATGGTTCACGGGTTTATGTTTAATTGTTATGGTTTATGATTCATAGGTTTATGAGTTAATGGTTTATGGGTTTATGGTTCATGGGTCTATGGTTTATGGGTTTATGGGTTTATGGTTTATGGGTATATGGTTCATGGGTTTATGGTTCATGGGTTTATGATTTATGGTTCATGGGTTTATGATTTGTGGGTTTATAGGCTTAAGGTTTATGGGTTTATGGTTAATTGATATGGTTTAAGGGTTTCTGATTCATAGGTTTATAGGTTTATAATTAAATAATTTATGGTTTTGTTGTTTATGGTTTATGATTCATGGGTTTATGGTTCATGAATTTATAGGTTTATGGGTTCGTGGTTTTTTTGTTTATGGTTTATGGTTAACGGTTCATGGGTTTATGGTTTATGGTTCATGGTTCATGGGTTTATGTTAATTGATATGGTTTAAGGGTTTATGATTCATAGGTTAATGGGTTAATAGTTCATGGGTTTATAGTTTATTAGTTCATGGTTTTTCAGTTAAATGTTATGGTTTAAGGGTTTATGATTCATAGGTTTATGAGTTAATGGTTTATGGGTTTATGGTTTATGGGTGTATGATTTATGAATTTATGGTTTATGGGTTTATGGGTTATAGTTTGAAAGCTTATAGGTTTATGGTTTATAGATTTATGGTTAATTTTTATCGTTTAAGGGTTTATGATTCATAGGTTTATAAGTTCATAGTTTATTAGTTTATGGTTTTTTGGTTTATGGTTTATGGGTTCATGGTTTTTTTGTTTATGGTTTAATAGTTTATGGGTTTATGGTTCATGAACTTATAGGTTTATGGTTTATGGGTTCGTGGTTTATGGTTTATGGTTTATGGTTCATGGGTTTATGGTTCATGGTTTATGGGTTTATGTTAATTGATATGGTTCAAGGGTTTATGATTCATAGGTTTATGAGTTAATGGTTTATGGGTTTATGGTTTATGGGTGTATGGGTTTATGAATTTATGGTTTATGGGTTTATGGTTACTAGTTTTAAAGCTTATAGGTTTATGGTTTATAGATTTGTGGTTAATTTTTATCATTTATGGGTTTATGATTCATAGGTTTATGGGTTTATAGTTTATTAGTTTATGGTTTATTGGTTTATGGTTCACGGGTTTATTTTTAATTGTTATGGTTTATGATTCATAGGTCTATGAGTTAATGGTTTATGGGTTTATGGTTCATGGGTCTATGGTTTTATGGGTTTATGGGTTTATGGGTTTATAGTTCATAAGTTTATAGGTTTATGGTTTATAGATTTATCGTTGATTGTTATGGTTCAAGGGTGTATGGTTTATGGTTTATGAGTTTATAGTTTCTGGGTTTATGACTCATGGGCTAATGGTTTCTGGGTTTATGACTCATGGGCTAATAGTTTCTAGGTTTATAGTTTATAATTTATATATATATATATATATATATATATATATATATACATATAAAATCGGTCTTTTGGAAGTGCAATACCCCGTGCTCGGCAGTACTGACTTCGGGTCGTATCCGGCGCACGTCGAGGTGTGTGACAGTCTCACATTGTCACCCCCTCCCTTTCATCACCGTATATATTATAGAAATTGGTCTTTTAAATTAAAGGTATTCAAAAGACCGATCACGTGCACAAAATATACAGGAGTGCATAGCTGCAATCTGTAGCGCGCATTCAAAAGACCGGTTTTACTTATATATATATATATATATATATATATATATATATATATATATATATATATATATATATATATATATATTGTGACGTGGTACGTCCCAACAAAAATTTTTTTTTGGTTAATTAAAAATTTATTGTACGTTGTTTAATTCACATACACGTTTCCACGACAGGTCACAACGATTATTAATTTGTAAATCACCAGGGAACTACAACACACCACCGGCTTACTCACCGACCCGGGCGTAATTTATTGAAAAAGAATAAATAATTAACCCTTTGAGGGGCACATTTTTCTGTAAAAAAACGGGCTTTTTGAGATTAATTGTTTATAACAAATACTTCAATTAATGAATATTTGCAATTTCTCTATAAAATCTAATAAATCAGGTATTCAAGAGTTCAAAAAGTCTTATAGATGTCTTAAAAAGGCATATACGTTTTAGAAATACGGAAAAATCCAAAACCAAATAGGTGAGACAAATACGTACCACTGCCCCTCAAAGGGTTAATCGAACGAACTTTTTTTTTGTTTACCGGTACACGAGGAGCACGACTAGCAGACGCGCGCGGCAGCCATTACTTACACACTCATAGCCCATGTGTGTGAGCGCTAGTGCTGCTTACGCAGACCGTAGGTAGGGAATCTCTATTACCACTACATAGCAACGACCGCGCGTGCGCTAGGAGTAGCGCACGACGAAGAAGATGTAGAAAGAGAGGGGAAAACAAGAGAGAAGAAAGAAAGAGATGGAAAGATTCACATTCGATGGGAGCGAATTAAGAGTGATGGCGCGCCTCTTTCTCGCGCAGTGAAGAAAGAGGGAGAAGCTAGATGATAAAGAGAGATCGAGAGAGCATGGAGAAGGGAGAGTACCACTCTTGCTCCTGCTTAAGTACAGCTGCACTGAGTAGCCTGTATGTACGCATACGTATATATATATATACATGTATATAGGTATATATATATAGAGATAGCCATGCCTGTAATGATTCTCTCTCTCTAATGAATAAAGACGGATAAAAAGAGAACGTAGATAAAAAGAAGATTAAAAAGAAGAATAAAAAGAAGAAATAAGATTAAATTTGCTATAGAAAAGGTGGCGCGCAGGTTGCAGACTTGCGTTCGAGGACCGGAAGGCAAATTTCACGAATAGCAATCAATTATTTGGACAACTGATTAGTTATTGGAGGAATTAAAAATTAAAAAGAGATAGACAATAAGGAAGAGGGAGAAATAGACGGAAGAAGAAGGAAGTGAGCATCAAAGGAGACATTCGATTACTGTCCTCGTGCCGTATCGGAACGTTAACTCGATCAACCTAATACTTTTTTTTGCAAGTAGCTACTTAAAAACTTCGTGCGTTTTTCGTTAATAGCTGTGTAGAGATTGCAGATTGGATAGACTGGGAAGCAGCCGAGCAGCCAGGTTTCAGAAGGAGTTTTTGTTGCCCTGAGCCGTCATCCAACTCATTTTCCGCAGCCGGCGCCGATTAGTTGCTTCGTGCACAGAGAAAGAGAGAGAGAGATATATACGACCTGAGGCCATTACCGTCATCCGTGACCAAATTCGTCGCCATCGCCGACCAGATTATTGTGTCAACGAGAATTTCTACAACGGTGAGTGGACTGTAGTCCGAATCGACTAATATTTTTTTTTGTAAACTAGCGGCTCTCGCCGACTAGGTGTAAATTCAGTGCGGACGTAAAAATTTAAATTCAAAGTGATTGTGACAACGTAGTTAGTGCGAACTAAAATTTTTTTTTGTAGCGAAACGAAATTGACAGTGCGGAAAATTTGATTGTAAGAATAAAATTGTAGTTGATAAAGTGAAATTAAAGTCCGACCACGTGTTCAACGATTTCGTTGACCGGGTAAATTCGTTGTATTTTAATTATATTAAATAAGAATCAAAAATAAATTACACTTGATTGACCGGAATAATAATAATAAAATTTGAGATCGGTGGACATCGTGGTGAGTGTGTATGACGTAATACAGTTCATGACGCGGGCCTTAGCAGCCATTTTGTAAAGAAAATTTTTTGGATATTCTGCGTTGACTATTAAATTAAATTAACCGAAAAATAAATTTGTAAACCAGAAGAGATAGTAATTAAATATAAAAATTTCTTTCTTTAAGTATATTCAATTTCGAGAGTGCGGGAGTGAAAATCCGACCACGTGTCTAACGATTCCGTTGACTGGGTGATTTAGTTAAATTAAAAATTAAATTGGTATTTTGCACGAAAGTTCAACGTATTATTAGTTTTTTTTTGTATTTTTGACCGGTGATTAAACAAATTGGTAGACACGTGGGATTAGTGTGTGTGTGTGAGAGAGAGAGAGAGAGAGATAAGTGTGCGGGCTCTTGGTAGCCATATTGCTGAAAGAAGGAAGAGCGAGGTCGCTTACGTCGACCAGGCCGTAAATTAAAAATTTTTTTTTGATACGATTAGAACATTAGTATTATTTCAATAAAGCGAATTAAGTTAAATTTATAAATTTTTATTGACCGGGATGTATGGGTGATGAGTGTGCGCGAGTAATAGAGTTAATAAATTTAATAGAAAAGAAATTGAAGTTCAGAGACCGAGCGTTAATAAGTTTAAATTTAATTTTTTTCTGTGATACACCTTTTTTTTTGTTGAATAAATTAATTCAAGTGTTATAAATTGAACCAGTAATATTAAAATTTTTTTTGTGTGTAATACCTCTCCCAACTTCAACTAATAAAATTTGACACCAGAGGTCGCCCACCTCCCAGCCAAGACAGCCCGAGATTCATGCTGCCGACGAGTAAGCCGGTGGCCTGTCTGGCGCTCTTAATAAATTAAAGATTCTTTCTTTTCGACAGACCGACTTTGCATGCAGGGACAGGCAAGGTTATATTTATATATTTAATAATTTTGTTTATTGAAATTTAAATATAACTAAATTCTCACATCGCAATATATATATATATATATATATATATAAAATTAAAATTAATGAACTTTGTTACAATTTCTTAATAAAAAATAATATATGAATTAAATAACAATAAATTTTACAAAATAACTAATTATAATTTTCGCAACTGACACACTAAATAGTTATATACAATGTAAGCAAACCTTCTGTCGGCTTAGAACAAGCTAATAATAGCATCTGCTAAAATTAGTGAAAACTAAACCTAGCCTCTGCTAAAATTATCGTATGACGGCACTAACGTACGCTAGCAATATTAGCGTGCGCTAAAATTAGCGCACACTAAAAATAGCATGTGCTAGCAATATTAGCGTGCGTAAAAACTATCGTATGCTAAACTTAGCATACATTACACCAAGCGTATGCTAGCAATATAAGCCTGCGCTAAAACTGGCAGCTACTTAATTTAACGTACATTACAAGAGTGTACGCTAGGATTATTGTCATGAGTATGAAGTAGCACCTAACAAAATTATTTACTACTAAAACTATCGTTGGCTATCGCAATTAGCAACAGCTAATAATAGCATCTAATACGATTAGCATGCGCTTAAGCTTGCGTATGCTAGCAGAATTAGCGTACGATGAAACAATCGTACAGTATCAATGATTGTTTGCGCTTATATTAGTGTATTTTTAAGACAGCGTATGCTAGCAATACTGGCGTGTGCTAAAACTAGAAGCTTCTAAAATTAGTTAGCACTTTGAATGGCGTATGCTAGCAAATATGGAATAAGCTAATAATAGTATCTACTAAAATTAGTAATCACGAAAACGAGCGTCTGCAAAATTAGCATACGATAAAACCAGCGTACATTATCAATATTAGCGTGCACTAAAACTAGCGTCTGCTACTATTAGCGTACGCAGAAGCTCGCGTACGCGATCAATATTAGCATGCGCCAAAACTAGCATAAGCTAGCGATATTGGCTGGCGCTAGAAATAGCATTTGCTGAACTTCGTGAAAACTAAAACTAGCCTCTGCTAAAATTAGCGTACAATGAAACTAGCGTACGCTATCAATATTAGCGTAAGCTAGAACTATCAGCTACTAAAATTAACGTATGCTGATAATAGCGTACGCTAGAAACATTGGCGTGCGCTAAAACTAGCAGCTGCAATTAGAGATTTTCGTATTAAATTCTGTGTGCAGCAATCCGCCTATACACACAAGAATTTAATACCACTCACTAGGAGAGTATCAGACCTCCGGATCACGGATTTTGTTCAAACCTTGGGATAAGATTCCAAATGTCAAAATCTGAAAGGAAATAGAATTTTAGACGCCAACGCACAATATTTCCCTAGTTACAGGTGATAAGAAAAAATCACTAAAAAAGTATAATTATAATATTATAATATTATAATTCTTTAGCATTGATACTCAAAAGCATGAAACTTTTTTTTAATGAAAGCTAAGCTCAAATCCTTTCGAAATAGTGCTTATAGAATACAAAAACATCGTTTTTCCAAAAATTATAACGTAATAAAGATTGGGCCTGAATTTCATTTTCAAAACATTAATTAATAATAAAAGCTGCACTGTTAAAAATGAGCAAAAAATAAATGAAATCTAATGTAGTTGTAAATTTAATTTTTACATGAAATTAAATGTGTTTTGCCTATTAAAGTGATATTAAAATGTAATACGCATGGAAAATAATGTTATTCATCATAAATTTAATGCAGATTTGCATAAAAGTTGATAAGTTTTGTATTAAATTTCATATAATTTCGTGTAATTTGACAATGGAATCACACGAAAAAGTTACATGAAATGCGAAAATTGCATAAAATCTGCTTCCAGTACGCGCATTAAATTAAATATACACACTGGAAGCGAATTTCATGTAATTTTTGCATTAAATTTCATTTGATTTTAAATTAGATTTCATGTGATTTCATAGTAAAATTACAATAAAATGCATTAATTTTCATGCCAACCTGCATTAAATTTATCAAGACACATTAATTTTCATATTTATTACACTTTAATATCACTTTAATGGCCAAAACACATTTAATGTGCAATTTTCGCTGAAAATTAATGAACATGCTTTAAATTTTATATTTAACAGTGTGAAATTCGATCCAATATTTATTACGCTATAATTTCGGAAACAAATGATGCTTTCGTACTCTATAAGTGCTATTTCGAAAGGATTTGAGCTCAGCTTTTATTTAAAAAAAGTTTCATGCTTCTAAGTATCAATGCTAAAGAACTATTAGCGTTTGAAAATCTAGTAGCTTTTTAGTGATTTTCTTCGATACCTGTAGCTAGGGAAATATTGAGCGTTAGGGTCTAAAATTCTGTTTCCTTTCATATTTTGAATCTGAAAACTTATTCCAAAGTTTGGGTGAAATCCGTGAGCCGGAGGTCTAATACTCTCTTAGTCCGGCACACAAGTACACAACACGTATAAAACCCGTAATACCAAATCAAGCTCATTATCGTTCGATGAAAAACTGAATAAAAAGAGAGCGCGGCAAAAGACAAAGAAACTCGACAATGGCGGTACTAATAATAATTCGATAGAGAGAGTGAGCTATCTTCCTTTTTCTTTCTATCTCGTATCACCTGCACGCGACTCATTTGCATATACCTAATGTATGAGCCAGCGCAAGACACGCACCCGTGATCATAACGTAGCGTGCTGCCCCCATCAATCAGCTGACGTATACAATGAGACGATTGCGACTTTGTCGCTACTCGTTACAAAATATTAAAAAAATCTTTCAAAAATCTTTCAAAAATGATTTTTGCATCTTTAATAACACAGCCCCACAAAAAAAAAGTGTCAAAACCCACGGACCAGACCATGTACATCTTATGTTTTTGAGATCGCTGAATCCGAATCCGTGGTCAGTTTGACCCCATCACCTCAAGGTCAACGTCATTTGAAGGTCAAATGTAGGAAATTAGTGGGAACCATATTTTAACAGTATATACTTATATTTTGGGGTCGCTGAATCCGAAACCGTGGTCCGTTTGACCCCATGACCTCAGGGTCAAGGTCATTTAAAAGTCAATCTACGAAATTAGTGGAAACCATATTTTATCAGTAAAAATTTATGTTTTTGTTGTCGCTGAATCTTAATCCGTGGTCCGCATGACCCTATGACCTCAGGGTCAAGGTAATTTGAAGGTCAAATCTACGGAATGAGTGGAAACCATATTTTAACAGTATATATTTATATTTTTTAAATCTCTGAATCAAAATCCGTGGTCCGTTTGACCCCATCACCTCAAAATGAAGGTCATTCCAAGGTAAAATATACAAAATTCGCGTAAAACAAACCTAAATTCATGCCATTTATTTTTTCTTACTATATCTCACACGTTTTTCATCAAATGAACGGTGCAAAGGTTTCCTTTTACGTTTTTTCACAGCGGTTTTATAATCTCTTTTCAGCATCCAGCAGTAATCAGCCAGCATACTAGTATCTCATCTACCTTGATAACGCTTTTCCATTACTTTAATGTCTTGATAAAAACACTCTCCCTGTTCTTCACTATAATCTCCACAGTTGTCAGGTAAACTATCCAAGTAATTGTGTAGAAAATGCAAATTATAGTTTATTAGGCAACCCATTTTCCCAAAGTTCTAGACCATTTTGGATACAATTTCTTTGTAATTTGGGCTTCTGCGATTACCCAAGAAGTTTTCGGTAACTTCCTGAAAGCTAAGCCATGCAGCTCTTGCAATGTTTATCATGGAACTAATAAACTGATCATAAGACATCATTTTTTTAATTTCTGGACCATCAAAAATACCTTCCTTCAATTTTGCATCTGATGTATTTGAGAACTTGCTTACTAAGTATTTGAAGCACTGACCATCTTTATTTGAAGCCTTAACGGATTGTTTCATTACACCAAATTTTATGTGTAATGGCGGAATGAGAACTTTTTTCGGGTCAACCAATGGAGTAGCTATAACGTTATTTTTTCCGACTTCGAGTGATTGTCGTCAAGGCCATTTATGATTTGTATAGTGTTTTGCACGGTCTCTTCTATTCCATGAGCACAATAAACATGACGTCTTCGTAAATACAGACTGCTGTTCTAACGATATTCCAGAAACTTTCAAATCGCCACATATAAGCCATTTATGCTTGTCATACTGAATTTTTTGTATTATTGATTTTCAGATTGTCATATGTTCCCTTCATTGTAGTGGAGTGCGCTATTGGAACTGAGGCATAGTTGTTCCTGTTGTGTAGTAATACAGCTTTTAAACTTTTGTTTGATGAATCTATGAACAATCTCTATTCTCCGACTTTATATACCCTATTAAAAAAAATCAGGTGATAAATCCCCTGATTTATCAGGTGATTCATCATGCCAAAACATCATGTAACGATTTTTTTGGTTTTCACACGTTTCAAACCATGCTTAGTCAATTCAAAACAATTATTGAAAATTTTGGAAAATTTTGAACTTAGAAAATTTTTTAGATAGTTTGGTCTTGGAAAAAATTTTGACTAAATCACAAAAAAATTTCTAAGGTCAAAAATTTCAAAATTTTTCAAAAATTGTTCTAAATTGACTAAGCATGTGTTATGTCGCGCTAAAATTTTAAAATTTTTTTTATTTTCTTTCCTATTCTTCTTTTTAAAGAAGAAATCTTTTTCCTATATTTTTTTTTCCCTATCATAAAATTTTTGCCGCCACTCAAAATTTTCCCTTAACCTTTCTCAATTTTTTTCCTACGAAAATTTTTCCTTCAACTTTCTCTAACATTTTCTCACGTTTCAAAATAATTTTATATCTCTCAAAACTTTCCATACATAAAAGATAATTTTTTTTATATACTTCCATATGCCTCTTTACCTGAAAAAATTTTCTAGTCCTGTAAACTTTGTTTGCGTCGCCAGCTAATCCGTCTACCAGACTTGTACACAATAGAGCAATAAAAATATTAAAGCAACCTTTTGCACATTTAAGGAATTCCCAAATGTTAGATACCGTTATGTTTTAAATAAAAATTTAATATTCAATTATTATAAAAATCATTTATGTTTCAATAATTATTTATCTATTCCTAATAATGAAATTTTATTAAGGTTGTTTATCGAAGTGGGAATGAAAAGTAACGTTTCGATAAATATTTGTTAATAAAATAATTTTAAGCATCTTTTATCTCTTTTAATTTAAGTTTATAATGCGCTAATCTTAAGTACTATAAATAAATGGATAAAAAAAATAAAAATAAATCCAAAAAAAATTTAAAAACAACAAAATTTTACAAAAAAATATATTATGAGAAAATTTAATATCAAAGTAAAGATTATAATCATTAAACCAACATATATGTATGTGTGTATATATATATATATATATATATGTGTTACTTATAATTCCATTGTTATTATATTTTACTTTTTATTCAGTTAAACAATTAATAAAAATATATATATATATATATATACACTAGGATGCACGCTTACGCATGGACATGTCAGTTCGTCCAATTAGAATAAGATTATATTTTACATGCTATTTTAATTTTAATAAATAAGTTCTTAAATTACTAATTACTTTGTTGTTAAATATTATTACTAATCGTAGAATAAGTTACCAATAACAATCGTAAAATTTATTAATTCATTCTATTTTACTATTAAGAGTCATCACTAATCTATCTTTTTATAATAATATTATTCGCTTAGTTTTATTGCATTTTTGTTAACAAATAATTTAGATTAAGTTACTATTATTATTAGTTAATTTAGTTATATTATAAATTAAGCTAATTTTAAATGTTTATTATATTAATATTTCTTTCTTATCTTAGTTTAAGTAATGTTTTTAAAATTCGTTTTTGTTTAAAAATAATAGACGTTACATTAATTTTAAAGATATCTTTTAACGTATTTAGTATGCTAGTTCTAAGATAGTTATATCATTTATACTTTAATTAATGACTATTTTTCATGCTATCATGTTTTTTACACTTACTTTAATTTATACATTAATTAATTAATAAATTTAAACAGAATTACATTGTATATTTCAAAATATAATTTCTTTTAGATTTACAAACGATGTTTAAAATATTTTTCTTTTAACAAATTGAAGTTATATGTTAAAATATCTTGAAACATACAATATAATTATAGCGTATAGTTATTAAACATATTTTCATTTTTCTCTCTTTATATTTTTATTATGAATATTATTATTATATTATTAAGTAAAATTTACGTAAATTAGCAATAAGTATACAAAACAATTGTAAGAATGAGACAACTATACTTATGAGAGAGATAGACAACGATGACGCTTCAACGTTCTGGAAAACATCATATTTTTCCCAAAGACCTTTATTTTTGGGCCTGTTTCCATTAATATGACGCATAACGTCCAGCCTCTTCCGGTCAACTGACCAATAATCAATTTCTAATTGTCTTAATCCCCTAAGACTACACCCCCAAGTCCCTTGGGAAGGGAAACAATAGTTATGTGTCTCAAGAGGACACAAACAAAAATTCAGTCTCCTTAGTGAGCTCAACAAGCTCATTTCAATCTCTACAAATTCGTTCGAATTCATCAACAGTCTCTTTCTTGAGCTCAATAAGCTCATATCCAGCTCTACAAGCTCTCAACTTCAAATTCTCCAGAGTCTACAAATTCATCAAACTCTAAAGGTATACCTCAAATCTAAAAATTCAAATTCTAAGTTTTTACTTTTTTTTTCTAAATTTCTTTTCAATCAAAAATTTACTTCAAATTCAAACTTTAATTTCCAAATCTTTGTTTTACTTTTTGCAATTAAACAAATTATACTTCAAATTTAAATTCCAATTTCTAAGTCTTACTTCTGTTTTTTCTAAAATTCTTTTTAATCAAAAATTTACTTCAATTACAAACTTGAAATTCCATAATTAAAAAAATAAAAAATTTTAAATTCGTTTCAAATTAATATTTCTCTTGAAATATTATTTTCATTTCAAAATACCTAAAAAAAAGAGTTTTGAACATCACACTACATCCAGATTTAGCAACGATCTATCTCTCTCACTTGAAAGTAAGTTTTCATTCATTTATTTTTAATTATTCTTCTTTCATATTAATTAATTAAAATCAATCACCTAAATTATAAAGTAAATATTATAATCTCATGTTTTTTATTGTTCTTTTTATTAGTAAATAAACTAAAAACTTAATCTTAAATTTTTGTTTTCTTTATTTTCTTTATTACATTGCATATACCTTCTTTTTAATTCATTTATTTTTCTTTATTATATTTTCTTTTATTTATTGCATGAATTAATTATAATTTTCATTTATTATTGCACTGCCAATAGTTTCCTCTAAGGGAGGAAACTGGCTTTATTTTAATTTGAGACTCTCTTATGAGGCTCTTGTTAAAATAAAAACTTATAATATTACTAACAAGCACTGCCGATAGGGTCCTCTAAGGGAGGACACTGGCCTTGATTTAATCTAAGACTCTCTTATGAGGCTCGGGTTAAATTAAGAATACGTACACTACACTTTAGGTACACTACACCCGCGTACTAACTCTTATAGTATTCAGTCTAACGTTTTTCCGTGATAATTTTAAAAAGAACCTACCGCTAAGCATACGCGCGCCAGCGTCTGAATTTATTGATGAATAATTACCCTCTTATTTTATCATAAGATTCGCCGACGTTACACATGGTTTAAAACGTGTAAAAACCAACAAAATCGATACATGATATTTTGGCATGATAAATCACCTGATAAATCAGGTGACTTGTCACCTGATTTTTTTCACCAGGGTACATTATGCATAATTTCATTCATCAAACCTTTTACATCTTTACAATATACTATTTTATCGCCATCATGATTTATTTCTTCAAAATATGGTTCGAAACTTTTGCTTTTTGTTCTGTAAAAAGATATTTTAGTAGAATTTGGCAACTGATTCATGGCTTTTAAAGATGAAGCTAAATGTTCTGCTCCACCTTTAGGTAAGTTGAGCTCTCTAACTAAGTCGTTTAGTTTATTTTGAGTCCATAACTTTACGCTTTTGTCTTTTTGGCCCGCTGGAAGGAAAAGATTGTCATCGTCGTCATCATGATCATCACCGTTATTTTCAATTTCTCTATAACTATCGCTTTCATAGGATTCATCTTTTAAATCATTCTTATCAATTGTATCTCCATGAATGCTGTCATGGACTTCGTTGTAATCTTTATCATCATGTTTTTCATCGTCGGAATCTGATTCAATTAATAACCTCTCAAGAAAATCTAATTCTTTATCTCTTCTCGTTTTTTCGATAGGTCTTTTTACAGAAATAACATCAGTATAATTTACAGTAGGTTTGTTTTTCATTCCAATAATTTTGGTGTTACAGAAGTAATAATCCTCTATTCTATCTGGTTGATACTATTCCATTGGACTATCAAATTTAACGTTTTATCCCACATGCAAAGCATTTAGCGACATTGTTCGCAGATACTACATGGAGTCCACTTTTCTATATTTATATCTGTTTTCAATGTAAAGCAAGTTTTGTAAATGTCTTGAAGATTTTCATTGAAATGTCTTCTATATTTTAGCGGAGTGAATACTCCACAGACAAAACAAAAAAGATTACTGTTCTTTGGGCAAATATGCCCTCGAGATGTAGAAGGTTAATGATCCATGGTCTTTAACATAACCCCGCACGATGGGGATCCTGGTCCTATCGCAGGTGAGTCTGCTGTTCCGGAGGTGATAACTCTTATACCTCTCCGAAGCTAAGTATAAGAGCTTTCCGACTTTGACAAGGATAATGTCAACTTATCGTCGGGCACACTACAGCTTCATCCTCACACCCTAATGTCCCCCTGCAAGGCAGTGCGCTTCTACTGGCATCGTTATCTCGACAAGCTTATGAGCGGATCATTTCACACATCCCCATTCGGGGCAGTGTCACCGTCACAGTTTTTGTCGAGGCAGCAGGTAAAGGTTATTTTAACAAAAAAAAATTCATGTTTAAATTTTTCTTATTTATTTAAACCTATATTTATACAATTAGAAAAGACATGCTAATTTTTTACGAAATTCTTCACGTATCACAGAAAACTCTAATGCATTTTGAAATTGTATAATGTACAATCTCACAAATAAGAGAAAATTAAATATAATCTTTTGTTCTTTAAAGTAACCTTGTATTCAATTGAAATTATTCAATATTTTACAACAATCCTAAGATACCGTGAAGTAGGTTTATTTTGCATGAAATTAATATATTCGACCTTAAAATTACCTTTGTAGATTTGACTTTAAAATAAATTTTGTAGATTTGACCTTGAAACGACCTTGATCCTGATGTGATGGGTCGAACGGACTACGAATTCTGATTCAGCGACCTCAAAAATATAAGCTGTCCATGGTTTAGTCTACATAATGACGAAGATAATGACGAAGAAGAAGATGACAAAGTTAAATTTTATAACCGAATAGAATGGTATCGAGCAGATGGAAGAGAGGATTGTTACTGCTGCCACACCAAAATTATTGGAATTGATAGTAAACATAAAACAAATGTGAATTATGCTGATGTCATTTCTGTAAAAATGCCTATCGAAAAAACGAGAACAGAAGAAGAAATAGATCTTCTTAAGAGGTTATCAATTAAATCAGATTTCAACGATAAAAAAAATTATGATAAAGATAACAACGAAGTACATGACGGCATTCATAGAGATACAATTGATAAGAATGATTTAAAAGATGAATCCTATGAAAGCGATAGTTATGAAGAAACTGAAAATTACGATGATGGTGATGATGACGATGACGACCTTTTCCTTCCAGCGGGCCAAAAAAACAAAAGCGTAAAGTTATGGACTCAAAATAAACCAAACGACTTAGTTAGAGAGCTTAACTTACCTAAAGATGGAGCAGAACATTTACCTTCAGCATTAAAGAGCATGAATTAGTTGGCAAATTCTACTAAAATATCTTTTTACAGAACAAGAAGCACAAGTTTCGAACCATATTTTGAAGAAATAAAACATGATGGTAATAAAATTGTATATTGTAAAGATGTGAAAGGTTTGATGAATGAAATTAAGCCTAACGTATATAAAGTCGAAGGATGGAGATTGTTCATAGATTCATCAAACAAAAGCTTAAAAGCTGTATTACTACACAACAGCAACTACTATGCCTCAGTTCCTATAGCGCATACCACTACAATGAAGGAAACATATGACAATCTCAAAATTATACTATAAAAAATTCAGTATGATAAACATAAACGGCTTATATTTGGCAACTTGAAAGATTCTGGAATACTGTAATGACAGCAGTCCGGATTTACAAAGACGCCATGTTTCTTGTGCTTATGGGATAGAAGAGACCGTGCAAAACACTATAAAAATCATAAATGGCCTTGAAGACAATTACTCGAAGTCGGGAAAAGTAACATTATAGCTACTTCATTCGTTGACCCGAAAAAAGTTCTTATTCCGCCATCACACATAAAACTTGGTGTAATGAAAAAATTCGTTAAGGCTTCAAATAAAGATGGTCAGTGCTTCAAATACTTGGAAAGCCAGTTTCCAAATAAATCGGATGCTGAATTAAAGGAAGGTATTTTTGATGGTCCAGAAATTAGAAAAATGATGTCTTATGATCAGTTTATTAGTTTCATGATAAACATTGCAAGAGCTGCATGGCTTAGCTTTCAGGAAGTTACTGAAAACTTCTTGAGTAATCACAGAAGCCGAAATCACAAAGAAATTGTATCTTAAATGGTTGAGAACTTTAAGAAAATGAATTACCTAGTGAACTATAAATTACATTTTCTACACAATCACTTGGATAGTTTACCTGACAACTGTGGAGATTATAGTGAAAAACAGGGAGAGCGTTTTCACCAAGACATTAAAGTAATAGAGGTGCGTTATAAAGGTAGATAAGATACTAGTATGCTGACTAATTACTGCTAGATGTTGAAAAGAGATTGCAAAACCACTAGAAAAAAACGTAAAAGGAAACCTTTGCACCGAATATTTGACGAGAAACGTGTGAAGGTATAGTAAGAAAAAATAAATGGCATGAAATTGGGTTTGTGTTACGCAAATTTCGTATATTTTACCTTAAATTAACTATCACTTCGAGGTCATGGGGTCAAACGGACCACGGTTTCGGATTTAACGACCCCAAAAACATAAATATATACTGATAAAATATGGTTTCCACTAATTTCGTAGATTGGACCTTTAAATGACCTTGACCCTGAGGTAATGGGGTCAAACTGTCTACGGATTCCGATTCAGCGATACCACAAACATAAGATGTATATGGTTTGGTCCGTGGGTTTTGACACTTTTTTTTGCGGGGCTGTGTAATCTTTCAAGTAATATTTTAGAATTATTTAGAAATTATTTTATGAAACAACGCATGATATATTTAAGGAATCTCTCGAAAAATATTTTATAAGATATTCAAGAAATTTCTCAAAAATTTTTCAAGAAAGATTAAAAAAATTTGTAAAGAATATTATATGAAATAATATATGATATATTTTTGGAATCTTTCATGAAATTATTTGTCAAAGGTTTTAGAAATATTTCAGAAATCCTTTTAGTGGAATTTTAAAATTTTCAATGATCTTTTAAGAAATATTTTAGAAATACTCATATTTTAGGAATATTTTACGAAATAATACATGATATATTTTTTAAATCTTTCATTCAATATTTTGTGAAATATTCAAGAAACATTTCAGAAATGATTCAAGATTTCATAATTTTTAATAATGTTTCAAGAAATAGTTTAGAAATATTTAGAGAATATTTAATGAAATAATACATGATATATTTTAGAAATCTTTCATGAAATATTTGGTAAAAAAATTTCAGAAATCTTTCATAAAATATTTAGTAAAATATTTCAGGAATCTTTCGAGAAAATGTATAATTTTTAATCATCTTTCGAAAAAGATTTTAGAAATATTTGAAGGATATTTCATGAAATAATACATGATATAGTTTTGAAATCTTACATTGAATATTTTGTGAAATATTTGAGAACGATTTCAGAAATCTTCCAAGTAAGATTTTATAATATTCAATAATCTTTCAAGAAATATTTTAGAGATATTTAGAAATTATTCTATGAAACAATGCATGATTTATTTACGGAATTTTCCATAACATATTTCATGGAATATTTAAGAAATTTCTGAGAAATCTTTCATGAAATATTTCGAAAGAATTTAAAGAGTATTTCGTGAAATAAAACGACATATTTTTAAAATCTTTTATTAAATATTTTCTAAAATATTTAAAAAAACCTTTCGGAAATTTGTCAAGAAAGATTTTTGTATATTTAGTAATCTTTTGAGTCATATTTTAGAAATATTTAGAGAATATTTTATAAAATAATACATGATACATTTTCAAAATCTTTCATCAAATATTTTTTGAAATATTTAAGAAATATTTCAGAAATCTTTCAAGAAAGATTTTATTATATTTAATGATCTTTCAAGAAATATTTTAGAAATATTTAGAGCATATTTCATGAAATATTACATATTGTTTTTAAATCTTTCATGAAAAATTTTATGAAATATTTCAGAAATATTTCAGAATTCTTCCGAATAAGTTTTTATAATTTTTAATAATCTTTCTAGAAATACTATTGACATATTTAGAGAATACTTCATGAAATTATTTGTGAAATAATTAAGAAATATTTTAGAAATATTACAAGAAGAATACTTCATGAAATAATACATGATATAGTTTTGAAATATTTGATGAAATTATTTGTCAAAGGTTTTAGAAATATTTCAGAAATCCTTTTAGTGGGATTTTACAATTTTCAATAATCTTTTAAGAAATATTTTAGAAATATTCAGAGAATATTTTACGAAATAATACATGATATGTTTTTGAAATCTTTCATGAAATATTTTTTGAAATATTTAAGAAATATTTCAGAAATCTTTCAAGAAAGATTTTATTATATTTAATAATCTTTTAAGAAATATTTTTGTAATATTTAGAGCATATTTTATGAAACAATGCATGATTCATTTACGGAATCTTTCATAAAATATTAATATTTCAAAGTAATTTTTGGGAATGATATATTTATGAATAAAAAAAAAGTTGACTTAAGTTTTTCGTTAAAAAATGAGGGAATGAAAATAACAAGAGCCGGTCTGTGGTTCAGTCGGTAGAGTGTTAGGTTCGTATTCTCGAGGTTTCTAGTTAAAATCTCGCTCTCGGCTGATTCATACTGAAAATAATGGATTTACTCAAGTTTGGTCAAAGAGCATTGCAGTCTTATGAAGGATATGATGACTATTAGTCATTTGCAGTTACTGTACGACCACAAGATGTGTGTTTGATAGATGTGACCAAACCAACAATTAGGGAGATAGTAGACCAAACGAACCACCCCCGTATATTGATATTTTTGAGTATTTTAAAATTAAGTTATCAGGCTGTATTCGAACGGACACACGTCCACTATCCTGCTCTGACTCGCACAAGAGCATACATCATCTCTTTATTTTTTTATGTTGTTTGTAATTTAGAATATTCTTTTATTGTTTCTATTAATTTATACAGTATTAAGGAGTTAATTAATTAGTGTTCATTATTCTTGAAAACTAGTACCACTTGCTGCTTATATTTAGTAAAATTAAAGTATTCGTTAGAATACCATCTTAGTTTGCACAGACGCACCATTCACTTGCATTTAATTGACTTCGCTTTATTTAGCTTTAAATGACATATATATTTTTACTAATTTCTCTTCTTTCAGTAGTGTGACAAAACATTAGGCTGATTTCGTCTTCATTAGTTGATTTGTAGCATATGATGGTTGATATTGCTATATTTTTTTTAATATGTAATCCTCGCATCTTTTTCCACATGTTTAGTTTAGTCATTTAAAGTTGGTTTGTAAAATGTACATATAATTTTTAATGGACAAAACTAGTCAATCTTTTAATGTAAAATAAAATTCCAATAAAAGTATTGAACTAATATAACCAAATCAAGTAAGAGTATTGAATTGGTAAAAAGACATTAAATAATGTTTTTTTTATAATTTTCACAAATGTCTTATTTGTCTAATTACTTATAGTGAATCTTAAGGTAAATGTTAACCTTATGATCTCATGACTTATCCTGTATGTCAATTGCCATCTTTGACTAGTGGACTGATTTTCCATCTATAAATTAGGTAGTAATAGCATAAAAAATCAAGCTATCAGCGAGCTTCAGCGATGCCGAAAGTGGCAGAGTCAGAGAGGGAAATTCAAAAATGTATAAAAAAAAGTATTAAAATAAATAGTTTTCAAAATTTGATAATTAATAAATAATTCTAAAAAACAAAGTTACTATAACAAAATAATTTTTTTTCTATTTTTTACATTTTTTTGAGTTAAACGAAATTTTGTTAAACTCAAAAAAAGGTAAAAAATTGAAAAAAAATTATTTTGTTATAGTAACTTTGTTTTTTAGAATTATTTATTAATTATCAAATTTTGAAAACTATTTATTTTAATACTTTTTTTTTATACATTTTTGAATTTCCCTCTCTGACTCTGCCACTTTCGGCATCGCTGGCGAGCTTGAGCTTTGATCATTTTTCATACTTGCAAACATTTTTTATAATCGACCAAATGTTAGGAAAATCTAACGCAGTTAATCATGAGGAACGCAACCTCAGAGATTGTTATGTTAGCGAAATTATTAACTATGCGATTTATATTTACAACATTTTTAGTGAATGTTAAAGCATATTAATTTGTATTATTTTTCTATTAAGTTTAGAAAAGTATTATTATTGTAAGAAGTTTATAAAGGTTTATCTACATTTTTGTATACTTCAATTACTAAGTACTTATAGCAACCACCAAAACTTTATATTTTATCTATGTGTTATTACTTTTACAAATATTTATTGCGTCGTAACTGATTTATATTTTGTATCAAAAAAAATTTATTAATCTTAACAGTTATTATTAATTTTGTATGATAACGTGCCATTGTAAGCATCTATTGTACTATTGTAAACCGTTTTATAACATCTTTATAGCAGGTCGTATTCGCTGTCCTTGTCTAATTGATTTTATTGCAAAAATAAAAAAATAGCACTTTTCTCGTGTTGGCATTTGGAAGGAAGTGCGGGGACCGTCTGTGGGTTTTCCGTTTTTGTGCAAGCTCGAGTCTTATTCATTGCCTCTCACAATGAAGTAGCCATATAGGCAGTAGCGTACGAACTTTACAACAGCATAATTCGATGCGTGAGCCGGTGGTTGCTGGTGAATAAAAGACCAATAAAGTTATTAATCAAACTTTATTATTTTGTTTTAGGTTATTTTCTTCCTCTTCCTGAACACGCTTATTCCAGGTTATTGGACCCTGGATTAACATCTAATTGTAATCAACTACATTTATTACTAGAAACCCATTGGTCCTACTATAATAGTGGTATTTTTCCCATGCTGAGCAGGTAATGTTACGTCAGTATAAATATAACTGTCCGGTGAAAATTCATAAATTGATATTCTCTAGCCTAACTTATGATTTTGTAAGTATGTCAATTTTTTTGAAAACAAAGCATCAAAATTAATTTGTCCTCATCAGAAAAAATATTGCTTTTTACTGTACAAGTTACGGATAACTTTTAATCTCTATCAATGATCGTTAGTTTTTCCAAAAACCTACTTTTTTCAATTAGAAAAGGATAGAGAGATCCAGTGTCCTCTTAACGGTAGTTTAAATGTTGTATGCACGGTTTTTCCATCGACTAATGTATTCACTGCTGTAGCTGTCCAAGCTACACATAAATAATGTATAGTATGATATTTAAAATAAACTATTAAAACGATAAGTAAATAACTTTTTCCACTTCCACCTGGTCCATCTATGAAAATATATTTTTTTGTTATTACAAAATTTACTTATTATACTAATATCTAGCGGAGGCTACTATTTTTTTCTTGTTACAACGGATGGTGTTTATATAAATGATAAAAAACTATTAGACAAAGACAGATAGTTCGGCCTGCTCTTAAGATAATATAACATATTTTTTTTGTTTTATTAAAACTTATTATAAAAAACGCTGCCAAGTGCTTTGGCAGAATGCTTTCTCATAAAACTCTTTGAGTTTCATTAATTTTTTTATATTTATTTAAATGTG
The DNA here is from genome assembly GCA_017163975.1 of Anastatus disparis. NCBI lineage: Eukaryota > Metazoa > Arthropoda > Insecta > Hymenoptera > Eupelmidae > Anastatus > Anastatus disparis. The sequence goes on along the minus strand of JAFFSR010000349.1, from coordinate 3,307,463 downwards.
ATTTTAATATAAAAAAATTGTCCGACATTAATATTTACTCATATTGTACTTTATAAATTTCGAACATATATGCTAGCTGATTGCCTTTTCAACATTTATAATGTATTTTAAAGCATCGAGTAATACAAAAAAATTTGTTCTTTTGGGCCTTATATCGTCTTAAGTTCTAATTTTTTTGGGCCAAATATTTTTTCGATTCTTATATATTCTCTGGCTCTATATATATTTTGGGCCCAATTTTTTTTTTTTAATTTATATTTTCATGGATTATATAATTTCTCTGAGTCCTATATTTTATTTAGCTCTATATTTTTCCGAGCCTTATATTTTTTAGGCTCTACATTTTTTTGAGTCTTATTTTCTTTGGGCCTCATTTTTTTCGACATTTATTTCTTGGCTTTCATATCTTTTTTAGTCCTATATTTTTCTAGGCCTTATATTTTTTTTGACCTACTTTTTTTCGAGTCCTATTTTCTTTGGGCCTCTAATTTTTTTGGGCCACTTATTTGTCTGGGCCTTATTGTTTTTTAACTTATTTTTTGGGTTTATATTTTTCTTAATCTTATATTTTTTGGGCCCAATATTTATCTGATTCTTTTTTTTTATCCCAATATTTTATTAAATCTTATTTTACTTCAGCTCTATATTTTTTTGATTCTTATAATTACTTGAGCTCTATATTTGTTTGGGCCCAATATTTCTTTGAATCTTATATTTTTTTGATTCTTATGTATTCTTGGCTCTTTATTTTTTTTAGCCCAATATTTTTTTAAAACATTTTTTTGGGCCTAATATTTTTTTTATCATTATATTTTCTTGGTCTATATTTTTTTGAATCTTATAATTACTTTGGCTCTATATTTTGGGCTCTAAATTCTGCCATAATAAACTAAATTTAACTGAATTTTCAATAATATTCATACGACTTCTATGTCGTACAATTGGTAATGTTTGCCTGAAATCTCCTGATGCAATTACAGTTTTACTACCGGAAGGTTGGTTTACATCGCATGAATCTTGAAAAAGTCGATCAACTGCTTCAAAAGCAAATTTTGAAGTCATGAATATTTTATCCCAAATAATTATTTGTTTTTTCTTTGTTTGCTTTCTGCAGAATTAGGCTTAACATTACAAGTTGTACAATCTGTTATATTTAAGAGGACGTTATATCTCTCTATCCTTTTCTAATCAAAAAATGTAGGTTTTTGGAAAAACTAGTAGTTATTACTGGAAATCAATAGTTGTCCGCAACTTGTACAGTAAAAAAACAATATTTTTTCTAATAAGGACGAATTAATTCTCTAGCTTCACTTATGATTTTGTAAGTATGTAAAACTTTTTTTGAAAACAAAGCATCGAAGTTAATTTCATTATTAATTAATTGATTTAATTCAGCGGCCTCTAAACGGTAGTTTAAATGTTGTATGCGCGGTTTTTCCATCGACTAATGAATTCGCTGCTATAGCTGTCCAAGCTGCATATAAATAATGAATAGTATGATATTTAAAATAAACTATTAAAACGTTAATTAAATAACTTTTTTCACTTCCACCTGGTTCATCTATAAAAATATATTTTTCTTTACTTTGGTTGTTTAAACTCTTTATAGTAGAGCTGAATATTTGTCTTTGTTTATAATTGAAAAAATTTATTTTCATTTCTCATTCATTAAGAATATTATTATTATGATTTAAAATTGTTTGATTATTATCTTCTTCTATAAATGTGCTTATGTTAGGTAAATTAAAATCATTTAAAGAAAATCCATTGACTTGTAAATTATTTTTAATAACATTCAATGCAAGATTTTTAGCTATATTTTTTTGGTATTTAGGATGGTATAACTTATCTTTATAATTTTTATATAAATCTCGTGCATTTATAGGATTTTAAGGAACGCAAATAAAAGCAAATAATTCATAAAGAATATAAATCAGTTAAAGATGCTTCTTCCAAACATCCACCCCATTCTTCATCTTCATTAATTAATTGTTTTGCCTTAGCTGCCTCATAGAACGAATTGTACATCACATTATAAACAGTACGCAAAGCTTGAAAAGATGTGGCTCCTTTAACATATAATAGTAATAACCTAATGAAATAACGTTGTCTATCTTTTGGACTTACAAAGTACATTCTACTGAGTATTGGTTTTCTTTTTTTTTTCTTTAATTCCACTTTTTCAGTTTTTCATCGAATGTATAAAAATTTGGTATTTCTAAATACCAGTAATTTCGAGCTTCAAAATCTTCTCTATTTAATTCAAAATATGCTGTTGATGTTGTTCCCACATTTTTTTGCATGATCATTTGTTCTTTTCCTTCTTTATAAAATACGTTTTGTTGATTTTCCTCATGAAAGCTTGGACGTTTTATAGTATGTGGAATAACATGTGAAGGATATTCTCATAATCTGTGCATTGCTTGAGGTGGACATAAATATCGTGTATTAATGTATTGTTGGGTTTCGTCACATTCATATTCAACATTTTTACGATTGTCATTCAGAAAAGTGTCTTTATTTTCTGATTTGAAAATCCACACTTACTCGATGTATTTTAATGTATGCACAAGCATGACCTTTATAACAGTATTTGAATGAATATTTAATGCAGTGTACAGTGAAACGAACTTCTACGTTTATGTGTGCATTAAATTTCAATAATAAGTAAGGATTATAAGGAACAACAAATCCATTATCTTCAATTCTTTCTGTAAATTTATTTTTGAGAATCATTTCGACGCCATCATTTTTACGTTTGTATAGTGGATATCCATTGGATTTAAATGTTGTTGTATTATTAAATTTTCTTCGAAAATTTCCAGTACATTGTTTCGTATTTTTATCCATACATGGACAATTTATATTTTGCATACCACAGGGACCGCGTATCATAAATTGTTTAACAATACTATATAATTTTGGATAAATATCTCTATTTGGGATTTCTGCAATTATCATTTTATCAACTTTTTCGCAAATACCAAATTTATTATTCTTATCCAAGAGTGAGTTGTTTCTAATAATGCATATGCGGTAATCCTCGTTTTTGAAATTCAATTACATAACTATATGCAATACATTTTCCTAATATTCCCTTTTTTATTACTAAATTTTTGAATTCTTCTACTTTTTGATAAAACACTTTTTTTATAATATCCGGTCTATCTATTGCATTTTTATAAAGTTCCAAGTTTTCAGTTATTTCTTTCCAATGTGGGTTACAGGTCATAGTTACAAAAAGATCAGGTTTACCACGATAATTTACAAGTCTCATTGAGTCAATGTAATTTTATTCTAAAAATCGTGGACTTCCTGTAAAGTTTAAAAGTAATATTACCATTTTTCTAATTTTTGAAGAATCTTATTCCTTTTTGTTATGTAAATAGTCCACAACACCTTAGTAACAATCACTTCTTTATACGTTTTGGTTTTTTCGTATGAAATATAATATGGAGGTTTCAACTTTTTCAAACGCATCAACAATAAACTGTTGATGAAAAAATAAAATATATTAGATGAAAAAATAAAAAATATTAGATTTTCCAAATTTACTCTTCATATTTGGCATCCACTCAAAACCGCCATTAGGATGTAAATATGAATAGGCGGATATGTCATAGGATCTGTATGTTTGCTAATTGTCGGTATACTAATTGGTTTATCATACTTAGAGTAAATGACAATATCACATTCAATAGGAAAAAGATCGTTTTCTCCAACATATACTATTGCAACTGCATTACAGGTAAGTAGATTATATCTTTTTTTATCCAAATCATTATTGCGGACAATAGACATAGTAACAGTTCTTGAAGGACAAAAGATTTTTGCACATTATTGTAGTTCTTCTTCTTCTACTTTATGCATCATTTTATAGGCTTTAGCATAAGGGTTAATGTCTCTTATCAAGATATCTAAATGTTTTAATAATGTTAAATTTTTATGAAACTTATTCCGTTCAATCGTTACCATGTCATTATCTAAAATATATAATGGTCCATATTTACGTGCTTCATCTTTATTAGGATGTAACGCATATACATTATGGTAAAATCGTCCAAATATTCAAATAACTTGTGGTCCTTTACTCGGCAATGTATCAAAATTGGCACAAAAATTTGCGAATGCTTAAGCATCATTGTACAACCTAACATTCCGTCGAAAATCAATAATTTCTTCCGTTAATTCAGTTGCTATAAACTTTAATTGTTCTGGGTGAGGAATATTTTCTAACAATGCTACTTCACCTTTATGACAACAAATGGAAAAACCGTTACTTTCAGTATATTCTAAAGCAAAATGTTTCGCATCACAATAAACACATGTATTTGTCATGGAACCAATGTTATTTTCAGATATGAGATTTTCATCGAAATATATATTTGCTATACAACCAATCAGTTTCGAATTAATTTTTGCAGTTATTATTTTTCCATTTAATTTCATTAATTTTTTTTCTACTTTGCCCTTTATTGTTTTATCAATAACTTCGTTTAATACAATATTATGATTGTTATTATAATTATTATTGTAATTTTTATTATAATTATTGTCTTCAATTTTTAATCGTTTACACTTAATAAATAATATCTTTAATTGATAATAATCATATTTATGTTTTCGCATTTTTTCATCTATTGGTTTAGTTATTGTAGTATCATTATTAACATGTTTACTGTCATCAATTTCTATTTGTTTACACTTTGTGCGTGATTCTTTTAATTGGTAACAATAATTTTTTACTTGTGCTTTCTTAATAATATCGTCATTTTCCAATTTTTGATTCTTAATTTGTACCATTCTCTCATATTCATTGAATTGTTCACTAATCACTTTTCTATAAGTCTCTTTTTTGCGTAATTTTTCTTTTTCAAGCAATTTTTTCAATTTATTAGTATCTCTATTTCCAAAAGATTTTATTTTTTATATCTTAATATTTCCAATTTATTTTATATTTATTTGGTTGTTCTTCTTTCATTTTTAATCAAGCTTTTTTCTTATGTGTAGCTTTATTTGTACGTATTTGTTTCATTTTATTAGTACCCTTTTTTATCTTTGATTTCATTCTTGTTATTTTAGTATTTTTTAATTTTTTTTTATATTTATTGGGTTGTTTTTCTTCAATTTTTATAAAAGCTTCTTTCTCACGTAAAGCCTCATTCGCACGTATTCGTTCCAATTTATAAGTACTCATTGTTTTCTTGAATTTGTATTTTGTTATCTTAGTATTTTCTAATTTTTCTTCATATTTTTTCGGTTGTTTTTCTTTAATTCTTATATAAGCTTCTTTCTTGAGTAAAGCCTACTTCGCACGTATTTGTTCCAATTTATCAGTACTCATTCTTTCCTTGAATTGCCATTTTGTTATCTTGGTATTTTCTAATTACTGTTTATATTTATTTAGTTGTCCTTTTTTCATTTTCATATAAGCTTTTTTTTCCGTAAAGTTTCTTGAACACGTCTTAGTTCTAATTTATCATTACTTTTTTTTTGCATTTTCATAATGATGTCTTTTTCTGAAATTTTTTTACAATTATGTGATTGTTTTGTTACCATTTTCTTATTAACGGCATGTCGGAACTGCAGCAACTGAGTCTTGCTTTTTTTATTTTATCAATATCTTTTTAAATTCATAAAATAAACAAATCTAATGACTTGTCCGCACTAAAGCTATATTAATACAGTCATTTTTGTTAAAATAAAAAATCATTTGGACTTAATGTTTTTTCATGAGCTTGGATTGGAAATCAGACATCAAACTCGATAAACCTAACCATAAAATACGATACATTAAAAGTTTTTATTATAACTTTATAAGTATAATATTTTGGTGGATTTCTTGAGTTGTCCGCACTAGAGTTTAATCTTACAAATTTTTACTTTGTTGCAAAAAAACTCAATTAAACGCATCATTTATTCATAAGTTAGGATTGGAAATATTATTAGAAGGCGGGCAGCTTTATGATGCTCTTAAGTCCTGTTACAAATAAAGCTTCTTTTTCATCTATCTTGTGATTCTTTTTTTTCTTCATTTAATTTAACCCTTTCGTGCATATAGGGAACTGACAATCATAACGTTTCTGAAACTAGAAAATTTCGATGTCCGGCATCGAGCTGGATCCAAATCTGGAGTCAGATTATAGAAATTATAATAATTGGGCCCAATACCGAGGGGGCCCACTCTTGAAATGCAAAGTTTTGAAAAACAAAAAATACCAACGTATTCTGCGTAAAATTTCAAGAAGAAATTGTTTTTATCATTTTTCTGATTAGACACACCAATTTCGAGTAAAAAATTATTGAATTTCTAGGATATCGGACACCTGAGTAAAAGCAGACCCAATATCCTACAAGTTCGATAATTTTTCACTCGAAATTGGTGTGTCTAATCAGAAAAATGATGAAAACAATTTTTTCTTGAAATTTTACGCAGAATACGTTGGTATTTTTTGTTTTTCAAAATATTCAATTTTAAGATTGGGCCCCCTCGGTATTGGACCCAATTATTATAATTTCGAAAATCTGACTCCAGATTTGGACTCAGCTCGATGCCGGACATCGAAATTTTTTAGTTTCAGAAACGTTATGATTGTCAGTTCCTTATATGCACGAAAGGGTTAATTTCAACTGTGCTAATTTTATTATCGTTATAATTTAAGTGGATATCCTCGATTCCTATTATATCATTATCTGGTTTTTAAAAATTTGTATCTGAAATGTCATTGTCAATTTCCATCAAAATGGTTTCATGATTCGAATTCTTTCGTTTACGATACATTTCCATGATCTTTTTTTGTTCTGCCAATAAATGCATTTGTGAGTTTTTTTCTAATAGTTCAAGCTCGGCAAAATCTAAATTTCATGATATTTGATATAGACGTTGTTCATGACAAAAACTCCTCCTTAACATGTCCGGTGGATCATCGTAATTAATATTTGCATTATTATTATTTTGCAAAACTGAAAACATTCTGATTTGTTGCGTTTTAAAAATTTTTGATAAACGTAATTGCATCAGAAAAACATCATATCTTAAACAACATGCTCCTAAATTATAAATAATTGCAATAGCAAAAACAATTGCAAAAACGCCACAATCATAATTATCTGTTTGTGATTGTACTGTTTTGAATACTATTTTCAATTCTGATTTGTTTGGAAATAATCTGTTCATATAAATCTTATGCTCATCTCGTAGATATTTAAGATTTGAACTGCCATATATATGGATTACCTTATTATTATAATACACACAAATCCGGTGACCCTATTCCAAATTTCCTAAAAATAATAACTGTATAAATTCTCCATCAATCGGTACTGATTTAATATATTGTGGTCTTTGAATTAGTAAATTTAATTGCATGTTAAATGAGGTATACCGGTTTGAAATATTATTAAATTCTAATATATGAATATCGGTTAACATAACTAATTGAAAACTTCAAAATTAATATCTGTAAAGAATCATGTTAACTCTGCTCTTCATTTACAACAAAAAGTATTCACATGAATCTCTCTCTAAAACATCAGGATTTTCAGGGAAAAATGATTAGGCTGGGACTTTTCCAAAAATTTTGAAAAATTTCCAAATTTCAAGGATCTATAGCTCTTGATCCTTCTAATCTGAATCCTTGAAAATTTTTCTACATCTTTTGTGTACCAAAGGAATATATTCTTAGATTTTCAGAGGTTTTTATTTTTCTGCTCTTCCAGTTGGTGTGAAATGTCCCACACACACACATATATATGTATATATATATATATATATATATATATATATATATATATATATATATATATATATATAAATATATTTATATATTTAATCATTAAAAAATGTTTGTTGTAAAAAGAACTAAAATAAAAATTATTTTGATTTATTTCTAATAACTGTATTCTTCAATTTATTTACAGTTATTTACGGATATTTCCAGTATCTACATTTAAAAAATGTATAAATGATAATAAACAATCATTATTCATCTCCAGCTTAACGCTTTTTTATTGTTATTTACAGTTTTCAGTATTTTCTTATAATCATTTGTTTTTTCACAGTATTATTCTACTTTTAAAAAATAATTTTCATACAAGGTGATAAAATATTTTACCATAAGATTATATATATATCTGTTGCATATCACAAAAAAATTTCAACATCAAAACTAATTCTCTAATGTAAAGAGTAAAAAATTTAATTAATAGAATTTTGAAATTTTGATATGGAAATACTTTTTATAAATAACTTTTTAATAACTTTGAATAATGGTAAATTTTTTAAATAACTTGTGGAATTTAATGCTAATTAAATTTAGTTTTAACATGAAGATGAGTATTCAAGTTAATAATGTATTTAATAAAATAATATAACTATTTATAAGTTATCACTTGATAATAATTTTTAAATTTTTTATTCATAGTTTAAAATAATATTAAATATATGATTATCATTTTAATAGTTTTTATAAATTATTATATAAATTTTATAAGTATATATTATTTAAGGAGATGTAAAATGGACAGTACACTTGCGCCGATCAATATTAGCTATATTTCCATTGTATTTCAAAATTTTGAGAGTTGCACATATAATATGTATCACAAAGATTATTCAATTGAATTTTTAAATAAATTTATTTATTAGTTATTGAGGAGTTTGAGTTCCAATATTATTTACTAATATTTTTCTATTTGGAATCAGAAATCTAAATATCTTGAAAATTAATGATTAGAATAATTTGAAAATTTAAATAAATAATCATCATGGTAGATACTACAAGTTAATACATCCCTTTTATGGAAATTTAGCAATAGAATGGAAAGAATATTGAATATGACAGTTAATTTTTATATCTTCTTATAGTGAAATATAATCAAACTTTGACAACAAATTCAACGTAATGAAATAATTGTACTTTCAATGATCATATTTAATACAAATTTAAGAGTGATATTACAGAATATTATTTTTTTCCGCATTTATAATGAGTGTTTCGCAAATAATAAGTAAATTTTCTTTTGAAATGTTTATTTTTTTAGGGAAAACTTTACTTCTATCTAGACAGTTCATAAATATAAATTCATAATTATAGACATGATCAGAAAAATTTATTCATATTTCATATATTTTCCTATCTTTATAATTGACTATCAAAAAAATTTAATATCGAACAAATAATTTTTTAAATTTGTATTTCATAAAATTTATGTTCAAACGATATTAAAAAAAATATTTTTATATTATGTAATGATAATTTTTCAAATAAGGTAATTTGATGTATATAAAAAAATAAAATGTATCTCTTATTTAAAATATTATTGCTTAAGTGAAATGAATTTTAATATATTTAATTGTTAACAATTTTTATATAAATGACAATTCATTTAAATACAAACACGTGTACAAATGAAAATGTAATTAAGGTAAATATAATTTTATGTAATTTTAATATATTTAATTGTTAACAATTTTTATATAAATGATAATTCATTTAAATACTAACACGTGTACAAATGAAAATGTAATTAAGGTTGAATGTATGTTATTTATAAAAAATTGTTAACAAGTAACTTTTTAAATAATATATTTTCATGAAAACTAATTTAAATACTTTGTTTTCTAAATGATGACTGGATAAAAATTAAATTCAATGAATTTAGTCATACAATTACAAATATATAATATTTATATAGCTGTTCATCAAATAAAATAATTATTTTTTTAGTATATGTATTAAAAAAATAATTATCACGATAGATTGTAGTTAAATAAAAATGTTTATTTTAATAATTATAGCGTTGAAATTTATTTTGATGAAAATGTTATTTGATTGATATTTACAGTATTATTTTAACTATATTTGAAAGGTTACTTGTCATCAATGAAAAAATATTAAATTTTTTAAATTAATAATCTATTAATATCAAAAATTCTAAAAATTATAATATTTATGATATGCAAACCTTACTTGTGATACATACACTTTGTAATATTTGTATTTCATTAAAATTTTATATTAGATGTAAAAGAATTGTTAAGTGATTGCAAATAAATATTTTATTATTCTGAAATATTCAAATTTAAAATTAATCAAGAATGTGTATTTTAACCTTTTGGTTTTTTTATTTAAATTTCGTATTTCATATATATAAAATACATTTGTAAAGATATTTTTATTAGAAATAAACACAAAATTTTTTTAAGCATGGTCATATATTAAGGTCTGAAAATTATAGTTGTTACTCAGTTCTCAGTTTATTTATATCAAATATCGTACTATCTTTGTTTTTCTTATGGAAGTAGGGTGAGAAATAGTCGCTTGATGGAATAAATTATACGCTTTTTCACTTTCAGCACATGTGTACATATATTTTTATATTATGTTTTATCAAATTATTTTCAATTTTATTTTGTACTCAAAATTAACTTTGATTAATTAATTCTTATTTACTTAAAATTAGTCATTTATACATAATAATATAATAAATTTTTCCAATGTTTAGAAAAGTTATTTAACAAATGACGTCTTTTTATTATTTTAAAGACGTATTTTTTTCATAAAAATGACGTCTTTTCTTGCGAATTTTTATTTATAAAATACGTGTTTGAAATTATAAAAAGACGTTATTTGTTAACTAGCTTTTCTAAAGATTGGAAAAATGACGTCTTTTTTGTTCCAATTTAAGGCACAACCAAAGACGTCTTCAAAGACATCATTTTCTCCAAATTTAGGAAAAAATAACGTAATTTTTCATGAATTATGTCATTGAAAAATGACTTTACATGATAATCATTTTCCATTTAAAGGAAAAAAGAAAAACGAGGTTAACCTCGTAGTTTCAACTTTTTGAAAAACGAAGAACATTTGCGATTGAACTGAGAGCGTTCTGGCCTTATACATCTGCGTCTTTGAAATTTGTATAAGGGATCGCAAAACTTGAAAACCGCCACCTGGTGAGTTAAAATTAAATTGACGCAAGCAATCATCAATTCGATTGTAAGCAGTGATGGATTTCGAGGATGCTTTATACATTTATGTATATCTATATATTAGGATATCCTTTAGCCAACTTCAGAGTATACCGTAGAATTAGAGTATAAGCAGAATATAATATTCTGTAGTATATACTCTGAAGTTGGCTGTTGGATATCATATAAGCATCTTCGAAATCCATCACTGATTGTAAGTCACTAGGTGGCAATTTTCAAGTTTTCTGATCCTTGATGCAAATTTCGAAGACGCAGATATATAAGGCCAGAATGATCTCAGCTTAATCGCAATTGCTTTTCGTTTTTCGAAGAGTTGAAACTACGAGGTTTACCTTGTTTTTGATTTTTCCTTTAAATGGAAAATGATTATCATGTAAAGTCATTTATCAATGACACAATTCATGAAAAATGACGTTTTTTTCCTAAATTTGGAGAAAATAACGTCTTTGAAAGACGTCTTTGATTGTGTCATAAATTGGAACAAAAAAGACGTCATTTTTCCAATGTTTAGAAAAGCTATTTAACAAATAACGTCTTTTTATATTTTCAAAGACGTCATTTGTTAAATAACTTTTTTAAACATTGGAAAAATGACGTCTTTTTTGGTTCAAATCTAAGACACGACCAAAGACGTCTTTCACAGATGTCTTTCAAAAACGTCTTAGAAAGACGTCATTATTTTCAACAGGGAAGACGTCAGTTGTTTAAAAAGAAAAATTTTTTTTTTGGAAATTTACGTCTTTTATTATGAGTATTTATTGGAAAAATACGTCTTTGAAATTATTTTACTTATAAAAAAGACGTAATTTGGTTACTATATTTCCAAAACATTGAAAAAATGACGTCTTATTTTGTTCCAATCTAAAACACGACCAAAGACGTCGTCAAAAACGTCTTCAAAGACATCTTTCAAAGACGTACTGGAAAGACGTCATTATTTTTAACAGGGTATTTTAAAACGGAATATGGAAGATAAACATGTATCGTTTTATCACGAACTAAAATAATTATTATTAGTAATTTTAAAGTGTTATATATGATGTAAATAATTCTATATTTAATCATTTTTAATTTTAGTAACAGGAAATGCCGCCCGAAAAGATATTAATAATTACATTTTCTGCGAAATATTGTCCTTAAATCGAGTAGGTGAAATATTAGTCTTAGTACCAAAAAAAGACACTAAGCATCACAAATTTATGCTCTTACTTCATAATATAATAGTACTAACATTGATCCCTAAAATTCAAGCTATAGTACTAATTGAAATTACATCGCCACTCTTTTTTTAAGTACCTTAGTACATAAATTAGATTTATTTGATTTAGAACCTATTTTAACAATACTTTCCTTTCTCCGTACAGTTAGTTCTAGTAAACATCAAATACTGTTTCCGATTATTTCATGGTTTGTGATTGAAACACGTGATTAAAAAGAATGAATTCCTATTATATTTTTTCATTGATTCTAATGCAATTTAGTAGAACAAATTCTTAATTCATCATGATATAATTTGTATTTAAACAATTTTTATGCACATTGTAACTTTCATTAATCTTTTTTATAAAAATATAAAAATTTAATTTATTACAAAACTACAATATCAAAATTCATAAGTTGTAGCGATTTTTTTTAATTTTAAAATTGGCTAATTTATACATAATAATATAATATATGAAAATTCAACCGAGCGACGTTAGGAGCGAGGTATTTTTTGCTAGTTATACATTATAAACATTCAATAAAATAGATAATTTATGTTTTAATATTTTTTCAGCAATTTTAAAAATGAACCTGTTAAGGAATTTTTTGGTAATGATGCTGAGTTAAATTGGGTGACACACTACCAAAATCATGATAAGTAAATTCAAATTAATATTGCTACGTGTTGTGTAGTACCAGCTGCACTTCAAGAAATTACAAAACAAAATGATATTCAACTGATGACTTACAGTAATTTCAAACGTAAGCATTATTAGTATACAATTTTTTCCATTATCTGAATACACAAAAATTATATTTTTTCATAGTAACAATAGTTATGATTTATAATAATTTGTATGTGAATACTTAACTGTAATCGTTCTTGATAAACAAGAAAGTACTGATGATGCACTGCCATCTTTACAACGTGTATGAACTGTACTTAAGGGGAATCCTCATACCGACATAGAGTTCTACCGTACCTACATTTAAATTATGAATTTTAATAAAAATTTAACTATTCATGACTGAAATTCGTAGGAGAGGCATATTCTTAACATGCCAAAGAATTTATTGCAACGTTAAGAGTCGGCCGTATAGCGGTTTTCGTCTAATCTAAATTTTCGTTATAATTAATGAATTAAATATTTTTATACAAATGTAGGGGCTGAGCGCTGTAGAGCAAAAAACGAGCAAAGGATTCTATTCTATGAAAAAATATGAAATTTTCATTATTTTCCGAGTATAGTCCGAAACGGAAAAAATGAAATCAATTTCAACTGTTCTTTCCGTTTCGGACTATACTCGGAAAATAATGAAAATTTCATATTTTTTCATAGAATAGAATCCTTTGCTCGTTTTTTGCTCTACAGCGCTCAGCCCCTACATTTGTATAAAAATATTTAATTCATTAATTATAACGAAAATTTAGATTAGACAAGGACAAAGGTATACGGCCGACTCTTAAAAGACAATATAAGGGTAAAAATAAAGGCGAAAACTGCTTAATACGATTAACTTTTTAGTGTAGTTATGAATAATCGTATAATGCAGTTTTCGTCTTCATTTTCACTGTTATTCTGTCTTTTAACGTTGCAATAAATTCTTTACAATGTTGAGAATGTGCCTTTTCTATAAATTTTAGTCAAAAAAAGTTCAATTTTTATTAAAATACATAATTCAAATGTAGATAAGGTAGATCTCTGTGCCGGTATGAGGAGACCCCTTAAAGAATCCCACAAACATGGAAAATTATCTAGTATTGGAATCAGTGATATGGATATGCAAAATTCATTCAAATTTTCAACTGAGCAAATGTAAACCAAATTCAATACTCTAAATATTATATATTATAAACATTCAATAAAATAGATAATTTACGTTTTAATATTTTTTCAGCAATTTCCACAAATAGGCCTGTTAAGGAATATTTTGGTAATGATGCTGAGTTAAATTGGGTCGCAGTGATACGGATATGCAAAATTCATTCAACTTTTTAACTGGGCAAATGTAAACCAAAATCAATATTCCAAATATTATATATTATGAACATTTAATAAAATAGATAATTTATGTTTTAATATTTTTTCAGCAATTTTAACAAATGTACCTATTAAGGAATTTTTTGTAATGATGCTAAGTTAAATTGGGTGACACACTACCAAATTTATGATAAGTGTCCTTTCATCAAAATGTTATTTAGTTCGTATCAATCGAACAAAATAATGAAGGCATCCATGCTAATTTCTCAAAAAGTATTATAAAAATTAAAATTGGTAAAGAAAAATCAAAATGACTTTTACAATTTATCATCGCTAAATATGATTCATGTATATAAATGTATAAGGCAATTAAAATCAGGCATTGTTATATTTCTATTTAATAAATATTTTGTAGTTTTTAAAAGTTTTTCTTTCTTTGGCAGTCAAAAATAAATTACAAACAAATTTTTAAGCAAATTCTTCGAGTAGTTTACGTAAAATACAAAAAAAAATGAAAAATTGAAATTTTTTTAAAATTCTTAAAATGACTAAAAAAAAAATTACGTTAATAAAACCAATTCTCAATAGCTTCCGCACCAGTTGATCGAAAAATTGAATTGTTAGGAAAATTTGAAGTAAATCCATAGTTTTTAAGAATTTATTGGCTTAACAAATAGAAACATTTTTTTCGAAAATTTCAGAATGCTCTGAAATTAAAACTAAACTATGAAAATCAATTTTTAAAACTTTATTTTATTTGGGCAATCACAAATAATTTCCTTGCAAATTTTGAAGCAAATTCATCGCGTAGTAAACAAAAAAAACCAAAAAAATGAAAAATCAATTTTTTTTTTTAAACGACTCCAAAATTAAAACTACGCTAGAAGAACCAATTATCAATAGCTTCCCAGCAAGTTAGTCAGAAAAATAAATTCCATGCAAAATTAGAAGCAAATCCATAGAGTAGTTTTCGAGATACAATTAACTAATTGAAATCATACACACACACACACACACACACACACACACACACACACGCGCGCGCGCGCGCGCACGCACGCACGCACACACACACACACACACACACACACTCACACGTTCAAGTTCTCGAGATCTTATTGGCGTACTGAATACATACACACACACACACACACATACATACAGACATTTCCTAGAAACCACTCTTTTCGACTCCCCGAGTTCAAATATGTACAAATTAATGAAAAAATAAAAAAAAAAATTTTTTATCGATACAATGCTTTCTCTATGAGAAAGCAATACAATTAATCACTTAATCTTTTGCAAATTATTATTTTTATAAGTCTTTCACAATATTTTTGCAATATTTAAGAAATATCTATAAATAAATAAAGAAAGCTTATAAATGAAATATAAAAAATACCTATAAATGGAAAAATGTTATATACACTCTGCAACAAAATTATCGCAACAAAATTTTTCATCGAAAAATTGCCATTTTTCAAATGCTTGTAACTCGGTCAATTTTCATCGTATTGAGATGATTTTTTTTAGTTTTGTAGGAAATTATGTATACTTTTAGGAAAAAATGATGTCCAATAGCTGCGAGATAATGCCACTGTAACGGTTATTTTGCCCGTTACAAAAAAAGAAATAGCTTTTAATTTAATGTAGAATTTAGCTAAGTCAAAATATTTTATATAGATAGAGTTACCGACAACTCGTAAGAGAATAATCATATATATATTACGCGGCAAACTCTATAGTGCTAGTTAGTCAAACGTATATTGACTAGCGACAAGACTTCGTACTATATACTCGTCACTGAGCGTCTCTCTCTCTCTCTTACCTGATCGAGAGACGCGATGCCGGTAGCACAGCTTTCCTTATTTTACACAAAAATGTATATATTATATGATATCAAAAATAAGGACCGCGGAGGCGTCGGGGTAAGCAAATGGAAGCAGGTCTTTAAACTTAATGTAAATTTATTAATTATGCAAAGAAAGAAATACAATAAAATGAATTTAAACAAAAAAATAAGAATGAGAGTTAATAATAATAATTCTAAGGGGGAGGGGCGCGACGCGAACTAAATTATCCTAAGATATTACAATGAACGCGCGCACTCTCTACGCTAAGATTTCCTCGAGGAAAGAAATCCTAGCCACGTAGATATAATAAGATAAACTTACAAATACGCGTAGAAGCTTCTATGATAATAGCAATACATACGCAGGAGATATACCGCCGTTGGCCAACGATATAGACAGCACCTTGCAACCCGGTCGCTGAGGCTCGAAGGGAACAGCCAAGCAAAAGATCGATTTCCTGATCGCTGCGACTCCTCGGAGGCAGCCAAAACCAGCACGTACAACCAGGAGATGATGACGATCTTCTAGCAACGATCTTCCTTTATCCTTTTATCCAAAACTATATGCGGCACTACACCAACGCGTTTATTAAGTTAAGACTTAAATAAAAGCCGAAAGATATGGCGATGATGCGTGCTTGTAGGCTGCTAAGCAATGTCTCCCGCACAGGGCAGCAATATATATAAGCCAACGTGTGCGCTTATGAACAGCCGGAAATGTTCTGTCTCGCCTCGTGGCTTTCTTGCTCTTCGCGCGCGCGCTGCTCATCGAGTTACGTGCTTCTTGACGTAACTTATACGAGGTATATGACTGAGCGCGTGTCATTTAATTTTACCTAAGCGCGCAAGATTCGAACACGGTAAAATACCGTGACACCACATTGCTACGTCTTAATTAGGCCTACCAATTTTTTTTCCTTAAAAAACGCAACAGTTTGCACGTTTGCCTGGATTACCAAAAATTTGTATTTAAAAAATCACAAATACCATCTTAAAGTACATTTTCCAACGAGTATTTAAAAAAAAATCGACCCTTTACGACTTTTTTTGACCGAGTTATGCCATTTTAAAGATATCCCTATGTTTTAGCTAACTACCGCCAACATCAGCATTTCCCGATGCGTACCGCGAGGAGGTTGTTGGTCGGACTTACGCATC
Organism: Anastatus disparis; assembly: GCA_017163975.1. Taxonomy (NCBI): domain Eukaryota; kingdom Metazoa; phylum Arthropoda; class Insecta; order Hymenoptera; family Eupelmidae; genus Anastatus; species Anastatus disparis. The sequence continues at coordinate 3,290,275 of JAFFSR010000349.1, read as the reverse complement.
ATTGTGGCCCTGAAAAGGGACGACTGTGTGAACCGTTTCTTACATTAGGGACCCCGCGGCTCGTCACTTTCGCAGTATTTTTTGTCTTGGAACCCTATGCGCCCGAGACCTCTAATACCGTGTATTGCCACCTATCTGACGAATTACCTCTCCTAAATGTTCTTGCGAAATTATCAGGTTACATTTAAAAAAATTCGTGCCCCGGGAACTATCCTGAACCCCCATAAACAGAGAAACCACATTGATATTCGTTATTTTTTTTTTTTAATTAAGGCGACTACGGAAGTTCGGTTCGATTTCATTTTGTAGTTTACAAATTACTCTTTCAATATGTAAAATTTTTCAGATTTTTTAATTTTCCACCATTTATTATAATCCGTAGAATGGTGGAAAATTAAAAAATCTGAAAAATTTTACATATTGAAAGAGTAATTTGTAAATTCAAAAATAAAACCTAACCTAAAATCCGAAGTCGCCTTAACCCATGAAAAGTGTAACCTTATTTAAAATTACACCACTTCGTTTTCGGTACATTTAACATTGCAGCTTCACACTTACTATAAATTAACAACTCTACTAACAAATCAATTAAAAAAAAATAAAGTGGAATTTTAAGGCGGCATACTGGCCAAGAGTGAAAGCGAAAGATCATTCAACATTATTTTTATTATACACAAAGTACATAGGAACTAAAAATTATAATAACATATTATTAATTAAAATGCCTCGGCTTACAGAAATCCAATCTGCTCAAATTGTTGCAAAAGTCCGACCAACAACCTCCTCGCGGTACGCATCGGGTAATGCTGATGTTGGCGGTATTTAGCTAAAACATAGGGATATCTTTCAAATGGTATAACTCGGTCAAAAAAAATCTTAGAGGGTCGATTTTTTTTTTAAATACTTGTTGGAAAATGTACTTTAAGATGGTATTTGTGATTTTATAAATACAAATTTTTGGTAATTAAGGCAAACGTGCAAACTATTGCGTTTTTTAAGAAAAAAAAGTTGGTAGGCCTGATTAAGACGTACCAATGTGGCATCATCTCGCAGCTATTAGACATTATTTTTTCCTAAAAGTATACATAATTCTCTACAAAACTAAAAAAAAAATCATCTCAATACGATGAAAATTGACCGAGTTACAAGCATTTGAAAAAAATACCTAGCAAAAAATACCTCGCTGCTAACGTCGCTCGGTTGAATTTTCATATATTATATTATTATGTATAAATTAGCCAATTTTAAAATAAAAAAGAATTGCCGCAACTTATGAATTTTGATATTGTAGTTTTGTACTAAATTAAATTTTAATATTTTTATAAAAAAGATTGATTAAAGTTACAATGTGCATAAAAATTGTTTAAATACAAATTATATCATGATGAATTAAGGATTTGTTCTACTAAATTGCATTTGAATCAATGAAAAAATATAATAGAAATTCATTCTTTTTAATCACGTGTTTCAATCACGTACCATAAAATAATCAAAAACAGCATTCAACGTTTACTAGAACTAACAACTGCACGGAGAAAGGAAAGTATTATTAAAATAGGTTCTAAATCAAGTATATCTAATTTATGTACAAAGGTACTTAAAAAAAGAGTGGCGATATAATTTCAATTAGTACTATAGCTTGAATTTGAGGGACCAATGTTGGTACTATTATATTATGAAGCAAGAACATAAATTTGCGATGCTTAGTGTCTTTTTTTTTGGTACTAAGACTGATATTTCACCTACTCAATTCATGGGCAATATTTCGCAGGAAATGTAATTATTAATCTCTTTTCGTGCGGCATTTCCTGTTACTAAAATTGAAAATTATTAAATATAGAATTATTTACATAATATATAACATTTTAAAATTACTAATAATTTAAATTCGTGATATTTAAGGAATAAAACGATACATGTTTATCTTCCATATTCCGTTTTAAAATAGTTACTTTTGAGTTTTAAATTAATTATTAGTAATTTAAAATTGATATGTATATATTATATGATTTACATTATATTTATCAACTGTTGAAAATTGTTACACAATTTAATAGATTTTACGTTTATAGGTATTAATTATATTGAAGTTTTTCGCTCCTAACGTCGCTCAGTTGAATTTTCTTTTATTATATTATTATGTATAGATGACTAATTTTAAGTAAATAAGAATTAATTTAAGTTAATTTTGAGTACTGAACAAAATTGAAAATAATTTGATGAAACATAATATAAAAATATATGTACACATGTGCTTAAAGTAAAAAAGCGTATAATTTATTCAATCAAGTGACTATTTCTCACTCTACTTCCATAAGAAAAGCAAAGATAGTACGATATTTGATATAAATAAACTGAGAACTGGGAACTGAGTAACAACTATGATTTCCAGACCTTCATATATGACCATGAATTTGAATTATAAATTTAATTTTTACGTGAAATATGCTTAAAATAAATGTCTAAAAAAATGCTAATAAAAATATCTTCACAAACGTATTTTATATATATGAAATACGAAATTTAAATAAAAAAAACCATAAGATTAAAATACACATTTTAGGTTAATTTTGAATTTAAATATTCCAGAATAATAAAATAACTATTTGCAATTACTTATCAATCCTTTTTGCATCTAATATAAAATTTAAATAAGATACAAATATTACAAAGTATATGTATCACAAGTAAGGTTTGCATATCATAAATATTATAATTTTTAGAATTTTTGATATTAATAGATTATTAATTTAAAAAATTAAATATTTTTTCATTGATGACAAGTAACCTTTCAAATATAGTTAAAATAATACTGTAAATATCAATCAAATAACATTTTCATCAAAATAAATTTCAACGCTATAATTATTAAAATAAACATTTTTATTTAACTACAATCTGTTGTAATAATTATTTTTTTAATATATATATATTAAAAAAATTATAACTTTATTTGATGAACAGTTATATAAATATTATATATTTATAATTGTATAACTAAATTTATTAAATTAAAATTGTATTCAGTTATCATTCAGAGAATAGAGTATTAAAATTAGTTTTCATAAAAATATATTATTTAAAAAGTTACTTGTTAACAATTTTTTATAGATAACATACATTTAACCTTAAAAGGAGGTCACGTATCTCTGTCCTTTTCTAATCAAAGAATTGAGTTTTTTACAGAAACTAATAACTTTAGCAAAAAATGAAGAGAAAGCCGCATCTCGTAATGAAAAAAAACAAATATTTTCTTTGATAAGAAAGAATTAATTTTATTGCTTCGTTTTCAAGAAAACCTTGAAAAACTCAAATCATAGAGGTTAGGGTGAACAATTTGGTTTTTCGAGGTTTTCTTGAGAACGAAGCAATAAAATTAATTTTTTCTTATCAAAGAAAATATTGCTTTTTCTGATACAAAATGCGGCTTTCTCTTCATTTTTTGATAAAGTTATTAGTTTTTGTAAAAAAATCATTTCTTTGATTAGAAAAGGACAGAGATACGTGACCTCCTCTTAATTACATTTTCATTTGTACACGTGTTTGTATTTAACGGGATGTCGGAGCTGCTGGACACAATTTTAGCTTTTATTATTTTATTGATATCTTTTTAAATTTGTAATTTAAACAATTGTAATGACTTGTCCGCACTAAAGCTATGTCAATACAATAATTTTTGTTAAAATGAAAATTCATTCGGACTTGTTATTTTTTTATAAGCTTGGAATGGAAATTAAATATCAAATTCGATAAACCTAACCTGAAAATACTATATACCGAACAATTGTTTATAACTTCTTGTGTACAGTGTTTTGGTAAATACTGTAAGTTGTCCGCACTCAAGTTTAATATTACAAATTTTCCAAATAGAAAAATTTTAGTAAATAATATTGGAACCCAAACTTCTCAATAACTAATGAATAGATTTATTTAAAAATTTAACTGAATAATTTTCGTGATACATATTATTTAATAATGCATCTCTTTATTCAAAATTTTAAAATACAATATAAATATAGTCAATATTTATGGGTGTAAGTGTACTGTCCATTTCACATCTGCTTAAATAATTTATACCTTTAAAATTTACGTAGTATTATATAAAAACTATTAAAATGATAATCATATATTTAATATTATTTTAAACCATGAATAGAAAGTTTAAATAATTATTATTAAGTGATAACTTATAAATAGTTATATTATTTTATTAAATACATTTCCAACTTAAATAATTAACTTCATGTTAAAACTAAATTTAATTAGCATTCAATGCGACAAGTTATTTAAAAAATTTACTATCACCCTGGTAGAAAATTTGTCTAGTTTTATCGAGGCCTCAATTATTTAACATACAAAACTAGACAGATCTAGACAGATTTAGAGTAAGTTTCTACCAGGATATGCAAAGTTATTAAAAAGTTATATATAAAAAGTATTCCGATATCAAATTTTCAAAATTCTATTAATTTAATTTTTTCTTCTTTACATTAAAGAATTAGTTTTGACGTTGAAATTTTTTTGTGATATGCAACATATATATATATATTATCTTATAGTAAAATATTTTTCAAATGTAGATACTGCAAATATCCGTAAATATATGTAAATAAATTAAACAATACAATTATTAAAAAATAACTCAAAATAATTTTTATTTTAGTTCTTTTTACAACAAACTTTTGTTAACGGGATGTCGGAGCTGCTGGACACGATTTTTGCTTTTATTATTTTATTGATATCTCTTTAAATTCGTAATTTAAACAATCGTAATGACTTGTCCGCACTAAAGCTATGTTAATACAATAATTTTTGTTAAAATAAAAAATCATTTGGACTTGTTATTTTTTTATAAACTTGGAATGGAAATGAGATATCAAGCTCGATAAACCTAACCTCAAAATACTATATTTCGAAAAATTGTTTAGAACTTTTTATGTATGGTATTTTGGTAAATTCTGTAAGTTGTCTGCACTCAAGTTTAGTATTACAAATTTTCTGACTGTAATGAAAGAACTCGATCTAACGCACCGTTTACTCGTGAACTTGGAATTAAAATATTAATGAATTATTTTAGAAGGTAGCGAGCTCTGTCATTTCCTTAATGATTAAATATATATATATATATATATATATATATATATATATATATATATATATATATATATGGGACATTTCACACCAACTGGAAAAGCAGAAAAATAAAAGTCTCTGCAACTCTAAGAATGTATTCTTTTTATTACCCAAAATGTGTAAAAAAATTCTCAAGGATTTAGATTAGAAGGATCAAGAGCTATAGGTCCTTGAAATTTGAAAATTTTTCAAAATTTTTGGAAAGGTCCCAATTTAATTTTTTTTTTCCTGAAAATTCTGATGTTTTAGAGAGAAATTCATAAGAATACATCTTGTTGTAAATGAAGAGCAGAGTCAGCATGATTCTTGACAGACCTGAATTTTGAGGCTTTCTATTGGTTCTTATATGTATTACATGGTAATTGAAATTAATCATTGTTTTCCACTTCAGAAATTTCTTTTCGCGGGCTTATTGTTTTCTATTTAACCTGAACTTTGAAATGAACTTTTGATCAAGTAAGTCAGAGCAGTAAATAAGGAGTTATGACAGTTTAAAATATAAATTTTCATGTATAATTTATTTTCAATATAAAAATTAATCATACATAAAAATATACATTTATATTCAATATGAAAAATAAATCATACATGAAAATATATATTTTAAACTGTCATAACTCCTTATTGGTGGCTCTTTCTTACACAATCAAAAATACATTTTAAAGTTCATGTAAAATACAAAAAAATAAGCCCTCAAAAAGCAATTTTTGAAGTAGCAAACAATGAGTAATTTCAATTACCATGTAATACATATAAGAACCAATAGAAAACTTCAAAATTTAGGTCTGTATGAAATTATGCTTACCCTCCTCTTTATTTACAACAAGAAGTATTCTTATCAATTTCTTTCTAAAACATCAGGATTTTCAGAAAAAAAATCATAAAGTTGGTGCTTTTCCAAAAATTTTAAAAATTTCCCAATTTCAAGGATCTATATGGCTCTTGATCTTTCCAATCTAAATCTTTGAAATTTTTTTTACACATTTTGGGTAACAAATGGAATATATTCTCAGAGTTTCAGCAATTTTTATTTTTTTGCTATTCCAGTTGGTGTGAAACGTTCCATATGTATATATATATATATATATATATATATAAATGTATAATTGCCGAAAATAACCATTTTTTTATCGTTATATTATTTTTACAAATTTTATTATTATTTATTTCTTATATAACAATTAATTCATAGTAATTCTTTAAAGAGTCCGCTGTATCTCTGTCCTTTTCTAATTAAAAAATTGACTTTTTTTTCAAAATTAGCAACAAGAGGCAAAAATAAAGAGATGGTTTCGATGTGTTTAATAAAATGTAATATTTTCTTTGATTAGTATGAATTAATTTTATTGCTTCGTTTTTAAGAAAAGTTGGAATAACTTAAAAAATTAGAAATTAGTGTCAAATGATGGGATTTTCAAGTTATTCCAACTTTTCTTGAAAATAAAGCAATGGAATTAAATTATTCTTATCAGAGAAAATATTGCTTTCTATTACGCGAATCGAAACCATCTCTTTATTTCTGCCTAAAGCTATTAGTTTTTATAAAAAATAAATTTTAAATAGATTCGGTAAAACAGGTAACTGTGTCGGTATACAGCTGACTCTTAATAATATTTCCAATCGTAACTTATGAATTAACGATGCGTTTGATCGAGTTTTTTTGCTACAAAGTAAAAATTTGTAAGATTAAACTCTAGTGCGGACAACTCAAGAAATCCACCAAAATATTAGACATATAAAGTTATAATGAAAACTTTCAACGTATCGTATTTTAAGGTTAGGTTTATCGATTTTGATATCTAATTTCCAATCCAAACTCATAAAAAAATAATAAGTCCAAATGATTTTTTATTTTAACAAAAATTATTGTATTAATATAGCTTTAGTGTGGACAAGTCATTATATTTGTTTAATTTATGAATTTAAAACATATTGATAAAATAAAAAAGCAAAACTCAATTGCTGCAGCTCCGACATTCCGTTAATAGGAAAATGGTAACAGAACAATCACATAAATACAAAGAAATTTCAGAAAAAGATATTATTATGAAAATGCAAGAAAAAAAAAGTAATGATAAATTAGAACTAAGACGTTTTCAAGAAACTTTACGTAAGAAAAAAGCCTATAAGAAAATGAAAAAAGGACAACCAAATAAGTATAAACAGAAATTAGAAAATACTAAGATAACAAAATTGAAATTCAAGGAAAAAATGAGTACTGATAAATTGGAACAAATACGTGCGAATGAGGCTTTACGTAAGAAAGAAGCTTATATAAAAATTAGAATAAAAAACCAAAATAATATGAAAAAAAATTAGAAAATACTAATATATCAAAATTGAAATTCAAGGAAAAAATGAGTATTGATCAATTGGTACAAATACGTGCGAATGAAGCTTTACGTAAAAAAGAAGATTATATAAAAATTTAAGAAAAACAACCCAACAAATATGAAGAAAAATTAAAAAATAATAAAATAACAAAAATGAAATCAAAGATAAAAAAGGGTACTGATAAAATGGAACAAATACGTACAAATGAAGCACGGTCGTACATACAGGTCGCGAAACTGCGCTGGTGGGGGTGAGTCTCTTAAGTTCTCTGTAGAGAGCTTTGCAAAATGACCACGACACGGTGCGCTGCTATCGAATTGAGTACTGAGTACTCTGTTTTACCATACAAGTCTCAGTTACCGAATCTTACGTTAGCGGTTGTTATAGGTATATTATTTTCTTAAAGTAATCAAATAATTAAAAGTGCATAATAATTACAAATCTGAGATATAGTTTTACAGAGAAATAATTGTTTGATGAATTTATAAAATATTTATCAATACAAAAATACTTACTAGGAGAGTGTCACACCTCCGGATAACGGATTTTGCTCAAACTTCGGGATAAGCTTTCAGATGATAAAATATGAAAAAAGCTAAAGTTATAGTCACAAACACTCAATATTTCCCTAGTTACAGGCAATTAAAGAAAAACACTAAAAAAGTTACTAGATTTTTAAACGCTTATAGTTCTTAAGCATTGATAGCTAGAAGCTTGAAACTTTTTTTAAATTAAAGCTGAGCTCAAATCCTTTCAAAACAGTAGTTACAGCATATCAAAACAATATTTTTTCCCAAAGTTAAAGCGTGATAAGGATTGGACCTGAATTATCTTTTTAAAAGGTTTATTAATAATAAAAGCTGAAATTAGGTCCAATCTTTATTACGCTTTAACTTTGGGAAAAAATAATATTTTAATATGCTGTAACTACTGTTTCGAAAGGATTTAAGCTCAGCTCTAATTTAAAAAAAGTTTCAAGCGTCTAGCTATCAATGCTTAAGAACTATATGCGTTTAAAAATCTTTTTTAGTGTTTTTCTTTAATTGCCTGTAACTAGGGAAATATTGAGTATTTGTGACTATAACTTTAGCTTTTTTCATATTTTATCATCTAAAAGCTTATCCCGAAGTTTGAGACAAATCCGTGATCCGGAGATGTGACTTTCTCCTAGTTACTTAATGTATATGATATTTGGCCCCTGTTACAGTAAAATAATATTATATTTTGAAATTGTAAATAATATTCCAAACAATATGAATTACTTTACAAGTTCAATTATGAATAATTACATATAATTTAAATCTTAAATTTTATTTTAAATTATATAGGGTCAGATAAACATGTATAAGTTTATGTCTAATATTTTCGTATACCACGTTTATCTAGTGGCTAGCGTGCGCGCTTTTAATTTTTGCTGCTCAGGTTCAAATCCTCGTGCAAACAATTTTATTTTTAAGAGGCGGTCGTATAGTTCTGTCCTTGTCTAATCTAAATTTTCGTTATAATTAGTAAACTAAATATTTTTATACAAAAGTAAGGGCAGAGCCCAATAGATTTAAGGATAAACAGACGATTCTATTCTATGAAAAAATATAAAATTTTCATTAGTTTTCGAGTGAAGTCTGAAACGGAAAAAGAGTTGAACACTTCAATCAAATTTAACTCTTTTTCCGTTTCAGACTTCACTCGAAAACTAATGAAAATTTTATATTTTTTCATAGAATAGAATCGTCTGTTTATCCTTAAATCTATTGGGCTCTGCCCTTACTTTTGTATAAAAATATTTAGTTTACTAATTATAACGAAAATTTAGATTAGACAAGGACAGAACTATACGATCGCCTCTTAACGAGTTACTTAAAATTAAAAAATTTTTTAAAAGTATGTACATTTTATTTTCTTATGCAAAGATTCCTTTTGTGTAACATTTTTTATTTTTCTGTAACTAATTTTTTTTTAAATATTTTTAAATTATTCATAATCAAAAAAATTGAATGAATTAATAATGAATAATCAATGAATTTAATGAAGTTATTAAATTTATTAAATGAATAATAAAGAATCATTCTTTCTAATTAAATAATAAGTAAATTATATAAAAAATAATTTATTAAGAAATAATTTATTAATAAAATTATATGTTCTGTTTAAAAATATATTTAGTTTTGTATAAAAAAATATATTATTTGAAAAAAAAGTACTAATTAATTTTTTTATAAAAATTCATTTGAATAAGAAATTAAATTTCCATATACAAGGAAATTAATTTTAAGTCATAATTGATTTTTTGTTTTTAATAACTTACTATTAATTGATTATTTACTGTAAATGTATTTTAAATTTATTAACATTGAAAGTAACAATATTGATATGAAAAAAAAGTTGTTACAAAAAAATTACAATTTAATAATATAAATTATCTCACTAATGGATTGTAACTAATATAAACGTAAACACATTTTTGTATAATAGAATAGGTAACAAATATATAAATACAATATTATAAACATTAATTAACTAAATATTTTTTGTAGTACTTTTTAAAATTCATCAAAAAATTACTTTTTTGTAATTCTATGTTGTTAAAGATTTGTAGAAATTACATTCTCAATTATTTGATTACTTTGAGAAATCAATATAACAACGTAAGCGTCGGTAATTGAGGCTTATATGATAAAACAGTCGAGTTCTTAATCCGATAGCAGCCCATCATGTGGTTTATTTTGAAAATAAGCTTTTGGACGTTAAGAGCCTCACCCCTACCACTACAGTTTCGCGACCTGTATCGACGACCGTAAAAAAAAACTACACGTAAGAAAAAAGCTTACATAAAAATGAAAGAAAAACAACCAAATAAATATGAAAAAAATTGAAAATATTAAGATATGAAAAATAAAATCAATTGAAAATAGAGATACTAATAAATTAAAAAAATTGCATAAAAAAGAAAAATTACGCAAAAAAGAGACTTATAGAAAAGTTATTAGTGAACAATATAATGAATATGAGAGAATGATACAAATTAAAAATCAAAAATTGGAAAATGCCGATATTATTAAGAAAACAAGTGAAAAATGATTGTTACCGATTAAAAGAATCACGCACAAGGTGTGAACAAATAGAAATTGATGACAATAAACATGTTAATAATGATACTACAATAAATAAACCAATAGATGAAAAAAAGCAAAAACATAAATATGATTCTTATCAATTAAAGACATTATTTATTAAGTGTAAACGATTAAAAATTTAAGACAATAATTATAATAAAAATTACAATAATAATAATAATAATAATTATAATAACAATCAATATATTGTATTAAACAAAGTTATTGATAAAACAATAAAGGGCAAAGTAGAAAAAAAATTAATGAAATTAAATGAAAAAAATATTAACTGAAAAAATTAATTCGAAACTGATTGGTTGTATAGCATATATATATTTCGATGAAAATCTCATATCTGAAAATAACATTGGTTCCATGACAAATACATGTATTTATTGTGATGCGAAAAATTTTGCTTTCGAATATACTAAAAGTAACGATTTCCCCAATTGTTGTCATAAAGGTAAAGTAAAATTTTCAGAAAATCCTCCTTACCCAGAACAATTAAAGTTTTTAGCAACTGAATTAACGGAAGAAATTATTGATTTTCGATGAAATGTTAGGTTGTACAATGATGCTTTAGCATTCACAAATTTTGGTGCCAATTTTGATATATTGCCGGCTAAAGGACCACAAGTTATTAGAATATGTGGACAAATTTACCATAATGTATATGCATTACATCCTAATAAAGATGAAGCACGTAAATACGGACAATTATATATTTTAGATAATGAAATAGCAACGAAATAAGTTCAATATAAATTTAACATTATTAAAACATTTGGATATATTGATAAGAGACATTGAGCCTTACGCTAAAGCCTATAAAATGATGCATAAAGTAGAAGAAGAAGAACTACAACGATGTGCAGAAATTTATTGTCCTCCAAGAACTGTTACTATGTCTGCTGTCCGCAATAATAATTTGGATAGAAATAGATATAATCCACCTACCTGTAATGAAGTTGCAATAGTATATGTTGGAGAAGACGATCTTCCTCCTATTGAACGTGATATTGTCATTTACTCTAAGTATGATAAACCAATTAGTATACCGACAATTAGCAAACATACAAATCCTATGACATATCCGCTTATTCATCTTAATGGTGGTTTTGCATGGATACCAAATATGAAAAGTAAATTTGGAAAATCTAATAATTCAAATTTGAAAGTTTATAATTATAGATTTAGTGTTAGAAATGAATTTAATTTATTCCTTAATTCAAGAAAATTATCTCAACAGTTCATTGTTGATGCGTTTGAAAAAGTGGAAACCTCCAAATATATATTTCATACGAAAAAACCAAAACGTATTAAGAAGTGATTGTTACAAAGGTGTTATGGACTATTTACATAACAAAAAAGAATTAGTTTCTTCAAAAATTGGAGAAATGGTAATATTACCGTCAAACTTTACAGGAAGTCCACGATTTTTAAAACAAAATTACATTGACTCAATGGTACTTGTAACTTATCATCGTAAGCACCTTTTTGTAACTATGACCTGTAACCCACATTGGAAAGAAATAACTGAAAACTCAGAAATTTATGAAAATGCAATAGATAGACCGCATATTATGAAAAAAGTATTCTATCAAAAAGTAGAAGAATTCAAAAATTTAGTAATAAAAAAGGGAATGCTAGGAAAATGTATTGTATATAGTTATGTAATTGAATTTCAAAAACGAGGATTACCGCATATGCATATGTTGTTACTCTTAGATAGAAATGATAAATTAGATATTCCCGAAAAAGTTGATAAAATAATAAGTGCAGAAATCCCGAATAAAGATATTTATCCAAAATTATATAGTATTGTTAAATAATTTATGATACGCGGTCCCTGTGGTATGCAAATTATAAATTGTCCGTGTATGGATAAAAATACGAAACAACTTACTGAAAATTTTCCAATAAAATTTAATAATACAACAACATTTCAATCCAATGGATATCTACTATACAAACGTAAAAATGATAGCGTCAAAATAATTCTCAAAAATGAATTTACAGAAAGAATCGCAGATAATGGATTTGTTGTTCCTTATAGTTCTTACTTATTATTGAAATTTAATGCACACATACACGTAGAAGTTTTTTCTACTGTACACTGCATTAAATATTTATTCAAATACTGTTATAAAGGTCATGATTGTGCATACATTAAAATACATCAAGTAAATGTGGATTTTCAATCAGAAAATAAAAACACTTTTCAAAATGACAATCGTGAAAATGTTGGATATGAATATGACGAAATCAAACAATACATTAATACACGATATTTATGTCCACCTGAAGCAATGCACAGATTATTAGAATATCCTTTACATGTTATTCCACATACTATAAAACGTCTAAGCGTTCATGAAGAAAATCAACAAAACGTATTTTTTAAAGAAGGAAAAGAAGAAATGATCATGCAAAAAAATGTGGGAACAACATTAACAGCATATTTTGAGCTGAATAGAGAAGATTTTGAAGCACGAAATTACTTGTATTCAGAAATACGAAATTTTTATACATTTAATGAAAAACTGAAAAAGTGGAATAAAAGAAAAAAAAAAGAAAACCAATACTTAGAAGAATGTACTTAGTAAGTCCGAAAGATAGAGAACATTATTTCATTAAGTTATTACTATTACATGTTAAGGGAGCCACATCTTATGAAGCTTTGCGTACTGTTGATGATGTAATGTACAATTCGTTTTATGAGGCAGCTAAGGCGAAACAATTAATTAATGAAGATGAAGAATGGGATAGATGTTTGGAAGAAGCATCTTCAACAGAATTCCTGTATATTCTTTATAAATTATTTGTTGTCATTTACGTTTTTCATAATCCTATAAATGCATGTGATTTATATGAAAAATATAAAAATAAGTTATACCATCCTAAATACGAAAATAATATAGGTGAAAATCTTGCATTGAATGTTATTAAAAATAATTTACAAGTCAATGGATTTTCTTTAAACGATTTTAATTTACCTAACATAAGCACATTTATAGAAGAAGATAATAATCAAATAATTTTAAATCATAATAATAATGTTCTTAATGAATTAGAAATAAAAATAAATTCTTTAAATGATAAACAAAGGCAAATATTCAACTCTACTATAAAAAGTTTAAACAACCAAAGTAAAGAAAAATTATTTAATCGCGTAGCTTTTGAATAATATGAGACCTACGAACAAAATAAAATATAACCTATTATTTTTGGTAGGTCTCATATTATTCAAAAACTACGCAATAAAATAATTTGATTGTTATCACAAATTTTACTTATCATACTAATATTCAGCGAAGGCTACTATTTTTTTCATGCCAGAACGAATGATATTTATATAAATGATGAAAAACGCTATTAGACAAAGACACATAGTTCGGCCACCTGTTAATTCCTAAATTTTTATGTTATTTATCTTTAAGAGAATATCGTAATTATCCCCTCCTAATAATAGTTTTATTCAAAGTTCATGAGTAAACGGTGCGTCAAATCATATTCTTTCGCTACAGAAAGAAAATTTATAAGATTAATCCTAAGTGCGGAGAACTCAAGAAATTCATTAAAATATCACACATAAAAAGTTATGAAAAAACTTTCAATGTATAGTATTTTGAGGTTAAGTTTATCGAGCTTGATATCTAATTTTCATTCAAAGTTCATGAAAAAATAAGTCTGAGTGATTTTTTTTTAACAAAAATGATGAAATTAATGTAGCTTTAGCGCGGACAAGTCATTATATTTGTCTAAATAGTCAATTTAAAGAGATATGAATCAGATAAAAAAAGCAAAAATCGATTCTAACAACTACGACATCCCGTTAATAAATTTTGTCACTATTTAACGCTTACTCGTTTTTTTTTAAACATGCATTTTTTGCTAACAATTTTCATTGGTAAAACTTTCTTAATCTTAAAAAAATTTTTTTAAGCAATGCTCATATCATATTTTATCTATATATCTTTATTAACAAAGGTTTAGTTTTATAAAAAAGATGAATTGAAAAAACTAATTTTATTAAAATAGTCTAGGCGCCCAGAGGGTTTCGTATGAAGTTAGAGGTCCCACCAAGCAAGTACACTGTAAAAAATCCTCTTGTAAAATTACTATTCTGAGAGTAGTATAATCGTGTAATAAAATCACCTACACCGAGAACAATAATTTTACTAATTTTTAGTTATTTTTCATATTTTTCTGGTAAACTTACTAAAAACTATGGTAACTTTATTGATTCCAGAATAATAATTTTACTAGAGGATTTTTTATAGTGTATTTGTAAAATTTCTAGCTTGGGTTAGGTAATAAAAAGACCTATACTGAGAACAATAATTTTACTAATTTTTAGTAATTTTCATATTTTTCTGGTAAACTTACTAAAAACCATGGTAACCTTATTGATTCCAGAATAATAATTTTACAAGAGGATTTTTTACAGTGTAGGTGATTCATATGTATTTTGAGCCGCTGAATCCAAATTCGCAACTTGCTTTTCGCGCAAGTGGTCGAGTGATTTGTTATAAACAAATTAATTGTTTAAATGGCTATAGTTTATGAACTACAATAGATGCAGTAATTTTCTCTGCAAAAACTTGTTCTTTAATAAAAAAAATAAAAAAAAAATCGTTTTTGTTGCATGTCGATTCGATAATTAGAACCAGAGATATGGCAAATAAATTGCTAAAAAACATAGAGCCGTAGCGCAAGCACGGAACGCCCTGATAAAAAACCTTATAACTCGACTACCAATTAATATTTTTTTAAGTTCAACATGTGTTTAAAAAATGTCAGAGTCTCAGCTTTAATGATGAATTGTTATATATTACTTTTAAATGTTGATAAACAAGCTAGAATGATTTGAAGCAGAAAAAATTTTCAATTTTTCAGAATTTTGTTTGTTTATAACGAAATAATATAGCTTAGCGAACAAAATATTTCTATATTTTTTATATAGAATGATAGGAAATTTTATCTAGTTTAAGAATCTGTCCGATTTTTTAAATTTAAGTAAAAAGAACCTGAGATATCGCAAATTTAAGCTGTAGCGCCAACTCCTTGCAATACGACATATGTGTGCAATATGGCAATCGCTTTCCTTATAAAAAATTCTTTTATTATAAGGTAAGAAATTTCATTCTTTTGTAATAAAATTAATGTTGACTCTATATTAGGAAATTAAATAAAAATTTAATAAAAAAGGATTTAGCTAAAAATAAATAACTCTAATAAATCGGAAAGTTAAACAAATTTTTTGAATAAAATAGATTGTTGTTCTTTTTGTAATTGCAAAAAAAAATAAACGTAAAAATACTCCATAAGTTGAGTAAATTGTTTACTATTGTAGTAGAAAAATCAATGATTATTTAAAACCCTAAATCTACTTCATCTTAATGTATTATAAATCATTAATATTATTATGACAAAGTTTATAAAATAGAGTCAAAAGTAATTTTATTAGAAAAGAATAAGATTACTTACCTTATAATAAAAGAATTTTTAATAAGGAAAGCGATCGCTATATTGCACACATATGTCGTATTGCAAGAAGTTGGCGCTACAGCTTAGCCCTTTCAGTCACGAATTATTTTCGCAAAAACATGTATTTTCTATCATACATTGATTTTTTAGATTTATTTACAATCATATATTCAAAATATATCATATGATACTTATAAAATGAACACTCATTTATATGAAAATACAAAAAGAATAAAGATTAAACTTAAAGTTCTAATTAAACAATAAAAAAAAGAAAATGAGAAAGGGTGCTACTATAGTGGCTACCTTTCTCATTCTACTTACTTAAATTTAAAAAACCGGACAGATTCTTAAACTAGATGAAATTTCCTATCATTCTATATCGAAAATATAGAAATATTTTGTTCGCTAACCTATATTATTTCGTTATAAACAAAATTCTGAAAAACTAAAAATTTTTTCTGCTTCGAATCATTCTAGCTTGTTCATCAACATTTAAAAGTAATATATAACAGTTTATCATTAAAGCTGAGACTCTGAAATTTTTTAAACATATGTTGAACTTCAAAAAATATTAATTAGTAGTCGAGTTATAAGGTTTTTACCAAGACTTTCCGCGCTTGCGCTACGTCTCTATGTTTTTTAGCAATATATTTGCCATATCTCTGGTTCTAATTATCGAATCGACATGCAACAAAAAACGATTTTTTTTTGTTTTTTTATTAAAAAACAAGTTTCCGCAGAGAAAATTACTGCATCTATTGTAGTTCATAAACTATAGCTATTTAAACAATTAATTTGTTTATAACGAATTACTCGACCACTTGCGCGAAAAGCCAGTTGCAAATTCGGATTCAGCGGCTCAAAATACATATAAATCACCTACTTGCTTATTGGGACCTCTAACTTCATACGAAACCCTCTGGGCGCCTAGACTAAAAGTTAAAAATCTTAAAAAAATGAATATTTTCGTAAATTCTATATATATTTAGTTTAATTTAATATTTTATAATTTGATGTTCTAACAAAATTTTTTTTTATCTCTAATTACTGAAAAAAAAATATTTTACAATATAAACATAGTCTAAGCATTAAAGAATTAGATAATATAATTTTTCAATTTACATTCTTTCAATGATAATTTTAATTTTAATTTTCAGCTATTAATAAAGATTTTAAGAACGAAATATAAATTTATTATTTATAAATTAAAAAATAAATAAAAATTTTAACAGGTTAAAGTATTTTATTTCTAGTGTTTATAATGGGTTTAACAGAAGAGCAAAAATTAATTGTGAAGGGTGTTAGAACATTTCGCGAAAATGTCTCTATGTTGACTGACGAACATATTTTAGAATTCAATAACATTATCAGTTCGTATACTATATTCAATATGCAATCAAGGCTTTAAATTTAAAATCCTTGTAATATTCAACCTGTATCAACAAATAGTGAATACATTTAAATGTTATTTTCGGGAAATTTTGAAAAAGGTCATTGGATTTGTATGTATCACGATCATGGAACTATACATGTTTATGATAGTTTAAATATGAAATGTTTACAAAATGAACATAAGGTTTTTATTAATCGTTCATTTTTAAATAATTCGAATCTGAAAATCACTTTTGAAACAGTACAATCACGAACTAATTCTTATGATTGTGGAATTTTTGCAATAGCTTTTGAAATTTTAATTGATTATAATTAATGTCCTTGTAATATAAATTTTGATACTTTCCAAATGCATTTACATTTACTAAAAATATATAAAATGCATAATATTATATGATCCTTCTTAAAAAAAATTACCTGTTTGAAAATAAAAAGTTTAATCATCAATGATTCCAAGAAGAAACAAAATTCTTCATAGATTAACATATATTGAAAACATAGTAAATTTTAATGCTGAAGAAATAAATATGATTGAACAAAATATTAGAAAACAATTAATTATTAAATAGATGAGAATAATGGATTCAAATAAAAAAAAAATTTTCGTTAATTAATCTACTCTTATAGAAGCAGACAATCAAATAACATCCAAATCATTAAAAAAAATTAAAAATATGGAAAATGTAGAAGATAATGAAACTCATGTACTTGAAAAAATAAAAATAAAAATAAAATCACTTCAACCAAAAATTATTTTACAAAAATGCGAAGTTAATAAAAATGAGTTGCCCATTAAGAAAAAAGAAATTAAAAAAAATACAAGAGATAAGCAATAACAAATTAGAAAATAAAAAAATGAATGATTACGTAAAAAAGAAGCTTATCGGAAAAATAAATGTAAACAATATCATAAGATAGAAAAAAAGAAAATAAAAAGAATACAAAAAAATGAAAAAAAAAGCAAAAGATGAATATAGATGAATTGAAAGCAGAATGTGAAAGAGAAGCAGAAAATTTAAAATAAGAATATTAAAGAATAAAAGCAAAACGTGCAAAAGAAGCATTACGTAAAAGAGAAACTTATAGAAAAAATAAAAATAATAAATGTAAAGTAGAAGAAAATAGATTGCAGAAAAAAATGAAAAAAAAAGAAAACATTCGAAATAGGAATATTGATGAATTAAAAGCAAAACGTGCAAGAAAGCATTACATAAAAGAGAAACTTATAAAAAAATTCAAAATATTGATGAATGCAAAGAGGAAGAAAACAAATTGAAAACAAGAAATCAGCAGGATAAAAAAATGCAGAACCTTAATGAGGACGAATTGAAAATTATGCGTGAGAAAGAAGCACAACGAAAAAAAGAAAGCTACCACAAAAATAAAATTTATAAAAGTCATGGGATTGAAGAAGAAAATATTAATATATTAGTGAAAGAACGGTTGAAAAAAATTTTAAAAGACAAAATATGATGATGAATGTTGATAATATAGAAAAAACCAATTGTTTTAATAAAAAAATTGAAATACAATGGTTGTAAACAATATTTTAATATATATATATATATATATATAATGATTCAAATACTAAAAATATTGAAAATTTATGAGAAAAGATTAAAAAATCACATAATACGAAGGAATGAAAAAACTTTAGAATTTAAAAATCAATCAAGAATCATTAGTAGAATAGCAAATATAGAATTTGATGAAAAATTAAATATTGAAAACAATTTAGGTTTGACTGAAATATGTAAATATAGCAGTGCTAAACATTTTGCATTTGAATATACAAAAAATAAAGAATTCATTAATTGTTGTCACAAAGGAAATATAGAATTATAAATAATCCTACTCACCCAAAAGAATTAAAAAAAAATTAGAGGATTTTAAGAAAATAGTATTCATTTTCGTAAAAATATTAGATCATACAACAATTCTTTAGCTTTTGCAAGTTTTGGTGCAGATTTTGACAAATTAACAAGTAGAAGACCACAAGTAATCAGAATCTGTGGTCGAATATATTACAACGTTTATGCTTTGCATCCTAATGAAAATGAAGCTCGAAAATATAGACAATTATATGTTTTTAATAATGAATTGGCAACTTCTCAACGGAAAAGCTTCGATACAATTTTAGACTTATTACGTGAATTAGATGGATTATTGAGACAAAGTAATCCTTATGCTAAAGCTTACAAAATGATGTATAAAATAGAAAAGGAAGAAATTAAACGATACAAAAAAATTGGTGATCCACCAAAAACTGTAACTATGTCTATTGAACGCAATGGGAAATTAGACGAGAATATATACAATAAAGCTACATGTAATGAAGTTGCTATGATATTTATAGGAAAAGATGGTTTACCCTCAGTAGAACGTGATATCGTTACATATTCGAAACCCAACAAACCAGTTAGTATTCCATTAATTAGTAAACATGTCGATTCCATGACTTATCCACTTATTTATCCGAATGGAGGATAGGGATAGCCAATATGAGATGAAAATTAACTAAAAACAATATTTAAAATCTGCAATTTGATAACTATAAATTTTCTAAAAGAAATGGATTAAATACATATCTTAATTTAGGTAAAGTTTCTCAACAAGCAATAGTTGATACTGTCACGGTATTTTACCATGTTTGAATCTTGCGCGCTTAGGTATTAAAATAGAATAAACGCTCGGTCATATATCTCGTCTAAGACGAGTAAAGAAGTGCGTATCTTGACGACCGGCACGCGAGCGAGAAGCAAGCCGGCCGCGAGGCGCTTCAGAGAGTTTCCGGCTACCGTTGCGTTAACACGAAACCTAAGCCGCGCTGTGCTTATTAGAGAATTTCGCCACGTGGTCGTATAATACGTTAGACTAAGTTCGCAACTGATAGCGCGGAACGTTGTCTTAAATAAAAGTCGTTAATTTATATCGACTAGCGTATTATATCAGATTGGCTAGTTGCAACTCTCAGAAATTCTTTCTGTAGAGTTTTGCTTGACCGCTTTTCGCGCGTCTTAGCGGTCAGCCATTAAGCGCCAACAAATACGTTGATCGGCGTGCATAGGATTCCACCGATCTACGTCCAGGCAACCACGTTGGCAGAGCTCAGCGGAATTCAAGGATCGGGAAGAGACGTGTTCCACCGATCTACTCCAGAGCACTTACGTAGTGGTTACGTACAGGGGAGAAGCTTCGATAACGGGCGAGCGGCGTCTACGTGCACGTAGGTAATTAGTGTAAGCTGGCCAGTGCGTTATTGTAAGTATAATTATACCGTGCGATATCCAAGTATCTCTTCCTCGAGAGATACTTGTTCAGGTATATTGTATCATCGGTTATATAACCGATCAGCGTCATAAGCGAGGATCATTTAGTTCGCGACGCGCCCTCCCTTTGCTCACTCTCTCAATAGACGCGTATATTACTTTTTATATATTATTCAATTTCATTCTCATTCAGTTCACATTTTATCTTTGTATTTATATTTTTCTTATAATAAATTGATTCCGTTTTTCTATTAAATCGTGCTTCATATTAATTATATTGCCTGACTATATATAACATAAAATATATATTTCCCGTTGCTTACTCCGACGCCTCCGCGGTCCTTGTGAGCAGTTATAAATTATTTAATAACGCAATATCATATATTTTAATATAACGTATTTTGGAACCTGCCTCACGAAGGAAAACTGCGCTACCGGCCACGCGTCTCTCGATCAGGTAAGAGAAAGAGAGAGAGAGAGAGAGACGCGCAGCGACGAGTTGATAGAAAAATCTTCCGTCGCACATCAATCTAACATACTAACTAGCTTTGCCGGAATCTGTTGTTAGTTTATCATACTCGATATAAATTCTAGCAGCTCCGTGTTCTGACAAAATTACTTAGTCTTAGCAAAAAGTAAATTGGAATTTAAAAAATCTAATTTCTTTTGTAACGCGTAGTAAATTACCGTTACAAAATGGCGCCCAACGAATAGATGCGTCAACGGGAACAGGCTTTTACGCGTCGTCTAATAAATCGAAATTTGCAAATGGCGTCGAGCGTGTAGCTGGCGTCGACGAAAACAGACTTCGCGTTGTTCATAAAAGACTTTATATCAAAGATGGCGTTTTGCTATAGTTAAAGTTTGATATTTAAGTTAGCACGTGTCAAGAAATTTTTTGCTTTTAGAAATCAAATTATTCTTAGTCAAAGATAAATAAATTTAGAATTGACGTTAAATTTTTTTCACGTTTCGTAAAATAAAATTAATATTAAATTGCTTTTTTTGGAAAAATAAAATAGTAGACATTTCTGGAAAAATTGCTAGGTATCTATTAAAATTTTTTTTGTCGGTTAGCTGTTACAAATTTGCGTCCCCACGTGTCCCAGCAAAATTTTTCTTTTGTCTCTTTCTCCATAGGTAACGCGCAGGCGCTATTGACATAGCATAGCATAGATACAGAGATTAAGAAATATAACTCTGTATGCTGCCGTTTGCTTTAAGAGAAAAAGCAAACAGGCATTTAGAATTTATTTAAAATAGAGACGTGCGTTATTATATATACCCCTCTTATCGATCAGGTCGCTAGTCATATTTCTTTGACTTATCAAGTGAGAGAGAATCTTAGTTTCAGCTGGCGAGGAAGCTGAAATTAAATAAATTATTAACAATCCTTTAATGTAAAAATAATTTAATCTCAGTAAAATTTTTTTTGTAATTTAATGGTAAATTTAATTGAATAAAAATTAAAATAAAATTTTTTTTTGAGTATACATTAAAGGATCAGGATTTTTTTCATGGTGCGGTCTAAATGACATAACCTTGTTTACACATAGTAAAGTTTTTTCATAATATTAAATTCTCTCTCACAAAAAGATTGCCAGATCATAGCGTGGCAATTGATCGGCGCAGTGTGTGTGGTTGAAGAATTTAGAAATTTCTCAAAGATTTCATTTTAATAAATTTTCACCTTTTTACACTACACATTAAATACAAATGTATAATAAAAAAAATATTGTCCTCACACAGTTAGGTGTGCGCTTTTAACTAAAGTTTAAAAACGCACAGGCTTTTGGATTTAGCCGCGTATTTTGAATATTTTAACAACAATTTCTAATGTCCTTATTGTAATAAAAATTAAAATTACAGTGTTGGAAAAATTTTGTTTTCTGTCGGTCAATCACTAAAATATTATTAGCTATTACGTGAAATAAATAAATCCAAAAACCAAAACATAAAAATATATATTTTTTCTTCGTAATTATATATACATATATTTTAATTTTTTTTCACATCGTATATGTGCGGCTTAGTTTCTAACCACACATATGCGAGTTGAAATATTATTTATTATATATATAGCGAATATACACACACACTGCAAGCGTAGTAGCGTACTTGCGTGCGATCAGATTTAAACACAGATATAGTCAAGAAAGAAGAAAAATAAATTCAAGATGGCTAATGTACCGTTAAAAGCAAGTGCTGATGCAGCCGAAAAATGGGTAGGGTATATATCTGAGGAGGACTTAGGAATAACTCTACAGGAGTTAGGACTAAGAACAGACGGCTTTCATCATCAAAAAACCAATCGATTAATAAATTGGCTGATTGGGAATTATTCGGCTGAAGAATTTCAGCAAACGAATTCTAGTGATGATGAATTGACAATACGTCAACACCGTCTGAGAGTAAGAAAGGAATTTATAGAAAAAACAATATTTGAGAAGTCAGGGTCAACTATTTTTGACTCTAACGTGCAAAACGATGAAGAACATGTTCTCAGTGTGCTCGATAAAGATCCTCAGATAAAGGTAAACCTACAGGAAACATTGAGAGAGGGAACGAACAAACCACGTTCTGGCGGACAGGCCCAAACATCAACCAACCCTCCAAATCAAGTTACCGAACAGGCGACAACAGTAATGCAAACAACGGATGGAACGCCGTTCGTAATACCAACTGAACTGATGCAGTACCTTCATAATATGAATAAGCAAATAAAAACATTGGCAGAGTCAGTAGCTGCCATAACACAAAGAAGAGAGGAAACTCCAAATCCAAGATCATCTAGTACACGGATAGATGAGCAGCAAAGCCACCAGCTAGAAAGGGGTAACGACCAGAGGCCGCCAACAAACACGAGAGTAAATTTCCAGGATACATTCAGGGTATATAATAATACTGGAAATGGCACTCTGGCTGACGTACAGGCAGGCTTACCTCCGAGTGAACTTCCAAGAGTAAGTACAGTCGGGGGGAGGGGGAATCCTATTACGTCAAGCCCAATGCCGCAAATGAGCACAAATTTGCAAAATGATCGGCCTAACAACGCTAATAGAACGTTAGATATTGGTCACATAGTTCGCCGATGGAACGTAACATTTTCAGGCGAAAAAGGACAGAGCATAGACCTGTTCCTGACCAGGGTAGAAGAATGCAGAACATTAGCAAAAATGAGTGAGAGTGACCTGCTATCCTCTCTTTCAGAACTGTTATCAGACGTAGCAGCCACGTGGTACAGAAACAATAAGCATTCATGGAACACGTGGGCAGAATTTAAAGAAGCTGCTCTGCGTTGGTACGGACACAGTAGACGTTTCCAACAAAGACTGCGGTCTGAAGCGAACAGGCGTACGCAAGGTAAAGATGAACCTGTGCGTGATTATATAACCTGTCTACAGGCGATCATATTAAAGCAAGTCCCATTACCAGATGCAGGACAACAGCTCGATTTGCTACATCGCAACCTCTTACCTGAGATTCAGCGTATGGTAAGAAGGGATGAGATTGTTGACGTAGAGTCACTACTAGAAAAAGCAGTTGAAGCTGAATTAACGATAGATGCAGAGAGAACATATAGGCCTCCTCCACTGCCAGAACATTCTTTATTGCCTGACGTAGCTTACCGTCCTACGTCCAAGCAAAAAGAGAGTAAACACCAGGTTGCCGCGATAGAAGAAAAAACACCGGCATCCGAACAGTTTAACATAGCTAAAACGTTGATGCAAATAGTCTCTCAGTTAAATAAAATTTCTGAAAGGATGAGCAGGCAACCAGCAGTTTCGAATATGACTCAGTCTGGACAAGCTTCGCCAAATACATCACGTAAAAATCAGCAGAGAAATCGGCAGAATTTTAAGAGACCGCCTCGTAAACCTAATCGAGAGCAAGGTAACTCCGAACAACACAGTCAAAACCAGAAAGGAAACCAGACTGAAAACCCAAACAAGGATAAAGCTGACGAGGAAAATCAAAAAGGTACGAGAAATCGAAATCCTAACCGTGAATGTTATCAGTGTGGATTACCTGGATATACTATCTGGTCCTGCCCACTGTGTGCGGGAAAAGGACCAGGGAACGAGTAGATGAGGTACCTACCGTTCCCAGTGAGGCTGATGAGACCTCAGAACCTTCTACTAGAAAGGTGTTAGCTAAAAATTTACCTGTAGACTCAGTAGAAGTACAAGTTGAGTCTCACACTTGTCAAGTTAAGACAAGTGAGCAGGTAGAGCTAAATCAGCCAGTAATCGATGATGAAGCTCGATGGTGGCTCCCGGTAGTGATCGAAGATTACCGAATAAGGGCTTTGTATGACCCAGGTGCATCATGCACGGTCATGAACTCGCTAGGGTTACAGCTAGCAGTAGCCTGTAATGTACCTTTAATACCTGCTACAGACAGATTGATTAAAGTAGCAGATGGTAAATCATGCTTACTAGTAGGTTATGTTGACCTCCCTTTCACTGTAGGCGGAATCACCAAAACGATTCGCTGTGCGATCATGCCTAGCTTAAATGAAGAATGCTATCTAGGAGGCAACTTCGTGCGAGCATTTAGAGCTATTTTCGATCCTTGTGAAAATAAGCTTTCTTTTAAAGGTACTAACGTAAAGGTCAATCTAGAAGTTGCTGCTCTTAAACAACTGTACATTGGAAAATTAGAAACAGTTGGTTTAGCTGATATTTCAGTAACTGATCAGGCTTGTGTAAAAAGTTTGGTTCCAGGCAGAGCAAAAGCAACTCATAATATAGATTATTTAATAGGCAAGAGAAATAAAATACTCTCTCCAGCTGTTCAAGACATAGCAAGTAAGCTTGCACCAAAATTGGTTAGTACATATGTCGTTACAGCTAAATCTGGATTAAATACACAGAGGTTGTTAGAGAGGAATAGTAACTCGTACAGTCCGATTTATAGAGAGCAGCTGAGAGCATATATCGCAAGGCAAGAAGATGATCTGCAATCTCAACCACCGTTGGAATCAATGCGTGCGAATGAGACGATGAGCGACCCGTCTCTTGCGATCTATGCGACTCCGTGTGCCAACGGAGGATCGGGCTCAGATTGCGTGCGACCGCCTGCGAGCGGTGATTTTCCCCATATCGAAAAACCGAATAGGAACCGAAGTCATCCGCGTAAAGCAGCTATCGTCCTAATGCAAACTGTAGAGCATATGCGTCAAGCTGAGTCCAAACCGATCAGGCGTAAGCGAGGTAGGCTTAAAGGTTCTACCAATTTGAAGCGTAGCGAAAACATAGTAGTTTGTTCACCGGGAAAAACGCGTGTTCAACGAAAATTATTTAGTGGTAGAAAATCGTAAATATTAAAATTGCTTAAGACAATGATTGCATACCTACCGCGCGATAGGCAGAGCAGCAGAACCAGGTTATGCTGCGTCTGGCGGAGGGGTGTCACGGTATTTTACCATGTTTGAATCTTGCGCGCTTAGGTATTAAAATAGAATAAACGCTCGGTCATATATCTCGTCTAAGACGAGTAAAGAAGTGCGTATCTTGACGACCGGCACGCGAGCGAGAAGCAAGCCGGCCGCGAGGCGCTTCAGAGAGTTTCCGGCTACCGTTGCGTTAACACGAAACCTAAGCCGCGCTGTGCTTATTAGAGAATTTCGCCACGTGGTCGTATAATACGTTAGACTAAGTTCGCAACTGATAGCGCGGAACGTTGTCTTAAATAAAAGTCGTTAATTTATATCGACTAGCGTATTATATCAGATTGGCTAGTTGCAACTCTCAGAAATTCTTTCTGTAGAGTTTTGCTTGACCGCTTTTCGCGCGTCTTAGCGGTCAGCCATTAAGCGCCAACAAATACGTTGATCGGCGTGCATAGGATTCCACCGATCTACGTCCAGGCAACCACGTTGGCAGAGCTCAGCGGAATTCAAGGATCGGGAAGAGACGTGTTCCACCGATCTACTCCAGAGCACTTACGTAGTGGTTACGTACAGGGGAGAAGCTTCGATAACGGGCGAGCGGCGTCTACGTGCACGTAGGTAATTAGTGTAAGCTGGCCAGTGCGTTATTGTAAGTATAATTATACCGTGCGATATCCAAGTATCTCTTCCTCGAGAGATACTTGTTCAGGTATATTGTATCATCGGTTATATAACCGATCAGCGTCATAAGCGAGGATCATTTAGTTCGCGACGCGCCCTCCCTTTGCTCACTCTCTCAATAGACGCGTATATTACTTTTTATATATTATTCAATTTCATTCTCATTCAGTTCACATTTTATCTTTGTATTTATATTTTTCTTATAATAAATTGATTCCGTTTTTCTATTAAATCGTGCTTCATATTAATTATATTGCCTGACTATATATAACATAAAATATATATTTCCCGTTGCTTACTCCGACGCCTCCGCGGTCCTTGTGAGCAGTTATAAATTATTTAATAACGTAATATCATATATTTTAATATAACGTATTTTGGAACCTGCCTCACGAAGGAAAACTGCGCTACCGGCCACGCGTCTCTCGATCAGGTAAGAGAAAGAGAGAGAGAGAGAGAGACGCGCAGCGACGAGTTGATAGAAAAATCTTCCGTCGCACATCAATCTAACATACTAACTAGCTTTGCCGGAATCTGTTGTTAGTTTATCATACTCGATATAAATTCTAGCAGCTCCGTGTTCTGACAAAATTACTTAGTCTTAGCAAAAAGTAAATTGGAATTTAAAAAATCTAATTTCTTTTGTAACGCGTAGTAAATTACCGTTACAATACATTTGTAAAAATTGAAAGTTCAAGATTATATTTTATATGAAAAATCAAAATATTTTGAAAAGCATTTGTCATAACGGTGTAATGGATTATTTACATAAGAAAAAAGATACTAAAAATGTAAAAATTGGTAAAAATGTATATTAAAAAAAGTGCATTAGGAAAAACTGTTGCTTATACTTATGTTATTGAATTCCAAAATCGAGAGCTTCCACACATGCATATGTTATTATTTCTGGATGAAAGCGATAAAATTGATACTTCTGATAAAGTTGATGAACTTATAAGTGCAGAAATTACAAATAGAGATATTTATGCACAATTATTCAAAATTTTCAAACAATTTATGATCCCTGGCCCATGTGAAGAACAAAACCGAAGTTCTCCTTGTATACAGAAAAATAAAAATAAATGTTCGAAAAATTTTCCAAAAAAATTATAATAAAAAAACATCATTTAAAACATCTAGATATCTAATTTATATGCAGAGAGATGATGGTAAAAAATTTGTCAGAAAGGTAAAAATAACAATAGAGTAGCTGATAACAGATTTATCGTTCCATATAATCCTTATATACTACTCAAATTTAACTGTCACATTAATGTACAAGTATGTTCAACTGTAGAATGTATCAAATATTTGTTCAAATATTATTACAAAGGATATGACTGTGGGTTTATTGAAATTCGCAATGCAGGAATAAATTTTAAAGAAAATCTTGACGATTCGAGTCGAAATGAAAATATTGATGGTAATGAATATAAATATGATGAGATAAAGCAATATATTAATAGAAGATTTTTGTTCCCTCCTACACTGATAGGAAGGAAAGTTAACAGTTAAGTCGCGATGAATTAAGACTCAAAATGTTCATGGCAGTTGAGTCAGATGAATATTTCTTAATAGTTAACAAACATTCATTAAGAGGAGGCCGTATAGCTCTGTCCTTGTCTAATCTAAATTTTCATCATTAATAGTAAATTAAATATTGTTATACAGAAGTAAGGATATAACCCAATAGATTTCAGGACGAGCAAACAATCCTATTCTATGAAAAAATATAAAATTTTCATTAGTTTTCGAGTGAGTTCTGAAACAGAAAAACAGTTATTAAGTTCAACTGTTTTTCCGTTTCAGAACTCACTCAAAAACTAATGAAGATTTTATATTTTTTCATCGATTAGGATAGTTTGATCGTCTTGAAATCTATTAGGCTATATCCTTACTTTTGTATAACAATATTTAATTTAGTAATAATGTTACGTGGGATTTAATGATACGCACTCCTATGGGGAGTGTGAGCATACAAATAATTGGAGAGAGAATTAATGTAAAGTGACTTAAGAGCAGGCCGGATTCGCTGTCCTTGTCTAATTGGCATTTTTGTTATTTACTCAAGTATTAATCGGTGTATCTGCAAATTGAAGGTTAAGCGCAATAGATATTATTATTACAAATATTTATGCACAAGAAAAAAAAAATCTATCGCTTTGTTTTTGAGAAAAGTAAGGAACGCGAAAATATTATAAACATAATCTTTTACTTCGGCGTTCCTTTACTTTCTCTAAAAACAAATCGGTAGATTTTTTTTTCTTGTGCATAGATATTCATAATAATAATATCTATTGCGATCAACCTTTATTTTGAAGATACACCGATTAATACTTGAGTAAATAACAAACAACTCAATTGTTACTCGGTCGGTATCAGGTTCTACTCCGGCCTACCGTTAATATTTATTAATCAGGCTTTGTGCTTCTATGAAAATGTTTTTAAGGCTCATGATCGGTAGCCACTG
Source organism: Anastatus disparis (assembly GCA_017163975.1). Lineage (NCBI taxonomy): Eukaryota > Metazoa > Arthropoda > Insecta > Hymenoptera > Eupelmidae > Anastatus > Anastatus disparis. The sequence goes on along the minus strand of JAFFSR010000349.1, from coordinate 3,260,995 downwards.
TAAATTTTGTACCGTATAAATAAGGCCTAAATTGTTCTTTTCCGAAAACTACTGCCAATAATTCTTTGTCATATACAGAATATCTAAGTTGGCTTCTTTTTAAACATCGTGAGGCATATACACAAGGTCGATCTTCGCCGATTTTCCCTTGGCTTAATATTGCGCCTATCGCATAATCAGACGAATCTGTTGTTACTATAAATGGCTCGTCCAACTTAGGCGCAGCCAACACAGGCTCTTCGCATAACTTCTCACGTGACGTGTCAAATGCTATTTGATGTTCTTCTAACTACATAAATTTCTCTTTTGTTAAACTTATTTTATGTAACGGCCTTGCTATGCTTGCAAAATCTTTTATTAATCGACAATAATAACCAACGAAACCTAAAAATTGTTTAACTTTCTTTTTGTTTGTAGGTATAGGATAATCACGCACTGCTTCTATCTTTTTAGGATCTGTTTTAATTTGCCCTTTTCCTACTATATGTCCTAATACCTGAGCCTCACGTGTTAAAAATTGACATTTCCTTGGTTCAATAGTAAAGATTGCCTTTTCAATACGTTTTGAAAATCTCTTAAATCTCACTGCATGCTGTTCTAAATTTTCTGCATGAATTATTACATCGTCTAGATAAATCTCTAATTCTGTGCCTTGCAAGCCTTGTAATGCTAGAGCCATCGCTCTGCTAAAGGTCATAGGTGCTTCACATAAACCCATAGCCATATGCTTGTATTGATATGTACCCGATGGCCCTGAAAACGCAGTTTTATGCGCGTCTTTTGAATCAATTTTTACCTGATAATAACCGTCCTTAATGTCTACGGCGGTGATATAATTCGCTGACGCTAAATTTTCTAAAATGTCACAAGTTAATGGCAGTGGATAACAGCTTCCCATAGTGATTTCATTTAGTTGGCGAAAATCTGTCACCAAACGCCAGCGTTTCCTGCCCCGAGGGTCAGGTTTCTTGTTAACTATCCATGCTGGGCTACTATAACTCGACATGAATGGTTCTATGATATCTTTTTCTCTATTTCTTGCTGCATAATATTTTTTAATGCTATCGGGTAACGGTACGGTTTCACACGAACTGGCTCCTCGTGTGTCGTTTTTATTCTGTGTGTTAAAATATTTGTAGCTGGCAATAATTGGGTTGTTGCATGAAAAATATTTTTTGAATCCAATATATCCGTCATTTAGAAAAAGAAAAAATAAAGGACACGTATTTTTTCGTTTATCATAAAAATGAAAACTCAAAGAAATAGAGGCAGTTGAAAATTGATGTGACGTCACGAGTACAGGTGAACTCGTGACGTCATATACATTGGTGCTATATCTATATATATTAAAATTGTATTAACTTATATTGGCTATAACTTTCGCAATTCATCATATTTTAAAAAACGAAAAAATACGGGTCTTTTATTTTTTCGTATTCTATCTGACGGATGTAATGCATTTTTTCATGCAAGGTCCCAATTCAATATCTAACCCGAAGACAAAGGGATTCTCGGATATCAAGCTTCGAACATGCACTTTTTCTTATTTATTTAATTCTTCCAAGTCTAACACTTCCATTACTTTATCAACTCTTTCTTTTATTTCACTTGGAGTTTTATTTGCCATGCATCTGTCTACATATTTTATTTCAGCGTCAGCACTTTTTTTCTCTGAATTTTGTTGCACGTACTCCGACATTGCGCGTCTAATCTTTTTGCAATCGGAAACTTCGTTACCTTGGCGGTTGCCGTCCTTACCGGCATAGAAATCATTATCTTTCTTTATAATTTCGCATGGAAAAATTTCTACCTCTGGAGTCGGAATTTCAATATCTTTATGATTCGTATTTATACATACTGCATACGCTCTACCATTTTTATTTTCTGTAACAAAATACCCAAATCATATTCCAGGCCTTAAATTCTGAAGTGGCACCCAGCCTACTTCTACATCGTTATTAATAACTTTTGCAACAATAACGCGTCTCATTCTTGCGGGAATTTCTACTGTCACGACCCACGCAAAGGGGATCGATAATTTTACAAAATCAATGCACTTATGTACGGCATTTATATGTCCATTGTGCTCACTAATAGTTTCCCAGCCTAATAGCCCATCTGTTTTTACAGGAAAGCTGTCTGGGACAATATGGACCTCACACTTTAGTCCTTGAAAAGTCATATCTGCTCTTCTTAACGTATACATTTCCCCTGATACGACGCCTATAATCTCTAAAATATGCTGCTTATCTATACTTGTATTTTCATTCATGCATTTGGCCTTTATTACGGAAATATCTGCTCCTGAATCAACATAAAATCTTGCACTATTTTCTTTTGTATACCAACTTTCCAGTTTAATAATAGGCGGATTACGCCCTGCGCACGCGAGTTTCATGTTAATTGTGCGCCTAATTTTTACATGCTTATTATTACTAATTAATATATTTTGGTCATTGCTAATTAATTCCTGCCCGGCGCCTGAGGATTGCGGCGGACATCCTCCGAGTTTAAAAGCTCGATCATTTTATTTCCTTACTCATTTATATTTCCTCTTGCGTTTGAGTCCCGTTCTCTATCCGGATCACGCGTATGATTCTCGTTTCTGTTATACTGATATCTCTCACGACTGTTATCCCTACTGCGATTTCTATTAAAACCCATATAATTTATATCATCATTACGTGCATTATTGTTATAACGCGGCGGTCCTTGAGCATTATAATTATATTCATTATTACGTGAGTCATAGTTTCTGTTTCTATTGAACCCCCTGTTGAATCTACTATAACCATTTCTGTAATTATTATTAGCATTTCCATTGTTATAATTATTATTGGAATTATTTCTGCGATAATTGTTATCATCAAAATTTCTATTGTAATTATTATTACTGAAATGACTTCTGTTATAATTATTTCGCGGACCATTCGTATAATTTTTGCTATCGTTTGATTCATTTCTTTTACCATTATTAACATTTTGTAAATTATTTTTATTTTGTGCGTGAATAATACCATTTTCGGCATCATTTCTTAGTGGCTGACAATCGGCCGTCGCGTGCCCCATCTTATCGCAATAAGCGCATCGTATTTTATCATATTTTTTCTTAATGCATGCGCCTTCTTTATGGCTTTCTTTGTCACAATAGCTCCATTTAACTGCACTTGTACACTAAAAGACTATCGGCACAGCCTGCAACCTTCAAGGTTATGTGTTACTCTGATTCGTTACGTTTCGAGATATACGGCAATCGGAGTAGCAGTTACTCAGATTTGAGTTTCCCTTACGCTGATCGAGGCATATGTAATCAAAGTGACTTAATATTTATTATAAAACAATACAATGTCAGAAAGAGACTAGTTATGACTTTACTCTAGTGCGTCCAGCTATGGTCTCACGCTCATCGTCATCTAAAACGACGATGTAAGTTGGCCGCGACGAAGTGCCGAATCAGCACTTCGCACACCGTGCGACTTTTAGCTTGGAAGCTCGGAGTCGCCATTCTCCGAACTTCCAATTTCATACTATTCTCTTATCATATATTCTATATCAAGACTATATTAACGTACTATATAATGTACGTTGCAATAATAACGAAAATTTAGGAGCGTCTGTGGCGTAACCGGCTAAGGCATACGCCTTATACGGCCTCTACACATTCGCCCCGAGTGGTCGGGGGTTCGATTCCCGGTGGAAACATCTGAAATTTTTTCCAGACGTTTTTCAATGGAAAAAGAACCTCTGAGCGCGAGGGGTAAAAATATTCCTGGCGTAGGTTTTCTCCTGGGGGAGTTTTCCCTACGTCACAGGCTTAGGCCTGGGCAAATGCAGGAATCTACCGTAGAAATCTACTTACCGAATGTTCTAGGAACGCGGCAGTCTGTGATTTCTCGGAGATGAGTTTAAAGTAAATAGGTAAAGGAATTAGGTAGGAAAAATAAAGGTACAGGAAACATAGGTAAAGTAAAAAAAGGCATAGGCAAACATCCTGACACAGAGGTGGTCAAAGATGTCGGTAGCTTGGCCAAGAGGCTGCACCGGGCCAATAGGGCAAACCAGTTAAAAAAATAAAAATAAAAAAAAATAACGAAAATTTAGATTAGACAAGGACAGAGCTATACGGCAGCCTCTTAATAGTTAATGAATGATGATTTTGAATACCGGCTTGCTCAAGGTGTAACTTTAAGGTTATGTTTGTGTATCATAGTTTATTGTTCTCTCTTCCTTTTAACAAATCTCACAGTTTTACTTTTGGTTGTAGACATATTACAATATAAAATAGAATATATTAAATTAATTAATTATTTCATTTATTTAACAATCTTAAATTATATGATCAGTCCTTAAGAAACTATTCTTTAACTTTTAACGCATGGTATTAAATTTGTTCTACTTTATGAAGCAGTTGCGGCAAATACACCATTTCTTAACTATTAACGAATAAAAATTTCGTCGATTTTTCTCTATTCAAATGCACCATTCATTAATAGTTACCTCGACGAATTAACTGTTAACTTTTCTTTCTATCAGTGTAGAAGCTATGCACAGATTATTAAAATATAGTTTACACAAAATGTCTCCTTTTATAATACGATTAGATATTTACAATGAAAATGAGCAAGAAGAATATCTTGGAGAAGGTAAAGAAGAAGAAATAAAAAATAAAATTGTTGAAACAACTTTAATAGCATATTTTAAATTAAATGAAATAGATCCTGGAGCAAAAAATTATACATATTCGAAAGTCCCATTGCATTAAATATTTAATTAAAAATTAAAAGTATGGAATAAAAACAAAAATTTAACAAACCAATTCTGAGCAAAATATATTTGGTAAATCCAAAACATTGTCAAAGATATTTTGTAAAATTATTACTTTTACACGTCAAAAGTGCAACTTCATTCCAAGATTTACGTACTGTCGATGGTACAATATATCCTTCATTTTTCTAGGCTACTGTAGCCTCGAAAATAAGCTAAGAAGCATCTCGAATACAGTTTCCTCTTGCTCTTTGTGAATTATTTGCATTCATTTGTATATTTCATAATCCTATTAATCCTAGAAATTTATATGAAAAATATAAGCATTTTTTTATCATCCAAAATATGAAAAAAATGTAAGTGAAAATATAGCATTAAATATTATTAAAGAAAATTTGCAAATTAATGGATATTATTTTAGTGATTTTAATTTACCAGATATATCAACTCATATAGATGATTTATGTAAATCTATCGATAAAACATAATTTTATACAAAATTTGACATGTTAAATGATATACAAATCAAAGTAAATACATTCAAAGATCAACAAAAAATTATTTACGTTAGTATTTTAGAATGTTTAAGAAAAAAGGAAAACAATTGTATTTTTATTGATGGGCCATATTTAAATTTTTCAAGTTTATCATTTTTATGCGTTGCTTGGATAGGAATTGCTGCTAATTTACTAAAAAAATGGAAAAACAGTATACACTACATTCAAATTGCCACTCAATATTACAGAGTCTACAACATGCAACGTAAAACCTAACTCAATAGGAGGTAAAAAATCAAAAGAAGTACAAACAATAATATGGGATCAAATATCCATGACATCAAAATATGCTTTTGAAGCAGTTGACCGTTAGTTTCAAGATTTGTGTGGCGATAAAGAAATATTTGGTGGTAAATATTACTTGTATCAGGGGATTTTAGATAAACATTACCAGTTGTAAAACATGGTAGTCGCCCTAAAGTGATTGAAAATTATTTCAAGAACAGTTATTTGTAGCCAAAATTTAATCGTATGACATTAAATAAAAACCTTAGGTTATCCAACGATGAGAACAATTTTAGACAATGGTTATTGAATATAGGTAAAGGTAAATATGTAAACGTTTATGAAGAAGAAAATGAGTTAGTCGAAATACCTAATGATATAATAATACAAGAAAATGACATTATTGTTGAAATTTTTGGAAACGAAATAATAAATGATAAAAGTTTAAATGATAAAGTTATATTAGCGCCTACGAATAATGACGTAATAAATATTAATAATAAAATACTCGATATTATAGAAGGACAGACTATTGAATACTTAAATACGGAGAGAAAATTCATGCCTATGAGCATTTAGTTTACGTATCCAAAGTTAGTAAGTAATATCTTATGCTTTCATAACAGCGCCATATACTCTTACAAGGCTTATGCTATCCAGAAACGGTTTGTACGCATGCTTTGGTAACTCTCCACTCTAATATCCTTCGATAGCTGGCGCTATATCCTCTCATGGGACGTGACGTGAGTAAACGTGGCTTGTTCACTATTCTTTCTTTACTGCTAACTATGACATTCTTCCATCACTCAAGTCGCCTCCTCTTTTGGGTGGTGGCGCAAGCAAACACAACTGGTCTATATCCAAAATCATGTCACAAATTTTGTTAACGTATTTTGTTGCGTGAATCTTTTTTTTTTAATTTTCTTTTTTAATCTGTTAAATTTTGTAACTATTCATAATTAATTTTTAACTTAAAATTTTATTATTTTCAATAGCTGGGGGGCAGATGAGCATGTACGATTTTACGCCAAAGATGTCTCAAAGTAGCGTTGGTTTAGTGCGTAACGTTCACGCCTTTTCTTTTGAGTGCGCGAGTTCAACTCTCTGTGAGAACCACTTTTTTAAACTTTTTTTTTATTATTTCAATAGTTTTTAGTACTTTTTTATTTATATTTTTTATATTTTCTATTTTTTATTAATTTTAAAATCTATTTTTTCACAAGTATATTAAATATGCTCGTTTTTTAAATGAATATTTTTAAATAAGTTATTTCATATAAGAAATAATTAAAAATATTAATAAATAAATAATAGTGATGTTCACAATACTATAGTTCAATTTTGTCTTTATACACATATATCCATATATAATATAAATTATAACATAAATAAACACCTCAGTCTTATTTATTTATTGTATTTTTTTGTAAATTTTATAAACTAAATTATAAATAAATTAAACTATAGTATTATAAAATAAACATCACTATTATTTATTTATCAATATTTGTGATTACTACCTATAAAGAATAATTTATTTTTAAAAAATTTTCATTAAAAGAAAACGAGCATACTTGTGAAAAAATAGATTTAAAAATTATTTAAAAAATACACAATCTAAAAAAAATAAATATAAAATGAAATAAAAAATATTAAAACAATATAAAAAAATTTTTTTAAAAAGTGACAATAGCCGAGAGTTGAACACGCATACTTAAAAGAAAAAGCGTAAACGTTACGATCAACGCTACTTCGAAAGATCTTCGGCGTAAAATAGTACATGCTCATCTGCCCTCCAGCTGTTTAAAATAATTAAATTTTAAGTTAAAAACAGATTATATTTATAATGTCTCTTTTCTCATAAAAAAAGAAAAGAAAAGAAAAAAAGGTTCATGCAACGAAAATACGTTAACAAAATTTGCGACATGTTTTTGGATATAGACCAGCCTTAGAGCATATACTACTGGAGGCAGTTTCAAATGCGCTGTGGGCGTGCTTAAATTGAAAAAGAGAAAGATATATTGAGGTTGACAGATATCTCATTTCCTCCAGCACGTGATTGGTTTGTTTCGTTCCCTACTCCCTTATCTCATGTCTGAGAGATAGAGATAGCTATCAACCTTAGTATATTTTTCTCTTTCTTAACCTAACCACGCGCACAGTGCATTCAGAGCTGTCTCCAGTAGTATATGCTCTAAGAGACCAGCCGTGTTTGCTCGCGTTGCCACCCAAAAGAGGAGGCGGCTCGAGTTAAGAGAGAATACGGCGCGAGCAAACAAAGGATATGTGAGTGGGGAGTCATCGAAGTATACCTCGCGAGTCATCAGTGAATGCCGTTCATGCTTTATTTACTCTTCATACCATCTTTTTTGGCATAAGGTAATCCAATACTGATGGAGCCTGTCTCATGCCTGTCATATTTGTATCAATATTGTATATACTCGCGTGGATGGCAGTTCGCATGTTCTATTAGCATGAATTTTTTCTCCGTGTAGATTCATTAGAAGATGATAATGGTGAAAATTTAGATGTTATGTTACCAATAGAATTTTTAAATTCATTTACACCTAATGGACTCCAACCACATAAATTAAAATTAAAAGTTGATGCCATTCTTATCTTTTTAAGGAATTTAAGGTAGTTCTATTGGTTTTTCACTTTTCTATAGAATTTTTTGAAATAGAAATATGTTGTAAATTAAGATTTACGTTTTACAATGGTATTTTGATTTGGGTGAATATCCACCTTCATCTTTTAGATATTTTAGTTTAAACTTTGCTGAATTTAACATGAGAGTATATGGGCAAAGCGCTTGAAACGTAACATTTTATAAGATTGTGTAAAAAGTTTTCTATAGATTTCAAAGAAATTAAAATATATTATACTTCAGATCTCAAGGTTTAAAATGGTACCTTGTAGATTATAACAATCGACCCTCAATTCCGAAATAAAAGAAAATAATGTCTTTACTCTATATTAATTTACACGTAAACATGCTGTCTTACGATTCGTATTGTGTATACTTACAGAATCTGCGCACAAACATGTTTTTGAATTATTGTGCAAATTCAACCAATTTCTCTTTCGTATAGTGTAAATTTGTAAGAAACATATTATTTCACAATGAGAACCACTGAATAGAACTACCTTAAACAACGGCCTTTGTAATGGAACACGACTATCAATAAGAAAGCTAATGAAATATTCAATTCGCACTGAAATTTTAAATGAAAAAAATGCAGGAAAATTTGTTTTAATGCCACGAATAGCATTATCTCTATTCAAAGAAGAAATGCCATTTATATGTGTCGTCAACAGCTTCCTGTACGATTAGGTTTTGCTATGACAATCAACAAGTCCCAAGGACAATCCTATAATCATGTTGGTGTATACTTATCAAATTGAGAACGCAGTGGCGTAATGGATAGAGCTCTTGCCTTTAACGCGGAGGGCATGGGTTCAAATCCTGGCCAGGTATCTCTAACTTTTTTTTCGAAAGAAAATTAGTGTATGTGCCATTTATATTGCGACTCTTAAAAAATCCGACCTCATTGGGTATCGGTTGATTGTTGGTCACAAAAGTGGCTGACCATCCATCGGTAGTCAAAGTTTTCGGTTTGGTGGGTCTGACTGTCTAGCCTGATGTAATGTGTTAAACGGGTACCGGGCTGGACTCCCTCGACTTTACCATATAAAAAAGGTTAATCATGTAGAAGACAATATCCTTTATATATTAATCTTTTGAAAAAAAAAAAAAAAATACACACCAGTATTTAGTCATATAGGCTGAAAAAATATGGTTTATGAATATCTTCAAAACTATTGAGCGTTAGGGTCTAAAACTGTACAAACTTTCATTTAGTATGAAAAGGGAAAGATCTGTGTAGTTTCGTCAAAATCCATCACCCGGAGTCCTGGACCTCTCCTAGTGAGATACAAAGAGACATGAGTTTAGAGTTATACATTACTGACAATGAGAATAAACAAATTTAATATTAAGGTATATCGGCGAGCGATTCAACTCTAAAATGATGTTTGGAAATGCAATTTACCGATTAAGAGGAGGTCACGTATTTCTGTCCTTTTCTAATCAAAGAAATAATTTTTTTACAAAAATTAATAACTAACAAAAAATGAAGAGAAAGCCGCATCTTATATCAAAAACAGCAATATTTTCTTTGATGATAAAAAATTAATTTTACTGCTTCGTTCTCAAGAAAACCTTGAAAAACCAAATTGTCCACCCTAACCTCTATGATTTAAGTTTTTCAAGGTTTTCTTGAAAACGAAGCAATAAAATTAATTCTTTCTTTTCAAAGAAAATATTGCTTTTTTTGATACGAGATGCGGCTTTCTCTTCATTTTTTGCTAAAGTTATTAGTTTCTGTAAAGAACTCAATTCTTTGATTAGAAAAGGACAGAGATACGTGACCTCCTCTTAACTTTTTTTTTGCATTATCAATGCACCAAACTTTTTGAATTTGTTTTTATATATTTTTCTGAGTAGAATTATATTTTTTTAATTTTTTTCCGAGTGGGCCAGTAATTATTATAAACAAAAATCTTGTAAAAAATAAAAATTCATGAAATTGATTCGGACAAGTTTTTTTAATTGTATTTCATTAAAACAACGAATATAGACGCTTATAGAAGAATTCTTCTGGGTTAAATTTTTCGTCCGAAAACCTGGGTAACACTTTAACATTATTTGTATATCTATACATCTGAAAAATTTGACATATATAGATATAAAAAAATTTTCTTAACAAAAAAAAAACCGACTTCAAAAAAATGCACTAAAAAGTTACAAATACTTTATAATCTTTAATAATTATACGCATAGTACGCATCTAACTCAACACATGTGTTGCAAACATATTATAGATTATCTAAGTATTTGTAAACAGCACAAACAAATTATATTATTGTTTAATTCACGAAAAAATATTTTCGAAGTCAGTGTCAAGTTGTTGAATCGTTCTGCACAGATGTAGAATTTGACGCCGACTTCAATAATATTTTTTCGTGAATTAAACAATAATATAATTTGTGCTGTTTACAAATAATTAGATAATCTATAATATGTTTGCAACACATGTGTTGAGTTAGATGCGTACTATGCGTATAGTTACTAAAGATTATAAATTATTTGTAACTTTTTAGTGCATTTTTTTGAAGTCGGTTTTGTTTTTTGTTAAAAAAATTTTTTTTTGTAACTGTTTAGTGCATTTTTTTGAAATTGGTTTTGTTTTTTGTTAAAAAATTTTTAAGTGTATCCCCCTACTAAAAGCGCAAATATAGGTAGACCCACTAATTATGCCTAACTTCCATTATCAATTCATAACGCATGCATTAGTACATTATACCAAGCAATGTATAGGAGGAAAGAGAGAAGGCCCAACGGCACAGTGTCGTTGTGTGTGCATGTATACATATTGAAGCTTAGGTAAGAGAGGAAGAGCGAGAGAGAGAGGGATAGAGAGAGAGAGAGAGAGAGAGAGAGAGAGAGAGAAAACAAAACTCCCAGTTTTCTTAATTTGATAATTGGGTCATACAAACCGAATATTGGCGCAATAATTATAGGACACGTATGGGACCTTCCTGCAGACATTCTCTATCAGATAAGAAAAAGTTTTTTCGAATCGGTTAAGAAATGACGGAGTTATGAGGTAACAGACATAAAAAAAAAATAAAAAAAAAAAAATTCAGTCGAATTGAGAACCCCCTCCTTTTTGAAGTCGGTTAAAAATACATGGGATCTCGTGGCACCCTCAGTAGCTGGGCAACTCATTTTTGGCAGAAATTTCCTATTTAAGAGTACGCTTCTATAAGCGTCTATATTCGTTGATTAAAATAAACACTTTTTTCAAAGGGAAGTATACCTTAAAAAGCTTTTTTTCGAGGTATTGGCAATTTTATGGCGTAAAAATGCCAAAATACGTAATTTTTGCGATTGTCTTTCTCGGAAACTACTAAATGAATTGCAATCTTACCGACAGCATTATGATCTTCCAATTTTCAACTGTAAGTGCAAATTTTATATTCAAATACGTATAAAAAAAATTTTGAAAGCACGCGATACGTGTTCCTGTATACACGGAAAAAAGTTTTTACCTTAAGGCGACTTCGGATTTTAGGTTTGGTTTTATTTTCGAGTTTACAAATTACTCTTTCGATATGTAAAATTTTTCAGATTTTTTAATTTTCCACCATTCTATGGATTATAATTAATGGTGGAAAATTAAAAAATCCAAAAAATTTTAGAAACTGAAAGAGTAATTTGTAAACTACAAATTGAAATCCAACCGAACTTCCGTAGTCACCTTAAAAAATAGTGCCAAATAATAGAAGGCTAAAATTCCGTGTTTTATAATTAAAAAAGACCATCACAGTATCATTTTAATTAACGGGATGTCGGAGCTGCAACAATCGAGTTTTGCTTTTCTTATTTTATTAATATCTTTTTCAATTCATAAATTAAACAAATATAATGACTTATTCGCACTTAAGCTATGTTAATACAATAATTTTTGTTAAAATGAAAAATCATTTAGACTTGTTATTTTTTTATAAGCTTGGATTGGAAATTAGATATCAAACTCAACAAACCTAACATTAAAATACGATACATTGAAAGTTTGTAGTATAACTTTTTATGTATAGTATTTTGGTGGATTTCTTGAGTTGTCCGCACTAGAGTTTAATCTTACAAATATTTTTTTTTTTTGTAAAAAAACTCAATTTAACGCATCGTTTATTCATAAGTTAGGATTGGAAATATTATTAGGAGGCGCGCAGTTTCGTCATGCTCTTAATGCCAAGACCATCACATTGATTTCTAAAGACAAGCACGGGTTTTTCCAGTGCCAACATCAAAATTTCAGTTCTGTGCATTAGCGGAGAAATTCTTGAGGCGTGCACTGCAAATTTATGTGTGTTAATTCACACACTGATAGTGTGTAGTTTTACACGTTTTAGTGTGTAAATTCTATTATGTGTGTAAAATAACGCACTTATGTGCGTAAAAATATCAGTACACACATTTTTTGTATATTTTTACGCGCATGATCTAGTTAATGTGAAAGTTTACACACATAAATGCATAAATCTACACATCTATGTGTTTAAAATTTATGTTTGTACATTAACATATATATTGTGCTTTATTTTTATTTTTAATTAAAGTTTTTCTAAAAGTATATATTTCAATATTAAATTGTATTAAGAACTACAATATTTATTATTTCAAATTTAATGTAGACTTCTATTTTAATTATCTTAAGAGGAGGTCACGTATCTCTGTCCTTTTCTAATCAAAAAAATGATTTTTCTACAAAAACTAATAACTTTATCAAAAAATGAAGAGAAAGCCGCATCTTGTATCAAAAAAAGCAATATTTTCTTTGATAAGAAAAAATTAATTTTATTGCTTCGTTCTCAAGAAAACCTTGAAAAACCAAATTGTCCACCCTAACCTCTATGATTTAAGTTTTTCAAGATTTTCTTGAAAACGAAGCAATTAAATGAATTCTTTCTTATCAGAATATTGCTTTTTTTAACGACTCTTTTGCGACTCTTAAAAAATCCGACCTCATTGGGTATCGGTTGATTGTTGGTCACAAAAGTGGCTGACCATCCATCGGTAGTCAAAGTTTTCGGTTTGGTGGGTCTGACTGTCTAGCCTGATGTAATGTGTTAAACGGGTACCGGGCTGGACTCCCTCGACTTTACCATATAAAAAAGGTTAATCATGTAGAAGACAATATCCTTTATATATTAATCTTTTGAAAAAAAAAAAAAAAATACACACCAGTATTTAGTCATATAGGCTGAAAAAATATGGTTTATGAATATCTTCAAAACTATTGAGCATTAGGGTCTAAAACTGTACAAACTTTCATTTAGTATGAAAAGGAAAAGATCTGTGTAGTTTCGTCAAAATCCATCACCCAGAGTCCTGGACCTCTCCTAGTGAGATACAAAGAGACATGAGTTTAGAGTTATACATTACTGACAATGAGAATAAACAAATTTAATATTAAGGTATATCGGCGAGCGATTCAACTTTAAAATGATGTTTGGAAATGCAATTTACCGATTAAGAGGAGGTCACGTATTTCTGTCCTTTTCTAATCAAAGAAATAATTTTTTTACAAAAATTAATAACTAACAAAAAATGAAGAGAAAGCCGCATCTTATATCAAAAACAGCAATATTTTCTTTGATGATAAAAAATTAATTTTACTGCTTCGTTCTCAAGAAAACCTTGAAAAACCAAATTGTCCACCCTAACCTCTATGATTTAAGTTTTTCAAGGTTTTCTTGAAAACGAAGCAATAAAATTAATTCTTTCTTTTCAAAGAAAATATTGCTTTTTTTGATACGAGATGCGGCTTTCTCTTCATTTTTTGCTAAAGTTGTTAGTTTGTGTAAAAAACTCAATTCTTTGATTACACAAAGACAGAGATACGTGACCTCCTCTTAAGTAATTAATTATAATTATTTATTATTTAATAAGAAGCTTAATTAAAATGCTTCATATGAAAAAAATAATTTTATTGAACCGAATGCATCTATTAAATTGGTTATTAGATTCACTAATCAATTAATAAATATATATATATCAGTGAGTTGGATATTCTTAACCTCACCAAATAAATTATTTAACAATAAATTATCCATATAAAATTTTTTTTTAAATAATTTTTTAATTAATAAAAAATTAAATTTTCAATAAAATAAGGAATTAGATGTTTTGATAAAAAATTATTTACTCGTATGAAAAAATTACTTTTTTTTTTGTACAAGGAAAATTATTTTACCGATCTTTATTTTTTCTTAATTAATATTAATTTCTCATCATTATTTAATTATTTGTTTAATTAAATTTATAAGCGTTCAAAAATAATAAAATGTTTATAGTTATAAAATATAAATATATAAAATTATCTCGACCCATAAGAAGCGTTCCGTAGCGTAATAGGTAGCGTTAATGCCTCGTAACCCGTAGGTCGTGGGTTCGCGCCCCAGTTAGGTAAAAAATTTTTTAAGCGTTTTTTTAGGCGATATAGTTTTATTAGTTTAATTCTCGAAATAATTGCTTATTAAAATAGATAAATTTCGACACAAAAAAATGAAATCCCCATAAATTAATTTTTAATTTTTAATGTATTTCAATCATTTACACGCATTATACGTTTAAATTTACACGTTTACGTGTGTCAAATCAAACATCTAAAATGTGTTGAGGATTTAACACACAAAAAAGTGTGTAAAATTGGTGACAGCCGAATCACACTCGTAAGTGTATTATTTTAACACACTTCAATTTGCAGTGTGGTATCAGTTTTTTTCATTAAGAGGCGGTCGGAACCAAATCGGTGACTTGCGGTATATATCAAGTCAGCATTTTTCGCTTTACGATAATATTTTGTATATTTTTATGGCTTGAACTATTTCAAATTATTCTTTACATACATGACTAGAGGAAATGACTATATTTTTACCATATGAATAAGTAAATAAATTATTATAAGCATTTATTACAAATATCAAACTGACTTGACATATACCGCATGCAAAAAACTGTCGTGTCGATTGTTAGGTGGCATTTTTCGCTTTATAACAATATTTTGGATATTTTTGTGGCTTTAACTATTTTTAATTATTCTTTATATACATGACTAGAGCAAATGACTATATTTTTACCATATGATTAAATGAATAAATTATTATAAGCATTTATTACAAGCACCGAACTAAGTCACCGATTTGGTTCCGACCACCTCTTAAATCAACTTATTGCCATCATCAGATAATTTTTGAAGTCAATTATATTTTATTTATTTATATGAACATGTACGCATGTATACATATGTATATATATACTTTATTCCCGCTAGATGGAAAATTTATGAATTTGAATAATTTTTCTTAAAATTTGTGGCAAACGAATAAATTACTTAATAAAATTAAAAAAAAAAATATAAGATTTCAATAAAAATTAATATTTTTTAAAAATTATGAAACTTTATTATTAAAGTTTTAAAATATTTGAAATAAAAAAGAAATTTTTTCTCAACAAATTTTTATCATGATAATTAGCATTTTGCATGAAAAATGTATTATATCCGTCAGATAGAATACGAAAAAATAAAAGACCCGTATTTTTTTGTTTTTCAAAATATGATGAATTGCAAGAGTTACAGCCGATATAAGCTATTACAATTTTGATATATGGGTGATTCTATTCGAACGGGTCAAATTCAAATTTTGAAATAATAGAAAATAAAGGTGTTAATTTTTAAAAATTTTACTCAGGTTTTTTTATGGTTATATCTAATAGAACAATATCCCAAAGTAGCCAAGCTGTCCATAGGTTATTCCCAGAAAAACTGATGGATAAAAAATATACTGATACAGAGGAATTACTTTTATTCCAGGGGAATTACTTTTTTTATTACCATCACTTGATATACTATTTTCTAATAAAATTTATGTCGAACAAAGATGCTAAACTATCTGAAATACTTTAGAATTAGCTATTACCATATATGGATGAATTTTTAAAAATAAAAAACGACGAGTTACAGCAAAAATATGTATTATTAGAAGAAAGTTAAAGAACAAATGTATCCATACTTGAGAAAGTTTGCTTTTTCAAAATATATAATAACATTATTTTTGTGTTTGGGAGTGGAGTTAAGTGTACTTGATGATAAAGGATTAGTAGGAAGTTCGCCACGTCCACGTGTAGAAACCATTTTATTACCAATACAATCTAAAATAATATATTATCAATTTATAGATTTTCCAATTCAGATTTTTCAAAGACTTTCATTTAAATTCAAATAATTATATACTTACTTTGATATCAACGACAAACTCTTCATCAAGGCTAATGACAAACTGATATTTTTATTTTCTGAATACTACGATGTAACCTTTGATTTCGCCTTATTTATTTGTAGTACATACGTAGTATATAGTGTAATATGTAAATATGACTACAGTGATTGTTTACAAAAAGATTTGAGAATGTGCTTACTCGGAAATTCTCCATAAATATATATATATATATATATATATATATATATATATATATTCAATTTTGAATATATAAAAATTATAAGCAGTATCATATGTATTAAATTTCAAGTGTACAAATAATTTAACACTTCATGGTATGAAATTCATGAATAAAATTGTTGACTTTATTATTTAATTAGAATTTTGTGAGTGCATTTCAAAAAAGGCAGGGGAATTATATGCCAGGGGAGATTACCTGATAATTTGAATGAAATTTTTACCGAGTAAACGGTCTCCAACGTTCACTGCTATACAAACTTTTTTAGTTATACATTACTACTTTCTTAAACGTCTATTACGTATTTGAATATAATTGGACGTGGGATCATGGTTCGAAACCTTGAAAAGTGGTATTTCAGTGTTTTAAATGACTTTAGCTTAGCGAATGGCTACATTAGCACTTTTGAATTAATTTTTTCTCAAAATTAAGAATATTTTGAACAAAAAAGTTTTCAGTAATAAATTCCTATAAGGCAACCCAACTGAGTAATTCAAGCGTAAAATTAGTCAAAAATGTCAAAAAAAATTATTTTCGTCCAACTTTGAAGCTTTGTAGCTCTAAAAATATGTACTAAAGAATTCGAAGAAAATTCTGGGTGGTCCATAATATGGAATAGAACCATTTCACCAATTTTTGGCATAAAAAATCTTTCATCCTTCGATTTGACAGAGAATGGGCGATATATATAAATAAATAAATATTAATCAAATATAACAAGTTATAAGGTAAGTCTCAGGACTGTACTAGACTGGTTCAACACAGAAATAAATAATTTTTGTTGAAACTCAACTACTTAAGTAAATTCAGCCGTAACATTATTAATAACTATTAACAATTATTTATAGTTATTAACAATTATTCATAGTTATAACCATTATTTATAATTATTAACAATTATTTACAGTTTTTTACAGTTATTCACAATCATTCATAATTATTTACAATTATTTACAGTGTTTCATAGATTTTAAAATTTACAGTTATTCACATTTTCAAAAATTTACACATATATATAAAAAAATTGAATTTGTGAAAATTTTCGAAAATGTAAATGACTGCAAATAATTGTAAAAAACTATAAATAATCGTAAATATCTATAAATAATTGTAAAAACCGGTAAAAACAAATGAATAAATTTAAATAACTGTAAATAAATATAAATAAGTGTAAATAAGTATTGCTTGTAACTAGAGAAATATTGAGTGTTGGCCTCTAAAATTTTGTCTTTCTTCATATTTCTACATCTAGAAAACATTCCCAAAATTTTAGCAAAATCGGTGACCTGAAAATGAAACACTTTCCTTGTAAGCCTAATCAAAGATGCAGTTCCTTGATGATTTGGCTATAGGCCTCCTTAATAAAATACAGGAGACTCAGGACTTGACTCTCAAAGCGGACTACAGACTATCCGTAATTCACCTGTGGGACTTTATCCAGGTGGATAAGACACAGTGCATGGCCAGAACAAATGCTGTAGATCAGGCTGCAGCAAGAAACATCATGAACAATAGGCAGGATTAGATCCCGTGGTCAAGAAGATTTTGAAATGAAAAAGATTGAAACTAACAGAAGAAAGGCATGCGCTGAAGTTTCATGCCTTACTCTCGCATCCTCAGTGAAAATGCAGTGCAATGTATTGTTAAAGAAGATATATTTTTATTTGAAGGATGAAAAAAGGTATTGTATTAACGTGTAGCCTCATCAACGAGCTGTTGCCAACACGAATCAAGAAATAAAACCGATCTAAGCGTACGTAATGGGAGCTAACTAACCTCCAGCTGTTGTCGAATTGTCAGTTTTTGGACTCCAGAAGTGTATGTAATTTGTTGTTGGCACTGGAGGGTATATGGAAGGTGTGTTACAAGTTGAAAACTATTGAACTGTGTATGAACCATCGAAGATATGAAGGAGAGAGAGGGCTGGATAAGTTGTTTGAGGGTACTAGACAATTTAAAGTTTTAAGTATTATTACACAAGGATGTAGGTGGGAAATAAATGTTTCCACAATTAGGAAGTATGAAGGCTCCAGGGAGAAGGCAAGGAAGAAAAGGAAAATGGAATGAATCGACGACTTAACGGCATGTCGGAGCTGCAGCAATCGAGTTTTGCTTTTTTTATTTTATCGATATCTTTTTAAATTCTTAAATTAAACAAATATAATGACTTGTCCGCACTAAAGTTATATTAGTACAATAATTTTTGTTAAAATAAAAAATCATTTGGACTTGTTATTTTTTTATGAGCTTGGATTGGAAATTAGATATCAAACTCGACAAACCTAACCTTAAAATACGATATATTGAAAGTTTTTATTATAACTTTGTATGTATAATATTTTGGTGGTTTTCTTGAGTTGTCCGCACTAGAGTTTAATCTTACAAATTTTTTCTTTATAGCAAAAAAACTCAATTAAACGCATCGTTTATTCATAAGTTAAGATTGGAAATATTATTAGAAGGCGGACAGCTTCGTCATGCTCTTAACTGACGTCGTTGTTTCAAAAGAGGTCCTGGGGGAATTGTGTGACGGATTCGTCATAAAATAACTCAAAGTATCAAAGGTTAAATCTACTTTCGATTCTGAGATGCGTATGGAGCTGCTAGAAGAGGCAGAATTTGTAAACTGCGAGTACGTGAGGCTAAAGTTTCTCAAGGACAAAAGATTTAACAGCTTAAGAATCCTGAATTTGGATGATTGTAAAATGTTCCTTGTAGCCCATCGATATAAGTTCTTAGAAAATAATACAACACTCAAGGAACTTTACTTCCATAATGTCAATAGTATAGATCTATCTTCTTTGCTAAGGACATCAACATTGAAAATAATAAGATGGTCACTCAAAGTATACAGGAGATAATAGACAAGGATAAGATACTTCAACATCTTAATATTGAGGATCTCGAGCCAGTACAGGAGTATTTCAACTTTATGGGTCATCGCACCTTGGTTACTCTTGAGATATCATATCACCCTGGTATTCAGATGACGTTAAATTCACTCAACAACGCAGGTATGGAAGTTGTTAAAATAAACAGCTATTATGGCAAGAATAACAAGAAAAATAAAAGTTTTCATGTCAATTTTACAATTGGTATAATAAAAAATGTACTTAGATTTAATTTGGATACAACTGATTGTAAAATAAATATAAATGCTCTGTTACGTACTGCGTTAAGTAGATTAGATGCAACAGTGGACACTGACAATAATTAAAATGTACATATATATTATAAGGACCGTAGATTGGATTGCGCAAGTAATGGTAAAATACGAATAAGTATGCAAGTATTTATTTTCAATTGCGCAAGCAATGAAAAGTAAGTACAAATTTTATGAAAGCATCCCTAGTGGAAATCGAATCTGTGAATAACTGGGAATAACTGGAAATAACTGGAAATAACTGGGAATAACTGTGAATAACTGGGAATAACTGTTATAAACTGTTCAGTTTGAGACAGGAATAACAGTTATTCCGAGTTATTCCCAGTTATTCCCAGTTATTCCCAGTTATTCTCAGTTATTCCCAGTTATTCACAGTTTATAGCTTAAAAATAATTTGAAAAAACAGAGGTACGAATAACAGTCATTCCCAAATATATTTATAATAGAAAAAAAAATTAAAAAAATATATATTTTTTTCATTTTTTCAAATTTATATTTTTCAAATTATTTTTAAACTAAACTGTAAATAACTGGGAATAACTGTGAATAACTGGGAATAACTGGGAATAACTGGGAATAACTGTTATTCCTGTCTCAAACTGAACAGTTTATAACAGTTATTCCCAGTTATTCCCAGTTATTCACAGATTCGATTTCCACTAGGGATGCAAGTACATAATACGAATTGCGTGAGTAACAAAAAAGTCAAACGTAATTAAGAATAAGTAATCATGTAAAAATCAATATATCAATGCAGGGTAATTAATTGCAAGGAAACTATTGTAATCTAATTTTGCGAAATATTTTAATATGTGTTATTCGCATGTAAATAACCAATTCTTGTCATTTAGGGACAGCGATGCCGAAAGTGGCAGAGTCAGAGAGGGAGGAGTATTGTGGACACATACACACACATATGTACACACAGCACACGTAAATGCCACGCGCAACCTGCGGCGCGGAAACGAGCGATGTAGAGCGCTGACATAGCGCTGCAAGTGGAGCACGGCTCTGACGAGCTAGCGAGCATTAGACTGTTCTCAACCGCACAGCAGATAAGTATCTTAAGGCCTCCGTTCTTCTCAGGCACTTAAGCCTTGTAATTAAAACAGAGAATAAAGTCCTGTGTATATCCTATTACAGTTTGGGATTATTATACCTTTTGACTTCCTCATCCTCATAGTCAAGACTGCAATATTAGTTAGCTTAGATTAATTCACAGCGATTTAATATACACAGAAATTTTCAAAAACATATAATACAACTTATTTATATATTTTTCTACTTGTATATTATTTTTAAAATTTTATAATGTTTTAAATATTTAAATTATTCAGACTCACCCTGATGAAGTGAACTGTAATCTTCTTTATTATTTTTCATTGGCCATGACAAGCACTTTGGCTTTTGGTCATTCGGCCATTACCAGGTAAATCTTTTATATTTTTATATCCAGTTGTGCCCAGTGGGACTTTTTTAACAACACAATTTTTGCCCAATGGGACTTTGTAAATAAGTTTTTCGTGGTCTCCGGGTTCTACTCCCCGCAGAAAAATTCGAAAAAATTTTTCCGAAATTTTCCCGGGGAATCGAACCCCGGTCCACTAGAGCGCGAGCCAAGAGCCTTAGCCCCTGCGCTACCGCCGCTCCGAGTGAACTGTAATGTTCACGAAACGTCGGTATCCTAAACCACAACTTACACGATTAAAATCCGAAAAAAACCTTCCAACAATGTTTTAAATATATTTTATATCTAAATAAAAACTGATAAAAAATAATAATTTAAAAAAAAAATTAAAATAGATAAAAAATATTATTTTGTAATAATAATAGATAAAATTGGATAGAAAGGGATAAAATCAAATAAAATATCCGAATTCTTACAAATTTTATTCCCTTTTATTCAATTTTATTACTTATTATTGAATTTTGTCCATTTTAATTATTTTTATTACCCTTTTTCACTTTTTGTTACTAATTAAGTTTTTATTTATTTTCATAATTTCTTATTAATTTTTATTAATTATTATTTAAAATCTTTTAGCCAGGGTTTACTATAGAAACAAATTTGTTAAGAACACTAGATCTTATTAACTAGATTTAAGAATTTGCTGATACGAAGTGTAGAGAAAGATTTTCTTGTTGAATCGTTAATTTAATGAATTTTACTTTTTTTAATAATATATTTTACATCCTTTCCTGTAACCTTCAGTCTTCTACTACCAGCTTTTTTTCTATAAAAATTCTTTAATTAATTTTTTTTTAATACAACTATTAGATTGAACTTATTCAAATGATTACAATATTTTATAAATACTAATTCGACATGCCATTAATTCCATGTAAATTATAACAAATCATATGAATTTAATAAAATTATAACAAAACAATCTACCTCAATAATAATGTGATTTTAAAATGATTGTCATATGATTATCACTTCATTTCAATTGCTGTTAAAGTTCAATTATTGTTAAATTTTTTGAAAGTATTGTTTACATTTTATTGAATACAACAATAGGTGAATCAGATTATATTGTGATTTGGCTTATGCTGATATTTTATTTTCCTTATCACTGTTGGATGAAAACTATAGACAGCAGACATTAAAATATATATGGTAAATTTGAAAAGATGAGTTTTTTTTAAAGTTTCGATACTTTTTAGTTTTATATATGTTAGAATGAATTATTCAAATACTAAAATTAATTTGATATCATTCAAGCATCAAAACAGCACAAATTTTGTATAATAATTTTTATTAAAATGTTATTTTTAAAGAAATTGTGTAAATTTGAAAATAATACATAAAAATTTTTTTCACAATGTAGCCATTTAAAGTGTCTTCAACAGAATTTGTATGATAATCTAAATTATTAAAGTTAATATTATTATTTTACTTTCAGCAATCTGGAAAGTTGATATGTAAGCTCTGTAATAAATTTGATCCATGAAGGAAACTTCTTATATATTTTTAACCTGTTTTAACCTATAATACAAAAAAAAAAAGTACTGATGACTTTTGAAAGACATATTTTTATCTTACATCCTCATATACTGAAAGTTCATTGTTGTTTTTATTTAAAAATTATATAATGAGTGTAAAATATTTGCACTTTCTGTGAATTCTTAGAATTATTCATAATTTTTTTAAATGTAGAGCTCAGTGGAGTAGTGGCTAAGGCGTGCGACTCGCATTCCCGTTGGCGCGGGATCGATTCTCCGTCTGGGCGCTTTTTCGCTGTCTCTGCCGTGGTTTGACACCACGTTAAATAATACGTCAATAGAGTGTGGCGTGGTCTGACACCACAAAGAAAAAAATGTCATAAAATTTAAAGCGTGCATATAGTGGCCATACATACCACTTTAAAAATTTGTTAGGGTTTGATGGAGCTTTGCTCCGTAGATAATTAAAAAAAAAAAAAATTTATTATTATTCCTTAACAGATCATTTAGCAAAAATATAAAATGTTTATTAGTATTTAAAACTGTTCAAAACTTTTTAAAACAGTTTATAAGTGTGAAATTTGGAACATTTTAAGTAGTTTAAGAGGTGACCGTATAGTTCTGTCCTTGTCTAATCTAAATTTTTGTTACAATTACTAAACTAAATATTTTTATACAAAAGTAACGGCAGAACCCAATAGATTTAAGAACAAGCAGATGATTCTATTCTATGAAAAAAAATAAAATTTACATAGTTTTCAAGTGAAGTCTGAAACGGAAAAAGAGTTGAACACTTCAATCAAATTTAACTCTTTTTCCAGACTTCACTCGAAAACTAACAAAAATTTTATATTTTTCCATAGAATAGAATCATTTGCTTGTCTTTAAATCTATTGGACTATGCCCTTACTTAACTTAACTTAAGTTCGAAATGATTTCAAACAGTTCAAATAATTTTAAACTTTTTGTTTGAAAGTTATCAATTCTTCTAAAAATTCAAAATATTTCAAAATAATTTTGAATTAATATCAACTGTTTTTTTTTAACTTGAACAATTTTGAAAAGTTTAAGAATTGTTTTCAACAGTTTTGAACAGTCTTAAACACTTTTGAACAGATTTTAAAAGTTCAAAATGATTTCAGTGTTTAATAATTTTGTGTTTGTGAAAATTTTAATGTATATATTAATATATACAAGAAAATGTTCACTTTGGTTTCAAACTACTCTGAACTGTTCAAAATTGTTTAGAACTCTTCAAAACTATTCAAAATCTTCCAAATTTTACTCTTATAAACTATTTTGAACACTTTCGAATTGTTTTAAACAGTTTTAAATAATTTTAAGCTATTTCAAACAGTAATATACATTTTATATTTCTACTAGGGTCATGAATATTTTCTTATTGGAGTGATCAATATTTATCTTAACAGGGAGCCGAACTATCTGTCTTTGTCTAAAAGTGTTTTCCATCATTTACATTAACACCATCCGTTGTATCAAGAAATGAATAGTAGCCCTGCTAGATATTAATATAATAAGTAAATTTTGTAATAACAATCAAATTATTTTATTGTGTAGTTTTTGAATAATATGTGACCTACCAAAAAAGATCGGTTATATTCTAGTTTGTTAGTAGGTCTCATATTATTCAAAAATCATGAGATAAAATAATTTGATTGTTATTACAAAATTTACTTATACTAATATCTAGCAGGGGCTACTATATTTTTCTTGATACAACGAATGCTGTTTCGACAAATGATAAAAAAACTCTATTAGACAAAGACTGATAGTTCAGCCTGCTCTTAAATCACTGATTTATGACATTCTAGAATCATTCCATAACATTAAAGGCACAAAAATATAAAATTATTAATAATTAATTTATAATTTTAGAAATAATATTTACTAATTAATAAGATTGATAACAAATAATATTTATTAAAAAAATTATAATAATTATTAACCAAATTAACAGATTTTTAAGACTTGTTTGTAAATTTTTAATAAGTTATTGTTGATGAATTCATAATAATATTATTATGTATCTTAAAATTAATCTGTGAATTATAGACATACATTATTTTATAATTTGATTATTCATCTTATAGAAACAACTATTCTCTCATTTTTCATGGAACAAGATATAATTTCTTAATGATAATAATTAAATATATATTTATGAAGGTTAAATTTTTTTTATTGCTGAAAACTTAAGATTTGTTATAATTTTGTTCAAGATGTTAAAAAAAAAAAAATCTTGCTATTAGTCCAGTGATGTATCAACATTTAGTTATTCAATTACAATTAAGCTTACCCAATTAATTAATTAACAACTGATTGCATAACAAGAACGGAATAGAAATGATTAACATTTAAAATTGTAAATGTGTCAACACAAATTTATATTGTAAGATTCTAGAAATTTTTAAAAAATTCAATTTTTCAAGTGTACACACACGAATATATATAAATAAATAGTATATATACTAAGATTCAAATAAATAAATAAATAAATGAGACACTTATGTAGCTAAATATCAATATATAAATACTTTCACCATACAAAGATGTATTTACAAGTACAATCCAGATTTTAAATTGTTTTAATATTTACATAATACTTATTTTGTAAAATGAATAGTTTGGTTTATTCAAGAAATACCTGCTTCAATTTGCAAGTTGAAACCCTGAGAATCATAATTAATTTTTAAAGTAACAGCTTGTTTAAACATAGAATACGTTTTTCCATTATCAAGCAGCTTTAAAACTTTAACTGATTTAAAAATATTTGCCATATTTTGTTTATTTTTAAATATTTAATTACTATAATTATTTGCTTGTATTTAATTAAAATTAACTCATTTAAGTATATGTAACAAGAAAATAAATATAAAAATATTGTTTAGCATTAAAATTTTATTTAAGTGTTAACTAATTAATTATTCTAACAGAATCTAACATAATATTTAAATTTAATGTTGATACTTTTCCATCAATTAGAAGTAAACACAACATTTAGGTTAGAACCGGCTAAATTATGTGTTAAAGCATTTAATTAATAAAGAATCATACACGCAAGAAAGAAAAAGAATGTCTATTATTGTGAACCTAGCCTGACACACCATATTAATAAAGCCGAGTCCAAACTAAGGGCTATTACACGCTAGAAAAAGAACAGGAACAGATATAAGAAATACATTGCTTCTATATCTATATATCTATATATATGAGAAATAAGCGCGATGTTCCTAGCAACAACTCGCTGTTCCTCATATATATATATATATATATATATATATATATATATATATATATAAGTAATGTATTTCTTACATCTGTTCTTACTTCCTTTTTAGCGTGTAACGGCCCTAATTCAAGAATTCCATGTGCATGAAAATGTTCGGTCTCCATCACAGTCGTATAAGCAGATCTTGAAACTCTGGTAATAAGGAATAGGCCTCTTATTGAAATGAGTTAAGCTTTCAAAAAGTCCGCTACGGTATAACGGCGCTGTAATGCTAGTATTTGTAACGCCTAGGGTGGCGATGTACAAAATATAAGGCAGAAGGAGAATGGGATCTGGAAAATGAGAGACGCTTTATGAGTTAAGGCGACTACGGAAGTTCGGTTGGATTTCATTTTGTAGATTACAAATTACTCTTTCAGTTTCTAAAATTTTTTGAATTTTTTAATTTTCCACCATTTATTATAATCCGTAGAATGGTGGAAAATTAAAAAATCTGAAAAATTTTACATATTAAAAGAGTAATTTGTAAACTCAAAAATAAAACCTAACCTAAAATCCGAAGTCGCCTTAAGGTGTTTCTTTATTGAATAGCCAAAGCGACTAAGCGCATTGGATGGCGGAGTAAGGCTGAAGAATAAGCAAGCAGTCTCTACGCTGCTTCCCCTGTTGAAAATAATGACGTCTTTCCAGTACGTCTTTGAATGACGACTCTAAAGACGTCTTTGGTCGTGTCTTAGATTGGAACAAAATAAGACGTCATTTTTTTAATGTTCAGGAAAAATAGTAACCATATTACGTCTTTTTTATAAGTAAAATAAGACGTATTTTTCCAATAAATACTCATAGTAAAAGACGTACATTTTCGAAAAAAAATTCCTTTTTTTAAAACGAATGACGTCTTTCCTGTTGAAAATAATGACGTCTTTCTAAGACGTCTTTGAAAGACATCTTTGAATGACGTCTTTGAAGACGTCTTAGAAAGACGTCATTATTTTTAACAGAATTTTCTAAACATTGGATAAATGACGTCTTTTTTGTTCCACTCTAAGACACGACCAATAACGTCTTTCAAAGACGTCATTTTCTCCAAATTTAGGGAAAAAAAACGTAATTTTTCATGAATTATGTCATTGAAAAATGACTTAACATGATAATGATTTTCATTTAAAGGAAAAAGCGAAAACGAGGTAAACCTCGTAGTTTCAACTCTTCGAAAAACGAAGAACATTTGCGATTAAGCTGAGATCATTCTGGCCTTATATATCTACGTCTTTGAAATTTGTATAAGGGATCGCAAAACTTAGAAATCGACACCTAGTGACTTACAGTCGAATTGATGCTTGATTGCGTCAATTTAATTTTAACTCACCAGGTGGCGATTTTGAAATTTTGCGATCCCTTATACAAATTTCAAAGACGCAGGCATATATAAGGCCAGAATGATATCAACTAAATCGTAAATGCTCTTCGTTTTTCCAAGAGTTACAACTACGAGGTTTACCTCGTTTTTGTTTTTTCCTTTAAATGGAAAATGATTATCATGTAAAATCATTTTTCAATGACATAATTCATGAAAAATTACGTTTTTTTTCCTAAATTTGGAGAAAATGACGTCTTTAAAAGACGTTTTTGGTCGTGTCTTAGAGTGGAACAAAAAAGACGTCATTTATCCAATGTTTAGAAAACCCTGTTGAAAATAATGACGTCTTTCTAAGATGTCTTTGAAGACGTCTTTGGTCGTGTCTTAGATTGGAACAAAAAAGACGTAATTTTTCCAATGTTCAGAAAAGCTATTTAACAAATGACATCTTTTTGAAATAACAAAAAGACGTCATTTGTTAAATAACTTTTCTAAACATTGGAAAAATGACGTTTTTTGTTGTTCCAATCTAAAACATGACCAAAGACGTCTTCAAAGACGTCATTCAAAGATGTCTTTCAAAGAAGTGTTAAAAAGACGTCATTATTTTCAACAGGGAAGACGTCATTCGTTTTAAAAAAAGAATTTTTTTTTTTAAATATACGTCTTTTACTATGAGTATTTATTGGAAAAATACGTCTTTTGGAATTATTTCACTTGTAAAAAAGACGTAATTTGGTTACTATTTTTCCTGGCTATTAAAAAAATGACGTCTTATTTTGTTCCAATCTAAGACACAACCAAAGACGTACTGGAAAGACGTCAATATTTTCAACAGGGTCTTCTTCGTCCGATATGAGCTTGCGCAGAGGCGTTCTCATGTATACGCTGACATGTGGAATGGTGCGCTTACAGCGCCGTACGCATACATACAAGTGTGAGTGTCCCCACATGTTCATACTGTTTTATCTTAGAGCGATTCTTCATTTAACCCGTACCCGTACCCGTACCCGTACCCGTACCCGTACCCGCACGATTGTATAGGCGAGTACTCTATCTTCACTACTTTACCATCTATGATCAGTTCGATAGTAGATAGAAACTCATCATAGATGGTAAAGTAGTGAAGATAAAGTACTCGCCTATACAATCGTGCGGGTATAAGCCTCGTTTACCGACGCTTACTGTATACGATATGTCCCATGTTATTGTGCTATATTGTTTAAAATAATTAAATGATTATAAATGTTATAACATTTATTAGGAAAATTTAAAGTTACACTGATGAGAAAAATGTCTGTATAAAATTTACTACAAACGTATTTTAAATTACTATTTAATATAGTAACGTTGTGACATACTCGCTTTGTAAGAAGAATTATAAATTTTGATTTAGCAGATAATATATAGAACAAAATTTTAGTCGTTTCCCACACAGCATAAAAGATTGCTGCAAGGTTGCTGCAAGGTTTCACGAAAGTTTCGAAACTTCGCAGCAACCTTTCATGAGAAATTGCAGCAACATTTATATGTCCGCGCTAGAACCCGGTTGAAATATTTCTAAAAACCTCGCAGCAATCTTTCAGAAAACCTCGCAGCAACCTTTCATGAAAACCTCACAGCAATATTTCAGGAAATGTAACAGAAACATTTCAAGAAACCTTGCAGCAATCTTTTAGAACACCTCGCCGCAACCTTGCAGGAAACCTCGCAGCAATCTTTCAGGAAATGTAACAGAAACATTTCAAGAAACCTTAAAGGAATCTTGCGGGAAAAATAGCAAAAACATTTCAAGCAACCACACAGCAATTTTTCAGAAAATCTCACCGTAACCTTGCAGAAAACCTCGTAGCAACCTTTTATGAGATATTGTAGCAACATTTATATGTCCGCGCTAGAACCCGGTTGAAATATTTCTAAAAACCTCGCAGCAACCTTTCATGAAAACCTCGCAGCAACATTTCAAGAAACCTTGCAGCAATCTTTCATGAAAGGTTTCTCGTAATATTTCATGAAATTTTTCCCAAATTTTGCCGCGAACAACGCTCATACCTTTCCGTACGATTTCCTGCAATATTTTGTAAAATATTTCTTAAATCTTGCCAAAAGATTGCTGCAGTAATATTTAATAGTAGGCAGGATTTTCTATTCTTGTGTGATCAAGTTTTTCTTATTTGCTTAAGTATCAATCGTTGTATCTATAAATTACTAGTTGAGCGCAATAGTATTATTATCAATATTTGTGCACAAGAAGAAAAAATTCCTCAGCATCGTTTTTGAGAAAAGTAGAGAATACTGAAATAAAAGGTTTTGTTTCTAATATTTATGCGTTCTTTACTTTTTTCAATAACAATTCGATGGATTTTTTTACCCTACGCATAAATATTTATAATAATAGCATATTTATTGCGCTCAACTTCCCGTGTACAATATAACTACAGCAATAAATACTTGAGTAAATAACAGGAAACCAAATATAAGACAAGAACAGCGAATCTGGACTGCTCTTAGAATCTTTTATAAAAACTTGCGGAATTATTGCTGAAACTGTTTATGAAAGGTTTGCTGCAATTTCATTTTGAAATTATTCATGAAACTTTGCTGATACTTTTTGTGAAACGCTTTTCTGGAATATTTTATAAAGATTGCCAAAAATATGGTAATAACCATTGGCGAAATGTACATAGCAATATTTTTTGTGATATCTTAGAAATCTTGTCAGATACCTTGCAGAAATCTTACTGCAACTTTTAACAAAAGATACCTCGTAATATTTCATAAAATATATTCATCAAATTTTGCTGGAAACCCCGTTGAAACCTTTCATAAAAGGTATCTTGCAATATTTCGTAAAATGTTTCTAAAATCTTGCACGAACCTTGCTGCAACCTTTCATCAAAGGTCTCTTGCGATATTTCGTAAAATGTTCCCTAAATCTTGCTAGGAACCTCACTGAAACCTTTCATGGAAGGTTTCTTGCAATATTTTATAAAATGTTTCTAAAATCTTGCAGGAACCTCGCTGCAATCTTTCATGAAAGGTTTCTTGCAATATTCCATGAAAAGTTCCCCAAATCTTGCAGAAACCTCGCTGCAACCTTTCGTGAAAGGTTTCTTGCAATATTTTATGAAATGTTTCTAAAATCTTGCAGAAAGCTCGCTGCACTCTTTCATAGAAAGTTCGATGCAATATTCCATCAAAATGTTGTCTAAATCTTGCTGAAAATCCCGCTGAAACATGTAATAAAAGTTTTCTTGCAATATTTCATGAAATGTTTTTAAAGTCTTACAGAAACCGCGCTGCAACCTTTCATGAAAGGTTTCTTGCAATATTTCATGAAATATTTCTAAAATCTTGCAGAAAACTTGCTGCAACCTTCCATGAAAGGTTCCTTGCAATATTCCATGAAATGTTTTCTAAATTTGGCTGAAAACCTCGTTGAAACATGTCGTAAAAGTTTTCGTCCAATATTTCTTGAAATGTTTCTAAAATCTTGCAGAAACCTCGCTGCAACCTTTCGTGGAAGTTTTCTTGCAATATTTCATGAAATGTTTCTAAAATCTTACAGAAAACTCGCTGCAACCTTTCATGAAAGGTTTCTTGCAATATTTTATGAAATATTTCTAAAATCTTGCAGAAACCTCGCTGCAACCTTTCATGAAAGGTTCCTTGCAATATTCCATGAAATAATTTCTAAATCGTACTGAAAACCTCACTGGAACCTTTCGTGAAAGTTTTCTTGCAATATTTCATGAAATATTTCTAAAATCTTACAGAAACCTCGCTGCAATCTTTCATGAAAGGTTTTTTGCGAAATTTCATGAAATATTTCTAAAATCTTGCAGAAACCTTGCTGCAACCTTTCATGAAAGGTTCCTTGCAATATTTTATAAAATGTTTTCTAAATTTTGTTGGAAACCTCGCTGCAACCTTTCATGAAAGGTTTCTTGCAATATTCTATGAAATGTTTTCTAAATCTTGCTGGAAACCTCGCTGAAACATGTCATGAAAGTTTTCTTGCAATATTTCATGAATTGTTTCTAAAATCTTGCAGAAACCTCGCTGCAACCTTTCATGAAAGGTTTCTTGCAATATTTCATGAAAGGTTTCTTGCAATATTTCATGAAATGTTTTATAATACCTTGCAGAAACCTTGCTGCAACCTTTCATGAAAGGTTCCTTGCAATATTGCTTGAATTATTTTCTGTAACCTTGTAGCAAGTTTGCAGCAATATCACACTGAAATATTTCATGAAACCTCTTAGCAATGTTAAGACAAGATTGCTGCAATCTTGTGACAATATTTCAGCACAATATTTCAGTGAAAGTTTCACTGCAATATTTCATGCTGTGTGGGTTGGTTTTGATCCCGAAACTGCTTTTTTAAATTAATTATTACATGGAAAAATTTTTTTTTAATAAATAATTTTTTTTTTTATTTTATTTAATTAGTTTAATTATATTTCAAAGGAAATTAATTTAGAAAAAAAATCTTACCTGAGTTGGGATTGAACCGCGGACCCCGAGTATGTGAAGCGTGAACGTTACCGACTGCGCAATGCTAACTTGTTACGCGAGAGAATTCGAATCGTCTTCATATGTTATAGAAAATACTTTGAATTTGGTTAAAAATTTTGAGGTTATGATTCGAATTAAAAACCAGACAAATCAAATATACTACATAAAATAAAACTTTTTACTATGTGTTCCAAGGACTTAATGCTATTCGATTTTACATTATTATTTGCTATTGGGGAAGTAAATTTTGGTATCTTTATAGATACACTGAGAGAAAATTCATGCCAATAGAGCATGTAGTCTACGTATCCAAAGTTAGTAAGTAATATCCTATGCTTTAATAACAGCGCCATCTACTCTTACGAGGTTTGTGCTATCCAAAAACTGTTTGTTTACATGCTTTAGTAGCTCCCCACTCTAATATCCTTCGATAGCTAGCGCTGTATCCTCTCATGGGACGTGAAAGAAGTAAACGTGGCTTGTCCACTATTCTTTCTTTACTGCTAACTATGGCATTCTTCTATTGCTCAAGTCGCCTCCTCTTTTGGGTGGCGACGCGAGCAAACACGGCTGGTCTATATCCAAAATCATGTTGCAAATTTCGTTAACGTATTTTCGTAGCGTGAATCTTTTATTTCTTTTCTTTTCTTTTTTTATGAAGGGAGATACGTTATAAATATAACCTGCTAAACTTTTTAACTTTAAATAATTAATTTTTAACTTAAAATTTAATTATTTTAAACCGCTGGGGGGCAGATGAGCATGTACGATTTTACGCCAGAGATATTTCGAAGTAACGTTGGTCTAGTGCGTAACGTTCACGCTTATCCTTTTGAGTACGCGAGTTCAACTCTCGGCTAGGGTCTTTTTTTTAATTTTTTTTTATTATTTCAATAGTTTTTATTGCTTTTTTTTATTTATATTTTTTTATTTTCTATTTTTTATTAATTTTAAAATCTATTTTTTCACAAGTTACTTAAAATATGCTCGTTTTTTTATTAATATTTTTAAATAAATTATTTCATATAGAAAATAATTTAAAATATTAATAAATAAATAATAGTGATATTTACAATACTATAGTTCAATTTTGTCTTTATAAACATTTCAATATACAATATATATTATAACATAAATAATAATAACTCAGTTTTATTTATTTATTGTAATTTATTGTAAATTTTATAAACTAAATTATAAATAAATTAAACTATACTATTATAAAATAAACATCACTATTATTTATTTATCAATATTTGTAATTACTACCTATAAAGAATAATTTATTTTTAAAAAATTTCATTGAAAAAACAAGCGTACTTGTGAAAAATTAAATTTTAAAATTATTAAAAAAAATACAAAATCTAAAAAAAATAAATATAAAAAGGAATAAAAATATTAAAACAATAAAAAAAATTAAAAAAAAGTGACCCTAGCCGAGAGTTGAACTCGCGTACTCAAAAGGAAAAGCGTGAACGTTACGCACTAGACCAACGCTACTCCGAAATATCTTTGGCGTAAAATCGTACATGCTCATCTGCCCCCCAGCGGTTTAAAATAATTAAATTTTAAATTAAAAATTAATTATTTAAAGTTAAGAAGTTTAACAGGTTATATTTATAACGTATCTCCCTTCATAAAAAAAGAAAAGAAATAAAAGATTCACGCTACGAAAATACGTTAAAGAAATTTGCAACATAATTTTGGGTATAGACCAGCCGTGTTTGCTCGCGTCGTCACTCAAAAGAGGAGGCGACTTAAGCAAACAAAGGATATGAGAGTGGGGAGTCATCGAAGTATACTACGCGAGTCATCAGTGAATGCCGTTCATGCTTTAGTTACTCTCCATACCATCTTTTTTAGTATAAGGTAATCCAATACTAATAGAGCTTCTCACGGCCTGGCATATTTGTATCAATGTTTTATATGCTCGCATAGATGGCAGTTCGCATGCTCTATTAGCATGAATTTTCTCTCAGTGTAGAATTAAGAAACTACTCAACGAAATTGGGATGTTGCATGAAATTTTTTTTTAAATCCATTACATCCGTTATTAAGAAAATGAAAAAATAAAGGACACGTATTTTTCTTTTTTTGTGAAAATGAAAACTAGAAGAGATAGAGGCAGTTGAAATTGGTGTGACGTCACGATTGTCATTTTGCCAATAGCAATCGTGACGTCATTTATCATAGCGCTATATCTATATATATCAAATTGTAATAACTTATATCGGCTGTAACTTTTGCAATTCATCATATTTTGAAAACAAAAAAAATACGGGTCTTCTATTTTTTCGTATTCAAAATGCTAATTTACAAGCTACTCAACAAAATTTACTAACTTATATAATAAAAATTTTTTTCACAATTTTTACTATATTCAGTAGCAATTTTTAAAAAATATCAATACTAATTTTTCATGTGTTTTTGTAGTAAAAAATATTAAATATATAAGAATTACTTATCTGAATAAAGTAATATTCCTCATACAACAAGTACGTCATAACGTTACACTATATTATACAAGGTGAGAAAAAAGTATGGAAATCCCTGGAAATTGTGCGATTTTTATAGTAAAACAAAAGAAACAAAAGGTATACCCTAAGTAATTTTGAACAAGGAATCTGATGGTAACCTTGAATTTAACCTTGAACCTCATTTCCAAGGTTATTTCAAGGTCAACCTTATTTTTTAAAAAAGGAACCTCCATACTTTCTATACCGTAATCGAAAGGAGCGGGAAATTTTACGTCTGGATGTGTGTTTATTTATTTATTTATTTTATTTATCAACGGGCATAAGCCCATATTAATACAAAAAAAATGTTAGAAAGTGTAGTCGTAGGTGACACAATAATAATTATAAATTCATTCATAAAAAATTATTTATAACTCTTACAAACTAATTGAACAAAAGAATATTCCTTGATTTTTCCACTACTTGATACCAAGAATCGTTGTTTACATTGAACCATTCTCTGTGCCTATTACAAACTATCGCAAATCTTAGAGAAGGTGAGTGCAAACAATAGTTCCTAACAACATTAGGGATCTGGAAATATTCCTTTAATCCTCTAAGCTGCCGATTAGGAACAATAAAAGAGAAACGCTCCAACAACTGATCGCGTGTTTAAGTATAAGGTTAACGTAACCTCTAGAGGTCAAATAGAGGTCAAAGTATAACTTCTTAAAAATCTCTCTAGTTTAGTGGTAATACAAAACAAACAAAAGGCATACTCAAGGTAACTTTAAACAAGGAATCCGATGGTGACCTTGGATTTGTTCTTCAACTTTATTTTCAAGGTTATTTCAAGATCAAGCGACTTATTGCAAACGACTATTTTTGGGGTAGTTCTCCTGGGGCCTTATTCTGAAATAATTTTTTTCGATATATCATTTTATACCATACAGTTTTATCGTATCCCTTGGGCAGTTTTAACAACAAATGCACTGCAATGAAAAGTATCGAAAGAATTACTAGAAAGTCTAATGTTTTTTGAGAAGTTAGTATGTAGGTGGGAAATGCAAGTTAAAAAAAATTAATTAATTTGTGAAAATTAAAATATTTTTATGTTTATCTATCTATGATTATGTTTTATCACTATATAAAATTATTTCAACAATAAATTAATAAGTTACTTCAAAATTATCAAGATTCTTTAGAACATAAAAATAGGGCAAACCAAGGTTGACAATGCGATGATGTTCTCTCTCTCTCTGTTTTCTTTCTCGATATCTTCTATGTGCATAATATATTTATAAATAACATATATCTTACTATTATATAAAAGGACAGCGTTTGTTTGAATGTTCTCAATCATCTCAAAAACTACTGAACCGATCGTTTTCAAATTTTAAATTTAAATTCTTTATAATGTGACGAGTGTCATAGGCTATATAAATAATTACTTTTTAATCAATAATTGCAATAAAATAATTATAGACCTAGATCTTAACGCGTAGGGAATAGGGACTACTTTTTTCGGCGTTCTGCGGTCAACATGCTCTATCCTTGCTACTTTCCTTGGCTGCCCAATAGGTGGCGACCGATTTTGTCTTTCACTTTATTAAACTGATACGGTAGAAATACTTATACACCTATGATATTCCGTAACTTCAACACAATAAATTTTTATTGCATATTCTCTAATCACAGAGTAATATTACCTCGGATTATTTAATGAAATATTTTCCTATCGCCCATTGGGCAGAATCTAAAATTAGACAATTTTTTTAACTTTCGAAAAAATTTTATATTTATTCAAGAAAAAATGCGTAGGTTAGATTGTCATTTTTAGTTTAAACAAAAATTTACATATTCAAGAAAAAATTTTTTTTTCAATGAAATCATTTTTTCAAAAATTTTTTTATTTTGATTTCATATTTTTGCCATTTTTCAATAAATAAGTGCTGAAGGTTGAATTGTCATTTTTAGTTTATGTTTACTACAATTGAAATAATTATGGAAGAAAAAAAAAATTTTTTAATGTCATTATTTTTCAAAAATTTTTTATTCTCATTTCAGATTTTTGTCATTTTTAAATAAATAAGTGCTGAAGGTTTAATTGTCATTTTTAGTTTATGTTTACTAAAATCGACATAATTATGGAAAAAAAAATTTTTATTTTAATGTAATTATTTTTCAAAATTTTTTTAATTGATTTTATTTTTGGTCATTTTTAAAGATAAAAATTAAATTATTTTGTATTTTTTTCATGTCACTTTAATTTTAATAACTTACGATTTTTTTATTAAAAATTGTATTCCGAAGTTTCGTAAGAGTACGATTTAATAAATAATAGTTTTTGAGATTCTATTTCTATACCTACCGACTTCTGCCCAACTATTGCGCGGGCGAAGCCGAGACGGGGGATGCTAGTATATATATATATATGTATAATCATATAAATAATGCGAACATACATACAAAAGTTTAAGACCATTCTTATAATACATCGATAAACAAATTTATCTTATGCTTTGATAAATAAGAAGACATAAAAATGAAATTTATCAAGGTATTTTCAACCGTTTATCGATTTATATCATGATCGCTTTACAGCTTGAAATAAAAATTACTAGATTTTCCTATGATGGCTACTAACCATCCTACTAAAGTTACTATAATCGGTGATAAAATACTCGCTAAATACATTTATCGCGTCTATCCATACATTTTATCAAGGTGATAAAACGATTTATCGAAAAGAATTATTTCAGCATAAGGCCAAACTAATGAAAAATTTTAATTTATTTCTCAGTAATAAATGTTCAAAAATTTCGAAAAAGGATTTTCAAAAATACAAAAACAAAGTTAATTTTTGTTGCAAAACGAATAAAAAGCAATTTGAAGATCTGTCATTAATTTATTTTATTAAAAAAAAAAAAATTTTTTTTTTAAAAGGGGGCAACCCTTAAAAATCAGGTTTTCTCCTCTTTCATGGGCTGTAAAATTGCAGTATAAGAGTGCGTAACAATATCGCAGCCAATCATTCCAACTTTCTGTATAAAAGATTACATTGATCGGAGCAGAGCGCTGCGACTAAGCTGCGTTGTGGTTCGCTACGGCTCTCCGTAGTCTACGGCACAGAAAGCTGAATCCAAGCCCAGCGGCTAAACTGCTTTGTCGCTCGCACCGTTGCGAACTTGGCGAAATGAAATGGATTAAAAAAAAAAAATAAATATCCAAAAAAATTGCGTTTTTTTTGCAGATTTTGCAATTTCTAAAAAGAAAATTGCGTATTTACTCGTGTTTTTGCAAAATTAAAAAATTATTCATTGTTGCGAATTAAGTAATAAATAATTTTTTTTACATGAAATAAACATTTATTGTATAATAAAAAAAGTACTAATCGTTTGCAAATTTATTGCGGATGAACCCAAGATTTTGCAAATTTGTAAATTTATATTATTTTATGAATTACTAAATGCAAAACATATTGATCGCAGCGAATTTTGATAAAAAAATCGTTTTGTTCATAAATTATAAAAATAACGTATAAATAAATTATACTAATCATTTGCAATTTTATTGCGGGTGAAGAATTAAATTTGAGAACTTAAACATTCGTTTGATTAATGTAAATAATAATAATTTTATGAATTAACTGACTTTGATAATTTCTCCAGTGCGTTTGCGCATGCGCAAATATTAGATTTAAGCGCGTATTTTAAATGTATAATATATAAATGCTTGGTACTTTTATTTGATCCGATAAAAAGAAATGTTTTTTGAGATTGTACTCCATTTATTAATAAATTAAACGGGATAAATCTTTTTTATGTTAATAATTTCGAATGATTTTTTTTTTAAATTATAACGATGAAAAAATTTTTATGAATTATTGAGAAACAATCTTTACTTTTCATATATTATAATGATCGGTAAAAGAACCCTAAAAAAAATTAATCCAGTATAAAAAATATTAATAAAATCGCATCCAATGATCTAGCGAACATGGATTTTTTACATGGGCTGCTTAATCTTTTCTTCAAATAATCTGAAACTATAAAAATAAGTCAAATAATTCTAGTTTTTTTTTTTTTTTTATTTAATGCATTTCATCAATGCAATTGAAAACAAAGCAACAGTAAAATAAAAAAATAAATAGTAAAAAATAAATAATAAAAAATAAATAGTCTCAAATTTAATTCTTCACCCGCAATAAAATTGCAAATGATTAGTATAATTTATTTATACGTTATTTTTATAATTTATGAACAAAACGATTTTTTTATCAAAATTCGCTGCGATCAATATGTTTTGCATTTAGTAATTCATAAAATAATACAAATTTACGAATTTGCGAAATCTTGGGCTCATCCGCAATAAATTTGCAAACGATTAGTACTTTTTTTATTATACAATAAATGTTTATTTCATGTAAAAAAAATTATTTTTTACTTAATTCGCTACAATGAATAACTTTTTAATTTTGCAAAAAAACGAGTAAATACGCAATTTTCTTTTGAGAAATTGCAAAATCTGCAAAAAAACGCAATTTTTTTAAATATTTATTTTATTTTTTAATCCATTTCATTTCGCCAAGTTCGCAACGGTCTCGCGCTACGGCTCTCCGTAGACTAATCTCTTAAATCTCTTAAATTTCTTAAAGTCTCCGTAAATTTTTGTATCAAAAAATGTAAATAATGTAACAAATTATAGAACAATGTATTAAATTAGCCCAAATAAACCAAATAGGTTTGAGATGGCTTTAATGATGAACAAATAATTATGAGAAAATATTGAAATCTGAAAGCGTTAGGCTATAGCCTAACGCTTTTTTATTGTTATTTACAGATTTCAATATTTTCTCATAATCATTTGTTTATTCACAGTATTATTCTACTTTTAGGAAATAATTTTCATACAAGGTGATAAAATATTTTACTATAAGATATATATTACATTAAAGGGATGGTTTCGGGACGGGGTTTTTTCCCACCGAGTATACATAATAAATAACCCACGAAATTTTGAAAATTTACTAAAGAAATAATCATAAATCAACCTTAATCGCAGATATAGATATAGAAATCATATGGCAACTTCCAGGACATGTCCTGAAAGTCGGAAATGTGCTGGAAAGACCCCCTTAAAAATCAGGAATATCCCGAAACGGTATACTTCGATGTAGATATATGTTGAATATCACAAAAAAATTTCAACATGAAAACTAATTCTCTAATGTAAAAAATAAAAAATTAAATTTAGATTTTTGAAATTTTTTTTTTTTTTTACTGTTTAAAGCCATCTCAAACCTATTTGGTTTATTTGGGCTAATTTAATACATTGTTCTATAATTTGTTACATTATTGACATTTTTTGATACAAAAATTTATACATATTTATAAGAGTTTTACATTGGAACATATTGCATTTAAACATTTATTCCTATTTCCTTAAAAAACATTATTATATAATAACAAGCTTTGGTTTGCGGTTCGCTTATAATGGACGTTATGCTCAGAGGAAAACATACCTTTAATGTTAGTAGTTTTTTAATTAACTTTTTCCTCTCTTTATCAAATAGTTTACATTGCCAAACTACATGGTTTAGATCTTCATCATACAGATTGCATTTGCATAGGGCAGAATCAATCAAACCTACTCTAAATAAGGGCATAATGATCAGAACGTATAAGACTAATAGTAACGATATATTCTCGTGGAAGAGTAATATTCTTAAACCATGGCACAACGCTAGAATTATAAAATGCATCGAAATATTTGACGCCCTTGTTTGAACCTTAGTTAGTGATAACAGTAATAGTGTTAATAGTAGCAGTTTTATTTAAATTTGCAAAAAGGTCAGTATATGGAATGGTATTTTTCACATCAGGAGTGTTCAAGGTGGCTGTTTTGGCTAATAAGTCAGCCTTCTTATTCCGATCAATTCCGATATGCGCTGGTAACCAACAGAAATTAATCTGAGATTTGAGAGAGTTATCATGATGGAATTTGTTATTTTTCTCTTTAACTTTAAGGATATAAGGATTGGTTCTTATGCTAAATTTATTTGAAGAGAGAGCCTGTAACGCACTTAAGAGCATGACGAAGCTGTCCGCCTTCTAATAATATTTCCAATCTTAACTTATGAATAAACGATGCGTTTAATTGAGTTTTTTTACTATAAAGAAAAAATTTGTAAGATTAAACTCTAGTGCGGACAACTCAAGAAAACCACCAAAATATTATACATACAAAGTTATAATAAAAACTTTCAATATATCGTATTTTAAGGTTAGGTTTGTCGAGTTTGATATCTAATTTCCAATCCAAGCTCATAAAAAAATAACAAGTCCAAATGATTTTTTATTTTAACAAAAATTATTGTACTAATATAACTTTAGTGCGGACAAGTCATTATATTTGTTTAATTTAAGAATTTAAAAAGATATCGATAAAATAAAAAAAGCAAAACTCGATTGCTGCAGCTCCGACATGCCGTTAAAGAATCAGACAAAAAGAGGAAGCTGAGATTTTTATGAGCATTGATCAGATCCAAAGCCATATCAAGAACTACACTTTCTGCAGTAAAAATAGATACAGCTTCGCTAATTGATACAGTTTTCCCTATGCCTAGATAAGGACAAACACAAGAGGCAGCAACAGAGTTGGCAGCAGTCATCTTTGATCCATCAGTGTATATAGGTACAGCGTTGTGTTGCTTTATGAACTTAGAAAGAGTTTCGTTGGAGTTATGAGCAGTTTTTAATATCTGTCCTATAGATAGATCAATAGGTATACTAGAAATTATTGTATCATAATTATGACAATATAGAATAAATTGATTCTGCTTGTCAGTAACTGAGTTGACACTTTTAACATATTTAGCAGCACTATGCAAAAGACTGCCCCTATCCCTACGATTTTTATTACAAATATTCAAGTATTTAAGGGTTGTTTTACAACTGATAGAATTTGAATTAGTGTAGATTTTTGTAAAATAGTCTTTGCCGAATTGCGATATTCTTTCCTTAAGCATTATAAGTTTAAATTAACCTAGTAAGACATTAGTAGGCGTACTTCTCCTCAGCCCCAAAGCAGTCCTGATGGCAGCATATTGAATTTTTTCAATTTTGTTTTGAAGCGTTGCGCCGCTGGGATAGGTAATAAAACTACACTAGTCAATAACAGATCTGATGTAGCTCTTGTACAATGTAAGCAATGTGTTAAGGTCAGACCTCCACCATGTGCCATAAAGAAATTTTACAATGTTCATTGCTCTGGAGCATTTAACAAAGACTTGTCTCAGATGTGCAGCAAACGAAAGGCGGTAGTCAAAGATAACACCAAGAAAGCGTACAGTTCTGCTAGAAGGTATTTGACAATCACCAATGCTAATACTAATAGTGCCAGGAATATTATTCTTTTTGTTGAAGTGCAGAAATTTGGTTTTATTTGATGAAATTTGGCGCAAGAAGAAGTCCAAGATGAAAAAGATTGTTTTGTATTTTGATAATGGCGTTATTGAGAATTCTTCTTCGCCTTTTAATTGAGTTGCATTTAATATATAGGGCAATATCATCTGCAAATTGAGAAATATTTATTGATTTCTGTAGGTTAATATGTATTCTGGATGCATATAAGATATATAACAGTGGGCTTAGAACACCACCCTGAGGGACACCTTTGTATACATAATGGGGAACAAGATCAGTTTCATTAGTGAAAATGTAACGTTCATGCATGATAAATTGAATGTATCTTATAAGAACTTCAGGGCAGCCTAATTCAGCAAGGATTTCCAAGAGGATATTTATATCAACAT
The DNA here is from genome assembly GCA_017163975.1 of Anastatus disparis. Taxonomy (NCBI): domain Eukaryota; kingdom Metazoa; phylum Arthropoda; class Insecta; order Hymenoptera; family Eupelmidae; genus Anastatus; species Anastatus disparis. The sequence continues at coordinate 3,218,851 of JAFFSR010000349.1, read as the reverse complement.
TATCAAATGCACCCTGTACATCCAAAAAAGCAGCTAGAACGTGTTTTTTCAATGAAGGCTTCATCAATAGTTAAAAACAAATTATTGCCATTATCATTAAATGATCTGCCCTTCCTAAAACCATTTTGGCTGTCTGGAAGTATACTATTAGTTTCGGCCCACCATTGCAATCTGTTTTTGATCAATGTCTCGAACAGCCTGCAGTAACATGATGTTAATGCAATTGGTCTAAGGGCTTTTCCCTCAGGTTTAGGAACAAAATGAATAAAAGAGTTTTTCCAATTATTCGGGAAGTCATTGTGGGTATACATGAGGTTGTAGATGTCAAGAAGTAATAGTCTAAATTTAATGGGCATTTTTTTGATGACCTCAAAGTCAATACCATCCATACCACATGCAGAATTATCTCTTTTTTCGTTAAGAGCTATATTAAATTCAGTAAAGGAGAACATTTTGGATAAAAATTGATTTTCATTACAAATAGGGACTTGATTAGGGTCTGTTACAACCCACGGAGGGCTTAGCTTATTGAGAGTGTTGTGTATTTCTATGTGTTGTATGTTACTATCATTATGTTGCGGTGTTATTTTAACCCATTTGTTTTTAAAAATCTTACATTTGTTCCAGACATAACCCTGACTGGTATGAAGGTTAATAGTGGCAGCAAAATTCTTAAAACACTCCTTCTTTTTTTGTTTAAATGTTTTAGTTGCAATTGCACAATTTTTGTTATAAGTTAAAAGATCTTCAAGTTTACAAGAAATTTTCCACTTTTTATATGCGCATAGCCTAAGACTTTTAACCCTCTCGCAGCCAAAGTCCCACCATGGAACAGGATTATGATGTTTACTACCTTTAGTCCTACCAAAATTCAGAATTTGTGTGTCAGTATTCGCATTAGTAACAGCAACAGCAATAATGTTTACAAAATATTCATATTTATCGCGAGGGCGCAAATTATGATATTCTAAAAAAAAAAATTATCATACATATTGTCAAGATAATTAGAAAAACGTGACCATTGAGTACGCACTTTTTTGAGTTTGAAAGATTTTTTAAGATAAATGTTCTTAGTAGACTCATAATTAAGAAAAAATGATCCGAGCCAAGAGACTCTTCACAGACCTCATAATGGACTTTATCAGCAATATTAGCACTTGAAATAATAAGATCCAAATTAGATTGGTAATTTTGCCGCTCATTTACATAAGTTATCGTATCGCAATTGTGTAGAAATGAATTTTTTTCATGTAGAGATGTTTCTAGTCTATCACCATTGGTATCAGTATGTTCGCAATTACACATAATGTTATGAGCATTAAAATCACCAATCATAATGCAACTTTTGCTATTAACCATATTTTGAAATAAGTCGTCCCATGAGGTCTGCGAGATATTTTGTCCAGTCGCTCTATAGCAAAGAATTAAATCTAATGACGGGTTAATATTAGTGAGACTTACGCCGCATATTTCAATGCTCTCATGACTAGACTTAACATTATCTAAGTTTCTGAACGCAAGATACTTCTCGTATGAGTAGCAGTAGACCCGCTCCTTTTCCATTATCCCTGTCTTTTCTGTAGGTAACGAAGCTCGGTATGTTGATGTTGTGCATGGGCGTAAGCCAGGTTTCAACACATGCAAATATATCCAATTGCGACAATATCTTTGAAAGCTCATTGAGTTTTGGAATAAGACTGCGCGCATTCCAAAACATTATTTTCAGAGTTTTACCCTGTTCACTCATAAATATGCATTATCTATTCCTCGTCTTCTTGTGAACTAGTATCATCAATTTGTAAGTCAGTGGCTTCTTTAGTTTGCAATCGCTTAATAATTTTTAGAATGCGACTCTTTAGATTCCTGTCTAAAATGTATATAACAACCTCATTAAGCATATTCATCAATGCATCGATATCGCTAGTATTCTGTGCTGCAAGACCAGGAATATCAGTATGCCCGTAGGCATCTTGCATAAATTTAATAAACTTGTTGTAATCTAGTGGGAACTTATCGTGATTCTTATCTATAAATTTTTTAGCGGGCGAAACCTGTTCCGCCACTTCGTCATCAGTGACATCAAGCCTCCGCTTTTTCCTGGTTTTACTTTTATTCTTTTTTAATCCAGGATTGATTTTTCCAATGAGCCCAGGTGAGTTAACTGCAGAAATTGAGGAAATAGTAGACGATGATGTAGAGAGGGGCCGTTTAAATTGTGTGTCAGCAGTAATATCGATTATCTTTTCTTGACTAGTATTTATTTTATTTGTAGTTTGATGTTTGTGTATTTCTAAGAAAGAATGATTATTAATGTGCGTGTCATCAACGTTTCAAGTAGGCTCAGGTATAATTTCATGTACTGTGTTAATCTCATTTTCCTTTGATTTTGCTACATTGTTAACTCGAGGTAATTCGGGGAAATTCTGTGTATACGAGTCGTCATTATTGGTTATAATGTTTTCTTCTGTTTGACTGGCTATATTTATAGGGCACTGCTTTGCTACGTGTCCAGTCTCCTTACAAACAAAGCACTTCATAGTGTCCGTGGAGATAAATATTCTAAAAACAGAGCCTTCATAATTAACCAATATAGAGTCAGGCAGTAACGATGCACTATCTGGGTGAACAAAAACTTGCCTGCGAAAACTAATGATATGCGCGCATTCTGGAACTGAAACTCCAGCCCTGATAGAAGTTACTTTAGATTCTAATTTAATATTAAGGTCAGTCAGAGTTTTTTCAATGATATCATGAGGAATCGAAGGCCTTACATTTGATAGTATGATTCGTTTATAACGCGCAATCAAAGGTCTAAAATATAGCACTTTATTGTCGATAAGTATCCCTGTTATGAAAAAGCAGCTGATAAACCAGCTGATAAACAAGCTGATAAACGAGCTGATAAATCAGATGATAAAGCAGCTGATAAATCAGGTGTTGATTTGGCCGCTAATCGCAGCTGATATATCAGCTGCTATATCGTCTGATTTATCAGCTGAATTTTCATAAAATATATTTTTTTAATAGTAAATCATAAATAATATTTTACATGTGAAAGAATTAATATTTTAATTATTGTAAGTTATAAAAATCGTTTTTTTTTTATAAATATATTAATTGGAAATTAAATACAAAATTAATTTATTTTAAATACAGAAATATTAAATAATATTAAATAATATTAATTTTTCCAGGCTAAAAAACTGAAAATAACTCCAAGAAAAATTTCAATTTCACTACGTTTTTCTTTCGTTGAATTTAGATTAAATTGAAATAAAAAGATTATTTATTTCAATTCTATCATATTATTACAATAATGTTCTATAATTATTTGTCTATCAAAGGAAAGAACAAAAACGAGGTAAACCTCGTAGTGTCAGCTCTCCAAACAACAGAGAGCTTTTATAAGTAAACCCGGAGTGTTCCAGCCTTATATATCTGTGGCCTTGAATTTTGTCTGAAGAATCATAAAAGTTAGAGGAACGCCACATAGTGAGGTAAAGACGAATTAACCTGTCTTCGATCATCAATTAGTCCTTACATCACTAGATGGCGTTTATCTAACTTTTGTGATTCTTTGGACAAATTTCGAGGTCACAGATATATAAAGCTGGAACACTCGATGTTTGATTGTAAAAGCTCTTCGTTGTCTGAAGAGCTGACTCTACGAGGTTTAGCTCGTTTTTATTCTTCTCTTTGATAGAAAAATAATTATAGCACATTATCTTGTAATAATATGATATAATTGAAATAAATAATCTTTTTGTTTCAATTTAATCTAAATTCAATGGAAGAAAAACGTGGTGAAATTGAAATTTTTCTTAGAGTTATTTTTAGTTTTTTAGCCTGGAAAAATTGATATTATTTAATATTTTTGTAATTGAAATAAATTAATTTTGTTTTTAATTTCAAATTAGTATATTTTAAAAACAAAAAAAAAAGATTTTTATAACTTACAATAATTAAAATATTAATTCTTTCACATGTAAAATATTATTTATGATTTACTATTAAAAAAATATATTTTATGAAAATTCAGCTGATAAATCAGACGATATAGCAGCTGATATATCAGCTGCGATTAGCGGCCAAATCAACACCTGATTTATCAGCTGCTTTATCATCTGATTTATCAGCTCGTTTATCAGCTTGTTTATCAGCTGCTTTTTCATAACAGGGATGCTTTTACGTGCATCGACAAGATCATCAGATATTTTCTTTGAATTTAAGTATAAACAGAGTCTATTATTTGACATTCTTGATATGGCGAATATGTCTTCAGGTTTAACAAGTTTTAAAATTTGCAAAATGTAATCATCTAGGGTACAATTTTTCAATGAGTCAAGAACAACTGCTTGCTCATCTTTAGGAAAATTTTCCATAACTGTTACTGTAGAATATCTTTTCTTTTGACTGTGAACATTTTGACCGGTCATTAGGCCTGCAGAATGGTCTCCTCCAGGAGGAGCCATTATCAGCTGCTACCAGCACCCACCGGCACTTTCAAGCACTACTAAAGTATTTGACCCTATGCTTGTTAGTTCACAATCTTAATAAACCAATATTAAATATTAAATGTTTACACGCGACCCGTATCAAAGCGGTAAACAAACACGTCTGTACTCAACGAGAGTCGACGTTGAACTGATTTTGAAATTTTGATATGGGAATACTTTTTATAAATAACATTTTAATAACTTTGAATAATGGTAAATTTTTTAAATAACTTGTGGAATTGAATGCTAATCAAATTTAGTTTTAACATGAAGATAATTATTCAAGTTGGAAATGTATTTAATAAAATCCCAAGCGGAAATAATCTGCCGTTAATAACTAATAATAATTATATACAACGAAAAATAATTTTTAAAAAAAGTTATTATTTTTTATTATTTGTTATAAAAGTGTAGATTTTGGACTGTAATAACTGTTTATAATAGTTATTAATAATTATTTCACATTTATAACAGTTGATAAAAGTTATTATCAGTTATTATTTTTTATTATCTTTTTCAGCATCGTAAGTATATGCATAAAGTAAACCGTAAGTAAAAATTATTATCGGTTATTATTTTTTTTTTCTTTTTTAATCTAAGAGTTACTAATAATTATTTTCTATTTATAAAAGTTAATAGAAGTTATTATTAGTTATTATTTTTTATCATCTTTTTCGGTATGGAAGGTATACATATAAAGCAAACGTTGAATAAAAGTTATTATCGGTTATTATTTTTTTTTATCTTTTTTAGTATGGAAGGTATATACACATATAAAGCCAACGTTAAATAAAAGTTATTAATATTATTTTTTAGTAATTTTTATTAATTTTTTTATTAATTTTTTGAATTTTAAAGGTGTTCACTTGAAGGAAACGATAAAAAAAAGTTATAATTTTTTTTTCATTAGATTTTAAAAATTGTTAAAAATTGTTTTTGATTATTGAAAGTAAGTAGATAGGTAAGGATATAATTGATTCAAAAAGAATTTTTATTTTTATTTAAAAACTTTTATATAAAAATATAAGTCTTATTTTACAATTATAAGAGAAGTTTTATTTTGTATTTACAATGTCAACGCTAACATATAATATGATTTACTTATCAAATCTTAATTAATGCAGCGACCAAGAGCACCTTTAAAAATTGAGCTTAAATAATAATCATTATTACATTTTGTTATTATACAAGGCCGGTGTAGCATGGTATACTTAAGACATTGAATTTCGCCATGAAAGAGTGAACATTTTTTTAAATTTATGACTTCTTTTACATCAGTGTCATTAACAAATGAAACCGGTACAAGTTTTAATAATTTAAAGAAAATATAAACATCACAGTTATCGTCGTATTTAATCAAATATATAGAACTAATGATTCCGAATCTACTATCTTTCGTTTGAAAAATAGAATCATTACCCATACAGCATGAAAGGACTTTGAAAGGATTCTGAAAGGATTCATAAAAGGACTACAATCTTTCAGAAATATTTCACTGAAAGGATTCTGAAATAATTCTATGTCCGAGGTATTATTCTTTTAAAAATAATACATAAAAATATTTCATAAAGAATTCACAAGTCATTTCAAAATCCTTTCAATGGAAGAATTCTGTAAGGATCCATGAATTCTTTTGGTAATAATTCGTAAATCTTTTCATACATCTTCCATTGAAAGGATTCTGTAAGAATAATATGAAATATTTTTAAAATATTTCATTGTATTATTTCTAAAAGGAATATACCTCGGACATAGAATTATTACAGAATCCTTTCAATAAAAGAATTCTGTAAGGATCCATGAATTCTTTTGGTAATAATTCTTAAATCTTTTCATACATCTTTCATTGAAAGTATTCTGTAAGAATGATATAAAATATTTTAAAAATATTTAATTGTATTATTTCTGAAAAGAAATATACCTCGGACATAGAATTATAACAGAATCCTTTCAATGAAAGAATTCTGTAAGGATCCATGAATTCTTTTAGTAATAATGCATTAATCTTTTCATCTATCTTTAGTTGAGAGACGTGTAAAGTTCTAGAAATTTTATTCTTTCCTGTATTATTTAAGAATCAATTTAGAATCAATACACACACACACACACACACACACACACACACACACACACACACATATATATATATATATATAACGGATATATGATGATATAATTATTTATAGGATTACGAATAGTTTTACAGCGGTTAAAATCGAAGTTATCATAACACAGACATCGCACGCATAACAATTTATAGTTTCCATTTAAGATTCTTATTTTCCTTATATATGAAACGGGAAGCACTCTTACCGCTTGCGAGAGTAAGAGATACCGCCATCAAGCGGATAAATTATAAACTAATCCCGAAAATATTTCTAAATGATTCTGTTATCTTTCACGTTTTCTTTCATAAAGTCCTTTCAAAGTCCTTTCAGTAAGGATTCATGTAATAACTTCTATTCTTATCATAAGTTATTTCATGAAATATTTCAAAAAGATTTCAAAATTATTTCATGTAAGATTTCTTGAGACTTTACCAAAATATTGCATGAATTATTTCATGAAAGCTTTTTGAATGAATCTTGAAATGATTCGGTGGAAGAATACCTTAGATCATTCCGAAAATCTTTCTAAATTATTTTCTGATTTTAATCGTTAGAAGATTTCTGAGTTCTTTCTTGTTTCCTTTCAATAAGTCTTTTCAAAGTCCTTTCAGTAAGGATTTATTTAATAACTTTTATTCTCATCATAAGTTATTTCATGAAATATTTCAAAAAGATTTCAAAATTATTTCATGTAAGATTTTTTTTGACTTTACCAAAATATTGCATGAATTATTACATAAAAACTTTTTGTAACTATCTTGAATTGATTCGTTGAAAAAATACCTTAGATTATTTCAAAAATCTTTCTAAATTATTTCATGACTAGAATCTTTGGAAGATTTTTGAGTTATTTCTTGTTTTCTTTCAAGAAGTTCTTTCAAAGTCCTTTCAGTAAGGATTTATGTAATAACTTTTATTCTCATCATAAGTTATTTCATGAAATATTTCAAAAAGGTTTTAAAATTATTTCATGTATGATTTCTTGAGACTTTACCAAAATATTACATGAATTATTTCATGAAAGCTTTTTGAATGAATCTTGAAATGATTCGGTGAAAGAATACCTTAGATCATTCCGAAAATCTTTCTAAATTATTTCATGACTAGAATCTTTGGAAGATTTCTGAGTTATTTCTTGTTTCCTTTCAAGAAGTTCTCTCAAAGTCCTTTCAGTAAGGATTCATGTAATAACTTTTATCGTCATGATAAGTTCTTTCATGAATTATTTCAAAAAGGTTTTAAAATTATTTCATGTAAGATTACTTGAAATATTACTAAAACCTTGCTTGGAATTATTACATAAAAACTTTTTGTAAGTATCTTGAAATGATTCGTTGAAAGAATACCTTAGATTATTTCGAAAATCTTTCTAAATTATTTCATGACTAGAATCTTTGGAAGATTTTTAAGTTATTTCTTGTTTCCTTTCAAGAAGTTCTCTCAAAGTCCTTTCAGTAAGGATTCATGTAATAACTTTTATCGTCATGATAAGTTCTTTCATGAATTATTTCAAAAAGGTTTTAAAATTATTTCATGTAAGATTACTTGAAATATTACCAAAACCTTGCTTGGAATTATTACATAAAAGCTTTTTGAATGAATCTTAAAATGATTCGGTGAAAGAATACCTTAGATTATTTCAAAAATCTTTCTAAATTATTTCATGACTACAATCTTTGGAAGATTTCTGAGTTATTTCTTGTTTCCTTTCAAGAAGTTCTCTCAAAGTCCTTTCAGTAAGGATTCATGTAATAACTTTTATCGTCATGATAAGTTCTTTCATGAATTATTTCAAAAAGGTTTTAAAATTATTTCATGTAAGATTACTTGAAATATTACCAAAACCTTGCTTGGAATTATTACATAAAAGCTTTTTGTAAGTATCTTGAAATGATTCGTTGAAAGAATACCTTAGATTATTTCGAAAATCTTTCTAAATTATTTCATGACTAGAATCTTTGGAAGATTTCTGAGTTATTTCTTGTTTCCTTTCAAAAAGTCATTTCAAAGTCCTTTTAGAAAGGATTCGTGTAATATTTCATATTTTAACTTTCATTTCCTTCTTGGTATTATTTTTGTAAAGACTTTGTAATCTTTCTGTGTATTATTTCATAAATTCTTTTCAAAAGAATATGGTTATCTTTTTAAGTCCTTTTTAAATTTTTTCAACGTATTATTACTTGTAATATTTCATGAAATTATTTTGAAATTCTTTCATGCTGTGTGGGTAGTTTTTTTCCCTTTTGAATAATAACAAGATGTGTATCTACAACTTTGATATATAATTTTATTGTATTTTTTACATTCAGTAATTTTATTAATATTTATAAAGAAACGAAGGCACGAAATTTCTTTTTTGGTTAGAATGTGACGTTTTGCACATCCTACTAGTGTACAATCACCTATTTTTACTACTTTCTTTAATCTTTTACTGTTCAGTTGATCAACAAAATCTTTCGTTTCTTGAGAAATAAAGCTTTCCGTTTCTAATTGTGGAATTTGTTGATAAGTTAATAGTCTAATAACTATTTCTTTAGCGATGTGGTAATTACTTTTCTTCATTTTAAGTAAATTTTTATTATGGCTTTCGAAGGGAAAAGTATTGATTGCCCATAGTGGTCCCCAATTCACGACAGTATCAGTTAAATGTAACAGTGAATGTACATTGTAGTACATATACTTATCTCCGAAAAATATACCAAAATAAAAAACAAATTCTATTAATAAAATTTTTGAAATCTTCAGTTCATGTGGTGATATGCTATCTTGTAGAAGAGTATTTAAAGCTGAGATAAACATTGCAAGATGATTTAGATATTTTCTAGGTAGAAGCCCTTTTAGGCTTGGTAAAGCACCGAATAAAATCCAAATGAGCCAATCAGAAGCTGATAAAAAATAATAAAAAATAAAAACTAATAATAACTATTGTTTCATAAGAAAGTAATAAAAAATAAAAACTAATAATAATTTTTATTCTAGGTTTGGTTTAGCGTATGGTTTTCAAATTGATAAAGCTAATAAAAAATAATAAAAAATAAAAACTAATAATAACTATTGTTTCATAAGAAAGTAATAAAAAATAATAACTAATAATAACTTTTATTTTAGGTTTGGTTTATGCGTATGATTTCCAAATTGAAAAAGCTAATAAAAAATAATAAAAAATAATAAGAAATTAAAACAAAAAATAAAAAATAATAATTATTTCAAACTTTTATTACAGTCCAAAATCTAGACATTTTAAATTGTTAATATCAGTTATTATTTTTTATCATTTTTTATTTCAGAATGTGATTTCCGCCTGGGATAATATAACTATTTATAAGTTATCACTTAAAAATAATTTTTTAAACTCTTTATTCATAATTTAAAATAATATTAAATATATGATTATCATTTTAATAGTTTTTATATAATATTATGTAAATTTTATAAATATAAATGATTGAAGGAGATGTAAAATGGACAGTACACTTGCGCCGATAAATATTGACTATATTTCCATTGTATTTCAAAATTTTGAATAAAGAGATGCATTAACATATAGTATGTATCACGAAGATTATTCAGTTAAATTTTGAAATAAATCTATGCATTAGTTATTGGGGAGTTTGGGTTCCAATATTATTTACTAATATTTTTCTATTTGGAAACAGAAATCTAAATATCTTGAAAACTAATAATTAGAATGATTTGAAAATTTAAATAAATAATCATCATGGTACATACTACAAGTTAATACATTCCTTTTATGGAAATTCAGCAATAGAATGGAAAGACAGTTGAATATGACAGAAAGAATGTTAAGAATAAATGTTTAAGGGGATGTAAAATGGACACTACACCTGTACTCATGAATATTCACTATCTTTACGTTTTATTGCAAAATTTTCAATAAAAAAATGCATTAGCTTGTAGTATGTACCATGAAGATTATTCGGTTAAATTTTTAAAAAAATTCATTCATTAATTATTGAGAATTTTGGGTTCAAAAATTATTTTTAACATTTTTCAATTTTGTACAAGAATCCAAATATCTTAAAAACTAATTAATGAATTCATTTAAAAATTTATCTAAATAATCATCATGGTACATACTACAAGCTTATGCATTTCTTTTCTGGAAATTCAGCAATAAAATGGAAAGGAAGCTAATATCTATAAGTACAGGTGTAGTGTCCGTTTTACATCTCCTTAAAAAAATACATATTTTTCATCTCATGATTTAAAGTTATGTTAATATAACAAATTATACGCATAATTAATTATTTATCATAAAATATTTGAATTCCTTGACTTCCGGCACATAGATTTAAAAAAAAAGATTAAAATCGAACCATTAAAAGCCGAGATAATCGCATTTTTAGAGCACGCTGTAGTTTTTAGATCTTGATTTCACTTTTCAATCAGCTTGCTCCATCACGTGACCCACTACGTTTTCAACGACTTTTCGAGTGATCAGAGTAATTTTAATCGATATTTTTTATGCCTTTCCAAAGAGCGCATGTTTTGAAAACTTTTACCTAAAAAGTGTTTGGACAAATAAAGCTAATGACGCTTTAATTGACTTTCTATTGTTTATTGTTTAATAATAAACACAAGTTAACTTTGGTGAGTCATAGCTCAAAAACTATTGAGCGGAATTTGACTTTTCTTTTTTTTAAATGAGCACCTTTCAGAGTATTTTCAAACAAAAGTTTTTGGGTTTCATTCAATTCAAAATTGAAAAAAAAATTCAATTTGTTTATAAGCATAAATTTAACTATATTTTTTAAAAACTTCCCAAGACTCTCCTAATCAACCGATTTTAATTTTTCAAAGTGCATTTGAAAGCTTTAATAGTCTGCTATATGTAAAAAAATCAGCACCCATCTCTGCCGTCCAAAGTAAGAAAACCTTAACTACAATGGGATTCCAATGTAGTTAATCACTTTTATACTTTGGACGGCAGATCTGAAAGCATTATTTTATTTGCAATGAAGTTTTTAAATTTTTGCATTTTTTTGCGGGACGCTTAATTGTTAAATTATTGTGAAGCAATGAATAAACCGATTCTAATGAAATTTGGTGGGCTGTTTTATCATATCAGAAAGTTTTCTGTGGCCCAATATTAAAATCATATGATAAATTTAATTAATTAAAAAAAACATTTAACAAAACATTAATTTTTGGGCAGTTTTTTCGCAATTGTTGTCTTTTTTTAACATAAAAAATGGAAATTTTTTATTTCAAAAGTTTAATTTTTTATGTAAAATTTTATTATCTAACTTTTTTTTATTTTACATTTTTCTCTAAAATCTATATTTAAGGAGCTATAAATAAAAAAAGATGAAAAAAATCGTATTTTTCGAGATTTTTTCACTACTTGTTCAATAGCGAATTTAGCACAACTTTTTCAACTGGCGCATATCGAAATTATTATATCTAACATAATTTTGGAGACATTTAAACCAAAATTAGCGACTATATACGAAACATCCAAACCCAACAAGCAAACGGTGTCAAAGAGAGAATTAAAAAAGAATTCTTTATGTATACTTTCGTAAACGAAAGTATCAATAAAGAGTTCTTAATGATTGCTTTGTTTATTCGCGAATGTCCGACCACTTTAGTTTTTAAAGTATTCACAAAGTATTCTTAAACAATTCTTTTGATTGAATCACATTCTCAAAATACTTTTTTTAATCATCAAATTATAAATAATCCTTCTATTTTACATGATTATGAAAAACAAAAAATGTTATAATTGATTAAAAATAAGCTATTAAATTAAAAAAAAAAAAAATTATTTGTTCGAGATTCGAACCACGGTTCTTGAGGATGTCAAACAAAATAAAAAAAACTGTTGCCCATGACTTAGCCTACTTGGCTACCAACTCATCTGTTAAAAAATTCACGAAACTTGTACATGTTCATTGGTATAAGCATAAGAAATGTTAGTAAATTTGTTAATTAATTATTCATGGTTAATAATATTAGCCAAACTACATTTTTATTTGAATAATTTAAATAAAAATTTATTAAATATTCAAGAGATACCTTAATTTGATAAAAGAAATTTTTTGTGAAGTCATGGTTAATTTAATTTAAATTGAAGAATGTTTAGATATTTGTTTAAATTCTCAAAATGAGAATTTATTTAAAACACACTTAAAATATTTATATATTTTGTTTCATAAAATGTTAACAATTTTTTCGTTTAAAATAGATAAAAAATATTTAAATTATTAAATGATTAATTAAATTGAATTTTTCCAATTTATAAAATTATCAGGAATTTCAAGTTTTCAATTTTGAATTTCATGAAAATCAAAATTAAAAATTATTTTAAAACAATCTGAAAAGCGATAAAATATCCATTACATCTTTCGATTTTTTAAAGTGACTAAGTTACTAGAAAATCAGTGTTTCAAAAGTAAACTTTTTAAGAAGGGGCCGAACTATCTGTCTTTGTCTAATAGCGTTTTTCATCATTTATGTAAACATTATCCGGTATAACAAGAAAAAAATAGCAGCCCCCGCTAGATATTAGTATAATTAGTAAATTTTGTAATAACAACCAAATTTTTTACCGTATAGTTTTTGACTAATTAGAGACCTACTAGCAATCTAGAATTTAACCTATCTTTTTTTGGTAGGTCTCTAATTATTCAAAAACTACGCAGTGAAAAAATTTGGTTGTTATTACAAAATTTACTTATTATACTAATATCTAGCGGGGGCTGCTATTTTTTTCTTGTTATACCGGATAGTGTTTACATAAATGATGAAAAACGCTATTAGACAAGGACAGATAGTTCGGCCCCTTCTTAACTACTTTATGAATACTTTGGATTATGATTACTGTTTCAAAAAAGAATTCTTTATGAATACTTTCTTAACCCTTTTAAAATATTTATAAAGATACGTTGAAGAGTTATTTTTTATTTAAATTTTGTGGAAGAATACTTTGTGAATATTTTATGAATACTTTATTAATATATTTTATTAACTTCAGAGCGGACATTCGTGAATTCTTAAAGAATTCTTTTTTTCAGATGTGTGCTTATTGGGAATCTACCCATTTTAAAACAGATCCCGCCTGGACTATACGGCAAATAGTTAAGACCGCCTCTGAAGGTGATGTAACAAGGTATATGTTTAATACATAGTAACCGATATTGCAGTTTCCTGAATTTTTAATCTTTATTAGAAGAATTTTATATAGAACTGTAATTTATTAAAAATGTAAATATATCCGTGACCATCATGTGACGAAATTTTTTAAAAAGGTATTGGAATATTCCATTAACATTGGTACTTTTTGCCATTTTCGTAATATGTTAAACTGCTTTTCAGGGTGTCGATAAGAATTCGATCCGAATTGGATTAATTTTATTTAAAAGAGCAGAAAAAAATCTAGCTTTTTACAGTGTTAAACTAAAAAAGATGGAGTTACCTTCTATATATTCGATATCTTTGAAGCCTATAGAAACAACCAAATAACCATGACCAAAATATTTTTCCGGTATTGTATATAATATAAACTAACTTTAAACGTTTGGTTCATCAAAAAATATTTTGCTAAGACTGAGTAATAGATACTTGAAAATCGCAAAATACGCGATTTTTCCTAAATTTACTATCTTTAACATCTCATATCTCGGCCAATTCTTAACGAAATTGAATTCGCCACAATGGAAAAAAATCGGTTTTTTTCTAGAGGAATCGAACCCATTTCGCAGAATTGTAAAAAGTTGAGAGGGGAAGACGCTACGATCATTCAAAGGTACGTGAAATAGCAAAATAACAAGCTTTATTCAAAGTGATGTCGTCTGGCTCATAATTTATAAAATTGAATTCAGCAAATCAATTCTTAAAACTCTTTTCATAAGCTAAAAAATGCCGCTTGCAGAATTAAAAAATGTTAAAAACTCGAATATTGGCAGCATTTTGAAAAAGAGTGAAAAACAGCCGAAAAAAGCAGATTTTTTGACTTTTAAAAAGCCATATCTGGGCGAGTTTTGCACTTAGAGAGCTGAAATTTTGCACAGATTCCTAACTTTAATAATACTAAAACATATCTCAAAGCCAGCAAAATCGGTGACCCACGCGCGACCACTTTATGCCCCATATATATATATATATATATTAATTTTAAATTACTAATAATTAATTTACAACTCAAAAGTAACTATTTTAAAACGGAATATGGAAGATAAACATGTATTGTTTTATTCCTTAAATATCACGAATTACAATATTAATTATTAGTAATTTTAAAGTGTTATATATTATGTAAATAATTCTATATTTAATAATTTTTAATTTTAGTAACAGGAAAAACCGCCTGGAAAGAGATTAATAATTACATTTTCTGTGAAATATTGCCCTTGAATCGAGTAGGTGAAATATCAGTCTTAGTACCAAAAAAAAAGACACTAAGCATCGCAAATTTATGCTCATACTTCATAATATAATAGTACCAACATAGGTCCCTAAAATTCAAGCTATAGTACTGAAATTATATCGCTACTCTTTTTTTAAGTACCTTAGTACATAAATTAGATATACTTGATTTAGAACCTATTTTAACAATACTTTCCTTTCTCCGTGCAGTTGTTAGTTCTAGTAAACGTCAAATACTGTTTTCGATTATTTCATGGTACGTGATTGAAACACGTGATTAAAAAGAATTAATTCCTATTATATTTTTTCATTGCTTTTAATGTAATTTAGTAAAACAAATTCTTAATTCATCATGATATAATTTGTATTTAAACAATTTGTATGCACACTGTAACTTTAATTAATCTTTTTTATAAAAATATAAAAATTTAATTCAGTACAAAACTACAATATCAAAATCCATAAGTTGCGGCAATTCTTTTTTATTTTAAGATTGGCTAATTTATAAATAATAATATAATATATGAAAATTCAACCGAGCAACGTTAGGAGCGAGGTATTTTTTACTAGTTACGAATTATTTACATATTTCAAGCAAATATTATTGTAAATATATTCAGGAAAATCTAAAGTTATGTAACAATGTGAACGTTACGTTAAAATTCAGATTTTTTTTGTAAAACATTATAGTCATAAAGACTATGAGAAATGATATGTTTTTAAATTATTTAAAGAGGTCATTTGAAGTAATTGTAATTGGAATTAATATTCTATAAGAGCACTGCATGTACTTTTGGTATTTCAGTAACATTAAAAGTACATTTTCTATATTTGGAACTAAAGCTTTCACTTTGAATATTAGACATTATTGGAGGATTTTTGTCGGGTTTCGACCGCGTTAGTTGTGGTTTAGGATGCCAACCGCTGTAATGTTCACAAAACGTTGATATTCTAAACCATAACTTACGCAGTTGAAATCCGAAAATAACCCTTAAGGTGGTTCGTGCGGTAAGAGAGAGAAAGCTAGCTGTGAGAGAAAGAGATAGCGCTCACATGATCCAGTTGCGCATGCGCAGCAACGTAAATGTGAACGAAATATGCATCGTTTATCTAATAATTACATTTTCAAAACACTTTATCTCTTTAATAAAACGATGA
Source organism: Anastatus disparis (assembly GCA_017163975.1). NCBI lineage: Eukaryota > Metazoa > Arthropoda > Insecta > Hymenoptera > Eupelmidae > Anastatus > Anastatus disparis. The sequence goes on along the minus strand of JAFFSR010000349.1, from coordinate 3,202,701 downwards.
ATTTATGTGAATCTTGTTGTAAAATGTTTATTATTAGTTCCTTTATATATGTTTAAATTTTCAATTACAATTTGAATCTAGTTTATGAGATATTGCGATTAACAGCTACGAAATGTAAAAATTCCAATATATATAGATATACTTCCGATGTAATTTGTAAAACATCGATTAATCAAAAACGAAACGATGAAATGTTCTGAAATTTTAATATGATATTCACATTGCCTTCATTGAACTATACCTACAATTTCAAGAATATCTTGAAAAAACACGTTAGTCGCACGAACCACTTTAACAATGTCTACATTTTTCACCCTGGAGTAATGTCACCCTGAAGTAATGTGATAAACATTCCCGGGGTGGAACAACGCCGTGAGTGGAGATTGGAGAATCCCCTGCACGTCCAATGACTGCATTTTTTTGCTATCATTAGGCAGGCAAGGGAATCGCGTAATTTTAGAGGTTTGCTAGTACATCTAGATTTTTTTCGTTCAACCAATCTATAAAAAAAAAAAAAAAAAAAAAAAAACATTTTTTATGTAAAAGATAGTATTAAAGAAAATCGAGGCCTAGGTTTTTAAAGCGAACAGACTATGGTAGCGGTCTATTTTGATTTTTCTGCAACATGGGATAATATGAAGTATCGTAAAATGATTCCAATTATGCAGATAAACTATTACCCACATAGCATGAAATATTTCTGAAATATTTCTGAAATATTTCATTGAAAGATTCGGAATAAAACAGAAATATTGATAAGAAATATTTCTGAAATATTGATATGTCCTTCTAGAAGATTGATTTGAAATATTTCATGTAATGTTTCTGTAACATTCTTTCATTATTTTGTAAAATATTAATTTGTAATATTGTTGAAAGATTGTAGCAATATTTGACCGCAAGATTCATGTGAGATTATGAATCTTTCAAGAAATGTTTCTGAAATATTTCTGAAATCTTTCATGAAATGTTGATTTGTAAGATTGTTGAAAGATTGCAGAAATATTTTATTAAAGGATTCATAAAAGATTATGAATCTTTCAAGAAAGGTTTCTGAAATATTTCTAAAATCTTTCATGAAATATTGCTTTGTAACATTGTTGAAAGATTGCAGAAATATTTTATTAAAGGATTCATAAAAGATTATGAATCTTTCAAGAAATGTTTCTGAAATATTTCTAAAATCTTTCATGAAATATTGCTTTGTAACATTGTTGAAAGATTGCTAAAATATGTTATTGAAGAATTCATAAAGAATTATGAATCTCTCAAAAAATGTTTCGGAAATATTTCAGAAATCTTTCATGTAATATTGATATGTTATATTGTTGAAGGATTGCGCATCAGTTTAACCAAAGTATTCATAGAGGATTATTAACCCTTTCGGAAATATTTTTGGAATCTTTCATGAAATACTGATTTGTAATATTGATGAAAAATTCTATCAGATATTATTTTTGATTTTGTAAGAGTTGCATCTCAAACCATATTAGATACTTATACATTTATTTGTTATTTATAATTTAAGCGCTTATTTATTTGTATCAAGAATTTTCGGTCTTATATACTAAACGAGAGAGCGTCCCACCACTTGCGAGAGTTTGCCAACCACATTTACGATCACATGAAAATATAATCAAGTAGCCACCTGCTGGCAAGATGGAAGAATTGCTACAAACGCGAGAGAACTACAAATATTTAAACAATATTTCTCCAATATTTCACAGTTATATTCATAAATTTTTCGGAATACTCCATGAAATATTTCTGGAATTTGACAGAAATATTTCATGAAATATTTCTTGAAAAATTTGCGCATTATTGATTTGAAATATTTTAAGAAATAGTGCAGCAATATTTCTTCGATATTTCAGTGTTATGTTCATACATTTTTTCAAATACTTCATGAAATGTTTTTTAAATATAACAGAAATATTTCATGAAATATTTCTTGAAAAATTTGCGCATTATTGATTTGAAATATTTTAAGAAATAGTGCAGCAATATTTCTTCGATATTTCAGTGTTATGTTCATACATTTTTTCAAATACTTCATGAAATGTTTTTTAAATATAACAGAAATATTTCATGAAATGTTTCTTGAAAGATTTGCGAAATATTGATTTGAAACATTTCAAGAAATAATTTAGTAATATTTCTCAAATATTTCAGTGTTGGATTCAAAAATAGTTTGGAATAAAACATGAAATATTCCTTCAATATTACAGGAATATTTCATGCAATGTTTCTTGAAAGATTGGCGAAATATTGATCTGAAACATTTCAAGAAATAATCTAGTAACTTTTCTCAAATATTTCAGTGTTGGATTCAAAAATTGTTTGGAATAAAACATGAAATATTCCTTCAATATTACAGGAATATTTCATGCAATGTTTCTTGAAAGATTGGTGAAATATTAATGTAAAACATTTCAAGAAATAATTTAGTAATCTTTCTTAAATATTTCAGTGTTGGATTCAAAAATTGTTTGGAATAAAACATGAAATATTCCTTCAATATTACAGGAATATTTCATGCAATGTTTCTTGAAAGATTGGCGAAATATTGATCGTAAACATTTCAAGAAATAATCTAGTAACCTTTGTCAAATATTTCAGTGTTGGATTCAAAAATTGTTTGGAATAAAACATGAAATATTCCTTCAATATTACAGGAATATTTCATGCAATGTTTCTTGAAAGATTGGTGAAATATTAATGTGAAACATTTCAAGAAATAATTCAGTAATATTTCTCAAATATTTCAGTGTTGGATTCAGAAATTTTTTTGGAATAAAACATGAAATGTTGCAGCAATATTACAGAAATATTTCAATGAATTATTTCATATTCTTAAACTGTAATATTTCGAAGAAATATTTGTTCATCACTAATTTAATATTTTACTGAAATATTTCATGTAATCTTTTTTTGAAATATTTCATGCTATGTGGGTAAGAGCAGTCTGCGAATATAATTCACTGCTCGTAACTTTAGTAAAAACTATGTATACGTTATACGTATATATATCTGCATAATGAAAATGATTGTATGATACTTTGTATTAGCCCATATTGCTGGAAAATCATAATGGACCACTTCCATAGCTAGTTAGCTGTAAAAACCTAGGCCTCGATTTTCTTCAATACAATCTTATACATGGAAATTGTACTTTTAGTGTTACTGAAATACCAAAAGTACATACAGTGTTCTTATAGAGTATTTTGCAATTACAATCACTTCAAACGACGTCTTTAAGAGGCGGTCGGAACCAAATCGGTGACTTGCGGTATACATCAAGCCAGCATTTTTCGCTTTACGATAATATTTTGTATATTTTTATGGCTTAAACTATTTCAAATTATTCTTTATATACATGACTAGAGGAAATGACTATATTTTTACCATATGAATAAGTAAATAAATTATTATAAGCATTTATTACAAATATCAAACTGACTTGACGTATACCGCATGCAAAAAACTGTCGTGTCGATTGTTAGGTGGCATTTTTCGCTTTATGACAATATTTTGTATATTTTTGTGGCTTTAACTATTTTAAATTATTCTTTATATACATGACTAGAGGAAATGACTATATTTTTACCATATTAATAAATGAATAAATTATTATAAGCATTTATTACAAGCACTGAACTAAGTCACCGATTTGGTTCCGACCGCCTCTTAACGGGATGTCGGAGCTGCAGCAATCGAGTTTTGCTTTTTTTATTTTATCAATATCTTTTTAAATTCATAAATTAAACAAATATAATGACTTGTCCGCACTAAAGCTATGTTAATACAATAATTTTTGTTAAAATAAAAAATCATTTGGACTTGTTATTTTTTTATGAGCTTGGATTGGAAATTAGATATCAAACTCGACAAACCTAACCTTAAAATACGATACATTGAAAGTTTTTATTATAACTTCGTATGTATAATATTTTGGTGAATTTCTTGAGTTGTACGCACTAGAGTTTAATCTTACAAATTTTTTCTTTGTAGCAAGAAAACTCGATTAAACGCATCGTTTATTTATAAGTAAGGATAAAAAATATTATTAGAAGGCGGGCAGCTTCGTCATGCTCTTAAATAATTTAAAAACGTATCATTTCTCACAGTGTTTATCACTGTAATGTTTTACAAAAAAAATCTGAATTTCAACGTAACGTTCACATTATTACATAATTTTAGATTTTCCTGATTATATTTACAATAATATTTGTTTGAAATATGTAAATAATTTATAATTATATTTGAAAACGGCATTCTAGAAATTAAGCTCATAAATTATCAATAAATTTTTTTTTTTATAAAAAACATATATATATATATAAAATAAAATTTGTATAAATAAAAAAGTGCTCATTCTTCGACTTTGGTTCTTATTTGAATTGGATGCTAAATGTGCCAAAAATCATAACCAAAAGGAAAATCTGAGGTGCGAAAACTTCACAATCAAAGTTACTTGAGGATCCCCGTGTTAATGTTTTAAAAAGAAAATTCAGGTTCAATCTTTATTACGCTATAACGTTGGGAAAAAATAATATTTTTATATGCTATAACTACTGTTTCGAAAGGATTTGAGCTCAGCTTTAATTTGGAAAAAGTTTCAAGCTTCTAGCTATCAATGCTAAAGAACAATATGCGTTTAAAAATCTAGTAACTTTTTTAGCGATTTCCTTTAGTTGCCTGTAACTAAGGAAATATTGAGTGTTTGTGACTATAACTTTAGCTTTTTTCATATTTGATCCCGAAGTTTGAGCAAAATCCGTAATCCGGAGATGTGACACTTTCCTAGTCAGTATATGTGGGTTTGCTTTATACAATATAATGGGTCCTTCTAATAAGAATACGAATACTAGAGGTGCTAGTGGTTTGCCTGCATCGTGCAAACACGAAATGAGGGGTAATAACTTTGACTTTAATGTGAAATGTTTTTCTTGTCCAGGGAAAGGTGTTATTGGCTTGGAAAGAACTGTATCTTGTTCTTACTGCGGTGTTTCTTATCACTAGTCTTGTGCTCAGAAAGCTGGGCCGAGGAAAAACGGTTCATTTTTCAGATGCTGTGGAAAAAACTATAATGACAGTAACCAAGCTGGTGGGCCTAATTCGCAGTTGGTTGTTAGTCATCTGGATACAGAAGAAAATGTCAACAAATTGGACCCTAGTCTACAACCACTTTGGTACTTAATTTGCTTTAAATTTGTTGTACTTGATGGTAGAATTGATGCCATAAACACTAACACATACGAGAGGATTGAATCAAACAAACCCAAAATGGACAATCTTGAATCATCTATGGACTCTCGCTGAGATTATTTTTTTGCTGAATATAACGATAGAAAGTACAGAAAAACAGACCTTTATTCTATTTAATTTTCCAGACTCTGCCAATACTGAGGAAACTGATTTAGCTGATATTAAAGATTTTCTGGATGGTTTTGATAGTGTGATTCCTTTTGACACTAACATGATTAAGGTATTTAGATTGGGAAAGAAGTACGACCCTGGTAAGACCCGCTCTTTAGAAGTAGTTCTGGATTGCAAAGAAAACGTCTTATGGATTTCACATTATAAAGAAGATATATTTGTAGATGGTGTTACGGCTCGTTATAAACTTATTAGGGCACAGCAGGCGTCTATGAGGTCTTCACAGGCCAAGCTTAGAAGAATTGGACTGGATGATGCACTAAGTGTTTGCCCACGACACGATGTGGTTATTTTTACTGAAACCTGGCTACACGAAGACATCAAGAATTCAGAATTGGGCTTTAAGAGGATATCGTAGTTATCCTCTCCTAATAATATTTTTATTCAAAGTTCATGAGTAAACGGGGCGTCAAATCATATTCTTTCACTACAGAAAAAAAATTTATAAGATTAATCCTGAGTGCGGACAACTCAAGAAATGTATTAAAATACTACATATAATAAGTTATGAACAAACTTTCAATGCATAGTATTTTGAGATTAGATTTATCGAGCTTGATATCTAATTTTCATTCAAAGTTCATGAAAAAATAACAAGTTTAAGTGATTTTTTTTAACAAAAATGATTGAATTGATGTAGCTTCAGCGCAGACAAGTCATTATATTTGTCTAAATAGTCAATTTAAAGAGATATCAATAAGATAAAAAAAGCAAAAATCGATTCTAACAACTCCGACATCCCGTTAATGGTTATAATGTATTGAATTGCGATAGATCTATCTTCACGAGTAGCAAGAGTTCTGGTGGTGGTATTTTTATCGCTATTAGAGATGCACTGAGATACGATGTATTACCTTTACGCGACAACTCTTATGAAATGTTAATGGTTAGAATGTTTGATTGCGATAGATTCTTTATTCTGATTGTTGCTTATCTACCGCCGGATCTTGTTGCACGTGATCGTGACTATCTGCCTGGCTATATTAATCATGTTAGCAGCGTGCTTTGCAATTTTGCAAACTTTAACTTTTTATAGAGCGTAATGATGATTGATGATTTTAATTTGCCAGGTTATAGGTATGATCTGGGACACGGGGCCTGTGCTGTTGGCTTTCACCCAAACGTCAATGTTCAGCAATTGGCACAATGATTGAGCGATTTTGTTAATTTATAAAACTTCCCTGCTAGAACAGGACGTTATAAAGACGTCATTAAGACGTTTTAAAAATCACGAGAAAACGTCCATTTTAAATGTATAAAATGACGTTCAAAAAACGTCTTTTAAACGTTATTTTGGCCGCGGTATTTTTCACAAAAAAGTTGACAGATAGGTATAGAGACGTATTAAAGACGTTTTAAAAACGTATATACTACGAGTGATGGACGTTATTCGTACGAGATGTTTTCAAAACGTCTTTTAAACGTCTTAAAAAGATTCTTAGAGACGTTTTCAAAACGTCTTTTAAACGTCTTTAGAACGTCCCTAAATATGTGTAAAAAAATTTTAATAGATTACATTACTTTTATTCACATATATGACACAGAACGTCAAATAATAATTAGAGGTTATATATTTATTATTAGGAAAAGAAATATAAAAAAGTAGGGATAATTTTACTTATCTTATTCAATCCGTAATGATTTCAGCCTTCATTACAGGACGGATCAACAATATAAATATTTAATTCATACATTAATTTTTATAACTTTTTGCTGCAACTGATGCTGTCCCAGATTTTCAACTGCCTTATCATCTTCAAATTGACTGTTTATCCGTTATTAAAGAGAAAGGTGATAGATGAAAATTCGTTAGTAACCAATAAACAAACAAGATGATTAGGCATTCGGAAAGATGGGACAGCATAAGTTCAAAAAATTATAAAAATTAATGTATGAATTGAATATTTATATTGATGATCTGCCCAATAATGGAGGCTGAAATCGGATTCAATCAGATAAGTAAAAATATCCCTACTTTTGTATATTTCTTTTCTTAATAATAAATATATAACCTCTAATTATTATTTTATGTATTGTGTCATATATGTAAATAAAAGAAATGTAATCTATTAAAATTTTTTTACACATATTTAGGGACGTTTTAAAGACGTTTAAAAGACGTTTTGAAAACGTCTCTAAGAATCTTTTTAAGACGTTTAAAAGACGTTTTGAAAACGTCTCGTACGAATAACGTCCATCACTCGTAGTATATACGTTTTTAAAACGTCTTTAATACGTCTCTATACCTATCTGTCAACTTTTTTGTGAAAAATACCGCGGCCAAAATAACGTTTAAAAGACGTTTTCTGAACGTCATTTTATACATTTAAAATGGACGTTTTCTCGTGATTTTTAAAACGTCTTAATGACGTCTTTATTACGTCCTGTTCTAGTAGGGTTGGTACAGTCGATTCCTCACTATAACTCTGCTGATAATTTTCTGGATTTATGGTTTACTAATTTTTACAATTTAAAATTTGACGTATGCTTGGATTCAATAATGCCTTGCAATTCATTTCATTTAACACTTGTTTGTGATGTACCATATAATTATCATAGTGTACTGCGGGATAGTTTTGTTTCTTATAATTTCAATAGAATTAATTACTATGTTTTTGATCGTATTTTTAATAGTTTAGCATTGCCAAGCATTGATAAGCTTTCAGTTGATTTGGACTTGGCGTTCTCTAGTTTTAAAAGTGTTTTGGATGAATGTGTATCGAGGAGTATACCCACCATTCAGCGTGGTAAAAAGCATAAATTTCCTAAATGGTTTTTTTCAAATCTCATTAAGAGCATGACGAAGCTGTCCACCTTCTAATAATATTTCCAATCCTAACTTATGAATAAACGATACGTTTAATCGAGTTTTTTTGCTACAAAGAAAAAATTTGTAAGATTAAGGCGACTACGGAAGTTCGGTTCGATTTCATTTTGTAGTTTACAAATTACTCTTTCAGTTTCTAAATTTTTTTGAATTTTTTAATTTTCCACCATTTATTATCATCCGTAGAATGGTGGAAAATTAAAAAATCTGAAAAATTTTACATATTGAAAGAGTAATTTGTAAACTCAAAAATAAAACCTAACCTAAAATCCGAAGTCGCCTTAAACTCTAGTGCGGACAACTCAAGAAATCCACCAAAATATTATACATACAAAGTTATAATAAAAACTTTCAATATATCGTATTTTAAGGTTAGGTTTGTCGAGTTTGATATCTAATTTCCAATCCAAGCTCATAAAAAAATAACAAGTCCAAATGATTTTTTATTTTAACAAATTATTGTATTAATATAGCTTTAGTGCGGACAAGTCATTATATTTGTTTAATTTAAGAATTTAAAAAGATATTGATAAAATAAAAAAAGCAAAACTCGATTGCTGCAGCTCCGACATGCCGTTAAGAGGACGTTGGATCTCTTTATCTTTTTCTAATTGAAAAATGTAGGTTTTTGGAAAAACTAGTGATTATTGATAAAAATTAAGAGTTGTCCGTAACTTGTTCAGTAAAAAGCAATATTTTATCTGATGAGGACCAATCAATTTTGACGCTTTATTTTTTTAAGAAAAGTTTGACATACTTGAAAAATTATATTCTCTAGCCTAAGCTATGCTTCTTTAAGTATGTCAAATTTTTCTTGAAAACAAAGCATCGAAATTGATTTGCACTCATCAGAAAAAATATTGCTTTTTACTGTAAAAGTTGCGGAAAACTCTTAATTTTTATCAATAATCACCAGTTTTTCCAAAAACCTACATTTTTTAAGTAAAAAAGGATAGAGAGATCCAGCGTCCTCTTAAGAGGAGGCCGTATAGTTCTGTCCTTGTCTAATCTAAATTTTCGTTATTATGGCTAAATTAAATATTTTTATACAAAAGTAAGGGCAGAGCCCAATAGATTTACGGATGAGCAGACGATTCTATTCTATTAAAAAATATAAAATTTTCATTAGTTTTCGAGTGAAGTCTGAAACGGAAAAAGAGTTAAATTTGATTGAAGTGTTCAACTCTTTTTCCGTTTCAGACTTCACTCGAAAACTAATGAAAATTTTATATTTTTTAATAGAATAGAATCGTCTATTCATCCTCAAATCTATTGGGCTCTGCCCTTACTTTTGTATAAAAATATTTAGTTTACTAATTATAACGAAAATTAAGATTAGACAAGGACAGAACTATACGGCCGCCTCTTAAATTTATCGTAAGAATTCGGTGTCTGTTATTTAATTAATTAACTAAATACACAATTGCAGTACGAGCGGTTAAAATAATAATTCACCCTACACGACTTTAATAAATTAAACAATATAACAAAAATTATATACAATATGAAAAAAAAAATAATACATAAATTATTTACAATTTGAACAATTTATGACATAATAAATTAATACGACACGAATTTACATAAATTATATACAATTGAATAAATAAATAAACAACGATACACGAATAAATAAATTAATAACAACACGAATAAATAAATTATCACGACACGCTCGCATATACAACTGAATATTTATTACAATAAATAATCTATAATACGAATAATATTATAAAATAAAATAATTTTATCCCCCGGTACAAAATTCTCGCTTTGTTTACGAGATAACTTTGGTCTAAACGCGCCTTGTTTATGTTACTCGACTAACTACTATGCTTTTCAAAACATAAGAGGTCGCGTTCTAACGGCTTTTTGTCACCTATCAACCTTGAACGGTCATCTCGAGTTCGTTCGAATATTCTAGAATTTTCGATTTTAATATTAAAATTTACCTCGCGAATTTTCTTGAAATTTTTCGCGAATTTTCTCTCTCCTCGATACACTTACATCAATTTTTCGCATTTACTTATATTTTGCACTTGTAATATTTCGTGCGTGCGATGGCTTACAATTTTTACATTTTCTTCCCTACTTATTATTTATTAATACGTGGAAAATAGGATATTAATTGCTATTAATTTTGATATTTTAAGAATAAATATCTTGTTTGGCGAAGTAAACCCTAGTAGCTTGTACCTATAAAAGAGGCGAAACGCCAGTAGGCACAAAACTCCAGGACGTCCTTAGCTGCGCAAGATAACATATATGCATTAATTTGCTGCTCTGGTAGACTCAGATGCCCCAGAAGTACGTGCCTATAAAAGTGGCAAAAAGCCAGTAGGAAACGTACCCCAAGACTCTTTGTCGCACAACAGCATTGGATATTTAAGGAAAAAAACTAAATATTTTATGCTTTCCACTTATTATATATATATATATATATATATATATATATATATATATATATATATATATATATATATATAGATATATATATATATATGTATATATTTTATATGTGTATCAATTAAGTGAGAAAAGAGAAAAAACTTTACGAACTGACCGCTAAGGCGAATTTTACTTTAACTTATAATATATTTTACGCTTATTTCGCGTTTACCATGCTCCGCCCGCACACGCAATACAATTTTTACGTAGAACGTGCGCGCAGTACTTATGTCGCACTTGCTTTCGGAGCTGTGTACAATTCTCTCTTATGACACCTGTACGCGACTTAATTGCACGTTACAGGATATCATATACTCTATGTATTCTAAACTTTCTGTGCACTGTACGCGACTTAGAATGCGCCCAACAGTACACATAATTCCAGACTATCTGCGACTTATGCAGAAGAAAAGATTGATGCTTTTCTCTGCGCCGCTAAATAGCTTTTTTTTCTTTAAAAAAGAAAATAAAATAAACCTCGTTTTATCACCTTTGATATTTCCAAAAGGGGCAGCGTGCTGCTTCTCTTTTGCTCATCGGGCATCGATGATGCTCGATGAGAGATGATGCCTCACGACGCGGCTTGAATCCTGTAGAACGTGTCCTGAAGACTCGGTGTCACCAATTGTGGGGCCTGGGACTCCAACCAAAAGCCACACAGTATAGATGAGAGAAGGTAGAGGTTTTAAGGTTAAGTTGAATGAATACACGAGAGATATGGTTAAGCGTTGTATTTGCTAAAGCCAGGGATACAGTCGGTAGTCAAGTGAGAGAGTAACGTTCGCACGCTAGCACGTTAACTCGTCTCAGAGGGGAAGGGATGCCTGTTTGTCATACGATAGGCTACTAATATATCGACGCCCCGTACGAAAAAAAGCACGGTTCACAGGGTTTGACGAAAACTAGCACCATTCGCAGTATCAAACGAAGACTAACACCACTCATTGCATTAGACGAAAACTAGCACGACTCACTTAATTAAGACGAAAACTAGCACTATTCGCTGAACTCCGACAAAAAGAAGCACGGTTCGACGAGTTTTAACGAAAACTAGCATAGTTCATGGAGCTCCGACGAAAAAAAGCACGGTTCGCTAAGTTCCAACGAAAAGTAGCACGACTCATGGAGCTCCAACGAAAAAAAGCACGACACATTAGACTCGGACGAAAAGTAACACGATTCGCGAAACACTAACGAATACTAGCACAACTTGATATGCAATATTACAATTTGTACCTTATTAAAAACTTGATTATTTTAATATCTTAACAAATAGTTAATTAATAAAATATAATGAAAAGGTGTTTATTAGTTATTTTTCTTATGAATTGTTTCAATATTTTCAATATGTTTTAATGAAATTATTTGCTCAGTGGTTTTCGATTCGTCTGATTACTCCCATGACAATTTTACCATTATTTTTTTAACAAAAAGTTATTTATTTAAATGAATAAATGCGCGATTGTAAGAGTTGAACATTCATTTTCTATTACTCCGTTCAAAGAATCTTGGCATCACATTTTTCACAAATAAAGAACAAGAGTTTCAAATTTATCTGGCATACAAATCTTAAACTCAATTACTGTAGGTGTAAGATTTAAACTTAGTTATTGAAATCAAAACCACTTTTTAGCATAAATCATGAAGTATATGATATTATATTTTATAAAATTAATTTTAGTTTGATTATTCATGGTAATATGTCATACTACACACTGTTTTGCTACGGCGAAAATGGACGGTTTTAATGTTTGTGACTTAATCTTGATAACATGTAATTGAACTTTGCGCTTATATTAAATTCATTTTACATACATGTTAAACCACAGCAATTTCGAAACTCAATTGTTTCATTGTTTTTATATAAATACAATTGCTTACCGAAAATTCAATTCCAAATTATTTCCTTTAAGTCTACCCTGTTGAAAAAAACCATATGGTTTTATCATGTGGTCATCATGACCATGTAGTCATTTATGAAAAATTACTTTTGTCTCGCAAATTCAGAGGGTGAAAAGTTCTTTACTTTCGCCCAATTTAATTTCTCTAAAATTAAGGGGCGAAAAGTACTTTACTCCCGCAAGTCAAATTTCTCTTAAATGAAGGGGGAGCTGTTTACTTTTCTCCCGCTAATTCAGAGGGCGAAAAGTTCTTTACTCTCGCCAAATTTCATTTCTCTAACAATAAGCGGGCGTAAAGTAATTACTCCTGCAAGTCAAATTACTCTTAAATGAAGGGAGAGCTGTGTACTTTTCTCCCGCAAATTCAGAAGGCGAAAAGTTCTTTACTCCCGACAAATTTAATTTCTTTAAAAATAAGTGGGCGTAAAGTACTTTTATTCCGTAAATTAAAGTTTTCTTAAATTTAGCAAGGAGAAAAAATTTTTTCTCGTAAATAAGAGGGCGAAAAGTTCTTTATTCCCGCCAAATTTAATTTCTCTAACAATAAAAGGGCGAAAAGTACTTTTCTCCCGCAAATTGAATTTCTCCTAGATTAAGCGAGAGGAATGTATTTTTCTCTCGTAAATTCAGAGGGCGAAAAGTTCTTTACTCCCGCCAAATTTAATTTCTCTAAAAATAAGTGGGCGAAAAGTACTTTACTCCCGCAAGTCAAATTACTCTTAAATAAAGGGGAAGCTGTGTACTTTTCTCCCGCAAATTCAGAGGGCGAAAAGTTCTTTATTCCCGCCAAATCTAATTTCTCTAAAAATAAGAGGGCGAAAAGTACTTTACTCCCTGCAAGTCAAATTACTCTAGAATGAAGGGGGAGCTGTGTACTTTTCACCCGCAAATTCAGAGGGCAAAAAGTTCTTTACTCCCGCTACATTTAATTTTTTAAAAATAAGCGGGCAAAAAGTACGTTACTCCCGCAAGTCAAATTACTCTGAAATAAAGGGGAGCTGTGTACTTTTCATTTTTTGAATTTCATTTCTCTAAAAATAAGCGGGCGTAAAGTAATTACTCCCGCAAGTCAAATTAGTCTTAAATAAAGGGGAGCTGTGTACTTTTCTCCGTGTCGCAAATTCAGAGGGCGAAAAGTTTTTTACTCCCGCCAAATTTAATTTCTTCGAAAATAAGCGGGCGAAAAGTACTTTTATTACGTAAATTAAATTTTTCTTGAATTGAGCGGGAAAAAAAATTTTTTCGTAAATAAGAGGGCGAAAAGTTCTTTATTCCCGCCAAATTTAATTTCTCTAACAATAAGAGGGCGAAAAGTACTTTTCCCCCGCAAATTGAATTTCTCCTAGATTAAGCGGGAGGAAAGTATTTTTCTTTCGTAAATTCAGAGGGCGAAAAGTTCTTTACTCCCGCCAAATTTCTTTAAAAATAAGCGGGCGTAAAGTACTTTTATTCCGTGAATTAAATTTTTCTTAAATTTAGCAAAAAGAAAAAATTTTTTTCTCGTAAATAAGAGGGCGAAAAGTTCTTTATTCCTGCCAAATTTGGTTTCTCTAAAAATAAGAGGGCGAAAAGTACTTTACTCCCGCAAGTCGAATTACTCTGGAATGAAGGCGGAGCTGTGTACTTTTCTCCTGCAAATTCAGAGGGCAAAAAGATCTTTACTCTCGCTACATTTAATTTTTTTAAAATAAGCGGGCAAAAAGTACGTTACTCCCGCAAGTCAAATTACTCTGAAATGAAGGAAGAGCTGTGTACTTTTCTCCCGCAAATTTAGTGGGCGAAAAGTTCTTTATTCCCGCCAAATTTAATTTCTCTAAAAATAAGAGGGCGAAAAGTACTTTACTCCCTCAAGTCAAATTACTCTGAAATGGAGAGGGAGCTGTGTACTTTTCTCCCGCAAATTCAGAGGGCAGAAAGTTCTTTACTCCCGCCACATTTAATTTTTCTAAAAATAAACGGGCGAAAAGTAGGTTACTGCCGCAAGTCAAATTACTCTTAAGTAAAGATGAAGCTGTGTACTTTTCTCTCGTAAATTCAGAGAGCGAAAAGTTTTTACTCCCGCTAAATTTAATTTCTTTAAAAATAAGCGAGCGTAAAGTACTTTTATTCCGTAAATTAAATTTTTCTTAAATTTAGCAAAAAGAAAAAATTTTTTTCTCGTAAATAAGAGGGCGAAAAGTACTTTACTCACGCAAGTCAAAGTACTCTGGAATGAAGGGGAAGCTGTGTACTTTTCTCCTGCAAATTCAGAGGGCAAAAAGTTCTTTACTCCCCCTACATTTAATTTTTTAAAAATAAGCGGGCAAAAAGTACGTTACTCCCGCAAGTCAAATTACTCTGAAATGAAGGGGGAGCTATGTACTTTTCTCCCGCAAATTCAGAGGGCGAAAAGTTCTTCACTCCCGCTAAATTTCATTTCTCTAAAAATAATCGGGCGTAAAGTAATTACTCCCGGAAGTCAAATTACTCTGAAATGAAGGAGGAGCTGTGTACTTTTCTCCTGCAAATTCAGAGGGCGAAAAGTTCTTCACTCCCGCCAAATTTCATTTCTCTAAAAATAAGCGGGCGTAAAGTAATTACTCCCGCAATTCAAATTACTCTGAAATGAAGGGGGAGCTGTGTACTTATCTCCCGCAAATTCAGAGGGCGAAAAGGTCTTTACTCTCGCCAATTTTAATTTTTCTAAAAATTAGCGGGCGAAAAGTACTTTTCTCTTGCAAATTAAATTTCTCTTAAATTGAGCCAGAGCAAAGTATTTTTCTCCTGCAAATTCAGAGGGCGAAAAGTTCTTTACTTTCGCCAATTTTAATTTCTCTAAAATTAAGGGGGCGAAAAGTACTTTACTCCCGCAAGTCCAATTACTCTTAAATGAAGAGGGAGCTGTGTACTTTTCACCCGCAAATTCAGAGGGCGAAAAGTTCTATACCCACGCCAAATTTAATTTCTTTAAAAATAAGCGGGAGAAAAGTACGCCCCTCTTCATTTAAGAAAAATTTGACTTACGGGAGTAACGTACTTTTCGCCCGTTCATTTTTAGAAAAATTAAATGTGGCGGGAGTAAAGAACTTTTTGCCCTCTTATTTACGAGAAAAAAATTTTTTTTTCTCGCTAAATAGAAGAAAAATTTAATTAACGGAATAAAAGTACTTTACGCCCCGCCTATTTTTATAGAAATTGAATTTAACGGGAGTAAAGAACTTTTTGCCCACTGAATTTGCGGGAGAAAAGTACACAGCTCCCTTTTCATTTCAGAGTTATTTGCCTTGCGGGAGTAAAGTACTTTTCGCATTTTAAATAAATAAAATTTGGCGGGAATAAAGAACTTCTCGCCCTCTTATTTACGAGAAAAAAATTTTTTCTTCTCGCTAAATTTAAGAAAAATTTCATTTGCGGAATAAAAGTACTTTACGCCCGTTTATTTTTAAAGAAATTAAATTTGGCCGGAGTGAAGAACTTTTCGCCCTCTGAATTTGCGGGAAAAAAGTACACAGCTCCCACTTTATTTAAAAGTAATTTGACTTGCGGGAGTAACGTACTTTTCGCCCGCTTATTTTTAGAAAAATTAAATGTGGCGGGAGTAAAGAACTTTTTGCCCTCTGAATTTGCGGGAGAAAAGTACACAGCTCCCCCTTCATTTCAGAGTAATTTAACTTGCGGGAGTAAAGTACTTTTCGCCTTCTTATTTTTAAAGAAATAAAATTTGGCGGGAATAAAGAACTTTTTGCCCTCTTGTTTACGAGAAGAAAATTTTTTTTTCTCGCTAAGTTTAAGAAAAATTTAATTTACGGAATAAAAGTACTTTACGCCCGTTTATTTTTAAAGAAATTAAATTTGGCCGGAGTGAAGAACTTTTCGCCCTCTGAATTTGCGGGAAAAAGTACACAGCTCCCACTTTATTTAAAAGTAATTTGACTTGCGGGAGTAACGTACTTTTCGCCCGCTTATTTTTAGAAAAATTAAATGTGGCGGGAGTAAAGAATTTTTTGCCCTCTGAATTTGCGGGAGAAAAGTACACAGCTCCCCCTTCATTTCAGAGTAATTTAACTTGCGGGGGTAAAGTACTTTTCGCCTTCTTATTTTTAAAGAAATAAAATTTGGCGGGAATAAAGAACTTTTTGCCCTCTTGTTTACGAGAAGAAAATTTTTTTTTCTCGCTAAATTTAAGAAAAATTTAATTTACGGAATAAAAGTACTTTACGCCCGTTTATTTTTAAAGAAATAAAATTTGGCGGGAGTAAAGAACTTTTCGCCCTCTGAATTTGCGGGAAGAAAGTACACAGCTCCCCTTCATTTAAAAGTAATTTGACTTGCGGGAGTAACGTACTTTTCGCCCGTTTATTTCTAGAAAAATTAAATGTGGCGGGAGTAAAGAACGTTTTGCCCTCTGAATTTGCGGGAGAAAAGTACACAGCTCCCCCTCCATTTCAGAGTAATTTGACTTGCAGGAGTAAAGTACTTTTCGCCCTCTTATTTTTAGAAAAATTAAATGACGCGGGAATAAAGAACTTTTCGCCCTCTTATTTACTAGAAAAATTTTTTTTTTTCTCGCTTAATGTAGGAAAAATTTAATTAACGGAATAAAAGTACTTTACGCCCGCTTATTTTTAGAGAAATTAAATTTGACGGGAGTAAAGAACTTTTTGCCCTCTGAATTTGCGGGAGAAAAGTCGACAGCTCACCCTCCATTTCAGAGTAATTTGACTTGCAGGAGTAAAGTACTTTTCGCCCTCTTATTTTTAGAAAAATTAAATGACGCGGGAATAAAGAACTTTTCGCCCTCTTATTTACGAGAAGAAAATTTTTTTTTCTCGCTAAATTTAAGAAAAATTTAATTTACGGAATAAAAGTACTTTACGCCCGTTTATTTTTAAAGAAATTAAATTTGGCGGGAATGAAGAACTTTTCGCTCTCTGAATTTGCGGGAGAAAAGTACACAGCTCCCCCTTCATTTAAGAGAAATTTGACTCTTGGGAGTTCAGTACTTTTCGCCCCCTTAATTTTAGAGAAATTAAATTTGGCGAAAGTAAAGAACTTTTCGCCCTCTGAATTTGCGAGGCAAAAGTAATTTTTCATAAATGACCACATGGACATGATGACCACATGGTTAAACCATATGGTTTTTTTCAACAGGGTAAAGCTGTAATACGTTTCATCACATAAAATAAAAAAAATTGTTGTGATATAAAATAATATTATATTTTTTAAACCTTCGTTGTTTTAAAAAATACTTTTTAACAAATAATTCGGTATTTATTAAAAAATATGGATGAATTCATTCGTATTATAGTTATCAATGCGAAAACATTTTATTCAGAAAGAGCTTTTGGACAAAAATTAAAAAACACGTTTAGTTGTAAAATAACAGAAAGCGGAAAAAATATTAGAAGTATTTTATTCCAAGTTCATTTTACTTTTCGAAACGGGTGTGGAAGGTAAAAATCACGTTACACACCAGTTTCAAATAATACTTTATACCACGAGAGCCGAATAATCATATTGAAGTTCTGATTTTGAGGTTAGAGTGGTATAAAAAGAAGTTTTGTAATCTGTGAATTTAATAAGCTATAACTTTGATCTAATCTAGCAAATGACTGTATTTAAAAATTTTTTTTTCATGTTTATCTTTTCTTCCGAATCGAACTTATCGAAAAATCTAATAAAATATCATTAATATAAAAACTCACGCAGTCTTGATTTGAGTCAAGACAAATTTTTTATAAAAAATATAAGCCAAACTTGTTTTTTATTTTTAAAAGCAATACATCACCTCAGTTAGGTTTCTAAAAAAAGGTCATTATAAAGTCTGACAAAAAATTCACGAAAATTCTGTGAAAAATATTAATATGTATTCGATACAATAATCAAAGTTATAGCTCATAAAATTCACAGATTACAAACCTTGCTTTTTAATAAATGAACTTGGAATAAAATACTTTTAATATTTTTTCCGCTTTCTGTTATTTTAAAACTACACGTGTTTCTTAATTTTTGTCCAAAAGCTCTTCCTGAAATAAATGTTTTTGCATTGATAATTATAATACGAATGAATCCATCCATATTTTTTAGTAAATACCAAATTATTTGTTAAAAAGAATTTTTTAAAACAACGAAGGTTTAAAAAATATTATATTATTTAATATATCACAACAATTTTTTTTATTTTATGTGATGAATCGTATTATAGCTTTAAACTTTTAAGGAAATTATTTGTAATTGAATTTTCGGTAAGCAATTGTATTTATATAAAAACAATGAAACAACTGAGTTTCGAAATTGCTGTGCTTTAACATGTGTATAAAATGAATTTTTTGCACTCCGGCCGGAAAGCGGCAACTTTCTAATCAAACGAATCGAAAACCACTGAGCAAATAATTTAATTAAAACATATTGAAAATATTGAAACAATTCATAAGAAAAATAAAAATAAACCCCTTCTCATTATATTTTATTAATTAACTATTTGTTAAGAGTTAAGATAATCAAGTTTTTAATAAGGTACAAATTGTAATATTGCATATCGAGTTGTGCTAGTATTCGTCAGTGTTTCGCGAATCGTGTTACTTTTCGTCCGAGTCTAACGTGTCGTGCTTTTTTTCGTTGGAGCTCCATGAGTCGTGCTACTTTTCGTTGAAACTTAGCGAACCGTGCTTTTTTTCGTCGGAGCTCCATGAACTGTGCTAGTTTTCGTTGAAACTCAGCGAACCGTGCTTTTTTTCGTTAAATTTTCACCATTCGTGCTAATCTTCGTCAAACCCTGTAAACCGTGCTTTTTTTCGTAAGGGAAACACGAACGGTGCTACTTTTCGTTAAAACTCTTTGAACTGTGCTTATTTTCGTAAAAGCCTGAGTCGTGCTTTTTTTCGTACGGGACGTCGATATGTTCACACATACATGCCCCCACAGTTTCTTGCACGGCCATTGTATTCTTACAGCTGATCGCATCTTTTTAGAAAAATGTAATTTTGCTTTTTTGTGATATGATTTATCAAACCAAGTTTCCGCCCTTCATTTTTCAAAAATAAAATGATCCTGAATAGGAAATTTCCCTACGAAACACGATTTTTGAGAAATTTGATTTTTTCGAAATCAGAAATTTGTTTTTCTAATTATCTTCGATTAACGCTTTTTTCCGCTAATTTTTAGAGTTTCCGCCCTTCATCGAAATTAAATGAAGTGATCTGTAAAAGGAAACCTCATTCCGATGTATAGTTTTTTCAAAAATTGTAATTTTATAAAATTATAATTTTCGATCGGTAAAGTAGCGTTAAACCATATCCTAAAGTATCGTTACTTGAGTATTAGCTGCTACTTCATTTTTTTATATTAAATATAAAATCACACAGATATGATAGTCATCGGTAAAGATGTCACACTCAATTGAAGTAACAGCTGATACTCAAGTAACGACACTCAAGTTCCAAGTGCTACTCAAAACTCAAGTCACGACTATGAATTCGAACCTTATAGTCGTTACTGAGGGCAATTCCTCCGCCAGGGGCGTTGTTGTATTGTAGGAGTAAATGGTATGCTCTATATATCTGTATATATATATATATATATATAAAGATATATAGAGCATGTTATTACCCGCATAATACAACAACGCCCCTAGCGGAGGAATCGCCCTCCTTATTTTTTGAGTATTCTATCTTTGTTTTTCTTATGGAGATAAAGAAAGAAGAATAAGGATAGAATGATGACGACTATAAATTCCAGCCTTATAAATTCTAAATTCTAGCCTTAAAAATTAGATATTGCATATTAAATTTCACTTATTTTCGTAAGTTAAACCCTTAACATTAATATTTAGGTCTAATCTATTCAAAAGCATATTTATTTAAAAAAAATTTTTTAATGATTTTAGATGAAATAAATATTTATATTCATTTATTATGTAATTTAGAATGTTATTATCTTTACATTAAATATATCTTTGAGAACTAACATGGTTTCAAATACATTTGTATATCCTAGAGATTTATCAAGAACAATGTTTTGTTTTGTGTATATATATATATATATATATATATATATATATATAAAATATGTACACACATATATATACAGATGCATTGAATAATTACCTTAAAAAAAAATATAGATATGTATTTTTATAAATTTAATGTAACGCAAATAATTAAAATTTTTAAAACGTAAACTTTGATACAATTTTGATGTATGTTAAAACAAATTTTTCAATATTTTAGCTAAAAAGGTATTCTGTGCAAAGTGGTTTTTACATTTGGCAGTTCTTTATTCAAACAAAGTGTATGTAATGGAACCCAAAGTTCAAAAGAAAATATTTCAATTTGAAACATTTATTAATGATATCTTACGAGAAGACTTGGCTCAATTAGAAATAGAATTGGATGATAAAATTTCTGAAGTAGCTGAGTTTTTACAATTAAAAAGTTTAATCAATGCTTTTCAAAATATTGATGTCCATAAAACTGGATACAAAACTAAAATTGACATGGGTAACAATTTCATGATTCAAGCTTGTGTCGAAGATGCATCCCATATTCTACTCGATGTTGGTCTTAAGCATTTTGTTGAGTTCACACTAGAAGAAGCAGTAACCATGATTAATGATAGAATAAAATTATTTGAAAAAAAAATAATCAATCTAAGAAGAGAAATAGCAAAAATTAACGCTCACATCAAATTAATCTTAATTAGTATAAGACATTTACAAGAAATTGATTAACCAGAACCAGTGCTTGAGTACGCAATTGATTAATACTACATTTATTATTATTAATTGTTAATTATTATAATGATATTACTGAAACAAACCATTTCAGTACATTTATAATTAAAAATTTACCATTGGATCTAAAAATATTATGAAAAATGCTTTTGATTATATATTAAATAAATATTACATTAAAAAGTGCTTTTATTTATAGTTTAATCTTATCAAAGCATTTTATAAGTATGTTCTTAAATATTATTTCACAATATTCTGAAATCAATATTAATAGCAGGCCAGATTAGCTGTCCTTGTCTTATTGAGCTTTTGTTATTTAATCAAGTATTAATCGATGTATCTGAAAATTGAAGGTTGAGCGCAATAGATATTATTATTAGTATTTATGTACAAGAAAAAATTCTAATATATAGTTTTTGAGAAAATTAAGGAATGCAAAAACAATGCGGTAGAATTCTTTTTTTTAACATCAAATTAATGGGAAGTGAATGGGATGTTGGAACAACAGATGATAATTCTTGCTCTATTTTTTTATTGATTTATTATTTGAACAAATGTAATCAATTATCTGTTTTAGCTAGATTAATAAAATAATTTTTATGTAATTTTATAAATTTTAAAAGAAAATTAGATATAAAACTTGATAAAGTTGATTATAAACTATTAGCTAGATGGCATAGGAATTCAAAATGTATTTATAAAGCATTCAACATTTGAATTCAAACTGAATATTTTTAAATGCATTAAAAAAGTATTAAGAATGCATTTGCACCCTAGCGAAAAAGATTTTAAATAATAATTAATAAAAAATGATAAATGATAAAGATGAATAAAAACTATTTTTAAGTAATAAAAAATGAAAAAAGGTAATAAAACTAGATAAAAATGGATAAAATACAATAATAAGAAATAAAATTGAATGAAAGGGAATAAAATTGGTATGAATTCGGACATTTTATTAAATTTTATCCCTTTTTATCCGATCTTATCTATTATCATTACAAAATAATATTTTTTATCCATTTATATTAGTTTTTAATTTTTTTTATCAGTTATTAATTTTTTTTATCAGTTTTTAGTTAAAAATAAAATCTCGAGAAATCTAATCATCTAATCATAAAAGGCAAATAGCGATATATCTCGAATTAAACAGCTAAAGTCTAATCATAAAAGACAAATAGCGATATATCTCGAATTAAACAGCTAAAGTATTGTTAGACGTTAACTCAGCCTGCTATTGGCTGAGGTATTAAAGTTAATTTCAGATAAATACTAAATATATTCAGATCTATCGTAAATCGAAAAGTGCAGATTATATTATTTTGCTGTTTATAACCTTTTAAATTATTGAATTTTAAGTTAATTAATTAAAACTTCTCGAAGATAAAGGTAACCAATAACCAATTAATTGTATATTATTTTTTAATTGAATCTTAATTTTCACAAGCATTTTATAATTTACATATTTTTACTTAAATCTTATCATGTCAATATAACGGGCAATTTTTTTGTAGAAGATTATAATTTTTGTATTGAAAGGTTAAAGTTTAAATATGTAAATTGTAAAAAGTTTTATTTAACTGTAATTGAATTTGAAAGTTTTGAGTTTTTTAATTTTAAAAAGAGTGAGTCTAGGGAGACATAATAGCATACGCGAAATAATTTTCTGTAGCTTTGAAAAAATAAAATCTTTCGCGTACGCGAGATTTCTTCGGAAAATTTTCGTGTACGCTCAAATGCGCTTAGCGTAGGCGAAAAAATCTATGAATCAAACAGAAAAAAAATTTTCGCGTGCGCTACAGTTTTCATGAAAAATGTCGCGTACGCTCTACATTTCGCGTGGGGTCTATCTTTCGCGTATGCGATTCCTAAGGGTGAAATCAGATGAAGCGGAAACTAGGCGACGGAACGTCACAGAACCTCAATTCCGCATCTTTGTATTCCGCCAACGGAGTAAAGACGACGTAATCGACGACATCAATTTTTATTTTATTTAAAAAAATTATTAGTGCTTCAATAACCTCACGTAATATTTTTAATTTGCTTTCCACAGCTGTACTTTTAATTTCAATCAAAGTTTTAAATTCTATTTTGGTTAACTATTTGTTTAAACAATTTCAAAAAGTCTGTGACGCTTCTATTATCCCGTCAAATTTGTTTCCCTATATTCACATGGAGCGGAATAGAAGTTCTGTGACGTTGATTAGCAATTTTGTAATTAAAAAATAATTATGTTAATTGAAATATTTGGTTATAATAACAAACTATATTTTATTTTTATAAAAAAAGAATCTCATTACAATAACAATAGGTGATTATTTCCAACTTTTTTACCATTTTTGTTGTTAATTTAAAATTCGCGGATACATTTGTATGCTATTTTTAACAATTTTTCAGCTACATTCCGCGCCATGTGAACATAGGGAAAAAATTTGACGGAAAACAAGGCGACGGAATGAATGTTTTGTGACGTTCCGTCGTCTATTTTCCGCTCCATCTGATTTCACCCTAAGAGCCCGTCTTAAGGAAAATCCAGATGACGGAAATTTTCAAGGGGCCGTGGTGTTCCGTGCCGTGCTCCGTGCCGTGCCATGTCCGTACCGTTCTATGATGGATTGTACCATCTAGACTATTTCGTGTTCCCTGAAAAATTCGATAGTAAACGTACAGTCGACGGTAATATATTCTATGATAATTCTTTTTTCAAAATTTGAAAATTAACCTATAAAAATGAGCGAACTAACGGAATCATCCAGTAAGATTACATTATTTTGAAGTTGCAGAAAAAAAATTATCATAGAATATGTTACCGTCGACTGTACGACGCCTTTCTATTAAATTTAACATTAATGCTTGGTAGCTCAGGTTTCACATCGCCATTCTCTTTTGCTCTAAAATCAAGTTTTATGAATAATCTTAATGAATAAATAACTTTTACTGTACTTACTGTACTGAAGATAACTCATAAAACTAGATTTCGGAGCAAAAAGATTCGGAATCATTAGTTCTATATATTTGATTAAATACGACGATAACTGTGATGTTTATATTTTCTTTAAATTATTAAAACTTGTACCGGTTTCATTTGTTAATGACACTGATGTAAAAGAAGTCATAAATTTAAAAAAATGTTCACTCTTTCATGGCGAAATTCAATGTCTTAAGTATACCATGCTACACCGGCCTTGTATAATAACAAAATGTAATAATGATTATTATTTAAGCTCAATTTTTAAAGGTGCTCTTGGTCGCTGCATTAATTAAGATTTGATAAGTAAATCATATTATATGTTAGCGTTGACATTGTAAATACAAAATAAAACTTCTTTTATAATTGTAAAATAAGACTTATATTTTTATATAAAAGTTTTTATGTAAAAATAAAAATAAAAATTCTTTTTGAATCAATTATATCCTTACCTATCTACTTACTTTCAATAATCAAAAACAATTTTTAACAATTTTTAAAATCTAATGAAAAAAAATTATAACTTTTTTTATTGTTTCCTTCAAGTGAACACCTTTAAAATTCAAAAATTAATAAAAAATTAATAAAAATTACTAAAAATAATATTAATAACTTTTATTTAACGTTGGCTTTATATGTGTATATACCTTCCATACTAAAAAAGATAAAAAAAATAATAACCGATAATAACTTTTATTCAACGTTTGCTTTATATGTATACCTTCTATACCGAAAAAGATG
Source organism: Anastatus disparis (assembly GCA_017163975.1). Lineage (NCBI taxonomy): Eukaryota > Metazoa > Arthropoda > Insecta > Hymenoptera > Eupelmidae > Anastatus > Anastatus disparis. The sequence continues at coordinate 3,177,667 of JAFFSR010000349.1, read as the reverse complement.
ATAAAAATAATAACTAATAATAACTTCTATTAACTTTTATAAATAGAAAATAATTATTAGTAACTCTTAGATTAAAAAAGAAAAAAAAATAATAACCGATAATAATTTTTACTTACGGTTTACTTTATGCATATACTTACGATGCTGAAAAAGATAATAAAAAATAATAACTGATAATAACTTTTATCAACTGTTATAAATGTGAAATAATTATTAATAACTATTATAAACAGTTATTACAGTCCAAAATCTACACTTTTATAACAAATAATAAAAAATAATAACTTTTTTTAAAAATTATTTTTCGTTGTATATAATTATTATTAGTTATTAACGGCAGATTATTTCTGCTTGGGAATGTTTAAAATAATCTTCTATCTCACTTATTAATAAAGGATTCAACTTCAGCTCTTCATTAGATTGCTGTATCTCTAATTTTTCATTAATTAAATTATCTTGTACTTCATTATTTATTTCATTATTTAAATTATCATCTAAACTCTTTCTAGTCCTTTTTCTTTTAATATTTTCAGGTAAAAAACAAGCATGTGAAGATAATGGTGCAGGATCAAACTTTTTTAAAACATCTGTTTGGCGATTTTTCCAGGTACAAGAAATATCAGTACAAGATAAAATTGGGAGATTATTACCAGCTCTGTAAAAAATTATTTTCATTTATTTTAAAATAATGACTGACTATAATAAGTATTAAAAAAATTATTAATATATTGTCTATGATTTACTTGTAGCAATATAAATCTAAACAGTTTGCATTTTCCAGATTTACCAGCTGGACAAGAACAAGAAAAATTAATAATTTCTCTATTTTCTTTAATTTTTCCATTAATCTCGTGCGGTGAACTTCGCGGTTGTCTTGTTTGTAAACACAAAGCTCTGATATGTGTCATGTCAGAGCTTAATTTACCACATAAGATCAACATTTTTGATTCTAATAATCTTTCACCTTCTCTAAAATTTCTTTGGCTTTCATTATCACCTGCATATTTATATAAACAATCAATCGTTAACATTATATTTTAAAAATTGTTATGAATTGCATAAAGCACTGTGTACAAGGCTTAGATTTGTGGGGACACCCACCTGTCTCTGTATGCGAGCGGCGCTGTAAGCGCACCAACACACATGTAAGTGTGTACATGAAAACGCCTCTGCGCAGGCTCAACTTAGTCGAGGAAGAAGCAGCTCAACGACTGCTTCTCTGTACCTCAGTCTTGTTCCGCCAGCCACTGCGCTTAGTCGCTTTGGCTATCTAATAAAGTCACACTTAACTTATATAGTATCTGACTTATTTTCCAGATCCCGATCTCCTTCTGCATTATACTTATATTCATTGCCACACAAGGCATTACATCTGGTGACCCCGACTGAAGGATTCAGCGAAGACCAGGCAGCCATTTTAACAACCAAGTGACGGACCAAGAGGGACGCCTCGAAATTCCGCCATTTTGGGTTTCTGTTTGCTGGTCAAGCACAGAGTTTTTGCTGCTCTCGTCGCTCATCCACACGCACAAGGAGTCTTCTCTTTCCTTCTGCAGGGATTGGAAAAGCGGAACATCGCACGCACGCATCGCACGGCCCCTACGAGCTCTAAGTGGAGGACGTTTCTTCTGCGGCATTCGCCTCAACGTCTTTGTCCGGAGCATCGTAGTACATCTTCTTAAGGTAGCGAGAGTTGCTAAGGTGCACTCTCTTTCATACATTTTATTTTTCTCTAATAGAAAATCGCGAGTGCGCGAATTAAAGTGTTAAAGTGCAAAAACTCGCACAAAAAACCTTTCTCTAGAGAATCTTGGCCACGTGGCGCCATTAGTTTTTAACACGCAAAATCACGTGAAATCTTTCCTTGTTCACGGCAGTGCGTGTTGTGGCCGTTAAAGTAAAGTGAATCGCGAATGAAATTTATTTGTCACACTAGTGAAAAAGCACGCCGTTGACACGCGTATAGGTTATGTACGCATTGTGTCTGGCGTTGGAAAATTTCTTTTCTCGCGCATATCACTCCTTTCATTTTTCATTAAAGAGTTAAAAAATTATCTTTGTATAACAATTTTATGCCCTAAGACACGCGTCATAGCTTATGTACGCATTTTGTCTAGCATATTAATTTTCTTTCGATCGGTAGTCACGCGATATTGCTTAAAGACAAAGAAACGGCCAGTTTTAAGTCTAGCAAAACGCGTACTTTGAACTGAAATAAACGGTCAAAAAAATTTAACATCGAAGTAACTACCTCAAGGTCATCGTGGAACATCTTTCAACATTAAGCGAATGCGGAGTGCGAGCCCGGTTGAAAAAAAACACATAGTTTTATCACATGATTTTATCATATGGTTTTATTATGTGGTTTTATCATATGGTTTTATTACATGTTTTTTGGTTTCAATTTATCATATGATGAAAGTATATGATAAAATCATATAATATAACCCTATGATGAAATCGTATAGTGAAACTATATGGTGAAGACAAAATAAAACCATATTCACGGAGAGAAGAAACAGTTAACAGCTACTCAAAAAATTTGGAATCATTACTCACTTTGTTCGGCAATAATTAAAGGTAAAGGAATAAATACAAATCTATAATTTAGCGCCACGCGATAAAAGTAAGGTTATGATTTTACAAATGATCTGAGAAAACTAAGGACTGATTACTAAAGAGTTAGATAGCTAGTCATAAAAAGTTAAATGAAGAGTCAAACTGAGAATTATTGTCTGCAGTCTGTCTATAGGCAAACTACAGACAATAATTCTCAGTTTGACTCTTCATTTAACTTTTATGACTAGCTACCCAACTCTTTAGTAATCAGAGGGTCTATTCAAGTAGTGATACACATGTATGTATTACGCGAATTCAATGCGCGCGCAGACTTTTTATTCTCTTGCCGACAACTATCGTCGCGATACGTACATACATATCGTTACTTGAATATCCCCTCAGTCCTTAGTTTTCTCAGATCATTTGTAAAATCGTAACCTTACTTTTGTTGCGTGGCGCAAAAATATAGATTAGTATTTATTTCCATTCCTTTAATTATTGTCGAACAAAGTTAGTAATGATTCCAAATTTTTTGAGTAGCTGTTAACTGCTTTTTCTCTCCGTGTGTATGGTTTTATTTTGTCTTCACCATATAGTTTCACTGTACGATTTCATCATAGGGTTATATTATATGATTTTATCATATACTTTCATCATATGATAAATTGAAACCAAAAAACATGTGATAAAACCATATGATAAAACCACATAATAAAACCATATGATAAAATCATGTAATAAAACTATGTGTTTTTTTTCAACCGGGAGGAGTCGGTTTTTCGCGCTAACTAACTAGCATTAATTTTTTTTATATACTCGAATTGTGAATTATTTAATTATAAATCGACTCTAGACAAATTAGTATAGTTTAATTTAGTATAGAATTTTCTATGAATATATAAAAACTAGTCATATGTGTTTGTGTCGTACTTAACCTTTTATATATTTATTCAATTGTACTTTGTCCATATACACATATATATATCTTTTTTTTTATTTTTATATACATATACTCTTTTATTTTTACACATATTTTTAATATATTTTTAACATACAAAAATTTTAACTGCGTACAGTTGGGGATTTCTCGTCTGAAAATTTTGAGATATCTTAAAATACATGCATTTTTCTTTATTATTGTGAGAAAATCTCACTTCAACTCGAGGCGCTGGCATTGCTTAAGAAAGCTCCTTCGTCGATTCCTCTTTGGATCTCTAACGGGGACTATCGAGAGTGGTGCGAGTGCCAAGAGCCCTTTTTATATAACTTTAACGCGGTAATAGACGAGAAAACCGCAATTGTTTTTTATCCGGTAGTGAGCCACGTGGAGAATTCTCTCCGATTTTTCACTCGCACAGCGAGTGCGCGTATTACTAATTACTTGCGCTTGTGCATTGGATAGCCCCTTTGTGCATCAGTCGCCGACCACTTGAGGTCTCTCTCGCTGAGCACGTGGAGGTAAATCCCAACTGCACAAGACGCCTTTTTACTATCCATTTAAATACATAAATCATACTTCGTATAATATTCGGAGAGAGTTTTCTCGAACTGGTCACTACGTAAATTTAAAAAGCGTTATTTCCTCTTTTGCGACTGCTCGTCCGCAAAAATGCATCCCAAAGTAATCCATACACCTCCTAAAAACGGTGAGCCCGGCAACACGGAACGTACGGAAAACGCGTTACGTATGCAACAGAACAGCTCTCCTTCAGAGAGCATGTACTCGGGTGATGGGGGCGTCCTGGGAACTCTGGAGAATGCAATAGGACCAATCGTTTGCGACAGTTCGCCCACCGGGTTTCATGTAAATTTGACAAACTCAATTGTTAATAAAAATCAAAAAACGTTCGAAAAATCCTTATTAACGAATAGACAAAGAACCGCGCATAGTTTTGATCAAAATAGGCTTTTATCCATTAGACCACCTTCTCATAACATATCAAACGAAAAAACAGTTCCACGAGAGGCTTATGAAAGGATGGAAAAAACTTTGAGTAACAAAATTAAATTCATGCAAAATTCGCATAGCGAGCAAATTAATAATTTAACAGAGCAAATAGAGTCGTTAAAAACGCTTGTATTAAATCAAGCGAGGAACGAAAATTCGTTAGAGACTCAGCAAAATTCAAATTCTAGACTTTTCGAGAACACAAGAAATGCTCAAAGTTGTTATAACCTTCCATCGGCCTCTACAACAACACATAAACAAACATCATACCCTTTTCCTACAGAACAAAGCCCGACCTTCAATTCAATATCAAACATTCCAAACACACAAATAACACAACCTTCAATAATAAACAATCGAACTTTCTCCAATTCTAATCATCCTATAACCTTTCCCGTATACACAACAAATACGCCCAACATAAACACACAGAATCATAACACTCAACCGTCGGTCGCGGCTAATATAAAATTCAAACCAATCAAAATGCCCTTCTGGCAACACGATCCGGTAACATGGTTCGAAATGTTCGAGTATCAACTATCGATACAAAACATAACGGACGATAATATTAAATTCGTAAACGTCATGCCTAATCTTAGCAATAGTACCGTCGATGAAATATCTAATAGCACCAAACTATTAAGACCTAATCATCGTTATGCCGGGATTAAAGATATTTTAATTAAAAAATATACGCAATCGCAGGATTCCAAATTACAAACATTATTTCGCGGTTGTCAAATCGGAACAAAAAAGCCATCGGAATACTTATACGAGTTAATCAATCTTGCGGGAGAACAAATGCCACGCGCGTCAATTCTTAAAGCTTGGAGAGCCAATCTACCAGGCAATATCCGTCCGTTTATACGAGAAGACGTGACACCTGAAAACGAAATGGCGTCGGTCGAGCTTGCTGATCAAATTCATGCCGACTTACATGCAAATCATAACGCGATGCATGAAATCAAACAGAATGAAACACACATTTTAACGGAAATGATGACTAAAGTCGACGCGCTCGTAAGCCAACGCAATACAGTTAAAAGACGCTCGCAAGATAAAAAGTGGCACGAAGGTAACAAAGCAGGTGGGCGCGGACGTAGCAAAAGTAGAGAACGCAGACATTATTGTTACCATCATAGTAAGTACGGTAAAAACGCGTTCAAATGTACCAAGCCGTGCGACTGGGTGGATAATTCCATTAAACCAGATCAACAAAACGCGGGAAACAAGGACAGAGCAAACTCGGATGGTAACAAAGGAAACGTTAAAGATTCGTTAAACTAGAAACTCGGTGCGTCATGGAGACCAGCGTGGCCGGGACTAATTCAGTGCGTCTCCACGTAAAAGACAAAACTACTAATGAAATCTTTTTAATTGACTCGGGCGCGGAAATTTCCGTAATCCCTAGACCCAAAAATTTTACGGGAAAAAAGACAAATTTAAATTTATATGCAGCCAACGACACTAAAATAAACACATATGGCACATTACACAAAAAACTTGATTTTGGGTTCACTCGGGAACTGCTATGGCTTTTTATTATCGCAGATGTCCCTTATCCTATATTGGGAGGGGATGTTTTAAATCATTTTCATCTTTTACCAGATCTTAAGAAAAAATTACTAATGAATGCAAGTACGAATGAAACAATTAATGGATTTAACAAAGCCGTTCCTGACTTACAAATTTCTTTGATTGACCCCAAGATCAAGTATACACACATTTTAAATAAATTTCCTACGGTAATAGGCGTGGATAGGCCGAAAACTCTAAAAAAGAGAGGCATCTATCATTACATTAAAACCACAGGTCCTCCTTGTGCGCAGAAACCGCGACGCATACACCCAGAAAAACTTAAAGTAGCTAAATCAGCGTTTGAAGAATGGTGTAGGTTAGGTGTGTGTAGACCCTCGAAAAGTCCTTGGGCTACACCCATACATATAGTGCCTAAGAAAAACGGGGAATGGCGAGTCTGCGGAGACTATCGGAAATTAAATGAGGTAACGGTACCGGATAGATACCCCATACCGAATTTGCATGATTTTTCGAGTAATTTACACGGTAAAACTATTTTCTCCGTCTTAGACCTGGAAAGCGCGTTCTTACAGATACCCATCTTTCCAGATGACATCCCCAAAACGGCAGTAATTACACCGTTTGGTCTGTACGAATTTCTCGTCATGACTTTCAGTTTTAGAAACGCGTCGCAAACGTTTCAAAGGTACGTCAACCTTGCGCTGGGAGATTTAGATTTCGTCTTTGCTTACATCGACGACATCCTAGTGGCGTCCGCTTCACCCGAGGAACATGAAAAGCACTTAAATATAGTGCTTGAAAGATTGCAGAACTTCCATTTGCATCTAAATTTAAAAAAATGCATCTTCGGAGCCGAAAGTTTAGTTTTTCTCGGGCATACGATCGATAAAGAAGGCCTTAAGCCTGACCCCAAGCTGGTCGATTCAATCAAAAATTTTCCACAGCCGCGAACCGTAGATGAACTACGTAGATTTCTCGGTTTAGTTAATTTCTACAGAAAGGCAACCCCTCAAGCGGCAGAAACGCAGCGCCATCTGCACGCGCTTATAAAAAGCAACAAAAAGAAAGATAAAACACCGATAGCTTGGACCCCAGACGCACTAGAGGCTTTTGAAAAGACGAAGATAGACATAACGAATATCACCAGCTTAGCTTATCCGTGCGCAGACGCAGAGATACGCGTAACCACGGATGCCTCAAATTTCGCTATGGGTGCTTCCTTGGAGCAGTATGTGGATGGCAGTTGGCAGCCACTAGCATTTTTCTCCAGGAAGTTTACTCCCGCGCAATCGAAATACAGCGCTTACGATCGCGAATTAATGGCAATTCATGAAGCCTTAAAGTATTTCAGCTATTTTCTGGAGGGTCGTAATTTTAAAGTTTTTACTGATCATAAACCGCTAATCTACGCGCTCGGGCAAAACTTAGACACGTGTACACCATTGCGCGCGCGTAAATTGTCGTTTATATCGCAGTTCAATACGGAAATTTGTTACTTGCGGGGCGAAGACAATGTGGTCGCAGATTCGCTCTCGCGTATTGATCCTTCCATTGCGCCAGCCTCTTTTGACTGGAACAATGAGGCATCAACTGGAGAACCCTTTGTAAAAAAGACCCTCGCAAGTATCACGACATTCAACTTTCCAACATTTTTTACTCTTGAAGAAATTTCACAAGAGCAGGAACGCGATGACGAATTAAAAGAGATAATTGCGGATTTGAATCACCCTCTAAAATTAACTAAGCTGCGCTGGGGACCCAATCGAACAGCCATCTATTGCAACTTCGACGCGCAAACCTCTCGACCATTTATACCCAAGATACTTAGACGTGAAGTATTTAAAATTTTTCATATTAACAACGCGCACCCTTCGGGCCGTGTAACCGATAGGCTAGTTAGACAGCATTATGTGTGGCCTAATATGGCTAAAGAGGTAAAAGAGCAGTGCAAAAACTGTTTAGATTGTCAACGCGCTAAAGTTTCTCGCCAGAATAAGTTTTTGCCACTGCACTTCGTTGAACCAGACGCGAGATTTGCGCATGTGCACATCGATATTGTAGGTCCCTTGCCCTCGAGTGAAGGCTACAAGTATCTGCTCACGATGATAGATAGATTCTCGTGCTGGCCAGAGGCGGTACCTCTACACGATATTACGGCACCGGTGGTTGCGATCGCATTTTTTGATACTTGGGTAGCGCGATTCGGTGCACCCGTAACAATAACTACGGATCAGGGGCGGCAATTTGAATCTCAGCTTTTCATCTCACTCTTAGAACTAATAGGTTGTAATCGGACGCGTACGACTGCTTACCATCCGCAGGCAAACGGCATGATTGAAAGATGGCATAGGCAATTAAAAGCTGCATTAATGTGCCTTGCACAGACTCATGAATGGACCAAAGTTCTTTCAAGTGTTTTATTGGGATTGCGTACTAGAATACGCCTAGATACGGATGCTAGTCCAGCAGAGTTTGTGTATGGCACAAAATTAACCATTCCGGGCGACATCTTGCAGTTTCGCGACACCCGCGGCCTTAATGATAACATCTTTTTATCGGAATTTCGGGATTATATCGCACAAATGAAACCAGTTCCGGTAGTACATAAAACTTCCGCCAAACCTTTCGTCTTTAAAGATCTCAACACCTGCACTCACGTGTTCGAAAGAGTGAGAGCCGTAAAACCGCCACTTACACAACCATACACCGGTCCGTATAAGGTTGTTTCGCGTCATCAAGATGGGCGCACTTTTACCTTAGAGAAAAACGGCAAACATGTCGTTGTAAACTTAGAACGTCTTAAACCAGCGTACCTTTTAACCGAAGAATGTAACGACGTAGATGCAAATATAAATTCTAATTCTGACATCAATGCATATGGAAGGTCCCTGCAACAGTTTTTATCTCCGAATTTTAACTTACCTACAAGCGCCACGGTGCGCAAACTCGTCGATAACGCAGAGAGTGAGGCCTCGCAACTTCCTCCCTCCGTTGTAGATAAAAATAAAGTGCAGGATGATAACTGCGAATTAGATAATTTTTTGACACAGCAGTCAATAAATGAAGACTGTGATAATAGCACGGAGGATAGGACCTTGCGATCCCCACTCTCTCAGACTAATGACACTGCCTGACACCCTGTGCAACTAAAACAAATGGCCAAGAGCCACCTCGCGTCGGTAAATCAGATTCCGTTGCCGAGCCCCCTGTTACTACACATCAAGTTCTTGTACATAGGGATGATGACATGGACGAGTTGTCGCCGGGGGGGGATGATCGCGGCGTTGGCGGCGACACACAGACCTCTAGTGATGAGATAGTAGATGAAAGCGCGCTTCCGGAAGCGACTCATAGTAATCAAATTATTGATGCACCGGAATGCATAGAAGCTTCAGAGACTCCCACTCTAAATAGGGACAACCCTTCCTCTGTCATTCAGCCACAAGTAACTCCCTCCTTACCTAAAAAGAAAAAATTCATTCCTAACATCCTTAAAAGAAATAAAATAAATTCAATAGAGAATAGGGAGGTAGATAAAAAAGTTAGATTTTGCGATCAAATCTCGGTTAAATATATATGTAAAACCTCGCACTCATTTCCTAAATTGTATAAAAAACGCAAGCGAAAAGTCGCTAGAGAACTGGAGGATATTAAATGCCTCCTTACTAAATATCTAAGTATAACTAATCAAAATGCCTTTTCATCTGTTCTCTAGCTCCTGCTGGTCCGGCTTGCTAGAAGACATGTCTTCCCATAGCGGTTGGGTCAGAACACAGGATGTCTCCGCAGAGATCCTCCGTCTACATGAGAGTCTTCTCAATGCCATTGTGGCAACACCAGAAGGCTCTCCCACGAGACACCATCTTCGTATGGCGGAGCTCTATCTCTCGGAGTTCAAAGAAGAATATCTGCGAACCCTAACCGAGACCATGAACGCCGCTGTTCGTGCCTCCCTACGCACTTACCCGTGCACTCCACCTACCTATGATCGTCGCCTTCCTATCTTGTTCATAGGCGGTCAGCATGTATGTACCCTATTAGTTTACAATTTACACAAGGTTTCAAAGAAGGTTTTGGGCGACATGCTGATCGCGCGTGGACAGAAGGACTTTAAGATCAACGCGATCTTTGTCAGGGGTTCGAGGTGTAGTGCACGGGTGACCTGCGATAACCTAGCGTCATCAACTAAAATGCAGTGCGACGCCCTTTTAAATAAACTTTTTTTTGAAAAGGAACGTGGGGGCAAGGCGTGCAGGAGATACGTAAAGGTATGTCCAGCTAGGAATTTTTCGACAACCACCGACTCGCAATCGGTGGTACAGGTCCCTCAGGACCCTACTTCTGCCTGCCTTGCAGCCCTACGACTTAATCCTATTGTTAAATGCATTATTAAGTACTTGGACAATGACTCCAAGTTGGCACTGGTCACTGCATTTGAAGGATGGCGCGAGGTCCATTATAAAATCGGCCACCTGCACTTTGATTCGGGTAGCGGGCGATACCGGACGGAGAATGGATGGCAAAGAATGCTTAAAGATGCGCAACAATTTTATTTTTCAAGTATCACCATCCGCGAGTGGTGGCCCATAGATGTGTCCGAGCTCCAAAAATTGTTGGATATTAATTTAGTTAACCCGTCGGGTCGGGAGGAGCGAACACATCTAACGGGCGTTGATTTGCGCGGCGTTGTGGTAACGCCTACGGCACTGGAGATGCTGTCCCGATTCTCCACTATTGAAGGATTGATTATTGGAAAAACTACCGGGTTTTTCGAGAATCGGGTCAGCCTTGAAGGTGTCAAGCATCTTGCCGTCCATGACAACCCGATGGTTCGTCTTGCTTGGGAGAAGAAACGCGAGGAGGATAGCTCCGACGAGCGCATTTGGATCCCATGGCTCAACCGCCGGGCTACTAGTATGCTCACTTCCTTAAGGTTTGTACAATGTCCACAGTTGCGTCTGAAATTTTTAATCGAGTTTCTCAAGGACAATGATAAAATTTCTGAGCTTAGCCTGGTGGATTGTTCCAACATCGACCCAATGTTGCAGATGTGGCAGCTCCCTGTATGGGTGTTCACTGAGCTTAACTCCTTGAGCACCTTCCGCATGGAGTATAACACCACGACCGCCGAACCACTGGACTTTATTCACCAACCAGACCTCCATACTCTTCCTTCTTTAATGGAGTTGAGCCTTAAAGGCAGTAGATTCACCGAGCAGTACTTGCAAAAGTTTTTAAATCATGCTCCAGTGCTTCGTGTGGTCGATTACACGGGTTTGGACATTCCCCAGCGAAGATTAGATTTCTCGGGTCTTCAACATCTGACCACGCTGAGACTGCCTTACCATCGTGGCATTGAGGACACCCTGGAGTCTCTTTCTTCCCTCCAAGTACGTGACGTCACCATTACCAACACCTTGGGGAAGAATAACAAAGGTAACAGAGCGTTTAGCCCACGCTTCATTATGGACGTCATCACCAGGGTGCCTTCATTCAACTTCTTAGCGCTCAACTGCAAGATCTGCATGCGTGACACCATGCGTAGGCAGCTTATTAACCTCGGCGCCTACGTCACACAGAAGAACCCCATAACATCTGGGTCTTCACACTATGAGCGTTTCGAAGTTTGGGTCTTTTACAACTAGACCACAGCGGTCCAAACCCGCGTACCCTTTACTAACACCTTTGTAATTGTGCAATAGTTAATTATCCGGTTTATTTTTCTTATTTCACTTCACTCTTCATATTTTTTTGTACTCTGTTCATTCCTTTTTTTCTATTTTTTTTTTTTTTTTTATACAGAGTCACATTCTTGCAATAAATTGCGTTCTAGTCAACGCATTACCCTTAAAGTAGAGCAAAGTAAACTCACGTTTATAATAATTTCTTTTTAAAACAGTCAAGTGCACTACTTAAAATCTTAATTACTTAATCATAATATGCACTCTGCATTTTGCATTTTGTACACTCAACTCTTACTTTTGATTCATGCAACTTAGCATACGCCAAATAAGCAATTTGTATTATAATAAATTGATGCTACTTAACCTAATAAGTAATAATTATCTTGACAAACTAAAAAATTGCAATGCATCAACCACTCTTGTCAACAAATTATAATTTAGTGAGTTGTACACACACACAAGCATAATCTGTAACTTCATAGTGCATTTGACTGCAATAACTAATGCGCAAAACTCTGCGAATATGTAAATCTTTTGTAATATTTCACAGTGAATCTAATGTAGTACATAACTGCGCTCATACTTGAAAGTAAAGCACCATAAGTGCATAATATGTAAATATACTCAAGTACCTTAATGCAATCCGCAACAAGCACTAAACTTGTTCCGTGCGTACCATTTTTTGCGTATAGCGCAATTGTATAAAAAGTTCCTATTTCACTGCACCTTTAAGTGAATTAATCAATAACAGCGATAAATAGCTAACAAAAATTAACAGTTTTTACTGCAATAAAGCATTTTTTGCGAATCCTCTAAGGAAAAATCTTATGTAAATCCTAAAGGATTTATAGACTAAAAAAACTAATAATATTAACAGTTCTCACTGTAACAAAGACTTCTAGTCAAAGAAACCATAAATAAATCTTAAAAGATTGTTAAACAATTGTAATTGTTATGTACTTTAAATAACTACGCTGTGATAATAACTGCGATATTCATAATGTTATTGCGATCTTTTATATATTCATTTTTTATGAAACCTTAATGTCTAATGCGATTTTTTAAATTATTATTATGCGATTTAATTCATATTGTCATTTCTTATTAAAGACTGATTTTAATTGTCATAGAGAGTATTGACTCTAAATTTTAACGAAAAGACTGAATGTAAACTCATCTGTGATATGCGCCTTTTTGCGCTCTTATAAATAAATAAAGTATCCTTAACAAAATTTAATTGTTGGGGGGGAGTGATGTGGGGACACCCACCTGTCTCTGTATGCGAGCGGCGCTGTAAGCGCACCAACACACATGTAAGTGTGTACATGAAAACGCCTCTGCGCAGGCTCAACTTAGTCGAGGAAGAAGCAGCTCAACGACTGCTTCTCTGTACCTCAGTCTTGTTCCGCCAGCCACTGCGCTTAGTCGCTTTGGCTATCTAATAAAGTCACACTTAACTTATATAGTATCTGACTTATTTTCCAGATCCCGATCTCCTTCTGCATTATACTTATATTCATTGCCACACAAGGCGTTACAGATTAAGTCGGCCATATTGAATTTGCTGCCCCCTCTACGTACTCATGTTAAATCCCAATACGAAAGCCTCTGCCAGCAGAATTACGTTTTGCTGCAGTTTTAAAGTAAGATACGGACTATCTGTGTTTAGTTCTTATGTATAAATATACAATGATATTTGTTTATATATTTTATATATATATATATATATATATATATATATATATATATATATAAATAAGTGTATATTTATATTGTGATGGAAAATTTATATCTTTTTATAATATAGCTTTTTGAATTGTAGAAATAACATTCAGAAAACCTCATGGTTCTTTAGAATAGAAAGATCCACAATGTACAAATTAGTTCCAGAAGTTTGTAGAGCTCTATATCAAGTCCTCCAAAATACATATTTGAGTTAACCAAAACAAGATGAATAGCAAAATATAATGAATCACTTTTATACAATTTGGAATTTTCCAAATCGCTTAGGTACACTGGATAGCAAGCACTCAAAATAAATGCTCCATCACACTCTGGAACTTGTTTTTGTTACTATAATAGTATTTTTTAATACTTAGAACGTAAAATTGTATTAATAATTATTAATACAATATACACTAACTGAAAAACTTGTTAGTTATTTAGAAACAAACACACACACACACACACAAACGCACATACATATATATATACATACAAGGATGAGTCGAATGTAAAGCAACTAATTCATCGTTCATAGTATCTCTCGTGCCATTAGTCCGTATACGCACATGCACGCTGCCACACTTATATGCTTTACCAAGGTCAAATACGTGTACGAAGTTCACAAGAATCGTCAACTATACCCTGCCAGAAAATTATATGAGATCCCATGTGAGCACTCATATAAGTATCTTATAAGATGTTATTTACTCATAATACATATATGCAAATGAATTATGATATGATACTCAAATGAAATCTCATATGAGTTCTCATATAAGATCTCATATAAGATATCATTTAACTATAATCCATGTATACGAATGAGTTATCATGTTATATCTCATATGAATTCTCATATAAGATATAATATGAGATATCATTTAATTATAAACCATACAGCATGTAAGGTTCCAATGCACCTTACAATGCAAGGTTACAATAAAATATTGCTGCAAAGTCTATAACCTTTCAGCAATATTTCAAATTACTATAACCTTACAGCAATATTTCAAATATAAGAAACACTGTAACCTTATTGAAACTTAGCAGCAATCTCGCATTAAAACCCTTTGAAATCAACCTTGCTGCAACCTTGCAGTAAGTTTTCTAAAAATCATTTCACGAAAGGTTGCTGCAAAATTCTCTTACAGAAAAAAACTATAACCAATAACCGTAGTAAACTATGGCTAATGAGTGTAGTACTATTATAGTGATGAAGTATAGTTTCTTATAGTAGCATCGCGCTACTATAATCAAAGATTACAATCACTATGTAGTCAAACTATATTGAGGATTATAGTATATTATAAGTAATGATTATAGTTGATTACATTTATTTCGTCCTACTATAATCGATAACGCGATAAATCATAATAAATAATTCCTATGGGTCTAATAATCCATATGGTTTATGGGTTTATGATATATGAGTTGATGGCTTATGCGTTTATGAGTTTATGATATATGGGTTCATGGTTTATGGGTTTATGGTATATAAGTAGATGGTTTATCGGTTTATGAATTCATGGTTAATGGTTTATGGATTTATTGTTTATGAATTTATTGATTATGGGTTTATGATTTATAAGCTTATGGTCTATAGCTTGATGGTATGCGGGTTTATGGTTTATGGGTTTATGAGATTATGGCTCATGGGCTTATAGCTCATGGGTTTATAGATTATGGGTTCATGGGTTTATGGTTTATGGATTAATGGTTTATGAGTTTATGGTTTATGGGTTTAGGGTTCATGGGTTTATGGTTTATGGGTTTATGGTTTATGGGCTTATGGTTCATGGGTTCATAGCGTATAAGTTTATAGCTTATCGGTTTATAGCTTATGGGTTTATTGTTCGAGGTTTATGCGTATATCGGATAATAATTCATGGATTTATAGTTTATAGGTTAATAGTTTATAGGTTCATGGTTTATGGGTTAATTGTTTATGGGTTTATGGTTTATGGGTTTATGGTTCATGGGTTCATAGCGTATAGCTTTATAGCTTATGGGTTTATAGCTTATGGGTTTATCGTTTATGGTTTATGCATATATCAGATAATGGTTTGTGGATTTATAGATTTATAGTTAATAGGTTCATAAATTTATGTTATATGGGTTTAAAAGCACAAAATATATGTGTTTATAGTATATGGGTCTATACCCAATAAGCACACATCTGGAAAAAAGAATTCTTTAAGAATTCACGAATGTCCGCTCTGAAGTTGATAAAATATAATAATAAAGTATTCATAAAATATTTACAAAGTATTCTTCCACAAAATTTAAATAAAAAATAACTCTTCAACGTATCTTTATAAATTTTTTAAAAGGGTTAAGAAAGTATTCATAAAGAATTCTTTTTTGAAAAAGTAATCATAATCCAAAGTATTCATAAAGTAGTCAAAAAGTTTACTTTTGGAACACTGATTTCCTAGTAACTTAGTCACTTTCAAAAATCGAAAGATGTAATGGATATTTTATCGCTTTTCAGATTGTTTTAAAATCATTTTTAATTTTGATTTTCATGAAATTCAAAATTGAAAACTTGAAATCCCTGATAATTTTATAAATTGTAAAAATTCAATTTAATTAATCATTTAATAATTTAAATATTTTTTATCTATTTTAAACGAAAAAATTGTTAACATTTTATGAAACAAAATATATAAATATTTTAAGTGTGTTTTAAATAAATTCTCATTTTGTGAATTTAAACAAATATCTAAATCTAAACATTCTTCAATTTAAATTAAATTAACCATGACTTCACAAAAAATTTCTTATATTAAATTAAGGTATCTCTTAAATATTCAATAAATTTTTACTTAAATTATTCAAATAAAAATGTAGTTTGGCTAATATTATTAACCATAAATAATTAATTAACAAATTTACTAACATTTCTTATGCTTATACCAATGAACATGTACAAGTTTCGAGAATTTATTAACAGATGAGTTGGTAGCCAAGTAAACTAAGTCATGGGCAACAGTTTTTTTTATTTTGTTTGACATCCTCAAGAACCGTGGTTCGAATCTCGAACAAATAATTTTTTTTTTTTTAATTTAATAGCTTATTTTTGATCAATTATAACATTTTTTGTTTTTCATAATCATGTAAAATAGAAGGATTATTTATAATTTGATGATTAAAAAAAGTATTTTGAGAATGTGATTTAATCAAAAGAATTGTTTAAGAATACTTTGTGAATACTTTAAAAACTAAAGTGGTCGGACATTCGCGAATAAACAAAGCAATCATTAAGAACTCTTTATTGATACTTTCGTTTATGAAAGTATACATAAAGAATTCTTTTTTAATTCTCTCTTTGACACCGTTTCCTTGTTGGGTAGTTTCATAGTTCATGGATTTATGGTTTATGGGTTAATAGTTTATGGGTTCATAGTTTATGGGTTTATGGTTTATGGGTTAATAGTTTATAGGTTCATGGTTTATGGTTTATGGGTTTATGGATTATTGATTAATGGTTTATGGGTTTATAGTTTATGGGTTTAGGGTTCATGGTTTATGGGTTTATGGATTATTGATTAATGGTTTATGGGTTTATAGTTTATGGGTTTAGGGTTCATGGGTTTATGGTTTATGGGTTTATGGTTTATGGGTTTATGGTTTATGGGTTAATAGTTTATAGGTTCATGGTTTATGGTTTATGGGTTTATGGATTATTGATTAATGGTTTATGGGTTTATAGTTTATGGGTTTAGGGTTCATGGGTTTATGGTTTATGGGTTTCCCTATTAAAAAAAATCAGGTGATAAATCACCTGATTTATCAGGTGATTTATCATGCCAAAACATCATGTAACGATTTTGTTGATCTTTACTCATTTTAAACCATGCTTAGTCAATTTAGAACAATTTTTGAAAATTTTGGAAAATTTTGAACTTAGAAAATTTTTTAGATAATTTGGTCTTAGAAAAAATTTTGACTAAATCACAAAAAAATTTCTAAGTTCAAAAATTTCAAAAATTTTTCAAAAATTGTTCTAAATTGACTAAGCATGGTTTAAAATGTGTAAAAACCAACAAAATCAATACATGATATTTTGGCATGATAAATCACCTGATAAATCAGGTGACTTGTCACCTGATTTTTTTCACCAGGGTTATGGTTTATGGGTTTATGGTTTATGGGTTTATGGTATATGGGTTTATGGTTTATGGGTTTATGGTTGATGGGTTTATGGTTTATGGGTTTATGGTTTATAGGTTTATTGTTTATGGGTTTATGGTTTATGGGTTTGCACTTTATGGCTTATGAACTTCTGCTCTATAGTCCATAAGCCAATACTCTATGGTTTATGGGTTTAGGCTTTATGTTTTATGAGATGATGATTCTATGGTTCATGGGTCTATAGATGATGGTTTATCGGTATATAGTCTATAGGTTTATAGTTTATGTTTTCATAGATTTCTGGTATATCGGTTTATGATTTCACTGTTTATGAGTTTATAAGTTCAAATAATCTGTATACGCAAGAATAACACAGCCCCACAAAAAAAGTGTCAAAACCCACGGACCAGACCATATACATCTCATGTTCTCAGGGTCGCTGAATCCGAATCCGTGGTCATTTTGACCCTATGACCTAAGTGTCAAGGTCATTTAAAGGTCAAATCTACGAAATTAGTGGAAACCATATTTCAACAGTATATATTTATGGTTTATGGGTTTATGGCCCTGGTAACAAAAAATTTGCAATTCTGACGCAATTCTGACACAATTGACTTGACCGTCAGTGAAATTACATCAGACCATACGTCATATGCTTCCGATTTCTGCTATATTTCTGCTGATGTGTAATTACGTTAGGTGACGCTCAGCAGAATTGCGATGAAATTGCAAGATTGAAATTGCAATATCAAAAGGATAATTGCGAGCACTTGCGCGTTCGACAGAATTGCACCAGAAGTGCAAAAGTTTACTAACATTAAGTGCTTCGCAGCAGAATTAAGGAGCTTTACGTAATTACAAGTGCACTCAACGAGACCCTCTCATCACTTCCGCGTGCACAAGAATTGCAATGGAATTGCACAAGCCGTCTGCAGCAGATGACTTGTGGTAGAATTGCGATGAAATTGCAAGATTGAAATTGCAATATCAAAAGGATAATTGCGAGCACTTGCGCGTTCGACAGAATTGCACCAGAAGTGCAAAAGTTTACTAACATTAAGTGCTGCAGCAGGAATTAAGGAGTTTTACGTAATTACAAGTTCACTTAACGAGACCCTCTCATCACTTCCGCGTGCACAAGAATTGCAATGGAATTGCACAAGCCGTCTGCAGCAGATGACTTGCGGTAGAATTGCGATGAAATTGCAAGATTGAAATTGCAATATCAAAAGAATAATTGCGAGCACTTGCGCGTTCGACAGAATTGCACTAGAAGTGCAAAAGTTTACTAACATTAAGTGCTGCGCAGCAGAATTAAGGAGTTTTACGTAATTACAAGTGCACTTAACGAGACCCTCTCATGACTTTCGCGTGCACAAGAATTGCCATGGAATTTCGCAAGCGGTCTGCAGCAGATTACTTGTGGTGAACAATTTGATTTTATATAAACTGTGAAAAAAAATGACGTAAGCAAATTACCACTGCGACATGCAATTCCTCTCCCATAAACTATATTTTCAATTTACTTTTATCTATATCTAGGAGCTTCTTTAAATGTTCCAAAAGAAAGTTTTTTTACTGTTTCTAATACAACCGTATACGTTTCTTTTGACCAAGATTTAAGCTGAAATGTATAGTCGAGACTCATTCCTCAATACTCATAACCTTGATGTACATGAATTTATCTTATTTTTTTCTTTTTTTTTAACCAAATGAATAAACTTTTATCTCTTTTTCGCACAATACATAATTTAAAAATTCCAGAATTTAAATCGTTAGAAAAATATATTATAAACATTCAGTGGGTGAAAATTAGTCTGTTTTATTCCGTTTACTACGTATAAAAATGCTACGTATATCATGTTCATAAAATGCGTATTGAAAATACTTTATATTGAAGTCCAAAAAATATTATATCATCGATAAAAAAAAATACAGAATTATTAAGTATTCCAAAAGCTTATATCAAAATGAAAAGAAGGAATAATTTCATTTAGTTTCTAATAAGAAAATGTAATTCATTAAAATGTGATTCTTATCGTTCTACAAAATTTGTTATTTGGAATGAAATTGAATAAAAATTATTAATTAAATACAATTTTTGTTTAATATGTGGAAATAATTTTGTTTTTATAATACCTAAATGTTAGTAGGATGGCCATTGAACATCGTTTTATCAGACAAAATAATATATTTATAATAAATAAGGACGTTATACTACATATATATAAAAAATTATATAATATTGTCAATAATATTAAACAAACTTATATATAAACGTAAAATAACGTTATGAAGACAGATTTCCAATACATTCTTATATTAATAGCAATGTTAACGCTGTTTGTCTACTAAGTAATAAAAATATATTTCATACGATGCTGAAATTTTTTTACAAAAACGCATGCTTTACTCCATCTTCTATTTGCACTGTATATGTTACCACTTCGCTCCAATGCTGCTGCGAAGTATCTGCTCTAAGCTACCTTCGTAAGTATATGCTGTGAATCTGCTGGAAAGTATATGCTTCACGTAGACTTGGTAAGTATGCTGCAATTCCATTGCAAGCACGTGCACACTACACCATTCTCTAAACGGCACCGTAAGTCAGCTGCAAAGCTGCTGCGAAGTAGCTGCTGCATGCTCACCTTCATAAGTATGCCGCAATTCTACTGTAAGCGAACGTGCAATATACACTTCTTTAAACCGCAATCTACCTGTCGTGAGTCTGCTGCTAAGCTGCTGCGAAGTAGCTGCTGCATGCTTACATTCGTAAGTATGCCGCAATTCTACTGTAAGCGCGCGTACAGTCTACACTTCTTTAAACCGCAATATACCTGTCGTAAGTCTGCTGCTAAGCTGCTGCATGCTTACCTTCGTAAGTATGCCGCAATTCTACTGTAAGCGCGCGTGCAATCTACACTTCTTTAAACCGCAATATATCTGTCGTAAGTCTGCTGCTAAGCTGCTGCGAAGAAGCTGCTGCATGCTTACCTTCGTAAGTATGCCGCAATTCTACTGTAAGCGCGCGTGCAATATACACTTCTTTAAACCGCAATCTACCTGTCGTAAGTCTGCTGCTAAGCTGCTGCGAAGTAGCTGCTGCATGCTTACCTTCGTAAGTATGCCGCAATTCTACTGTAAGCGCGCGTGCAATCTACACTTCTTTAAACCGCAATCTATCTGTCGTAAGTCTGCTGCTAAGCTGCTGCGAAGAAGCTGCTGCATGCTTACCTTCGTAAGTCTGCCGCAATTCTACTGTAAGCGCGCGTGCAATATACACTTCTTTAAACCGCAATCTACCTGTCGTAAGTCTGCTGCTAAGCTGCTGCGAAGTAGCTGCTGCATGCTTCTGACTGCAGAACTACAATAGAATGCTGAAGCATACGAAGCATGTTCTGCGCACTCGCGATTGCGTCAGATTGTGTTACCAGGGTGGGTTTATGGTTTATGGGCTTATGGTTTATGGGCTTATGGTTCATGGGTTCATAGCGTATAAGTTTATAGCTTATGGGTTTATAGCTTATGGGTTTATCGTTTATGGTTTATGCATTTATCAGATAATGGTTTGTGGATTTATAGATTTATAGTTAATAGGTTCATAAATTTATATTATCAACGAATATAGACGCTTATAGAAGCGTACTCTTAAATGGGAAATTTCTGCCAAAAATGAGTTACCCAGCTACTGAGGGCGCCACTAGATCCCATGTATTTTTATATCTATATATATCAAATTTTTCATATGTATAGATATACAAACAATGTTAAAGTGTTACCCAGCGTATCGGACGAAAAATTTAACCCAGAAGTACGCTTATATAAGCGTCTATCTTCGTTGATATTATATTTGTTTAAAAGCACGAAATATATGTTTTTATAGTATATGGGTCTATAGTTTCATAGTTCATGGATTTATGGTTCATGGGTTAAGAGGACGTCACGTATCTCTGTCCTTTTCTAATCAAAGCATTGAGTTTTTTACAAAAACTAATAACTTTACTAAGACCAAGCCGCATCTCGTATCAAAAAAAGCAATATTTTCTTTAATGAGAAAGAATTAATATTATTGCTCCGTTTTCAAGAAAACCTTGAAAAACTTAAATCATAGAGGTTAGGTTGAACAATTCGGTTTTTCAAGGTTTTCTTGAGAAGGAAGCAATAAAATTAATTTTTTCTTATCAAAGAAAATATTGCTTTTTTGATACAAGATGCGGCTTTCTCTTCATTTTTTGCTAAAGTTATTAGTTTTTGTAAAAAAATAATTTCTTTGATTAGAAAAGGACAGAGATACGTGACCTCCTGTTAATAGTTTATGGGTTCATGGTTTATGGGTTTATGGTTTATGGGTTAATAGTTTAGAGGTTCATGGTTTATAGTTAATGGGTTTATGGTTTATGGGTTTCTGGTTTATGGGTTTATGGTTTATGGGTTAATAGTTTAGAGGTTCATGGTTTATAGTTAATGGGTTTATGGTTTATGGGTTTCTGGTTTATGGGTTCATGGGTTAATGGTTTATGGGTTTATGGTTCATGGCTTCATAGCGTATAGGTTTATAGCTTATGGGTTTATCGTTTATGGTTTATGCATATATCTGATAATAGTTTATGGATTTGTAGATCTATAGTTTATAGGTTCATAAATTTCTGTTATATGAGTCTCTGGGCACGGAATAGACGTGCTTATAGTATATGGGTCTATAGTTTCATAGTTCATAAATTTATGGTTTATGGGTTGATACTTTCATAGTTCATGAATTTATGGTTTATAGGTTAATACTTAATGGGTTCATGATTCATAGATTTATGATTTTTAGGTTTATGATTTTATGGTTAATGGGTTTATGGTTTATAGGTGTATGATTTATGGGTTTATGGTTTATGGAATTCTATTTTATTGGTTTATATTTTATAGGTTTATGGTTTATGGGTTCATGGTTTATGGGTTTATAGTTTATGGGTTTATGGTTTATGGTCTATGGGTTTATGGTTTATGGGTTTATAGTTCATGGGTTTATGGTTTATAGGTTTATGGTTTATAGTTTATGGGTTTATTGTTTGTGGTTCATGGGTTTATAGTTCATTGGTTTATGGTTTATGGGTATATGGTTTATGGGTTCATGGTTTATGGGTTTATGGTTTATGGGTTTATGATTTATGGGTTTATAAGTTTATGGCTTATGGGTTTATGGCTCATGAGTTAATCGTTTATGGTTTATGCGTATATTAAATAATGGTTTATGGATTTATAGATCTATGGTTTATAGGTTCATAAATTTCTTTTATATTGGTCTCTGAGCACGAAATACACGTGTTTATAGTATATGAATCTGGAGTTTCATAGTTCATGGATTTATGGTTTATGAGTTGATAGTTTTATAGTTCATGCATTTATTTATGGTTTATGGGTTAATAGTTAATAGGTTCATGGTTCATGGATTTATGGTTTATGATTTTATGGTTAATGGGTTTATGGTTTATAGGTTCATGGTTTATGGGTTTCTATTTTATGGGTTTATATTTCATGGGTTTATGGGTTTATGGGTTTATGGTTTATGGGTTTATGGTTCATGGGTTTATGGTTTATGGGTTTATGGTTCATGGGTTCATGTTTTATGGATTTATGATTCATGGGTTTATAGATTTATAGTTAATAAGTTCATAAATTAATGTCATATAGGTTTATGGGCACGGAGTATATGTGGTTACAGTATATAGGTTTATGGGTTACTAGTTTATGGGTTCATGGTTTATGAGTTTATGATTTATGGGTTTATGGTTTATGGGTTAATAGTTTATAGGTTAATCGTTTATGGTTTATGGGTTTATAGTTTATCGGTTTATGGGTTCATGGTTTAGGGGTTCATAGCGTATAGGTTTATGCTTTATGGGTTTATCGTTTATGGTTTATGCATATATCAGATAATGGTTTGTGGATTTATTGATTTATAGTTATTAGGTTCATAAATTTATGTTATAGGGGTTTAAAAGCACAAAATATATGTGTTTATAGTATATGGGTCTATACCCAATAAGCACACATCTGGTATACAAATATGTGTTTATAGTATATGGGTCTATAGTTTCATAGTTCATGGATTTATGGTTTATGGGTTAATAGTTTATGGGTTTATGGTTTATGGAATTAGGGTTTATTGGTAAATAGTTTATAGGTTCATGGTTTATGGTTTATGGGTTTATAGTTTATGGTTTTATGGCTTATGGTTTATGGGTTTATTGTTTGTGGTTCATGGGTTTATAGTTCATTGGTTTATGGTTTATGGGTTTCTGGTTTATGGGTTTATAGGTTTATGGCTCATGGGTTTATAACTAATGGGTTAATAGCTTTATGGTTTATAGGTTTATGGTTTGAGGGTTTCTAGTTTATGGGTTTATGGTTTATAGGTTCATAGTTTATGGGTTTATGGTTTATGGCTTTATGGTTTATGGTTTATGGGTTTGTGGGTTTCTGGTTTATGGGTTTATGGTTTATGGGTTTATGGTTTATGGGTTTATGGTTTATGGGTTTATAGTTTATGGGTTTATGGTTCATGGTCTACGGGTTTATGGTTTATGGGTTTATGGTTTATGGGTTTATAGTTCATGGGTTTATAGTTTATAGGTTTATGGTTTATAGTTTATGGGTTTATTGTTTGTGGTTCATGGGTTTAGAGTTCATTGGTTTATGGTTTATGGGTTAATGGTTTATGGGTTTATAGTTTATGGGTTTATTGTTTATAGGTTAATGGTTTATGGTTTATGGGTTTATGAGTTTATGGCTTATGGGTTAATGGCTCATGAGTTATTCGTTCATGGTTTATGCGTATATTAAATAATGGTTTATGGATTTATAGATCGATCGTTTATAGGTTCATAAATTTCTGTTATATTGGTCTCTGAGCACGGAATACACGTGTTTATAGTATTTGGATCTATAGTTTCATAGTTCATGGATTTATGGTATATGAGTTGATAGTTTCATAGTTCATGGATTTATGGTTTATGGGTTAATGGTTTATGGGTTTATGGTTTATGGGTTTATGGTTTATGGGTTTATGGTTTATGGGTTTATGGTTTATGGGTTTATTGCTTATGGGTTTATAAGTTTATGGCTTACGGGTTTATGGCTCATGAGTTAATCGTTTATGGTTCATGCGTATATTAAATAATGGTTTAATGATATATAGATCTATCGTTTATAGGTCCATAAATTTCTGTCATATTGGTCTCTGAGCACGGAATACACGTGTTTATAGTATATGGATCTATAGTTTCATAGTTCATGGATTTATGGTTTATGAGTTGATAGTTTCATAGTTCATGGATTTATTTATGGTTTATGGGTTAATAGTTAATAGGTTCATGGTTCATGGATTTATGGTTTATGATTTTATGGTTAATGGGTTTATGGTTAATGGGTTTATGGTTTATAGGTTCATGGTTTATGGGTTTCTATTTTATGGGTTTATATTTCATGGGTCAATGGTTTATGGCTTTATGGCTAATGGGTTTATGGTTTATGGGTTTATGGTTCATGGGTTTATGAGTTTATGGTTTATGGGTTTATGGTTCATGGGTTTATGAGTTTATGGGTTTATGGTTCATGGGTTTAAAGGTTCATGTTTTATGGCTTTATGGTTTATGGGTTAATGGTTTATGAGTTTATGGTTTATGGGTTTATGGGCTTATAGCTTATGGGTTTATCGTTTATGGTTTATGCATATATCAGATAATATTTCATGGATTTATAGTTTATGGGTTACTAGTTCATGGGTTTACGGTTAATGGGTTCATGATTTATGGGTTTATGGTTTATAAGTTAATAGTTCATATGTTCATGGGTTTATGGTTTATAAGTTAATAGTTCATATGTTCATGGGTTTATAGCTTGTGGGTTTATGGTTTATGGGTTTTTGGGTTTATGGTTTATGAGTTTATTGTTTATGGGTTTATGGTTTATGGGTTTGTGGTTTATGGGTTCATTGTTTATGGGTTTATGGTTAATGGGTTCATGGTTTATGGGTCTATGGTTTATGGGTTTATTGTTTATGGTTTATCGGGTTATGGGTTTATGGTATATGGGTTTATGGGTTCATGCCTTATGGGATTATGGTTTACGGGTTGATAGTTTATGGGTTCATGGTTTATGGGTTTATGGTTAATGGGTTCATGGTTTATGGGTTCATGGTTTTCTGGGTTTATTGTTTATGGGTTTATATTTTATGGGTATATGGTTTTTGGGTTTATGGTTTATGGGTTTATGGTTAATGGGTTAATTGCTTATGGATTTGCCCTTTATGGCTTATGAACTTATGCTTTATGGTCTATAAGTCGATGCTCTATGGTTTATGGGTTCAGGCTTTATGTTTTATAAGTTGATAATTCCATGGTTTATGGGTCTATAGATAATGGTTTATGAGTACGCATGAATAACACAGCTCCACAAGAAAAAGTGTCAAAACCCACGGACCACACCATATACATCTTATGTTCTTGGGATCACTGAATCCGAACCCGTGGTCAGTTTGACCCCATTGCCTAAGGGTCGAGGTCCTTTGAAGGTCAAATCTACGAAATCTGAGGAAACCATATTTAAACAGTATATATTAATGTTTTTGGGGTCGCTGAATCCGAATCTGTGGTGCGTTTGACCTTATGACCTCAGAGTACAGGTCATTTGAAGGTCGAATCTACGAAAGTAGTGGGAACCATATTTTAACAGTATATATTTATGTTTTAGGAGTCGTTTAATCCGGATCCGTGATCCTTTCGACCAGTGACCTGAGGGTCAAGGTTATTTTAAGGTCAAATGTACAAAATTGATGGAAACCATATTTTAACAGTATATATTCTTTATTTTGGGATCGCATAATCCAAATCCGAGGTCCCTTCGATCCCATGACTTCAGGGTCAAGGTCATTTAAGGTTCAAATCTACAAAATCAGTGGCAACCATATTTTCACAGTATATATTTATGTTTTTGGGATCGCTGAATCCGAATCCGTGGCTTTTTTGACCCCATGACCTCAGGGTCAAGTTTATTTGAAGGTCAAACGTACAAAATTAATGAAAACCATATTTTAATAGTATATATTCTTTATTTCGGGATCGCTCAATCCAAATCCGAGGTCCGTTCAACCCCATGACTTCAAGGTCAAGGTTATTTAAGGTTCGAATCTACAAAATCAGTGGAAATCATATTTTAACTGTATATATTCATGTTTTTGGGATCGCTGAATCCGAATCCGTGGCTTGTTTGACCCCATGACCTCAGGGTCAAGGTTATTTAACCTTTTAAGGACGGGACTGGTCGTTATATCGACCACTTAAGTATCATAATATTTTTGAGTGATTTTAAGGATAATATTATGTTAAAACACTCAAAAATATTATGATACTTGATCGGTCGATATATCGACCAGTCCCGTCCTTAAAAGGTTAAAGGTCAAATGTACAAAATTAATGGGAACTATATTTTAACAGTATATATCCATGTTCCTGGGATTGCTGAATCTGAATCCGAGGTCCGTTTGACCCCATGACCCGAGGGTTAAGGTCATTTGAGGGTTAAATCTACAAAATTAGTTAAAACCATATTTTAACAGTTTATATTTATGTTTTCGGGATCGATGAATCCGA
This sequence comes from Anastatus disparis, assembly GCA_017163975.1. Lineage (NCBI taxonomy): Eukaryota > Metazoa > Arthropoda > Insecta > Hymenoptera > Eupelmidae > Anastatus > Anastatus disparis. Next base: position 3,150,437 of record JAFFSR010000349.1, on the reverse strand, counting down.
ATCCGTGGTCCGTTTGACTCTATGACCTCTAGGTCAAGGTCATTTAAAGGTCAAATCAACAAATTTAGTGGGAACCATGTTTTAACAGTATATATTTATGTTTTTGGGGTTATTGAATCCGATTCCAAGGTATGTTTGACCCCATCACCATAAAGTGATGGTCAGTTTAAGGTGGTCCCGTCGTTAGGTATAGTTTGTTGTTCGTAAAAATAAAAAAAACGTATAATTTTTTGAAACCTTCACCAAAAAAAGTTTTTATTTCATATATCATTCATGTAAAATTTCAGGTAGCCTTACCGATTATTTTTTTAAGATAATATCATTCAAAGTTCGATAATTTCAGGTCTCATAGTAATAAAAAGATAAATTTCAAGTACGTATATTGTAGAAAAACAGTCGGCAAAGCAAGCTGAAATTTTTCGGAGATAATATTTGAAATAAAAACTAACATTGTTGCAAGTTTCAAAAGATTATACGTTTTTTTAATTTTTACGATTAGCAAACTATAGCTGATGACGGGACTACCTTAAGGTAAAATATACAAAATTTGCGTTACACAAACCAAATTTTATGCCGTTTATTTTTCCATTTTTTTTACACGTTTCTCGTCAAATGATCAGTGCAAAGGTTTGTTTTACGTTTTTCCCAGTGGTTTTGCAATTTCTTTTTAACATCTAGCAATAATCGGTCAGCATACTGGTATCCCCTCTACCTTCATAATGCTCCTTCATTACTTTAATGTCTTGGTGAAAACGCTCTTCCTTTTCTTCACTATAATCTCCACAGTTGTCAAGAAAACTATCCAAGTGATTGTGTAGAAAATGTAATTTATAGTTCATTAGGCAACCCATTTTCTCAAAGTTCTCAACTATTTTGGATACAATTTCTTTGTAATTTGGGCTTCTGCGATTCCCAAAAAAGTTTTCGGTAATTTTCTGGAAGCTAAGCCATGCAGCTCTTTCAATGTTTGTCATGGAAGTGATGAACTGATCATCAGACATCATTTTTTTAATTTCTAGACCATTAAAAATACCTCCCTTCAATTTCGCATCTGATTTATTTGGATACTTGCTTTCCAAGTATTGGAATCACTGACCATCTTTATTTGAAGCTTAAACCAATTGTTTCATTATACCAAGTTTTATGTGTGATGGCAAAATGAGAACTTTTTCGGATCAACCAATGGAGTAGCTATAACGTTACTCTTTCCGACTTTGAGTGATTGTCTTTAAGGCCATTTATGATTTGTATAGTGCTTTGCACGGTCTCTTCTATCCCATAAGCACAAGAAACATGGCGTCTTTGTAAATCCAGACTGCTGTCATAACAATATTCTGAAATCTTTTAAATTGCCAGATATAAGCCGTTTATGCTTGTCATACTGAATTTTTTATAGTATAATTTCGAGATTGTCATATGTTTTCTTTATTGTAGTGGTATGCGCCATAGGAACTGAGGCATAGTAGTTGCTGTTGTGTAGTAATACAGCTTTAAAGCTTTTGTTCGATGAATCTGTGAACAATCTCCATTCTTCGACTTTATATACGTTGGGCTTAAGGGGACGCTGTATCTCTCTATCCTTTTCTAATTGAAAAATGTAAGTTTTTTGAAAATCTAGTAATTATTGATAGAAATTAAAGGTTGTCCATTGTTTAGTAAAAGTAATATTTTCTGTGAGGACCAATTATTTGTTGTTTTCAAGTAAAGTTTGATACTACAAAATCCAAAAGGCTAAAGATACGTTATTTAAGTATGTACTTCTTGAAAACAAAAGTGGTTCACAGAAAAAATTAATTTTACTAAACAAGAGGGAAACCTAATTTATAATTTTCCCAAAAATTTACATTTTTTAATTAGAAAAGGATGGAGAGATACAGCGTCCTCTTAATTTCATTCATCAAGTCTTTCACATCTTTACGATATACAATTTTATTACCATCATGTTTTATGTCTTCAAAATATGGTTCGAAACTATTGCTTCTTGTTCTGTAAAAAGATACGTTAGTAGAATTTGCCAACTGATTAATGCTCTTTATTGCTGAAGCTAAATGTTCTACTCCATCTTTAGGTAAGTTAAGCTCTCTAACTAACAAGGAGAGTGCATTGCATTTTGGTCTTGAATTTTCTCCTAGCTTTGGGATCTTTTTTCTTACATAAAATCATTAAAAAAGCCGCGTCCATTCGGTCCAATGCTCGATTTTTTCCGAGTTATGAGCAGTTTCGTCTGTTTTGTTGAAAAAATTGCATCTGCTTTATAATTTTACAGTTTTCAAACTACTTATTCTAGAAGGTTTTTACTGATTGCACATTAAAGTTGAGATTAAAACCTTTCGATTAAAAAAAATCGTGTCCAAAAAGCTCAAGTTGTTAAAAAGTTATGGGCAAATAAAAATAGCGCAAATATTTAGCTCAAAAAATGCATAGAAAATAAATGCAATATTTGAGTCAGAAATTCATTTCAATTTTCATCCCTTCATAAGTTTTTAACAACTTAAGCTTTTTGGACACGTTTTTTTTTAATCAAAAGGTTTTAATCTCAACTTTAATATGCAGTCAGTAAAAACCTTATAGAATAAGTAGTTCAAAAACTGTAAAATTATAAAGCAGATGCAATTTTTTTAACAAAACAGACAAAACTGCTCATAACTCGGAAAAAATCGAGCGTTGGACCGAATGGACGCGGCTTTTTTCATGACTTTATGTAAGAAAAAAGATCCCAAAGCTAAAAGAAAATTCAAGACCCAAATGCAATGCACTCTCCTTGTAAGTCGCTTAGTTTATTTTGAGTCCATAGCTTTACGCTTTTGTCTTTTTGGCTCGCTGAAAGGAGAAGGTTGTCATCGTCATCATCATCATCATCATCATCATCATCATCATCATAATTTTCAGTATCTTCATAACTATCGCTTTCATAGGATTCATCTCTTAAATCATTTTTATCAATTGTATCTCCGTGAATGCTGTCATGGACTTTGTTGTTATCTTTATCATCATGTTTTTCATCGTCGGAATCTGATTCAATTGATAACCTCTCATAAAAATCATGTTGACTAGACCATGGACAGCTTATGTTTTTGAGGTCGCTGAATCAGAATTCGTAGTCCGTTCGACCCATCACATGAGGATTAAGGTCATTTCGAGGTCAAATCTACAAAATTGATTTCAAAGTCAAATTTACAAAGGTAATTTTAAGGTCGAATATATTAATTTTATGCAAAATAAACCTAATCCACGGTATCATAGGGTTATTGTATAATATTGAATAATATCAATTGAATACAAGGTTACTTTAAAGAATAAAAGATCATATTTAATTTTCTCTTATTTGTGAGATCGTACATTATACAATTTCAAAATGTATTAGAGTTTTCTGTGATACGTGAAGAATTTCGTGAAAAATTAGCGTGTCTTTTCTAATTGTATAAATATACGTTTAAATGAATAAGAAAAATTTAAACATGAATTCTTTTCGTTAAAATAACTTTTACCTGCTGCCTCGACAAAAACTGTGACGGTGACACTGCCCTAAATGGGGATGTGTGAAATGATCCGCTCATAAGCTTATCGAGGTAACGATGTCAGTGGAAGCGCACTGCCTTGCAGGAGGACGTTAAGATGTGAGGATGAAGCTGTAGTGTGTCCGACGACAAGTTGACATTGTCCTTGTCAAAGTCGGAAAGCTCTTATACTTAGCTCCGGAGAGGTATAAGAGTTATCACCTCCGGAACAGCAGACTTACCTGCAGTCGGACCAGGATCCCTAACGTGCGGAGCTATATTAAAGACCATGGATCATTCACCCTCTACATCCCGAGGGCATATTTGTCCAAAAGACAGAAATCTTTTTTGTTTTGTCTGTGGGGTATTCACTCCGCTAAAATATCGAAGACATTTCAATGAAAATCTTCAAAATATTTACAAAACTTGCTTTAAATTGAAAACAGATGTAAATATAGAAAAGAGGACTCCATGTAGTATATGCGGAAAATGTCACAAAATTCTTTGCATGTGGGATAAAACAAAAGAAGATGACAAAGTTAAATTTGATAGCACAATGGAATGGTATCAACCAGATAGAATAGAGGATTGTTAATTCTGTAACACCAAAATTATTGGAATGAATTGTAAAAAAAAACTACTGTAAAATATGCTAATTTTATTTCTATAAAAAGACCTATCGAAAAAACGAGAAGAGATGAAGAATTAGATTTTTATGAGAGGTTATCAATTGAATCAGATTCCGACCATGAAAAACATGATGATAAAGATAACAACGAAGTCCATGACGGCATTCATGAAGATACAATTGATAAAAATGATTTAAGAGATGAATCCTATGAAAGCGATAGTTATGAAGATACTGAAAATAACGGTGATGATGATGATGACAACGATGACAAACTTTTCCTTCCAGCGGGTCAAAAAGACAAAAACGTAAAGTTATGGACTCAAAATAAACTAAACAACTTAGTTAGAGAGCTCAACTTACCTAAAGATGGAGCAGAACGTTTAGCTTCAGCATTAAAGAGCATGAATCAGTTAGCAAATTCTACTAAAGTATCTTTTTACAGAACAAGAAGCAATAGTTTCGAACTCTACTATGCCTAAGTTCCTAAAGCGCATACCACTACAATAAAGGAAACATATGACACTCTGAAAATTATAATACAAAAAATTCAGTATGACAAGCATAAATGTCTTATATGTGGCGATTTAAAAGTTTCTAGAATATTGTTAGGACAGCAGTCTAGATTTACAAAGACGCCATGTTTCTTGTGCTTATGGGATAGTAGAGACCGTTTAAAGCACTATAAAAATCATAAATGGCCTGAAAGAAAATCTCTCGAAGTCGGAAAAAGTAACGTTATAGCTACTCCATTGGTTGACCCGAAAAAAATTTTCATTCCGCCATTACACATATAACTTGGTATAATGAAACAATTGGTTGAAGCTTCAAATAAAGATGGTCAGTGATTCCAATACTTGGAAAGCAAGTATCCAAATAAATCAGATGCAAAATTGAAGGAAGGTATTTTTGATGGTCCAGAAATTAGAAAAATGATGTCTGATGATCAGTTTATTAGTTCCATGACAAACATTGAAAGAGCTGCATGGCTTAGCTTTTAGGAAGTTACCAGAAATTTCTTAAGTTATCGCAGAAGCCCAAATTACAAAGAAATTGTATCCAAAATGGTTGAGAACTTTGGGAAAATGGGTTGCTTGATGAACTATAAATTACATTTTCTACACAATCACTTTGATAGTTTTCCTGACAACTGTGGAGATCATAATGAAGAACAGGGAGAGCGTTTTCACCAAGACATTAAAGTAATAGAGAAGCGTAATTAAGGTAGATGGAATACTAGTATGCTGGCTGATTACTGCTAGATGTTGAAAAGAGATTGTGAAACTGCTGGGAAAAAACATAAAAATAAACCTTTGCACCGATAAATCGACGAGAAACGTGTAAGATATAGTGAGAAAAAATGAATGGCATTAATTTAGGTTTAATTTAGGCAAATTTTGTATATTTTACCTTAAAATGACCTTCAGTTTGAGGTGATGGGGTCAAACGGACCACGGATACGGATTCAGCAATTCCAAAAACATAAAAATATACTGTTAGAATATGATTCCCACAAATTTCGTAGATTTGACCTTCAAATGACTTTGACCCTAAGGTCATGGGGTCGAACGGACCACGGATTCAGATTCAGCGACCCAAAAAACATAAATAAATACTGTTAAAATATGGTTCCCACTAATTTCGTACAATTGAACTTTAAATGACCTTAATTCTAAAGTCATAGGGTCAAAATGACCACGGATTGTTGTATAGATATATGGTCTGGTCCGTGCGTTTTGACACTTTTTTTTGTAGGGCTGTGAAATCAACCTATAAATTCATATACTATGAATACATATATCTCGAACTCATTAACCACTTAATCATAAAGTAAACAATAAAACCATGAACCATAAACCATAAACCTATTAACCCATCACCAGTTTCTATAAACACATGAACTATCAACCTATAAATCGTGAACCATCAACCCATAAACGATTTCCCTATAAATTATAAACCTATGAACTATGACTCTAAAAAACTGTAAACCCATAAGCCATAAACTATAATCTCATTAGCTATGAACCCATAAACTTTAAATTTTTCATCCATCAATACACGAGCAATAAACCCGCAGAACATGAATTTATAAACCATAAACCCATGAACCATCAATAAATAAACTATCAACTAACAAGCAATGGACCGACAAGCGATACAACCATATATCATGGACTAATAAATAATATATCATGAATCTTTAAAACAAAAACTCATGAATCATTAACCCACCAACCCATAAATTATTAACCCGTAAATCATAAACCCATGACCTATAAACTTATATATCATGAACCCATGAACAACGAGCCTCTAGACCAAAAACCCATGAACCAGAAAACCCATAAACCATAAATTTATAAACCCATTAATTATAAATATATTAATTCATTATCCCATAAACTTATAAACTATCAACTCATAAACCATAAACCTATAGACTATATACCCATAAACCACGAAATCTTAAACTATAAATTCATAAACAATACATCAATAAACCCATCAACCATGAATCCAGAAACAAATAACCATAAACCCTTAAACTATACAACCATAACACTTAAACTATAAACACATATAACTCGTACTTATTAAAACATCAACCATGAAGCCATATAACATAAATTTATAAACCAATTAACTATGAATCCATGAATCCATTAAGCATTATCTCATGAACTCAAAAACCATCAACCCATAGACTATGAAACTACATGCAAAAGAACCATTAACTCACAAACTCATTAACCGTGAACCCATAAACCATAAAACCATAAATTGCACACTCATGAGCTATAAACCTATAAACCATAAACCATGAACCCATGAACCATTAGCCCCATAACCGTAAGCCCATAAGCCATAGACCTATAAGCCATAAACGCATAAACCATAAGCCTATAAACAATAAACCCATAAATTAAAAATCTATAAGCTATAAACCCATTACCCATGAACTCATAAACCATAAACTCATAATACTATAAACCTATGAATCATAAACCATTAATCCATAAACCATGCACTCATAAACATTAAACCTATAAACTACATACCCACAAACCATAAACCCATAGATGTTAACCCATGAACCATACATTCATAAACCCATAAACCATGAATCCAGAGACCAATTAACCTTCAACCCATTAACGATAAAACCATAACGACTTATACTATAAACACATATATCTTGTGCTCATAAAATCATCAATCATAAAGCCATATATCATAATTTCATAAACCCATTAACTATAAAGCCATAAATTCATTAACCATTATCCCATGAACTCATAAACCATCAACCTATAGACTACAGAACTACATACTAAGAAACCATAAACTTACAAACTCATAAACTATAAACCCATAAACCATAAAACCATAAATTATAAACTTATAAACTATAAACCTACAAACCATAAACCATGAACCAATAAACCGTAAGTCCATAAGCCATAAACCTATAAGCCCTAAAAGCATAAAGTATAAGCCTATAAACCATGAATCCATAAATTATAAATCTATAAGCCATGAACCGATTCACCATAAACTCATAAACCATAGACCTATAATACTATAAACCTATGAATCATAAACTATTTAACCATAAACAATGAACCTATAAACAAAAAACCTATAAACTATATACCCAGAAACCATAGACCCATAAACTATTAACCCATAATCCATATAACGGTAAACCCATGAACCATAAAACGAAAAACCCATTAACCATAAACCAATAATCGATGAAACCATAACCTCTTTATACTACAAACCCGTATATCTTTGCCCGTTAAACCATAAACCACAAAGCCATATAACATCAATTTATAGACCCATTAACTATAAATCCATTAATCCATGAACCATTATCCCATGAACCCATTATCCGTAAACCCATAAGCCATAAACCTATAGGCCATGAAGACACAAACCCATAAACCTGAACCCGTATTCCGATTAACCATTGATCCATAAACCATAACCCATAACCCAGGAACCCATAAATCATTAACTCATAACCCAGGAACCCATAAATCATACACCCATATTCCGATCAACCATAAATCCATAAACCATAAACCATGAATCCATAAATCATAAACCCATAAACCGTAAACCCATGAGCTATGAACCTATAAGCTATAAACGCGCAATCGATAAACCCATTTATTATAAACCTATAAGCCATGAACTCATAAACTATAAACCTATAAGCCATAAACCATGAAACTATAAACCATTAACCCATAAACCGTAAACCCGTGAGCCATAAACCTATATGCCATAAAAACATAAACCATAAGCCTAGAAACCATAAACCCATAAATTATAAACCTTTGAGCCATGAACACATAAACCATAAACTTATAATCCATAGAAGCATAAATTATAAACCTATAAACCCATGAACCATGAGCCCATAAACCATTAATCCATAAACCGTAAACCCGTAAGCCATAAATCTATATGCCATAAACACATAAACCATAAGCCTATTAACCATAAACCCATAATTTATAAACCTATAAGCCATTAACCCATAAACCGTAAACCCGTAAGCCATAAACCTATATGCCATAAAAACATAAAACATAAGCCTAGAAATCATAAACCCATAAATTATAAACTTATAAATCATGAACCCATAAACCATAAACTTATAATCCATAGAAGCATGAATTATAAACCCATGAACCCATAAACCATGAACCCATAAAGCATTAACCCATAAATCGTAAACCCGTAAGCCATAAATCTGTATGCCATAAACACATAAACCATAAGCCTATAAACCATAAACCCATAATTTATAGACCTATAAGCTATGAACCCATAAACCATAAACTTACAAACCATGAAAGCATTAATCATAAACCCATAAACCCATAACCAATGAACCATGAACCCATAAATCATAAACCCATATTCCGCTAAACCATAAATCCATAAACCATAAACCATGAATCCATAAATCATGAACCCATAAACCGTAAACCCATGAGCTATAAACCTATAAGCTATGAACGCGTGATCCATAAACCCATTACTTATAAACCTATAGACCATGAACTCGTAAACTATAAACATATAAGCCATAAATCATGAACCTATAAACCATTAACCCATAAAACGTAAACCCGTAAGCCATAAACCTATATGCCATTAAAACATGAACCATGAGCCTAAAAACCATGAACCCATAAATTATAAACCTATAAGCTATAAACCCATAAACCATAAACTTATAATCCATAGAAAAATAAATTATTAACCCATGAACCCATAAACCATGAACCCATAAAGCATTAACCCATAAATCGTAAACCCGTAAGCCATAAATCTGTATGCCATAAACACATAAACCATAAGCCTATAAACCATAAACCCATCATTTTTAAACCTATGAGCCATAACCCATAAACCGCAAATTAGTAAGCCATAAAACTATATGCCATAAACACATAAACCATAAGCCTATAAGCCATAGACCCATAAACTATAAACCTATAAGCTATGAACCCATAAACCATAAAAGCATAAATCATATACACATATACCCATAATACCATAGACCCATAAATCATGAACCCATAAACCGTCGACTCGTGAGCTATAAACCTATTAGCCTTCAGCAAATGAACTGTGAGCCTATAAACCATAAACCCATAAATCATAAACCAATGAACCATAGACTTATAAACTATAAACATATATACTATAGACCATAAGCCTATAAAACATGAACTTATAAATTATGAACCTATAAGCTATAAACTCATTAACTATAAACTCATAAATCATAAAAGCATAAATCATAAACCCATAGACCCATAATACTATGAACCCATAAATTATAAACCCATAAGCTATGAACCTTTAAGTCATAAACGCATCAACCATAAGCTTATAAGCCGTGAACCCTTATACAATAAACCTAAAAGCCATGAACCCATAATCCATAAACCCATAAACTCATGAACTATAAACTATAAACCGATAAACAATAAACCCATGAGCTATAACCGCATAATCCATAGTTCCATAAACCATTAACTCAAAAACTAGAAACTTATAAACCATAGACCAAGAACCCATAAACAATAAACCTATAAACTATTAAGGCATAAACCATAATTCCATAAACTATGAACCCATAATTCCATAAACCATAAACCCATAAACCATAAACCCATAAACCATAAACCCATAAACCATAAACCCATAAACCATATACCCATAAATCATAAACCCATAAACCATGAACACATTAACCCATAAACCATTAAACTATATTCTGATTAACCATGAATCCATAAACCATAAACCCATAAACCCATGAACCATAAACCCATAAGACATAAACCCACAAACTATAAACCCATTAACCATAAACCCATAAACCATAAACCCATCAAACATAAACCCTCAAACCATAAACCCATAAACCATAAACCCATAAACCATAAACCCATAAACCATAAACCCATAAACCATAAACCCATAAACCATAAACCCATAAACCATAAACCCATTAACCCTTAAACCATAAACCCATTAACCCATAAACCATAAACTAATATTCCGATTAAACATAAATCCATCAACCATCAACCCATAAACTCATGAACCATAAGCTATAAACCGATAAACAATAAACCTATAAGCTATTAACGCATAGACTATAATTCCATAAACCATAAACTCATAAACTATAAACCTATAAAACCATTAACCATGAACCCATAATCAATAATCCTATAAGCTATTAACGCATAAATTATAATCCCATGATACCATAAACCCATAATTCATAAACCCATAAATCGTAAACTCCAAAGCCATAAACGCATAAACCATAAGCCTATAAACCATGAACCCATAAATTATAAACCTTCAAGCCATGGACTCATTAACCACGAACTCATAAAGCATAAACTCATAATACCATAAACCCATAAATCATAAGCCCATAAACCATGAACCCATAAACCATAAACTATAAACCTATAAACCATAAACCATGAACCTACAAACAATAAACCTATAAGCTATCAACGCATAAACCATAATATCATAAACCATAAACCCATAATTTCATAAACCATAAATCCATAAACCATAAGCCCATGAACCATAAACCCATAAATCATAAACCCGTAAACTATGAGCCCATTAACTCATAAACCATAAACCTATATTTCGATTAACTATAAATCCATACACCATAAACCCATAAACTTATGAACCATAAACTATAAACTGATAAACAATAAACCTATAAGCTAATAACGCATAAACCATAATTTCATAAACCATAAACTCATAAATTATAAACCTATAAACCATAAACCATGAGCCCATAAACAATAAACCTATAAGCTATTACCGCAAAAATTATAAACCCATAATACCATAAACCCATAGTTCATAAACACATAAAACGTAAACCCTAAAGCCATAAATGCATAAACCGTAAGCCTATAAACCATAAACCCATGGATTATAAACCTTTAAGCCATGGACTCATTAACCACGAACTCACAAAGCATAAACCCATAATACCATAAACCCATAAATCATAAGCCCATAAACCATGAACCCATAAACAATAAACTTTAAACCTATAAACCATAAACCATGAACCTACAAACAATAAACCTATAAGCTATTAACGCATAAACCATAATATCATAAACCATAAACCCATAATTCCATAAACCATAGATCCATGAACCATAAGCCCATGAACCATAAACCCATAAATCATGAACCCGTAAACTATGAACTTATCAACTCATAAACCATAAACCTATATTTCGATTAACTATAAATCCATAACCCATAAACCCATAAACTTATGAACCATAAACCATGAACCCATAAACAATAAACCTATAAGCTATTAACGCATAAACCATAATTTCATAAACCACTAACTCATAAACTATAAACCTTTAAACCATAAACCATGGACCTATAAACAATAAACCTATAAGCTATTAACACATAAATTATAAACCCATAATACCATAAACCCATAGTTCATAAACCCATAAATCGCAAACCCTAAAGCCATAAACGCATAAACCATAAGCCTATAAACCATAAACCCATGGATTATAAACCTTTAAGCTATGGACTCATTAACCACGAACTCACAAAGCATAAACCCATAATACCATAAACCCATAAATCATAAGCCCATAAACCATGAACCCATAAACAATAAACTTTAAACCTATAAACCATAAACCATGAACCTACAAACAATAAACCTATAAGCTATAAACGCATAAACCATAATATCATAAACCATAAACCCATAATTCCATAAACCATAAATCCATAAACCATAAGCCCATAAACCATAAACCCATAAATCATAAACCCATAAACTATGAACCCATTAACTCATAAACCATAAACCTATATTTCGATTAAACATAAATCCATAAACCAAAAACCCATAAACTTATGAACCATAAACCATGAACCCATAAACAATAAAGCTATAAGCTATTAACGCATAAACCATAATTTCATAAACCATTAACTCATAAACTATAAACCTTCAAACCATAACCCATGGACCCATAAACAATAAACCTATAAGCTACTAACACATAAATTATAAACCCATAATACCATAAACCTATAGTTCATAAACCCATAAACTATAAACCCATAAACCATAAACCATAAACCGATAAACCATAAACCCATAAACCGTAAATCCATAAACCATAAACCCATAAATCATGAACCTATAAACCGTAAATCCATAAACGATAAACCCATAAACAATGAACCCATTAACCCATAAACCATAAACCTATATTCCGATTAACCGTAAATCCATAAACCATAAACCCATACACTCATGAACCATAAACCATGAACCCATAAACAATAAACCTATAAGCTGTTAACGCATACACCATAAACCCATAATACCATAAACCTATTATTCATGAACCCATAAACCGTAAACCCGACAGCCACAAACCTGTAAGCCAAAAACGCATAAATCATAAGCCTATAAATGATAAACCCATTAATTATAAACCCTTAAGCCATGGGCTTATAAACTACAAACTCATAAAGCATAAACCCATAATACCATAAACCCATGAACCCATTGACTCATAAACCATAAACCTATATTCCGATTAACCATAAATCCATAAACCATAAACCCATAAACTCATGAATCATAAACTAGAAACCGATAAACAATAAACCTATAAGCTATTAACGCATAAACCATAATTCCATAAACCATTAACTCATAAACTATAAACCCTTAAACAATAAACCATGGACCCATAAACAATAAACCTATAAGCTCTTAACGCATAAACCATAAACCCATAAACCCATAAACCATAAACCCATAAACCATAAACCATAAACTTTAAACCCATAAACCATAAACCATGAACCTACAAACAATAAACCTATAAGCTATTAACGCATAAACCATAATGTCATAAACCATAAGCCCATAATTCCGTAAACCATAAACCCATAAACCATAAACGCATAAACCATAAGCCTATAAACCATAAACCCATAAATTATAAACCTTCAAGCCATGGACTCATTAACCACGAACTCATAAAGCATAAGCCCATAATACCATAAACCCGTAAATCATAAGCCCATAAACCATGAACCCATAATCCATAAACTATAAACCTATAAACCATGAACCATGAACCTACAAAATATAAACCAATAAGCTATCAACGCATAAATCATAATATCATAAACCATAAACCCATAATTTCATAAACCATAAATCCATAAACCATAAGCCCATGAACCATAAACCCATAAATCATGAACCCGTAAACTATGAACCCATCAACTCATAAACCATAAACCTATATTTCGATTAACTATAAATCCATAAACCATAAACCCATAAACTTATGAACCATAAACCATGAACCCATAAACAATAAACCTATAAGCTATTAACGCATAAACCATAATTTCATAAACCATTAACTCATAAACTATAAACCTTTACACCATTAACCATGGACCCATAAACAATAAACCTATAAGCTATTAACACATAAATTATAAACCCATAATACCATAAACCCATAGTTCATTAATCCATAAATCGCAAACCCTAAAGCCATAAACGCTTAAACTATAAGCCTATAAACCATAAGCCCATGGATTATAAACCTTTAAGCCATGGACTCATTAACCACGAACTCACAAAGCATAAACCCATAATACCATAAACCCATAAATCATAAGCTTATAAACCATGAACCCATAAACAATAAACTTTAAACCTATAAACCATAAACCATGAACCTACAAACAATAAACCTATAAGCTATTAACGCATAAACCATAATGTCATAAACCATAAACCCATAATTCCGTAAACCATAAGCCCATAAACCATGAACGCATAAACCATAAGCCTATAAACCATAAACCCATAAATTATAAACCTTTCAGCCATGGACTCATTAACCACGAACTCATAAAGCATAAACCCATAATACCATAAACCCATAAATCATAAGCCCATAAACCATGAACCCATAATCCATAAACTATAAACCTATAAACCATAAACCATGAACCTACAAACAATAAACCTATAAGCTATCAACGCATGAATAATAATATCATAAACCATAAACCCATAATTTCATAAACCATAAATCCATAAACCATAAGCCCATGAACCATAAACCCATAAATCATGAACCCGTAAACTATGAACCCATCAACTCATAAACCATAAACCTATATTTCGATTAACTTTAAATCCATAAACCAGAAACCCATAAACTTATGAACCATAAACCATGAACCCATAAACAATAAACCTATAAGCTATTAACGCATAAACCATAATTTCATAAACCATTAACTCATAAACTATAAACCTTTAAACCATAAACCATGGACCCATAAACAATAAACCTATAAGCTATTAACACATAAATTATAAACCCATCATACCATAAACCCATAGTTCATAAACCCATAAATTTTAAACCTCTTAGCCATGGGCTTATAAACTACAAACTCATAAAGCATAAACCCATAATACCATAAACCCATGAACCCATTGACTCATAAACCATAAACCTATATTCCGATTAACCGTAAATCCATAAACCATAAACCCATAAACTCATGAACCATAAACCATGAACCCATAAACAATGGACCTATAAGCTGTTAACGCATAAACCATAAACCCATAATACCATAAACCCATAATTCATGAACCCATAAACCGTAAACCCGACAGCCACAAACCTGTAAGCCAAAAACGCATAAATCATAAGCCTATAAATCATAAACCCATTAATTATAAACCCTTAAGCCATGGGCTTATAAACTACAAACTCATAAAGCATAAACCCATAATACCATAAACCCATGAATCCATTGACTCATAAACCATAAACCTATATTCCGATTAACCATAAATCCATAAACGATAAACCCATAAACTCATGAATCATAAACTAGAAACCGATAAACAATAAACCTATAAGCTATTAACGCATAAACCATAATTCCATAAACCATAAACTCATAAACTATAAACCTTTAAACCATAAACCATGGACCCATAAACATTAAACCTATAAGCTATTAACGCATAAACCATAAACCCATAAACCATAAACCATAAACCCATAAATCATAAACCCATAAACCATAAACCCATAAACTATAAACCCATAACCCATGAACCATAAACCCATAAACCATAAACCCATAAACCATAAACCCATAAACCATAAACCCATAAACCATAAACCCATAAACCGTAAATCCATAAACCATAAACCCATAAATCATGAACCCATGAACCGTAAATCCATAAACCATAAACCCATAAACAATGAACTCATTAACCCATAAACCATAAACCTATATTCCGATTAACCGTAAATCCATAAACCATAAACCCATAAACTCATGAACCATAAACCATGAACCCATAAACAATGAACCTATAAGCTGTTAACGCATAAACCATAAACCCATAATACCATAAACCCATAATTCATGAACCCATAAACCGTAAACCCGACAGCCATAAACCTGTAAGCCAAAAACGCATAAATCATAAGCCTATAAATCATAAACCCATAAATTATAAACCTTTAAGCCATGGGCTTATAAACTACAAACTCATAAAGCATAAACCCATAATACCATAAACCCATGAACCCATTGACTCATAAACCATAAACCTATATTCCGATTAACCATAAATCCATAAACCATAAACCCATAAACTCATGAATCATAAACTAGAAACCGATAAACAATAAACCTATAAGCTATTAACGCATAAACCATAATTCCATAAACCATTAACTCATAAACTATAAACCTTTAAACCATAAACCATGGTCCCATAAACAATAAACCTATAAGCTATTAACGCATAAACCATAAACCCATGAACCCATAAACCATAAACCCATAAACCATAAACCCATAAACTATAAACCCATATACCATAAACCCATAAACCATAAACCCATGAACCATAAACCCATAAACCATAAACCCATAAACCCATAAACCATAAACCCATAAACCATAAACCCATAAACCACAAACGATGAACCTATAAACTATTAACCCACAAACCATAAACCCATAAACCATAAACCCATAAACCGTAAATCCATAAACCATAAACTCATAAATCATGAACCCATAAACCGTAAATCCATAAACCATAAACCCATAAACCATAAACCTATATTCCGATTAACCGTAAATCCATAAACCATAAACTCATAAACTCATGAACCATAAACCATGAACCCATAAACAATAAACCTATAAGCTGTTAACGCATACACCATAAACCCATAATACCATAAACCTATAATTCATGAACCCATAAACCGTAAACCCGACAGCCACAAACCTGTAAGCCAAAAACGCATAAATCATAAGCCTATAAATCATAAACCCATTAATTATAAACCCTTAAGCCATGGGCTTATAAACTACAAACTCATAAAGCATAAACCCATAATACCATAAACCCATGAATCCATTGACTCATAAACCATAAACCTATATTCCGATTAACCATAAATCCATAAACGATAAACCCATAAACTCATGAATCATAAACTAGAAACCGATAAACAATAAACCTATAAGCTATTAACGCATAAACCATAATTCCATAAACCATTAACTCATAAACTATAAACCTTTAAACCATAAACCATGGACCCATAAACAATAAACCTATAAGCTATTAACGCATAAACCATAAACCCATAAACCATAAACCCATAAATCATAAACCCATAAACCATAAACCCATAAACTATAAACCCATAACCCATGAACCATAAACCCATAAACCATAAACCCATAAACCATAAACCCATAAACCGTAAATCCATAAACCATAAACCCATAAATCATGAACCCATGAACCGTAAATCCATAAACCATAAACCCATAAACAATGAACTCATTAACCCATAAACCATAAACCTATATTCCGATTAACCGTAAATCCATAAACCATAAACCCATAAACTCATGAACCATAAACCATGAACCCATAAACAATGGACCTATAAGCTGTTAACGCATAAACCATAAACCCATAATACCATAAACCCATAATTCATGAACCCATAAACCGTAAACCCGACAGCCACAAACCTGTAAGCCAAAAACGCATAAATCATAAGCCTATAAATCATAAACCCATTAATTATAAACCCTTAAGCCATGGGCTTATAAACTACAAACTCATAAAGCATGAACCCATAATACCATAAACCCATGAATCCATTGACTCATAAACCATAAACCTATATTCCGATTAACCATAAATCCATAAACGATAAACCCATAAACTCATGAATCATAAACTAGAAACCGATAAACAATAAACCTATAAGCTATTAACGCATAAACCATAATTCCATAAACCATTAACTCATAAACTATAAACCTTTAAACCATAAACCATGGACCCATAAACATTAAACCTATAAGCTATTAACGCATAAACCATAAACCCATAAACCATAAACCCATAAATCATAAACCCATAAACCATAAACCCATAAACTATAAACCCATAACCCATGAACCATAAACCCATAAACCATAAACCCATAAACCATAAACCCATAAACCGTAAATCCATAAACCATAAACCCATAAATCGACCCATGAACCGTAAATCCATAAACCATAAACCCATAAACAATGAACTCATTAACCCATAAACCATAAACCTATATTCCGATTAACCGTAAATCCATAAACCATAAACCCATAAACTCATGAACCATAAACCATGAACCCATAAACAATGAACCTATAAGCTGTTAACGCATAAACCATAAACCCATAATACCATAAACCCATAATTCATGAACCCATAAACCGTAAACCCGACAGCCATAAACCTGTAAGCCAAAAACGCATAAATCATAAGCCTATAAATCATAAACCCATAAATTATAAACCTTTAAGCCATGGGCTTATAAACTACAAACTCATAAAGCATAAACCCATAATACCATAAACCCATGAACCCATTGACTCATAAACCATAAACCTATATTCCGATTAACCATAAATCCATAAACCATAAACCCATAAACTCATGAATCATAAACTAGAAACCGATAAACAATAAACCTATAAGCTATTAACGCATAAACCATAATTCCATAAACCATTAACTCATAAACTATAAACCTTTAAACCATAAACCATGGTCCCATAAACAATAAACCTATAAGCTATTAACGCATAAACCATAAACCCATGAACCCATAAACCATAAACCCATAAACCATAAACCCATAAACTATAAACCCATATACCATAAACCCATAAACCATAAACCCATGAACCATAAACCCATAAACCATAAACCCATAAACCCATAAACCATAAACCCATAAACCATAAACCCATAAACCACAAACGATGAACCTATAAACTATTAACCCACAAACCATAAACCCATAAACCATAAACCCATTAACCATAACCCATAAACCATAAACCCATAAGCTATAAACCCATAAACCATAAATCCATAAACCATAAACCCATAAACCATAAACCCATAAACCATAAACCCATAAACCATAAACCCATAAACCATAAACCCATAAACCATAAACCCATAAACCATAAACCCATAAACCATAAACCCATAAACCATAAACCCATAAGCATATAAACCATAAACATAAAAACCATAAACCCATAAACCATAAACCCATAAACCATAAACCCATATACCATAAACCCATAAACCATAAACCCATAAACCATAAACCATAAACCATAAACCCATAAACCATAAACCCATAAACCACAAACGATGAACCTATAAACTATTAACCCACAAACCATAAACCCATAAACCATAAACCCATTAACCATAACCCATAAACCATAAACCCATAAGCTATAAACCCATAAACCATAAATCCATAAACCATAAACCCATAAACCATAAACCCATAAACCATAAACCCATAAACCATAAACCCATAAACCATAAACCCATAAACCATAAACCCATAAACCATAAACCCATAAACCATAAACCCATAAACCATAAACCCATAAACCATAAACCATAAACCCATAAACCATAAACCCATAAACCATAAACCCATAAACCATAAACCCATAAACCATAAACCCATAAACCACAAACGATGAACCTATAAACTATTAACCCACAAACCATAAACCAATTAATCATAAATCCATAAACCATGAACTCATAAACTAGTAACCCATAAACCATAAATCCATGAACCATAAACCCATAAATCATAAGCCCATAAACTATAAACTCAGAAACTATAAAGCTATAAACCATAAAACATGAACCTTTAAGCCATAAACCTATAAACTATAAACGCATAAACTACAAACCCATAAATCATAAACTTTTAGACCATAAACCCATAAACTATAAACCCATAATCCCATTAATCATAAATTTATTAATCATAAACTCATAACCTATAAATCTATAAACTATCAACCACGAACCCATAAACCATAAACCCATAAACCGTAAATCCATAAACCATAAACCCATAAATCATGAACCCATGAACCGTAAATCCATAAACCATAAACCCATAAACAATGAACTCATTAACCCATAAACCATAAACCTATATTCCGATTAACCGTAAATCCATAAACCATAAACCCATAAACTCATGAACCATAAACCATGAACCCATAAACAATGAACCTATAAGCTGTTAACGCATAAACCATAAACCCATAATACCATAAACCCATAATTCATGAACCCATAAACCGTAAACCCGACAGCCATAAACCTGTAAGCCAAAAACGCATAAATCATAAGCCTATAAATCATAAACCCATAAATTATAAACCTTTAAGCCATGGGCTTATAAACTACAAACTCATAAAGCATAATCCCATAATACCATAAACCCATGAACCCATTGACTCATAAACCATAAACCTATATTCCGATTAACCATAAATCCATAAACCATAAACCCATAAACTCATGAATCATAATCTAGAAACCGATAAACAATAAACCTATAAGCTATTAACGCATAAACCATAATTCCATAAACCATTAACTCATAAACTATAAACCTTTAAACCATAAACCATGGTCCCATAAACAATAAACCTATAAGCTATTAACGCATAAACCATAAACCCATGAACCCATAAACCATAAACCCATAAACCATAAACCCATAAACTATAAACCCATATACCATAAACCCATAAACCATAAACCCATGAACCATAAACCCATAAACCATAAACCCATAAACCCATAAAACCATAAACCCATAAACCATAAACCCATAAACCACAAACGATGAACCTATAAACTATTAACCCACAAACCATAAACCCATAAACCATAAACCCATTAACCATAACCCATAAAACCATAAACCCATACCCATAAGCTATAAACCCATAAACCAGAAATCAACATAAACCATAAACCCATAAACCATAAACCCATAAACCATAAACCCATAAACCATAAACCCCATAAACCATAAACCCATAAACCATAAACCCATAAACCCATAAACCCCATAAACCCATAAACCCATAAACCATAAAACCCATAAACCATAAACCATAAACCCATAAACCATAAACCCATAAACCATAAACCCATAAACCATAAACCCATAAACCATAAACCCATAAAACCACAAAACGATGAACCTATAAACTATTAACCCACAAACCATAAACCAATTAATCATAAATCCATAAACCATGAACTCATAAACTAGTAACCCATAAACCATAAATCCATGAACCATAAACCCATAAATCATAAGCCCATAAACTATAAACTCAGAAACTATAAAGCTATAAACCATAAAACATGAACCTTTAAGCCATAAACCTATAAACTATAAACGCATAAACTACAAACCCATAAATCATAAACTTTTAGACCATAAACCCATAAACTATAAACCCATAATCCCATTAATCATAAATTTATTAATCATAAACTCATAACCTATAAATCTATAAACTATCAACCACGAACCCATAAACCATAAACTCATGAACCATAAACCTATAGGCTATAAACTTATAAATCATAAACCCATAAACTATAAATTCATAAACCATAAACCTATAAGCCATAAATTTATAAACCATAAACCCATAAACCTATAATTACATTATAAAGCGATACACTATATAGACCCAGAGAAATTATTTTATAGGACGAAATTATTGTAATTAATTATAATTATCACTTATAGTATACAATAACCCTCAATATAGTTCTACGGCATAATGATTGTAATCTTCGATTATAGGAGGGCGAAAATACTACAAGAAACTATACTTTATCACTATAATACTACTACATTCTTTAGCAATAGTTTACTACGGTTATTGATCATATTTTTTTCTGTAAGGGTTACTATAAAATATTCCAGTATGGATTTATCGCAATCTTGCAGCAAAATTTCAAATATAAGAAACACTGCAATCTAGCTGCAACCTTTCAGCAATCTCGCATTAAAACCTTTTGAAGACAGCTTCGCTGCTGCCTTGCAGTAAAGTTTCAAAAAATTATTTCACGGAAGGTTGCTGCATGATTACAATAAAATATTTCAGTTAGGGTTCATCGCGAGCTTGCAGCAATATTTCAAATATAGGAAACACTGAAATCTGTCTGCAACCTTGCAGCAATCTTGCATTGAAACCTTTCGAAGATAACCTTGCTGCAACCTTGCAGTTAGGTTTCGACAAATTCTTTTGGTGAAATTTCTCAGTTACTGTAATGTCTTTTTACTATTTTGCTAAAAAGAAAATTTTTTACATGTTTATATCTTTTTTAAAAAAAGAAAACCGAATTTTGCCAAAAATACAGAAAAAATCTGTTGTATTTATTTATTTTGCTAGTTAAATACTTATTACTTGTTTAGTATATTCAGTATTAACTATTTTATAATTGTTACCTAGATATTATGACTAAGTATTTTTTAAAAACTATTAGGTATAAAATGAATTTCTATAAAAATTTCATAATTTTTAAGAAATTCTAATCTATGCTGTTAACGAGAGATCCCTACTTCAGAGAAACGTATTCGGCAGAAACTGCAAGATGTGTTTCAAATTTAAAAAAACTTGTTTATTTTTCCTTCTCGTCTAATAGGCCCTAGAAAAAAATATATAGGCATTTTTTCGAAAATATATTGAATCTCTTATTGAAAATTTGCCGCAATTTTTCGTAGAAACTTCACAGCAAGATTTCATACAATATTGCTGCAACGGATATAAAAAGGTTGCGGCAACCTTCCAAAGAAACTTTGCAGTAAGATTCCAATATAATCTTGCAGAAACCTTCCATTATAATCTTACAAGAAGCTTTCATAACAACCTTGCAGCAATCTTTTATTGGAAATTTGCCGCAATGTTTTGTAGAAACTTCAAAGCAAGATTTCATGAAACATTGCTGCAAGGTATGTGCAAGGGACATAAAAAGGTTGCGGCAACCTTTCATTGAAACCTTGCAACAACCTTTCCAATCTTGCATGTAACCTTGTGGCAACCTTGCAGCAAGGTTTCATGCTGTGTGGGTGAAGCTTTACTTTATTTTTTCACTTTCTTTTTCTTCTCTACACTCTTTTTCATCATTTCTTAACTCAAACTTAAAACTATTAAAAATATTTTAAGATTTCTCAGCTCGTTTTGATACTTTTACATATTCCGTTCGAAAAGTTGAGGTTAAGTTAAGGTACGTGTTATAATAATAAAAGGATGCCGCAGTAATTCATATTTGGTGATTTTAATGACGTATGATACTAAGGTGTAAAATTAAAATATTAAATATGTGCTAGGTGATATTGCCAAAAAATATATAATAAGCAAAGATATATTTTATTTAATAATGATCTTATTTTACATAAATAAGAATAAAAACAGAAAATATTGTCAAATTTAGGATGGATACATGATCACGATTTTACAAAATTTATCAAGATTTTAGAACAGTTTAATATTAAATAACCAATATTAAATATTTTTAGACTTTTTTTGTGATATATATTTTTTAAAATATTAACGGGATATCGGAATTATTAGAATCGATTTTTGCTTTTTTTATCTGCTTGATATCTCTTTTAATTATTTAGACAAATATAATCACTTTTCCACGCTAAAGCTACATTAATTCAATCATTTTTGTTAAAAAAAAATCACTTAGACTTGTTATTCTTTCATGAACTTTGAATGAAAATTAAATATCAAGCTCGATAAACCTAACCTGAAAATACTATACATTGAAAGTTTGTTCATAACTTTTTATGTGTAATATTTTAATAAATTTCTTGAGTTGTCCGCAGTCAGGATTAATCTTTTAAATTTTCTTTCTGTAGTGAAAGAATATGATTTCACGCATTGTTTACTTATGAACTTTGAATAAAAATATTATTAGGAAGGAAAAACTACGATATCCTCTTAAATAATACTTATAATATTTGATCATGCATTCAAATGATATTTATGGACTTAGAAAAAATTATTTTTACAAATTTCATATGAAAAAACAATTACTGGCACTTCCGTAGCAATACCCACATCTACCCTATAGCGATTTCTTAAAAACCGACAGATGCTTAATGATCTTTTTTATAATTTTAAGACTTTTTGTCAAACAGATACGGTATTTTACGTACATTTCCTAAAATCGTGTCGTAAACCATAGTTACTTATAATATTACTAATTTCATACAATTTTTATAATTATAATAAAAATTTTAACTGAGATTCTCTGTTCTGTTAAAAATACTTCAGATCATGCGACTCGAATTGGAATGACTGTAGCGCTAATTCAAATTGAATATATATGTTTCTAGTTTCAGGAAATATAAGTAAAGAGAGAGAGAGAGAGAGGTATGAAAGTTCATAGGACTGTAGGGCAAAAATGAAATTACCACATTGTGGCTTTGTATTTCGTGAACTAAAGATAGTTTGAATAGCACGAATAAAAATAAAAAAGGATTACCGCCATAAGAAAGAATTTTCAGATTAGATCGATAAATTAATTGTTTAAGAGCAGGTCGTATATCTCTGACCTTTTTTAATCAAAGAATAATTTTTTTGCAAAAACTAATCTGCCGTCCAAAGTATAAAAGTGGTTAACTACATTGGAATCCCATTGGAGTTAAGGTTTTCTTACTTTGGACGGCCGTAATGTTAAATGTATGCACACTAAACCCGGTTTATTCGCAAGCAAGGTAGCGCCACTTATTACAGCGCGATACGGCTGGCTACTCTCCGTTGTCACTCCATGGATATCGGTAGAATAGAGCAGACCGTGTTACTTTATGTAAAACTATATTTTTGTATCAATTAATAAAGACTTTTTATTCTTATATAAAATAAGCTTGAGTACTCTTTTATTTTATGGCAATATATTTAAAAGGTTATGGGTGCCAGCTCACTTAATTTGTGCGTAAATAATGAATAATTAAAAGCTTTTAAAAACGCGTAATGACTTTTCCGAGTGTTGTTGAAAATTTTGTGTGTGTGTCCGAAGTGCAGGACAGTTTTATCTGCCTTACGCAACATAGGAAAAGATGAGAAGCAGCAAGCACGAGAGCAGGCACAACGACGAGAAAGCAATCGCAGTACAAAGGAGGGTAAGAAAGAAAATATGTTTATTGGTGTCAGTGATTAATAACGCGAGTGAATTTTTAAAATCTTTGAGTGGCGAGTAATGACCGGCTCGCAGTAAAATAAAAATATCCAAAAGAAATTTATAAATCCAAGCCGCAAAAATATATATCTATATACATAAAGACGGAAGATTTGAGAACGACAGATATCATAGGAAAATCTGATTAATTTGCAAAAGCTAGAAAAAGTGTGCTTTTTTTGTATTAATAATCGTTTACGCGAGTGAAAATCTTTTGTGTAACGACCGGTACGCAGTGGATTGAAAATTAGTAAAACACAATGATTTATCGAATGAAGCGCGATACCAGTATTAAGATGAAAAACTGCAAGAAGAAAGACAGTTTGAGAAAGAAAAAAAAATAATACTCATAAGTGAATAATGAATTTTCAATATTTCGAAACAATAGTAAAAAGTTTTTTATTAGTAAAATATTTTAAGAATGTTAAAATTTGATAGAATGAATGCATAGAAACGGACGCGTTTCTACAAGTTCGTATAGGTGTGTGCATAGAGTGATTTTCAATTCCAAGAAACCGAAAGACCAGGACGCGCACAAAAATGGCGGCTGCGAGTGAGAACAAGAAAGACGATGAGAGTAAGACTCTTATCAAACGGAGAAGAAATGCGCGCGCATGCGAGAAAGACGGAACGACGGCTTCTATAGCACGATGCGAGTGAATACGTGTATATACGTGTACGAACGTAAAGATTAGCTAGCAAAATGACAGCGCGACCGTATATGTAAAATAATACATATATACGTATATGTATGTGCTTAACAAAAATTACGATAAAGATGACACCATGCCACACACGCTACAAATAAAAAGACGGCAATAAATCGAAATTAAAATAAATATAAACGTTTATAATTTTTTTTTATTAAAAACGTTTATAATAAATTAAGATTAAAAGCACGCAAATAAATTAAAATTAATAAGATAGACAAATACAACTGAATAAAATATATAATCGAATAAACGAATGAATGCATATATGAGGATGCCAACATGTCGGAAAAGAGTGAAGTAATAAATTGATATATGGAAAATTATTTACATAAAAAAATCGATTTATAGAAGGTGTAATTGGTTAAGAAGGATAAGAATTGAAAGATTAAAAGGGAGAGAAGAGATTGAAGAAAGAGTGAAAAAAAGATAAAATAAGGAAAGAGAGAAAAAGAAAAGTTTATAAAGAGGATAAATATAGGTTAGGTCGCCACATGAGGCATCAAAGAAGAGGAAGAGAGAAAGCAATGAAAACATTCTGGATAGGTAAAACAAAATTTTTAGAAACGAAAAAGAAAAGGAACGATTTTGCGATAAAAAGAGAAAGATTAAGATCAGCCAGTACTGACTCAATAAGAAGTGAAAGAATGAACAAAGAGAGCGGAGGAGGTTATTCAAGCAGTCAGGAAGACAGTGAAAGTAGTAATAGTAAAGAGAGTGAGAAAAGGAAAAGAAGCCAAAGTGGTCCTGAGGATAGAGAAACAACACATAAAACAACAGACTGTGAGAATAAAAGGAAATCGTTTCAGCAGTTTAAAAGGCGGAAACAATGACAAGACAGCTACGGAAGAAAATGAAACAACTAAAAAGACGTAACAAAAATTACGAGATTTAGACAGCAAGCTGAACCGAGTATTGGAGGAACTTGGTTCCGTCAAGAAAACTATGAAAGAAGTCAAAAGAAACGATCAGATACGCCATAGAGAAGCACAGAAGTATATGGACGATGTATTGGCAGTATTTATCAAAGAGAGGGAAAATATGGGAGCCTACTTTGATAAAACAATGGATAAAGTTGAAACAAAGTATAAGGAGATACAACGAATAAAGGAAATACTCGAGACACAGCTGACAGATAAGACGTCAGACTCTGAAGCTAAATAGAGAAATCACTCTAAAGACAGAAAAACGACAGTTGACACAAAAGTGAGAAAATTAATGGATAATGTAATGATTTTTAATATAAATATTATTAAGAGCAGGCCGGATTCGCTGTCCTTGTCTAATTGAGATTTTTGTTATTCACTCAAGTATTAATCGGTGCACTGAGAAAAAAACATAGTTGGCTTTACTACGTTAAGACCGATGAGCTTAACCAATGTACTGTTTCTCTCGTTTACTACGGTAACATAGTAAATACAACTAGATTCTCTGGTCGGCATTCAGTAGCACATGATGAATAGATCTTAACCTCAAAATCTATATAATAAATTATACTATTAATTTGCATATTGTTATAATCTACAAACAAAAGTAGATGAAATAAGAATATTTAATTATAATAAAAGCCTAGAAGACTCAAAACGAGACTTTAAAGTCTTAAAACTTCGGTTAGTATATCTTGAAAAAAGTAAATAAAATACTTATAAAGACTGTAGAAATTCCTACTACGTTCAATCTAGTAAATGCTACTAATATAAACGGTTGATTTGACTATACATTGAATACTAGAGTAACATGGTTATCGTTACTAGAGAACGCAATAAAGCCAACTATGTTTTTTTCTCAGTGTGTATCTGCAAATTGAAGGTTAAGCTCAATATATATTATTATTACAAATATGTATGCACAAGAAAAAAAAATCTACCGCTTTGTTTGTGAGAAAAGTAAGGAACGCAAAAATATTATAAACATAAACTTTTACTTCGGCGTTCCTTACTTTTCTCAGAAACAAAGCGGTAGAATTTTTTTTCTTGTGTATAGATGTTCATAATAATAATATCTATTGCGCTCAACCTTTAATTTGAAGATACACCGTATTAATACTTGAGTAAATAACAAAAAACTCAATTTTTACTCGGTTGGTATCAAATTCTACTCCAGCCTGCTCTTAAGGGGAATCTTCATATCGACGTAGAGTTCTACGTTATCTACATCTGAATTATGCTTTTTATCATAATTTAATAAAAATTCAAATATTTATGATTAATACTCGTAGCAGAGGCACACTTTTAACATTCCAAAGAATTCATTGCAATGTTGAAAGACAATGTAAGGGTAAAAATAAAGACGAAAAGTGCCTAATACGATTAGCTATCCAATACAGTTGTAAATAATCATATTATGCAGTTTTCGTCTTTATTTTTACCCTTATACTGTCTTTTAGCATTGCAATAAGTTTTTGAGAATGTTAAGAATGTGCCTCTATTACGATATTAGCCATAAATAGTAAAATTTTCATTAAAATACATAATTCAAATGTAGATAAGGTAGAACTTTATGTCGGTATACGGACACCCCTCAAGTCAGAATAGTTTAAAATTAAAAAAAAGAACGACTGTTTTAAACAACAACGGTGAACGTATAAACAGATCAGAAAATTACGTTCGATTAAAAAACTGATAAAATAGCCAATAAAAATGACAGTGAAATTAATGATGCTTCTAAACAGCCCTAACAACACAAAAACGTTTCAAAAACGTTTTTGAAACGTTTTCTGGTAAACTTATACACGTTTGTAAATTTCGACAAAAATACGTATTTAAAACGTTTTTAAGACGTAAAATATGTCCGCTTGATTTAGAATCTCAAGAGTAATATAACGTTTATGGAACGTTTGGGAAACATTCAAAAAACGTTTCCTTGATGAAAATTTACGCAAGCTTAAATATCCGAACGTTTCCTTAACGTTTAAAAAACGTTTTATTTAGTATAATTTTTTTCTCTATATAATAATTTTTTAGAATGATAAAATATAACGTTTAAAAAACGTTTTAGAAATGTTTGTACATATAAGCCAACGTAAGTTTTCACCAAGAAACGTTTTTAAAACGTTTTTTAAACGTTCCGTGAACGTTATATTACTCTTTAGAATCTAAAATATGCGGACATATTTCACGTTTTACAAACGTATATAAGTTTTCCAGTAAACGTTTTTAAAACGTTTTTGAAAAGTTTTGTGCTGTTAGGGAGCTGACAGAAAAATTAAAACAAGGATGACTAATAGAGACGGATCGGTAAAACGCGACAAGTTAAGAACACTGATAAAATATAAAAATCTCTTATATTGTTTTTATGTCTGAATTAAGGTCGTTGAATTTATTGTATATTATAGGTAGTTCTATTCAAGTAGATAATAATTTGAGTGAGACAGTAAAAGCAAATTATAAATTTAAAGTTTGTGATATTTTAATAAAAAGAATAGATAAAAATTATAAAGGCTGAGCAATTGAAATTAAAATTCCTGTAAACTATTAAATAAAATTAAAGAAATTAAATTGAGTGAAGTTAACGCAACTTCATCCTACATTAAAAGACAGTTGTATCACATACAATATAATTTAACCAAACAAAAGACAGCGATGTTTATAGAAAGATTAAGAAAACAATAAGAAATTTTAATAATTTATCTAATGTGAAATACTTATCTGAAGAAGACAGAGATATACTTAACGATGCCCTGGTAGAAAATAGACCATTCAAAAATGGCCATTAGTCATTTATTAGTCATTTTTTATGACTAATTTTTTAATCACAAAATGATCAAAATATGACGAAATTGCTAATATATATAGATATATACTTTATGCAAATAAATTTATAGATATATTTCTTTTCTTCAACAAAGAGATTTTCTTTGCAAAAATTAACTTGCTAATACGGTATAGTTAAAACGGATCACAAAAAGCCTAAAAATTATGTTACAGCATAATGAAAATGATAGAGACTTTAAATAAATATTTTAGAGATTTAAGGTTAGTCCTCAGGCTGCCATGACTCTGTTTTAAGGGAAGACACAAGTAAAACACGAAAAAAATAAGGTTTTTTAGTTTTAACTTTTGATCCATAGCACCTACAATGTTATCCATGCGTAATGTTATTCAAAATTATCTAAAGAATTTATAAAAAAATTTTAAGCTCGAAATATTAAAAACTGTGGGACTAGTTCCATTTTAACGACTGCTCGATTCAGTGATAAGTGAGGAAGCGTTAAAATGGAACTAGTCCCACAGTTTTTAATATTTCGAGCTGAAAATTTTTTAATAGATTCTTTAGATGATTTTGAACAACATTACGCATGGATAACATTGTAGGTGCTACGGATCAAAAGTTAAAACTGAAAAACCTCATTTTTTGTGTTTTACTTGTGTCTCCCCTTAACCTTACCTTGCAAGTACGCTAAAAGAGAGTGAGAGAGAAAAAGAAAACGAGGAAGAAAGAGAAAGCGTTAGAGTTTCCAAAACTTGAGAGAACTGCAAAACAGACACAAATTAATAAAGTAGTTCATTTTTTGAAAAGTACGGAGTTTTCAAATAAGAAAAGAAAATTTAAAAAAAAGGAAGAAAATAGACTAATGCATCATCAAGCCAATAAGTTTAACAAGTCTATTGGAGAAGAGTAGGAAAGTGTAAAATTTGAGGTTATTAAAAACAGTGTAAACAATGGTTGCAGTGAAAATGAATTAACTGTTGAAGAAAGCTGTGATATAGTTCTCAAGACTGTGATTTAAAAAAAATTTGTCAACCACACTAACTGATGTAATATCGTGAATGGGATACATAAATTAAATTTTTTCATCAAACTCGTTTCTCATTAAAAATAATTGATAAAAGTTATATTGTGGTTACAAATTTTATTTAATATTAATATTGTTTCATAGTTTAGTATAATATTTAATAATAAAAATAAATTGATGTATTATCTATTATAATAATATAATAAAATGATTGATTATATTTATAACAGTTTTTGACTGTTAACCGTCGTCGATAAGCGGATAAATTGGTTATTTTCTGATTAATATTGGTCATTTCTTGGTCATTTTTTCTAAAACTGGTCAAAATATGACCAAATAATAGTGAAATTTTCTACCACCCGGTTGAAAATAAACACATAGTTTTATTACATGATTTTATCATATGGTTTTATTATGTGGTTTTATCATATGGTTTTATTACATGTTTTTTGGTTTCAATTTATCATATGATGAAAGTATATGATAAAATCATATAATATAACCCTATGATGAAATCGTATAGTGAAACTATATGGTGAAGACAAAATAAAACCATATTCACGGAGAGAAGTAACAGTTAACAGCTACTCAAAAAATTTAGAATCATTACTAACTTTGTTTGGCAATAATTAAAGGTAAAGGAATAAATACAAATCTATAATTTAGCGCCACGCGATAAAAGTAAGGTTATGATTTTACAAATGATCTGAGAAAACTAAGGACTGATTACTAAAGAGTTAGATAGCTAGTCATAAAAAGTTGAATGAAAAATCAAACTGAGAATTATTGTCTGCAGTCTGCCTATAGGCAAACTACAGACAATAATTCTCAGTTTGACTCATTTAACTTTTTATGACTAGCTACCTAACTCTTCAGTAATCAGAGGGGCTATTCAAGTAGTGATACACATGTATGTATTACGCGAATTCTATGCGCGCGCAGACTTTTTATTCTCTTGCCGACAACTATCGTCGCGATACATACATACATATCGTTACTTGAATATCCCCTCAGTCCTTAGTTTTCTCAGATCATTTGTAAAATCGTAACCTTACTTTTGTCGCGTGGCGCAAAAATATAGATTAGTATTTATTCCCATTCCTTTAATTATTGTCGAACAAAGTTAGTAATGATTCCAAATGTTTTGAGTAGCTGTTAACTGCTTTTTCTCTCCGCGTGTATGGTTTTATTTTGTCTTCACCATATAGTTTCACTATACGATTTCATCATAGGGTTATATTATATGATTTTATCATATACTTTCATTATATGATAAATTGAAACCAAAAAACATGTAATAAAACCATATGATAAAACCACATAATAAAACCATATGATAAAATCATGTAATAAAACTATGTGTTTTTTTTCAACCGGGCAGGGTGCAGTTGTAAATAAAGCACCTAAAGTAGGAAAAGACTTTATGACAGAGTGTATGACGGAAAAAGGACTGACATTTTATAAACAAAAATCATTTATTATGCAGGTGGAAAGCTGAACGACGACAAAACCAAGCACGACAGCCAAGGCAGCTAATACTGGTGCAGTTAAGAAAGTGAGATGCTACAACTATATACATGGCTACACAGATGAGTTTGACGACTTGAAACACTAAGCCGATAGCTGCACATGAAGAGATACAGGAATGACGAAGTATCTCTACAGTTGTAGTTTATATAAATTCATGTTGCTGCAACGTATCCAATATGACTGAGGTTATGAGACAGAATAACCAAGAACAATAAGAAATAAAATTATGTAAGACCAACGAAAATAAAAGTTGAACAGGTCGAATTGGTTTTTAGCGTCAACAGATTGACACGAAAGACTGTGATAAAAGAAGAAGATAAAACGAGCGAAATTCGACGATAAAGAAAGATGCATAAATATCAATAACTGAAAATAAATAAAGACAAAAATACAAATCTTGAATCGGAGGGAGAAAGAAGTGTAAATGGTAATACGACTGAAAATAAAATTGTAATATTAGATAAAGTCATTGGTGAAGAAAATCTGAATGTAATATTAACAATAAGACAGAAAACACTAATTCAAGACAGAGACATACTACAGATTATTCAACATCAAGAGAAAAGATAAAAAGACAGTTTAAGAGCAGGCCAGATTCGCTGTCCTTGTTCAATTGAGATTTTTGTTATTTACTCAAGTATTAATCGGTGTATCTGCAAATTGAAGGTTAAGCGCAATAGATATTATTATTACAAATATTTATGCACAAGAAAAAAAAATCTATCGCTTTGTTTTTGAGAAAAGTAAGGAACGCGAAAATATTATAAACATAATCTTTTACTTCGGCGTTCCTTACTTTTCTCAAAAACAAAGCGGTAGAATTTTTTTTCTTGTGCATAGATATTCATAATAATAATATCTATTGCGCTCAACCTTTAATTTGAAGATACACCGATTGATACTTGAGTAAATAACAAAAATGCCGATTAGACAAGGACAGCGAATCCGTCCTGCTCTTAATTGAAAATCTGAATAGAACAAATTTACTAGAAATAAAAATTTAGTAAAGTTTGAAAATGTAACTTTTGATAGAAAATTACACAATTCAAACGAGACTCAAATTAGTGATGGATGTCATTGTGAATCTGAAATTCCTAAAACATCAGATAATAACCCTATTGAAAATAATGACGTCTTTCAAAGACGTCTTTAGAAGACGTCTTTAAAAGACGTCTTTGGACGTGTCTGGATTTGGAACAAAAAAAGACGTCTTTAAAAGACGTCTTTTGAAGACGTCTTTTAAATCAAGACGTCTTTTTTATCAAAATTTTTAAAAAGGTACTTACTAAAATGTTCCAAAAAAGTATTATTTTATTAGGTTATTATTTTTAATAGGGTATCTTTCTTTAAGAATATAGAAACAAAATAAGTATCAGCTCTCTGCAGACCGAAAAGCTTGAGCGAACAAACTGGAAATGTTATAACCTTATATACCCGAGTCACTAAAATTTTCGTAGGAGTTCGCGTATTAAGAAAAACGCCACCTAACATTTAAAGACAGAATTAATAGTCGATTCGAATAATTTTTTCAGTAGTTACATTTTTAACTGTGAGATGCCGTTTTTCTTAACTTTGCAATCCCTTATCCAAATTTCAGAGATGCAGGTATATGAGGTTATAATTTTGCGTGTTTATTCACAGTTGAAAATCAGTATACATACTTCAATTACGTACTTCAAGTATATACACTTTAGCTTAAGTACGTTCTTTTTTGAAACATTTTAGTAGGTATTATTTTTTAAATATTGATAAAAAAGACGTCTTTAAAAGACGTCTTCAAAAGACGTCTTTTAAAGACGTCCTTTTTTGTTCCAAATCCAGACATGCCCAAAGACGTCTTTAAAAGACGTCATTATTTTCAATAGGGTACTTTCTTTATTGAAACATTTTAATAGCTACTTTTTTTTAACATTTTTGTATATATTTTTATAAAAATATTTATAAAAACAATTCTTCAAAAGACGTCTTCAAAAGACGTCTTTTTTTGTTCCAAATCCGAACACGTCCAATGAAGTCTTTATTTTCAATAGGGAAAGACAAATAATTGTGCTATATTGTGGTATGTCTGAATAGATCACGCATCAGTTGAATATTGAAAGAAATGGCAGTTGAAAATTAATGAAAATTAGAACTCTATGAAAATAGAAATGCAAGATTTAACAAAAATCAGACAACAAAGACGGTTATGAAAGAACAAATAAAAGACTAGAAAATTTTGAAGTAAGAAATATAGACAGACACATGCTTTGCAGATTTTAATAAAGAGGTCAAGAAAATTGACTCAGAAATACAAAGAACGGAGGAGGAGAAAATAAAATGACCAGTAGGATGACCGCGAACAGAACCTAAACAAAAATTGAAAAACCCACAAGAAATAAAAGGACAGAAAATAAAAAGATTAATTAGACGACTGAGAAAAAGTCAAAACCAATGCAATAAATCAGACAGATAAGGAAATTTATACATTATTGACAGAAATAAATGATTATTAAAGCAAATATATGGATATCATGAAAAGGAAAACAGCAATAGAACGAAGCTTTATACATCTTAGGGTAAGCACAATGTGTTAAAACGAAATATATTAAACGACAGTAGAAAAGTATGGGCTGCAACCATTTAAAAATAAATCATGTTTATTTATTAAGTACTACCAAGATAGTCTCCTGGTTCTGATTATTTATGTAGATAATATCGTATTAGTATGCAACAGCATATAAATGTTAGAAAATAATGAGATCCAGCCTAAAACAGAAATTTCAAATGACTGATATGGAGAGCCTAAAAATATTTTTAGACTTAGAAATTAAAAGTGACGGACAGAAGGGACTACTAAGTCTAAAACAAGAAAATTACATGGACAAAATGCTGACAAAATTTTACTACGATCAAGTACATTCTTAAGGAACACCTATGATAACAAACCACGTGGCTAAACGAAAGAAAAGACAGCAAAACAGACTGAAGAGATAAATGAGAGATCACCCTGTTGAAAAATGGAAATCCACCTGCATTTCCACGTGGATTACCCATGTGGAAATCCACGTGGATTTCACATTGATTTTATGTGGATTCGCATAAGAATCCACGCGGATTACCCTCATGGATTTTCACGTAAAAAAATCCATGTGGATTTTACAATACCGCTCAAAAATTCGTAAACATTTTTTTAACTCAACTTCAAATTGCGATATTTCGAAAACGGCTTGATGAATTTAAAAAATCTGGACAGCGTTTGAAAGATCAGACAAAATACTATTTTTTTGTGTCCTGCCAAATATTTTTATCATTTTTATCAACTCCATATATAATGATAGAAAAAATTTTTATTTTTACGAATTTTTAAATTTCAATCAATCAAATGTAACTTTTTAAAAAATTGATAAAATTAAAAAATTCGAACGCGATTAAAAGTAGAGTAAATTTCCTAAATCTTCATGTTTAATGATTTATTTGTATCTATTTCCTGCGTGTAGCTAAAAATGCGCAAAAATGGAAAGTACGAGAAAATCAGTTTTAGATATGATTTTCCAATGTCGCAAATCAATTTTTTTTACATTAGCAGGATACAAAAAGATAGTATTTTGTCTAATCTTTTAAACGCCGTCCGGATTTTTGAAATTCATCGAGCCATTTCCGAAATATCGCAGTTTGACGTTTAGTTTCTGAAAAAAAAAAAATTTTTAACGAACTTTTGAACGTTACTGTATACTTTTAACAAAATTATCACAAATTTTATCACAATTATTATAAATGATAGTGTCCTTTTTTTTAATAAATTAAAGTTATTTACAAATTTAATTCTTCGTATGTATGTATATTCTTTGTATGTATTTGAACACATGCTAAAATGTAAACAAAAATAGACTCACGACATTGGAAAATATTATATCTGAAACTGATTTTATTGTACATTCCATTTTTGTGCATTTTCAGCTATACGCAGGAAATAGATACAAAAAAATTATTAAACATAAAGATTTAGGAAATTCACTCTACTTTAATCGCGTTCGAATTTTTTAATTTTATCAATTTCTTAAAAAGTTACATTTGATTAAAATTTAAAAATTCGTAAAAATAAAAAACTTTTCAATCATTAAAAATAGAGTTAAAAAAAAAATAAAAATATTAGGCAGGACATAAAAAAATAGTATTTTATCTGATCTTTCAAACGCCGTCCGGATTTTTTAAATTCATTGAGCCGTTTCCGAAATATCGTAGTTTAAAGTTGAGTTAAAAAAAAAAATTTTTTTCACGAACTTTTGAGCGGTACTGTATGAAAGCTATGTTGATTTTATAAAACCCTTGTGAACTGTTGAAGAATCCATATGGATTTTATGAAATCCATGTGGATCTCAAGGAAGCCACATAGATTATATAAAATCTGTGATAATTTTATGTACTCCGCGTGGATTTTTAAGAAATCCATATGAATTTTGTGAAATTCATGTGGATTTTTAGGTAATATACGTAGATTTTTTACTTGGATATCCACGTGGATTTAAATGAAAATCCACGTGGAAATCTATATAGACGTTTGAAATAGGAATTAACTCGATATTTATTTCGCATTCAAAGTAGAAACCAAAAACGAGGTAAACCTCGTAATTTCAGCTCTTTGAAGATCAGAGAGCTTCTATGATTCAACTAACAAGGAGAGTGTTTTACCTTCGGGTCACCGTTTTTGCTCAAATTTTAAGAATGTTTTCTGGATGCAGAAATATGAAAAAAGCCAAAATTTTAGAGGCCAACGCTCAATATTTCCCTAGTTACGGGCCATTGAAGAAAATCACTAAAAAAGTCACTAGATTTTCAAACGCTTATAGTATCTCATCATTGTTAGCTAGAAGCTTATACCTTTTTTTAAATGAAAGCTGAGCTCAAATCCTTTCGAAATAGCACCTATAGCATCTCAAAATATTATTTTTTCCAAAAGTTAAAGCGTAATAAAGATTTAACCCAATTTTAGCTTTTATTATTAAGGGGAATCCTCATACCGACATAGAGTTCTACCTTATCTACATTTAAATTGTGCATTTTAATACAAATTTAACTATTCATGCCTAAAATTCGTAGGAGAGGCACATTCTTAACATGCCAAAGAATTTATTGCAACGTTAAAAGACAATATAAAGGTCAAAATAAAGGCGAAAACTGCTTAATACGATTAACTTTTCAATGTAGTTATGAATAATCGTACTATGCAGTTTTTGTCTTCATTTTCACTTTCATTCTGTCTTTTGACGTTGCAATAAATTCTTTAGAATGTTAAGAATGTGCCTCTCCTATAAATTTTAGTCAAAAATAGTTCAATTTTTATTAAAATGCATAATTCAAATGTAGATAAGGTAGATCTCTGTGCCGGCATGAGGACACCCCTTAATTAATGTTTTAAACAAAAAAGTCAGGTCCAATCTTTATTACGCTCCAACTTTGGGAAAAAATAATATTTTGAGATGCTATTGGGAAATATGACACCATATATATAGCTAACCAATATGGCGTTTAGTGATCGGGAAATAACATAGAGCCTTATGTAGACTCAAAGCATTTTTATTATTTTAAATAGTAATTAACATATTTGCTGTACAAAGTTGATAAAAATAAATAAGCAAAGAAAATTTCCGAAGATGAAAATATTTTAGAAGCTTCGCACGTTATATTTTGTGATGGGAAAGTGAAAAATATGAAAAAAGTGAGGTTAAGATAGCATCGTCGCGTGAGAAACCGTAACACATTGAAAGAGAATCTATGTTCGTGTGAGCGGTCTGTGTAAACATAACATCGACAGCTGATCGTACTCAACCACAATTTTGATTACATAGTACATAATAATTTAAATACAACTTGCATAATTATAAACTTTCATCAAATTTATTAGTTATTCATATACTTATTCATTTTCATCAACTTTGTACAGCAAAGATGTGAAATACTATTTAAAATAGTAAAAGTGCTTCGAGGCTACATAAGGCTCTATGTTATTTCCCGATTACTAAACGCCATCTTGGTTAGCTATATATACGGTGTCATATTTCCCAATAGGTGCTATTTCGAAAGGATTTGAGCTCAGCTTTCATTTAAAAAAAGGTATAAGCTTTGAGCTAACAATGCTGAGGAACTATAAGCGTTTGAAAATCTAGTGACTTTTTTTAGTGATTTTCTTCAATGGCCTGTAACTAGGGAAATATTGAGCGTTGGCCTCTAAAATTTTGGCTTTCTTCATATTTCTGCATCCAGAAAACATTCTCAAAATTTGAGCAAAAACGGTGACCCGAAGGTGAAACACTCTCCTTGTGAGAGAATTCTGGTCTTATATATCTGTGTCTTAGAAATTTATATGATGGATCACAAAACTTAGAGAAACACCACCTTGTGACTTACTGTCGAATTGATG
Organism: Anastatus disparis; assembly: GCA_017163975.1. NCBI lineage: Eukaryota > Metazoa > Arthropoda > Insecta > Hymenoptera > Eupelmidae > Anastatus > Anastatus disparis. The sequence continues at coordinate 3,111,639 of JAFFSR010000349.1, read as the reverse complement.
ATTGATTACGTCGATTCTATTTTGAATCTATAGGTGGCGTTTTTCTAAGTTTTGTGATCCCTGATACGAATTTCAAAGATGCAGATATATAAGGCCAGAATACTCTTAGTTAGTTCGTAGAACTACTTTGATCTTCAAAGAGTTGAAACTACAAGGTTTACCTCGTCTTTGGTTTTTACTTTGAACGCGAAATAAATATTGGATTATTTTCTATTTAAAATATCCATGTGGATTTCCACGTAGATTTTCATTTAAATCCACGTGGATATCCAAGTAAAAAATCTACTTAGATTACCTTAAAATCCACATGGGTTTCTAAATATCCACATAGATTTCTAGTATCCACATGGATTTGCAAAGATCTACATGGATTTCTAAATATCCACATGGATTTCTTAAAAATATACGAGTACATAAAATTAACACAGATTTTTATTTAAATCCACGTGGATATCCAAGTAAAAAATCTACGTAGATTACCTGAAAATCCACATGGATTTAATAATATCCACATGGATTTCACAAAACCCATATGGATTTTTTTTAAATCCATGAGAAGTACATAAAATTAACACAGATTTTATAAAATCCATGCAGGTTCCTTGAAAGTCCACATAGATTTCATGTAATCCATATTGATTCTTTAACAGTCCACGAGGGCTTTATAAAATCAACATGGCTTTCATAAAATCCACGTGGGTAATCCGCGTGGATTCCTATGCAAATCCACATGGAATCCATGTAAGACCCACGTGGAAATCCAGGTGGATTTTTTCAGTAGGGCAATGACAGAAAATTAATGCAATGGACCATTATAGAGAAGTAGTGGACACACTGATGTATTTTGAAAAAGCAAGCAGGCCGGACATCCGTTATGCTGTAAGTATCTTGAGCAGACATTAAATCCGACAGAAATAAATGTCATGAAGAGACATTGAATATATCTGTCTGGTAAATGGTTAAATGTATTTTTACATGATTAAAAAGGAACCAAACATCTTGAAGGTGAGCTTAAGGGATAAAATGACAGTTTATAAGGATTGATATCATTGCATTTAATATTAAAAGAATTATTGCAACGAGAGCTATGACCAATGATATTTTGGTACAATAATAAAGCAGCAAAATTAAATGTAACGATAGGTAGTGAAAATTAGCTAAGACATATGACAGAAATCAAAGAACTTTAAATAAAAGAATCTGTAACACGAGGATTAACAAATGTCAGCTGGATCTTCTCTAAAATTCAAATAGCCTATATGCTTTAGAAACTATTGTTATTTGAATTGCAAGAACAACTGTGAAAATTATCACTGAACGACTGATAAGATGACTATATTTTTATTGAATTAATATTTTTGCTAATCATTTAAATTTGTGTCTATTTTCGATTTCAAGGGAAACAATACCAAAGGGTGGCACAATCTATCAAAGAAAAGAAGGCTGATCCAATATTAATCAATGTATTTGTTTGAACAATTTGAGCGTGGGAGGGAGTGTTAAATATATGCACGCTCAACCCGGTTTATTCGCAAGTACGGTAGCACCACCTATTACAGCGTGATACGGCTGGCGACTCTCCGTTGTCACTCCATGGATATCGGTAGAATAGAGCAGACCGTCTTACTTTATGTAAAATTACATTTTTGTATTTTAATAAATAAAGACTTTTTATTCTTACACTGAGAAAAAAATTTAGTTGAGTCAATGAAATAAATTTAGTTATTAAACATTTTGTTGATAAAAATTAATTTTGATTGAAGTAATATGCAAAGTTATTAAATCACTGAAATATTTAGTTGGGATAAAAAAAATGATACCTTAGTTAAAAAAAAATAAATATTTTTTTAAAATAAAGAAAGATTTATTGTTTTGGTTAAATTATTTGATTGATTTAATCAAATCAATTTCATTAAGGCAGCTGATAAAATTTTATAAAATATTTATTTGTAACAATAGAATATGTTTGTAAATTATCTATATATTTTGTTACAGTAATTAAATATTTATTTTAGTAAATCGTTTGTTAAATTAACAAAATCTTTTATAACAATAAAAAAATATTGGTCAATCATCAATATAATATTTGCTTGAATTAACGGTCATCCGATTAAGTTAAAGAAACTTATATTGTAAATAAACGCTTCACTAAGTTAATAACATTGTCATTTAATTAATAATATATGTGATTGTATAATAAAAATATTTTGTTGTGTATAACACATAAAATTTGATCAGCATTTCAATAAAAATTACAATTAATTTAAAGAAGTAGGTTCTTTAAAATCAACAAGTCCGATTTCTATGAATTCACAAAAAGAAAACCAATAAATTATTTTTTTAAAGTCAAGAAAGGTGCAACGTAAAATCAGATATTAAATTTTTTTTAAAGAAATATTTATTAAACCGAATATATTTATTTTATTATTTCTATCAAGTTGTTATTGAAACAAGAATATAATTCACTGATCTAATTAAATATTATATTAACACTTCCATTAAATTACTTTAATGTTCAATAATGTATTAGATTATCTTAATGAAATATTTATTAAACCAAATATATTTATTTTATTATTTCTATCAAATTGTTATTGAATCAAGAATATATGTCATTGATTTAATTAAATATTGTATTAACACTTCTATTGAATTACTTTAATGTTTAATAATGTATTTGATTATCTTAATGAAATATTTATTAAACCAAATATATTTATTCTATTATTTCTATCAAGTTGTTATTGAAACAAGAATATATTTCATTGATTCAATTAAATATTATATTAACACTTCCATAAAATTACTTTAATGTTCAATAATATATTTGATTATCTCAATGAAATATTTATTAAACCAAATATATTTATTCTATTAATTCTATCAAGTTTTGATTGACATAAGAATATATTTCACTAATTCAATTAAATATTATAATACTTCTACTAAATTACTTTGATGTTTAATAATATATTTAATTATCTTAGTAAAATGTTTACTAATTCTAACGTATTTTTATCAAATTTTGATTATAAGAAGAATATATTACATTGATTTAATTAATTATTATATCACCTCTATTAAATTACTTTATTGTTCAAAAATATATTTAATTATTAATGAAATATTTAATAATGTCAAAATTATTGTTCTATTCTTTCAATAAATTTTGAATAGTAACAAAAAGATATTTCATTGTTTTAAATAAATATTGTATGACTTATATTAAATTATTTCACTGGCCAATGAAATACCTAATCATTTTAATTCAATAATTAGTTGCTTTGATGAATGTGTTTTTTCTCTTTATGAAATATATGATTGATTCTATGAAATATCTCATTGTCTTTTACTCAAATAATTTCATTGCTATATTATAATTAATTGGATGCATTAAAATAATTAAATTTTCAATTGATTCAAATATTTGATTTATTTTGTTCTATAAAATTATTTTATTACTTTTATTATTTAATTATATTGCGTCTATGAAATCAGTGATTAATTGAATTAATTATTATTTTTAACAATTAAATATTTTGTTGTATTAATTAATTTCTTCATCAGATGGATTAAATAATTATTTGATTATCTTAAGAGGAGGTCACGTATCTCTGTCCTTTTCTAATCAAAGCATTGAGTTTTTTACAAAAACTAATAACTTTAGCGAAAAATGAAGAGAAAGCCGCATCTCGTATTATAAAAAGCAATATTTTCTTTGATGAGAAAGAATTAATTTTATTGCTTTATTTTCAAGAAAACCTTGAAAAACTTAAATCATAGAGGTTAGGTTGAGCAATTTGGTTTTTCAAGGTTTTCTTGAGAATGAAGCAATAAAATTAATTATTTCTTATCAAAGAAAATATTGCTTTTTTTTGATACAAGATGCGGCTTTCTCTTCATTTTTTGATAAAGTTATTAGTTTTTGTAAAAAAATCATTTCTTTGATTAGAAAAGGACAGAGATACGTGACCTCCTGTTAATGAAATATTTATTGAAACAAGCAGTTATTATTTAATAACATATTTACTAAATCCCATATGGAAAAAATTTTTGGATATAATTGTAAATAACTGTTAATAACTGTAAATAAATGTAAATAAATGTAAATAACTGTAAATAATTGTAGAAAAATGTTAAAAAATGTGGGAATTGAGACATAAATAACAGTTATTTACAATTATTTACGATTATTTACTGTTATTTACACTTATTTACAGTTATTAACTGTTATTTACTCTTATTAACTGTTATTTACACTTATTTACAGTTATTTATATTTATTTACAGTTATTTACATTTATTCACTTTTTTCACAATTATTTACAGTTATTTACGATTATTTATAGTTTTTTACAATTATTTGCAGTTATTTACATTTTCGAAAATTATCACGAATTTATTCAATAATTTTATATATAGGCGAAAATTTAAAAAAATGTGAATAACTGTAAATAATTGTAAAAAACTATGGAAAATTGTAAATAGTTGTAAATAATTATAAATAACTGTAAATAACTGTAAAAAACTGTAAATAACTGTAAATAACTATAAATAATTGTAAATAATTATTAATAACATTAAATTATCTACTAATTCAAAAATTTTTGAAAATGTAAATAACTGTAAATAATTATGAATAACTGTAAATAATTATGAATAATTGTAAATAATTATAAAAAACTGTAAATAATTGTAAATAATTGCCCGCATAAAAAAAATTTGTATTGCCAAGATATTGGTGAACCAATATCCAATATATTGCATTTATTTAATAATCCCTTGGCAAAATTTTTCCAATATTTCGCCAACATTTAGCATTTATCAATCCCTAGGGCCAAAACCCACATTATTCCCACATATTGGCAATATATTGGATATTGCTGATATATTGGATATTGCTATATCATTATGTATAATGATAAATAATTTCAAATAAAAAATCAAAGTTTTACCACATTTAATTGAAAACTTTTTAACTTTTTTTTATATCATATCTATAAAGTATACAATATAGGTGATATTAAAATCTTTAATATAATATATAAAAATAAAATATTGGTAAATTAAATTCAGAAATCTTTTTTTGCAAAACAAAAAATATATTTAGTAAAATAATTTTTCAAGTCACATTTTACGAATATAAATATAACAAAAAATCTATTATACTAATTGTATATTTACATTACAATTTGGTTGAAATAATTTCTGAGTAACAGAAATGTTATATCAAATTTAATCAACACAAATCGACTTATGTCATTTTTGTAAATAAGAAAAAGATTAAATCATTTTTACTTTTAATAAATATAACTTAAATAAATAAATTATTTGCTTGAAATTTCTTTAATTTCACAATTAAAAACATTATACAAACGACCTTATTTTTACGAAAAAATGATTAAATGTCCTAGAAATCAGTCAATTCAAGCTCAAAAAATTTCCTTTCACACTCAGGGCGTGAAATTCAATTTTTGATGTCTATTCTTAGAGGCTAAAATAGCTCTTTTTTACCCAAGGGCAAAAAAGTAATTTTCTAATAAGCGTAATTGATATTTACCAATAAGAAATTTACTTTTCGTGTCTCAGAATTATACTGAATGGTGGATGAGTCGATGTATAAATTGAGTAATGGGTGCATGGTGCAATGAATTCATAGGTGGATTCATGGGACGATGAAATGACGGCTCAATGGTTCGATGGACAGATCGATAAATATGACGATAGATCGATGGGCGGATAAATGTTAATGTCGATGGATCACTAAATGAATACGTCGATGGGTTGATAGACTGATTGGCGGATAGATGAAATAGTCGATGGGTTAATGGGCGCATAGATGAATTTTTTCGAAGGGTTTATGGGCCGATGGGCGGATAGATGAATTTGTCGATTGGTTGACGGTCCGTTGGGCGGATAGATGAATTTGTCGATGGGTTGACGAGCGGAATTTGTTGATGAGTGGAAAAAAGAATTCGTTGATGGGTTAATGGATGGATAGATGAATTTTTTGGTGGATGTCAGAAGTTGAATGGGTCGATGAGTTGATAGGTCTATTGATCGATGAATTCATGGGTAAATGGGTTAATTGGTCAATAAATCAATGGGTCAATAGGTTCATGGTTCAATAAATTGATGGTTGCATGGGTAGATGGGTCAAAGAGTACGTGGATCGGCAGGATGATGGGTCAATGGATTCATGGGTCGATGGGTCATTGGTTTTGATGAGTTGATCTGTCGATGGGCTGATGGGTTCGTAGGCAATTTCTTTAATTTTCCTCCTTTCGTACCCAACTGCTTCTTGTCGAGGCAAATTCGACAGTCTTATTTTCTCAATTTCATTTTAATTTTATCATCTATTAATGCCGTTATTTTTTGTATTATTTATGAATTTATTTTTAATGTGGCTAAATTTGATGCCCTTCGTGTATGAAAAAGTAATATGTTATCTACGGAAGTAAAGGTGTTTTTGCCCTCGTCTTTATTGTCACCCTCGCTTCGCTCAGGCTTCAAACTCGACTCAGGCAAAAATCACCTATTTTACTCCCTTGGTTAACAATGTACTATTCTGATATTTATGATGGTTTGCTGTATCAAGAAATGCTCCGTCCAAATAAAATATTAAGTGATCCCAACAATATATCTTTTACATGGTATTCTGACGGCGTTAGAATTTTTAAATCTTCCAAATACAATATTTGGACGTTTTATTTAACAATTAATGAATTTCCTTACAAAGAACAACATAATATTGAAAATGTGTTGTTAATTGGTTTGTGGTTTAGAAAACTGAAACCTAAAGTTAATCTCTTTTAACTTCCTTAAAAAACTCATTAAAAAAATTGTATAAAGGTATAGATTTTGAAGTACCCAACGTAGATAAACCTACTAAGGGTATACTCTTGATTGACAAATCAAGAGTATACCCTTTTGAAAAGAAATTAACTTTGCGAACTGATAACGAAACCATTCTGCACGGTCAACAAACATATGTTACTAATATTAAAGTTCGCGATGTTGAGGGACCAACAATGCTCTAAAATTGTACCAAAATTCATTATATTAACCGGTAGTCCAGGGGCAAACTACATAAGTCGTGGCCGACGAAGGTCCTCGATTCTAACCAGGTTTTTTTTTATATATTTCGATCTGCCAATTTCGAATTTTTTTCGGTAGAAAGTCTGAAAATGGCGCATTTAATAATTATTAACAATTTTTATAAACAAATTATAGAAATGCGTTTTTTTTAGAAAAAAAAATGTTATTTTTTTAGGTTATTTTGAGCAAAAAAGGTTCTCATGAATATATTGCTAAAATGCACTAAATCGGCAGAAAACAATCACAGTTTGAAAAAACGCGATTTTTCAAAAGTTTGACAGCTTATAGCTCAGCTTCTACTGCTTTAATTTTTACTCACAACAGCTTAAATTGTTCATTAAAATGTAAACTTAAAGATTACATTAGTTGGCGACAGTATTTATAATGAATACATTACCCATTAATCGCTCAAAAAGTACTGTATACGCGCACCCGTGCGCTGACCTGCAACGCCAGGGACTGTACATAGGTAAGCTGTAAATGGTACTTTTTTGGGCGATTAAATTTTGAACAATAAAATATATGAACTATTTTCTTTAAGTTGTATTTATTAAAAGTAAAAATGATTTAATCTTTTTCTTATTTACAAAAATGACATAAGTCGATTTGTGTTGATTAAATTTGATTTAACATTTCTGTTACTCAGAAATTACTTCAACCAAATTGTAATGTAAATATACAATTAGTATAAGAGATATTTTGTTATATTTATATTCGTAAAATTTGACTTGAAAAATTATTTTACCAAATATATTTTTTGTTTTGCAAAAAAAGATTTCTGAATTGAATTTACCAATATTTTATTTTTATATATTATATTAAAGATTTTAATATCACCTATATTGTATACTTTATAGATATGATATAAAAAAAAGTTAAAAAGTTTTCAATTAAATGAGGTAAAACTTTGATTTTTTATTTGAAATTATTTATCATTATATTCATTGATATAGCAATATCCAATATATCAGCAATATCCAATATATCGCCAATATGTGGGAATAATGTGGGTTTTGGCCCTAGGGATTGATAAATGCTAAATGTTGGCGAAATATTGGAAAAATTTTGCCAAGGGATTATTAAATAAATGCAATATATTGGATATTGTTTCACCAATATCTTGGCAATACGAATTTTTTTTACGCGGGTGTAAATAACTGTAAATAACAGTTAATAACAGTTAACAACTGTAAATAACTGTAAATAATAGTAATTAATAATAAATAATAGTAAATAACTGTAAATAACTATTATTTATGTCTCAATTCCTACATTTTTTAACAGTTATTTACAATTATTTACTATTATTTACAGTTTTTCACATAAATTATTTCCATATGGGATCCAATGAAATATAATGTTAAAATTAATATTTAATATTATTAAAAAATATTTTTTTGTATAAGTTATCATCCTTTATACTCAAACAAACTCATGTTTTAAATACGTGTCTTGCTAAGTGAATAACTTAGCAAAATATGTACTAAAGTTAATAAAAATTACAGAGAAATCTGATTAAATACTTGTTAAAATCAAGTAAATCCACTATTTGATTCAATTACATAATTTATTTCATTCAAATAAGACATATTTGAACTAAAAGAAACATTTATTGTTTTAACAAAATCATTTAGTTCGATGGTTTGATGATACTACCGCTTGGTGGCGTCGTTAATTTTCAATCTCGCAAGCGGTAAGAGGGCTTCTAAGTTGATATATAAGGAAGTTAAAAATCCAAGATATATAATACGTAAATTGTAATGCGAGCGAAATTTATCTTAGATTTACTGCGTGTGCGATCACTGTATAACGTATACTAATGTTAATATGTTAATAATTGTTATTCTTTACCATATAAATAAATGGAATCATATTCACCTGTCCTTTAATGAGTCATCAATTCATTGATGTTAATAAATAAATATAAATCACTGAAAGCAAATACTGTTGATTAAAGACAGTATTTGTTCGATTAAAATATCTATAAATCGAATTAATTAAATATTTCTTTACTTTGAAGAAATATTTTATTTGTGAAACCGAATAATTAATCAATTTTTTGTTAAGACAATGAATTAATTTTATTAAATCTTAAAATTTTATTAAATTTAAAATATTCAATAAATTAAACTTTCATTTGAAAATATAAAATATTGAACTAATTTAATTTCAATGCAACATTAATATGATGAAATAATTAATTAGAAAAACAAATGGACATTTTAATTGATAATTTTTTTTATTAAAACAATGAATTAATTTTATTGAATCAATCTTCGCGACATTTAATAAGTCAAATATTTAATTGAAAATACAAAATATTATTTGATTTAATTTCAATATGTATATTAATGTAATGAAATAATCAATTAGAAAAATAAATGGGCATTTTAATTGATAAAATTTTTTATAAAAACAATGAATTAATTTTATTGGATCAATCTTCGCGACATTTAGTAAGTCAAATATTTATTTGAAAATCCAAAATATTATTTGATTCAGTTACTACACGCATATTGATGTAATGAAATAAGCAATTAGAAAAACAAATATGCATTTGAATTAATAAAAAATTTTTTTAAAACAATAAATTAATTTTATTCAACCAATATTTGTGATGTTTAGTAGAATCAAATATTTATTAAAAAAAAAATGAAATATTTATTTGACTCAATTAAAATATTTGTATTAACGGCAGGCCGGAGTAGAACCTGATACCGACCGAGTAACAATTGAGTTGTTTGTTATTTACTCAAGTATTAATCGGTGTATCTACAAAATAAAGGTTGATCGCAATAGATATTATTATTATGAATATCTATGCACAAGAAAAAAAATCTACCGATTTGTTTTTGAGAAAAGTAAGGAACGCCGAAGTAAAAGATTATGTTTATAATATTTTCGCGTTCCTTACTTTTCTCAAAAACAAAGCGATAGATTTTTTTTTTCTTGTGCATAAATATTTGTTATAATATCTATTGCGCTTAACCTTCAATTTGCAGATACACCGATTAATACTTGAGTAAATAACAAAAATGCCAATTAGACAAGGACAGCGAATCCGGCCTGCTCTTAATGTAACAAAATATTTTATGTGCCGCCCGCACCTAAGGGATTTCATTGATTCAATTAAGCCTTACTTAATCCAACTAAATTTTTTTCTCAGTGTATATAAAACAAACTCGAGTACACTTTTATTTTATTGCAATACATTTAAAAACTAATAATTGTAGCAAAAAATAAGGAGATAGCCCCATCGTGTATCTTAAAAAGCAATATTTTCTTTGATGAGGAAAAATGATTTTTATTGATTTGTTTTGAAGAAAACCTTGTAAAACTTAAAAAAATAGAGGTTAAAATGGACAATTCAGTTTTTCAAAGTTTTCTTAAAAACGAAGCGATAAAAATAATTTTTCCTCATAAACGAAAATATTGCTTTTTATGATACAAGATGGGGCTATCTCTTTATTTTTTGCTACAATTATTAGTTTTTGTAAAAAAATCAATTCTTTGATTAGAAAAGGACAGATGTACTCAACCTCCTCTTAAAGAACCTTTTTCATAAAAAAAAACAGATAATACAAATCGTCCCTACTAAAAAATGTCAGGTGAAAAATCACCTGATTTTTCACTTGATTTCTCACCTGATTTCTCATGCCAAAATCTCATGTGACTATTAGCGTAAAAAAACTAAGTTCCAAACCTATCGAAAAATTCTAAGTTTTTATCACGGAAAACAACATTGAGAAGTATGATTCTTCTTTCATTTTTCATAATTTGAAATTGATTTTTTATACGTAGAATTTCAATTTTTTAATTTCATTTTTCTGGTCATAGAAATAAATTTCAAACCACTCTAAAAATTATAAGTCCCGATCTTATAATTTTTAACCTAAGCCTCTTTTATTTACGTGAGAGAGAGAAGAGAGAGAGAAAACATCAAAAACACATGCACAAGAAGCCTCTTTTATTCTTTTATACACTATTTATGAGTTGAATTAAAATGGAAAAAAAGTGTGTACATACTATTGATAAAACTACACTATTTATAAGTTAAGATTTTAAAGTTTTTACTATCGTAACCACGTGCGTCCGTTGTTCCTTTACACTAGAAAAAGCAACACATTTAGCTATAGCTGAAACGACTCATGCGCCTCCTGTCGGCACCTCTCGTGCCTCAAGCGAAAATATCTCTCGACAACAGACTTGGCCTAACGCAAACTATTGCTAAAAGAAATATACGCTCGTATTTATGAACTATTGTATTCTGTCTATGTTTCTCTCATAACAAGAAAGAAAAGACAAGCGATACTGTGCACGTTACGTTTATATAAATTTGAGCGAATTGTATTTTAAAAAGTACGATGAGAGATGTATTATATTGAGACAATGCTCAGGAACATTTTACTAAATGTGTTGCTTTTTCTAGTGTAAAGGAACAACGAACGCACATGGTCACGACAATAAAAACTTTAAAATCTTAACTTATAAATAGTGTAGTTTTATCAAAAGTATGTACACACTTTTTTTCCATTTTAATTCAACTCATAGTGTATAAAAGAATAAAAGAGGCTTCTTGTGCATGTGTTTTTGATGTTTTTCTCTCTTTCTCTCTCACGTAAATAAAAGAGGCTTGTGTTAAAAATTATAAGATCGGGACTTATAATTTTTAGAGTGGTTTGAAATTTATTTCTATGACCAGAAAAATGAAATTAAAAAATTGAAATTCTACGTATAAAAAATCAATTTCAAATTATGAAAAATGAAAAAAGAATCATACTTCTCAATGTTGTTTTCCGTGATAAAAACTTAGAATTTTTCGATAGGTTTGGAACTTAGTTTTTTTACGCTAATAGTCACATGAGATTTTGGCATGAGAAATCAGATGAGAAATCAAGTGAAAAATCAGGTGATTTTTCACCTGACATTTTTTAGTAGGGGTGTCATGACTTCAGCTAAGTAGAAATTATTTTTTGAAGAATTAGCAAAATAATTGAACTCAACATATGATATTAATTATTAATTATTCAATTATTTTCTACTTTATAAGTTTTTTTCCATAATTTCTATTTTTAAGTTTATGAATTTTTTTATTGCAAAAATTACTCTGAGAAAAAAATTTCTTTGAATTAAAGAAGGTATTTTTGAATTAAAGAAATCGGAGTCAATGAAATGCATTTCTTTGATTCAAAGAAAATGATAATCATTTTAATAACATACATCTAAAATCAAAGAAATATATAATTAAAATGATGGTTATTAAACCATTTCTTTAATGAGAAGAAAAGAAGTTTGAATCTAGTAGATTATTTGATTAAATCGAAGAAAACAATTTTTTTCAAACAAACGATAAAAATCAAAGAAACATTCTTCGAAGCAATGGAATTTTTTTTCAACCAAAACAATTGTTTTTGTTTCAAAATTATTATTTTTTATGGATTAAAAAATTTCTTAGATTGAATATATTTTGAATCAAAAGGAATAATATTTAAATTAAAGAAATATTTTCATTATTTTAATACAATTATTCCTTTCCAATAATAAAATATTTTTGATTCCAAGAAAACGGTAAAAGAATTCAAATTTTGAGTTTAAGAAATCAATTCTTCAATTCAATAAGATTATTTCTTCTCAATGAAAAAATTGCAATTGATTCAAAATGATTAATTAATATGGTTTAAAAAATATATTCAATCGAATATTTTTTCAATGAAAATAAATAATATTTGAATCAAAGAAATATTTTCATCATTTCAATACAATTATTTCCTTCCAATGATAAAATATTTTTGATTCCAAGAAAACGGTTAAAGAATTCAAATTTTGAGATAAAGAAATCAATTTTTTAATTTAATGAGATTATTTCTCCGCGATGAAAAAATTGTAATTAATTCAAAAGGATTATTTAATCTATATAAAAAAATATCTTTAATTGAATATTTTTGTCAATCGAAAGTTATCATTTTTGACTTGAAAAAATTTTTTATCATTTCAATAAAATTATTTTTTTTCAATAATAAAATATTTTTGACTCCAATAAAGCTATTGAAGAATTCCAATTTTGAGTTTAAGAAATCAATTCTTTAATTCAATGAGCTTATTTCTTTCCGATGATAAAATTTTAATGGATTCAAAATGATTATTTAATATAGTTTAAGAAATATCTGTGATTGAATATTTCTTTAATGAAAAGAAATAATATTTGAATTGAAGAAATATTTTTATCACTTCAATAAAATAATTTCTTTCTAATAATGAAATATTTTTGATTCCAAGACAGCGATTTAAAAATTCCAGTTTTGAGTTGAAGAAAACAATTCTAAAATTCAATGAGCCTGTTCTTTTCAATGAAACAATTGTAATTGATTCAAAATGATTATTTAATCTATATTGAAAAATATCTTCAAATGAATATTTTTTCAATCGAAAGTTATAATTTTTGATTCGTGGAAATATTTTCATCATTCCAATAAAATTATTTCTTTACAATAATGAAATATTTTTGAATCCATGAAAGCAGTATAAGAATTCAAATTTTGAGCTTAAGAAATCAATTCTTAAGAAGGGGCCGAACTATCTGTCTCTGTCTAATAGCGTTTTACATTATTTATATAAACACTATCCTTTATAACAAGAAAAAAATAGCAGCCCCCGCTAGATATTAGTAAAATAAGTAAATTTTGTAATAAGAATCAAATTTTTTACCGAATAGTTTTTGACTAATTAGAGACCTACTAGCAATCTAGAATATAAGCTATCTTTTTTTGGTAGGTCTCTAATTATTCAAAAACTACGCAGTAAAAAAATTTGGTTGTTATTACAAAATTTACTTATTATACTAATATCTAGCGGGGGCTGCTATTTTTTTCTTGTTATAAAGGATAGTGTTTATATAAATAATATAAAACGCTATTGAACAGAGACAGATAGTTCGGCCCCTTTTTAAATTCCATGAGATTATTTCTTTAGGATGAAAAAATTTTCAAATTGATTATTTCGGACTATATCATATGTGTTCATATATTATGTGATGTACACGGAAAGAAGTGGTACGACTGTACAGCCGTGGTTCGATCACAGCAGACAGCAGTGATTTGATTCACCACGAGGCGGCGCGGCATACTGCTGTTCAGCTGTGCTTACACTTCCTACTGCCGTGTTTTCAATCACCTTCTACAACCGTGATTGAAAACACGGCAGTAGGAAGTGTAAGCACAGCTGAACAGCAGTATGCCACGCCGCCTCGTGGTGAATCAAATCACTATGCTGTCTGCTGTGATCGCACCACGGCTGTACAGTCGTACCACTTCTTTCCGTGTACCTTTTATAGATTTAACGGCATGTCGGAGCTGCAGCAATAGAGTTTTGCTTTTTTTATTTTATCGATATCTTTTTAAATTCTTAAATTAAACAAATATAATGATTTGTCCGCACTAAAGTTATATTAGTACAATAATTTTTGTTAAAATAGAAAATCATTTGGACTTGTTATTTTTTTATGAGCTTGGATTGGAAATTAGATATCAAACTCGACAAACCTAACCTTAAAATACGAGGTATTGAAAGTTTTTATTATAACTTTGTGTGTATAATATTTTGGTGGTTTTCTTGAGTTGTCCGCACTAGAGTTTAATCTTACAAATTTTTTCTTTATAGCAAAAAAACTCAATTAAACGCATCGTTTATTCATAAGTTAAGATTGGAAATATTATTAGAAGGCGGACAGCTTCGTCATGCTCTTAAGGCATCGTTGTATTTATTGGCGTGATTGTAGGATGTGTGTGCATAGAGTGAATGATTATATTTTTATCAGCTTGACTTGTATATTACTTTGCATTCAACTTTGATGTGATTTTAACTTACTGAATACTGCTGATATTTTGACTGTGCTCTTTACAAGCTTGATTTTATGTGATTCTTTTGACTAATAGATATTTGAGACTGATTTTTAACTATATTATTTATACTCTTTGCGTGTATTTATTCGTGTTATCTGTGATATCACTTTTATTTAATTTATTGACTTACTATTACAGTATTACTATCTCTAGTATGTTTTATGACTGTGATATCATACTATACTATTTTAATTTTATATATGCAAGGCTATGTCAAGTATTTTATGTATTTTTAACTTTATTTGTAATTTTACACGCTCTTTTTGTAATTATAATACAAAATAATACAATATCTAATTTAATCTAATGTTAAGTCCTGGCTTGCACCAGGACTAAATAAAAGTGGTATGTTATTTAATTATATTAATTAATTGCATAGAATATATATAAATTATGTTCATTTGAAATATTGAATTTATTTATAAAATGTATGTCATAAAGATAAAGATGTATGAATCTAGTGGTGGAAAAACTCCACCAATATTTAATTGAACGAAATCGCTCTCACGATTGAATATTATTAAAGGATAACCTTACTAAAAAATCTCAGGTGATTAATCATGCCAAAATCTCATGTGATGATTTTTTTGGTTTTTACACGTTTCAAAGCATACTTAGTCAATTGCGAACTATTTTTGAAAATTTTTGAAAAATTGAACTTAGAAAATTTTTTGTAAAATGAGTCAAAATTTTTTCTAAGACCAAATTTTTAAAAAATTTTCTAAGTTCAAATTTTTGAAAAATTTTCAAAAATAGTTCGGAATTGACTAAGTATGCTTTGAAACGTGTAAAAACCAAAAAAATCATCACATGAGATTTTGGCATGATTAATCACCTGAGAAATCAGGTGATTTCTCACCTGAGATTTTTTCGTAGGGTAAACTTGATTCTTGAAATAAAGAGTCTATTAAATAATTATATATTGTTACCTTGTAGTATTTCTCAGTAGATTGGTGCTAGGTATGGGCAGGCAAATGAATAGGCACAATATGTAAATAGATCCTCGAGGTTTATTGATATCTTTTAACACTTTTGATACAATTGATTTTTATGCGCGTATATATATTTTAATAATTGATATATGTATATTTAGTAATAGCAATTGCTTTGAAATATAGAACTTGACGGGCAGTGTAAACATATTACCAATAAGATACCCGGGGTAATATTCCCGAATATCATTTGTTTCATTTGGTTTTTATACTCATTTTGTTTATGAGATTTATTGTCTTTTACATCAATTTTTATTTATAAATTTTCTTGAATTTTGATAATATGTTTCGTAATGTTTTTAGGATTTGTAAAATTCATTTTGAAATTTCGAAACATACGTTTCGCTTCTTTTCTTATGATCTACTTAATTTCGTTTAATAATGAAATAATGCGACTGTTCAATAACTGAGGAATTTGATTTACCAATATTAATAAAAACGATACGTTTCCCCGTCAAAAACGTTTAGCTAAAAAAATTAGTTAAAAATATAGCTAAAAATGCAGCTAAAAATAGAGCTATATTTAGCTGGAATATAGCTATATTTATCTGGATTTTTTAGGTAAAAATCCAGTTATTTTTTAGGTAAAAATCCTGTTAATATTTTGAGTCTCTTGTAACAGCGGAAAATATAACTGTATTTTCAGCTGTATTTTTAGCTGTATTTTTAACTGTATTTCTAGCTAATTTTTTGAGCTAATCGTTTTTGATGAGGCGAACAATAGCTGATAATATAGCTAAATTTTCAGCTATAGTTTTAGCTGTATTTTTAGCTTAAATTATTTTATAATTTCACGGAATAATAACTCGTTAGTTATTTTCCTGTAAAAGAAAGTTCCGAAAATGAGGTAAACCTCGTAGTGTCAGCTCTCCGAAGATCGAAGAGCTTCTACATTTTGCCACAAAGTATCTTGCTCTTTTATACCTATGGCCTCAAAATTTCTTAATGGAATCGTAAAATTTAGAGATCCGCCACCTAACGACTCGAAGTGAACTTACCTGTCTTTAATTATTGATTAATGCTACGTCGCAAGGTGGCGTTTCTCTAAATTTTACGATTCCATCGACAAATTTTGAGGACACAGGTATAAAAGAGCAAGATACTTTGTGCCAAAACGTAGAAGCTCTTCGATCTTCGGAGAGCTGACACTAAGAGTTTCACCTCATTTTTGGAACTTTCTTTTACAGGAAAATAACTAACGAGTTATTATTCCGTGAAATTATAAAATAATTTAAGCTAAAAATACAGCTAAAAATATAACTGAAAATTTAGCTATATTATCAGCTATTGTTATCCTCGTCGAAAACGATTAGCTCAAAAAATTAGCTAAAAATACAGTTAAAAATACAGCTAAAAATACAGCTGAAAATACAGTTATATTTTCGGCTGTTACAAGAGACTCAAAATATTAACTGGATTTTTACCTAAAAAATAACTGGATTTTTACCTAAAAAATAACTGGATTTTTACCTAAAAAATAACTGGATTTTTACCTAAAAAATCCAGATAAATATAGCTATATTCCAGCTTAATATAGCTGTATTTTTAGCTATATTTTTAGCTAATTTTTTTAGCTAAACTTTTTGACGGGGTTATGACGTAACACCTCGGTGCTCAGGAGATTGCATATCAGAAGGATAGGCAATCGAAAAATAAAAGATAGGTCACTTATTGAACATTTACAATATTATGATTAAAATCTAAAAATTAATCAGGAACTGTATATTCAATCGATGTCAATGGATGCCAATCGATGGAGCAATGCTTATTATGCATTTTGACTCTTAATGGTGTGGTTAGCATGATAAATCTGGTTCATGTGGCCTTTGCACAGTTCTTGTTTCGTTAATTTTGTAAATCGAATTACACTTTCTTCTGTTTCTTAAAAAAAAAAAATGATTACAATATGCTTACTAACTTAAATTATCTGATTGATCAATAAGTGCATATTTTAGAATAACAAATTTGAAATAAAAAATACGTCGTGACGTGACACTAATTATTTAATCTATATTAAAAAATATCTTTAGTTGAATATTTTTTCAATGAAAAGAAATAATGTTTGAATCGAAGAAATATTTTTATAATTTCAATAAAATAATTTCTTTCCAATAATGACAAATTTTTTATTTCAAGAAAACTATTCAAGAATTAAAATTTTGAGATGAAGAAATCAATTCTTTAATTTAATGAGTTTATTTCTCCGTGATGAAAAAATTGTAATTGATTCAAAAGGATTATTCAACCTATATTAAAAAATATCTTTAATCGAATATTTTTTCAATGAACCCTGTCAAAAAAACTACGTGGGATCCCACGTAGGGACCCACATGGGGGCACATGTGAGGACCTACGTGAGTACTTACGTAGTTTTTTTTTGAAAGGATATTATTTTTTACGTGGGAACATACGTGGCGTAGTTTTTTTTTTGACAGGGTATTATTTTCCACGTAGTATCCTACGCAGTTTTTTTTGACAGAGAAAAGACATAATTTTTGAATCGAAGAAATATTTTCATCATTTTAATAACATTATTTCTTTCTAATAATGAAATATTTTTGATTCCAAGAAAGCGATTGAAGAATTCAAATTTTGAGATAAAGAAATCAAGTCGCAGGCACCGCTAAGGAAGTAGCATACGTTTAAGTGTCGTCAGTTAACCCAGAGAATAGATACGCCGATGTAATTAAGAAATTCCCATCTGTCATATGGCTAGAAAAGCCTAAAACAGAAAGAAAGATAGACGTATATCACCACATTAAGAAATTAGGGCCACTAGTCGCACAAAAACCACGGCGTCTGGTGCCTGATAGGTTACAAGCAGCTAAAAGAGAGTTTGAAAGATGGTGCAAAGACGGCGTTTGTCAACCTTCGAAAAGTCCTTGCCCAATAAGCACACATCTGGAAAAAAGAATTCTTTAAGAATTCACGAATGTCCGCTCTGAAGTTAATAAAATATATTAATAAAGTATTCATAAAATATTCACAAAGTATTCTTCCACAAAATTTAAATAAAAAATAACTCTTCAACGTATCTTTATAAATATTTTAAAAGGGTTAAGAAAGTATTCATAAAGAATTCTTTTTTGAAAAAGTAATCATAATCCAAAGTATTCATAAAGTAGTCAAAAAGTTTACTTTTGAAACACTGATTTCCTAGTAACTTAGTCACTTTCAAAAATCGAAAGATGTAATGGATATTTTATCGCTTTTCAGATTGTTTTAAAATCATTTTTAATTTTGATTTTCATGAAATTCAAAATTGAAAACTTGAAATTCCTGATAATTTTATAAATTGTAAAAATTCAATTTAATTAATCATTTAATAATTTAAATATTTTTTATCTATTTCAAACGAAAAAATTGTTAACATTTTATAAAACAAAATATATAAATATTTTAAGTGTGTTTAAGTAAATTCTCATTTTGAGAATTTAAACAAATATCTAAACATTCTTCAATTTAAATTAAATTAACCATGACTTCACAATTAACCATGATTTCTCAGGTGATTAATCATGCCAAAATCTCATGTGATGATTTTTTTGGTTTTTACACGTTTCAAAGCATACTTAGTCAATTGCGAACTATTTTTGAAAATTTTTGAAAAATTGAACTTAGAAAATTTTTTGTAAAATGAGTCAAAATTTTTTCTAAGACCAAACTTTTAAAAAATTTTCTAAGTTCAAATTTTTGAAAAATTTTCAAAAATAGTTCGCAATTGACTAAGTATGCTTTGAAACGTGTAAAAACCAAAAAAATCGTCACATGAGATTTTGGCATGATTAATCACCTGAGAAATCAGGTGATTTCTCACCTGAGATTTTTTAGTAGGGTAAGAGCGATATTTCGGACCAAATGTTAATACACTTTGGTACACTTTGATACACTTTCATACATTTTTATACACTTCCAAAAAAAAGTTTCTTGGTATCAATTTTTTATATTCGTTAATGATATACACTTTGATACACTTTAATACACTTTTGCACATTTTCATATATTTTTTGGACACTTTCATACACTTTGATACACTTTCATACATTTTTCTAATAAAGGAAAAATGTTGATTTTCTTGGATACACTTTTGCATACATTGATACACTTTTGCACACTTTGATACACTTTGATACACTTTTCGAAAATGTTGACTAAAATTAATTTCTACATTTGCTATGTGTTACACACTTTGATACACTTTTGCACACTTTGATACACTTTGATATACTTTTGCACACTTTAATACACTTTCATACATTTTTCCAATAAAGGAAAAATGTCGTTTTTATTGGATACACTTTTGCATACTTTGATACACTTTTGCACACTTTGATACATTTTAAAAATTTTAACTAAAATAAATTTCCATTAAATGAAGCCTCTTCCTTAAATAATCAACAAGATCCCTGTAACATATTGACTGTGCAAAATGGAAACAGCAATAATACTAATAATAATGAAGATGCGACTGCAAAGACTACAAAAAATAACTTAGTCTCAATAGACAATACAAATGAAAATTTATAAAAAAAAACTATCTTAGAAACAACAATGTTTAAATATTTATATTTAATAATGTTATTAAATTAAAAATGTGTTTATTAGTATAAATTATTTATCTTATCTCATTACTTGATATGTATTACAAAAGAATAATTATTTTTTTGAAGTTGTCTCTATTAAACTTTTATTATTTATAAATTTCTAATAATATTAATGTTTAAATATTTAATGCTAATATAGAATGTAAGTTTTTCATTACAAATTATATTTCAAATATATATTGCTAATTCTTATGTTTTAAATTACTTTTTATATTTTACTTTTATAATTTATAAAAATATTTTTCAATTTTTTCAATATTGTCGTTTTATTAACCTTACATTTATCCCAAGGGCATTAATACATTAAAATTTATGAAAATATCTAAAATGAAAACGGCTTATTTTAATACACCGTTTCATGCCTAAAAAGTGTATTAAACACTATTAAAATGTATAAAAAATGTACGCATGTGTATCAAAGTGTGCATGGTAAAACCATTTTTCAATTTCTTACTTAGAAATGTATCGAAGTGTATCGTGTTTTATTAAAATGTATTATATTACATAAAGAGAGCGCGGTGGCGTAACGGATAGAGCTCTTGCCTTCAACGCGGAGGGCATGGGTTCGAATCCTGGCCAGGTACCTCTAAACTTTTTTTTCGAAAGAAAATTAGTGTACGTGCCATTTTATATCGCGACTCTCAAAAATCCGATCTCATTGGGTATCGGTTGATTGTTGGTCACCAAAAGTGGCTGACCATCCATCGGTAGTCAAAGTTTTCGGTATGGTGGGTCTGACAGTCTAGCCTGATGTAATGTGATAAACAGATACCGGGCGGGGACTCCCTCGACCTCACCATAGAAAAAAGATTAATCATATAGAGGACAATATCCTTTATATATTAATCTTTAAAAAAAAAAAAAAAAAGAAAAAAAAATGTATCAAAGTGTACAAACGTGTGCAAAATAAAACAGGAAAAGGATAATACTCAGAAGTGTATCAAGATGTACCATAGTATATTAAAGTGTGTCAAAGTGTGTAAAAGTGTATCAACGTGTACAAACGTGTGCAAAATAAAACAGGAAAAGGTTAATACTCAGAAGTGTATCAAGATGTACCATAGTATATTAAAGTGTATCAAAGTGTATAAAAGTGTATCAAAGTGTACAAACGTGTGCAAAATAAAACAGGAAAAACAATTTAGGCTAATACTCAGAAGTGTATCAACATGTACCATAGTATATTAAAGTGTGTAAAAGTGTATCAAAGTGTGTAAAAGTGTATCAAAATGTGTCAAAGTGTATCAAAATGTGTCAAAGTGTATAACATCAAAAAAATTGAGGAAATTTAATTTCAGCTCACTTTTTAAGAAATGTACCAAAGTGTACCAAAGTGTATCTAAGTGTATCAGAGTGTATCAAAATGGATCGAGAATAAGGTCTGAAAAATCGCTCTTAGATACATTTTCATACACTTTGATACATTTTTGTATGCTTTTGTATGCTAAATCGTCAGGCGGTGGGCGACCTGGACTTGGTGTTGGACGTTGTGTTGATTGTGACCTAACAGTATTATTCTAGATAATAACCAGTTGTTTGATTTAGCAATCAATGTTTCGAATTATTAGGTATAAACTCATCCAAAACATGTACAATACCAATTTAACCTGTATACCGCTGGGATTACGTCATATGGCGCGCACCCCTGACTCGCACATATCCACCCTTGATAGGGTCTTACCTAGTAGGCCTCAGAACACTTTCCCGAATGGAAATTTTTCGGTGTATCAAAATGTATAAAAGTGTATGAAAGTGTATTGAAGCATACAAAAATGTATCAAAGTGTATGAAAATGTATCTAAGAGCGATTTTTCAGACCTTATTCTCGATCCATTTTGATACACTCTGATACACTTAGATACACTTTGGTACACTTTGGTACATTTCTTAAAAAGTGAGCTGAAATTAAATTTCCTCAATTTTTTTGATGTTATACACTTTGACACATTTTGATACACTTTGACACATTTTGATACACTTTTACACACTTTGATACACTTTTACACACTTTAATATACTATGGTACATGTTGATACACTTCTGAGTATTAGCCTAAATTGTTTTTCCTGTTTTATTTTGCACACGTTTGTACACTTTGATACACTTTTATACACTTTGATACACTTTAATATACTATGGTACATCTTGATACACTTCTGAGTATTAACCTTTTCCTGTTTTATTTTGCACACGTTTGTACACGTTGATACACTTTTACACACTTTGACACACTTTAATATACTATGGTACATCTTGATACACTTCTGAGTATTATCCTTTTCCTGTTTTATTTTGCACACGTTTGTACACTTTGATACATTTTTTCTTTTTTTTTTTTTTTTTTTTTTAAAGATTAATATATAAAGGATATTGTCCTCTATATGATTAATCTTTTTTCTATGGTGAGGTCGAGGGAGTCCCCGCCCGGTATCTGTTTATCACATTACATCAGGCTAGACTGTCAGACCCACCATACCGAAAACTTTGACTACCGATGGATGGTCAGCCACTTTTGGTGACCAACAATCAACCGATACCCAATGAGATCGGATTTTTGAGAGTCGCGATATAAAATGGCACGTACACTAATTTTCTTTCGAAAAAAAGTTTAGAGGTACCTGGCCAGGATTCGAACCCATGCCCTCCGCGTTGAAGGCAAGAGCTCTATCCGTTACGCCACCGCGCTCTCTTTATGTAATATAATACATTTTAATAAAACACGATACACTTCGATACATTTCTAAGTAAGAAATTAAAAAATGGTTTTACCATGCACACTTTGATACACATGCGTACATTTTTTATACATTTTAATAGTGTTTAATACACTTTTTAGGCATGAAACGGTGTATTAAAATAAGCCGTTTTCATTTTAGATATTTTCATAAATTTTAATGTATTAATGCCCCTTGGGATAAATGTAAGGTTAATAAAACGACAATATTGAAAAAATTGAAAAATATTTTTATAAATTATAAAAGTAAAATATAAAAAGTAATTTAAAACATAAGAATTAGCAATATATATTTGAAATATAATTTGTAATGAAAAACTTACATTCTATATTAGCATTAAATATTTAAACATTAATATTATTAGAAATTTATAAATAATAAAAGTTTAATAGAGACAACTTCAAAAAAATAATTATTCTTTTGTAATACATATCAAGTAATGAGATAAGATAAATAATTTATACTAATAAACACATTTTTAATTTAATAACATTATTAAATATAAATATTTAAACATTGTTGTTTCTAAGATAGTTTTTTTTTTATAAATTTTCATTTGTATTGTCTATTGAGACTAAGTTATTTTTTGTAGTCTTTGCAGTCGCATCTTCATTATTATTAGTATTATTGCTGTTTCCATTTTGCACAGTCAATATGTTACAGGGATCTTGTTGATTATTTAAGGAAGAGGCTTCATTTAATGGAAATTTATTTTAGTTAAAATTTTTAAAATGTATCAAAGTGTGCAAAAGTGTATCAAAGTATGCAAAAGTGTATCCATAAAAACGACATTTTTCCTTTATTGGAAAAATGTATGAAAGTGTATTAAAGTGTGCAAAAGTATATCAAAGTGTATCAAAGTGTGCAAAAGTGTATCAAAGTGTGTAACACATAGCAAATGTAGAAATTAATTTTAGTCAACATTTTCGAAAAGTGTATCAAAGTGTATCAAAGTGTGCAAAAGTGTATCAATGTATGCAAAAGTGTATCCAAGAAAATCAACATTTTTCCTTTATTAGAAAAATGTATGAAAGTGTATCAAAGTGTATGAAAGTGTCCAAAAAATATATGAAAATGTGCAAAAGTGTATTAAAGTGTATCAAAGTGTATATCATTAACGAATATAAAAAATTGATACCAAGAAACTTTTTTTTGGAAGTGTATAAAAATGCATGAAAGTGTATCAAAGTGTACCAAAGTGTATTAACATTTGGTCCGAAATATCGCTCTTAGATACACTTTGATACACTTTGATACACTTTCGTATGATTTGGATACATTTACCATTTTCACTGGGGTTTCTATAGGGAAAATTGACTTTTCATTTTTTCAAAATCCCGGCGGTCTAAAGGTTAATGAATTACGATGCCATCATTGTTACAATTAATGATTTTGAAAAATTTTAAACATTGAAATAATTTTACGACCATTATTTTTCTTTTAAGAGGCGGTCGGAACCATTCGCCGCTTGGTGGCGCTGCGGTCAGGTGAGAGAAAAATATAAAATATTTTTTATACAGCAATTTAAAATTTACTGAAACAATAATATACTTTTAATCTTGTCATTTCCTCTAGCCATATATATGTAGAATAATTATTAATATTAATCTTGTTTGAAAAGTCTAAAATATTGTTATAAAGCGAAAAATGCGGCGCGAGGTAGAGTCGACGTAAACATTAGCATACATCATTCTTTAGTATTGCTCTCTCTGTTGCACTAAGGGAAGGTGCACGCATGTTTACATCGGTCCTACGTTGCATCGCATTTTTCGCTTTAGAACAATATTTTAGACTTTTCAAACAAGATAAGTATTAATAATTATTCTACATATAGATGGCTAGAGGAAATGACAACATTAAAAGTATATTGTCGTCTCAGAAAATTGTAAATAGCTGGATAAAAAATATTTAATAGATTTCTCTCACCTGACCGCAGCGCCACCCTATATGTAGCGGCGAATAGACCCGACCGCCTCTTAAGGACAACTGCATTTTACTTTGATGAAATCATAAAGTGAAAAAATTTTTCCTTATTAACCTCATCATATCAATTTAACTGTAGCCCTGGTAGAAAATTTGTCTAGTTTTATCGAGGCTTCGATTATTTAACATACAAAACTAGACAGATCTAGACAGATCTAGAGTAAATTTCTACCAGAGAGTTTGAAAATTTTATTGTTCAAGATGTTCCCCTATTTTTAGTTGAAATTAGTTTTTATGACATAATGTTTATCTTTCCTACTAATTTATGTATGAATTTTTTAGATTCATGTAAAAAATGTAGTAAAACATTAAAAACTAATAAATCTACATTGTTTACATTCATTTTATTTAAACTTGAAATAAAATTACCTTTTAATTGCCATTTAATAACATTTTATTTGAAAAAAAAATTTTAAATAAGATGAATACTTTAAAATATCATTTTTAATACATTTTCAATAACAAATTTTTAGATAATTCATGTGACAGTCATCAATTTTTTTTTCTATTGTCATTTTTTGTAGGTTATGTTTTTTTTCAATTTTTCAATTCTGTTGGTATCATTAGCTGATAGAGACAATAGATCTATTTGTTTCTCTTTTTCAGTTTCGGAACTAGTTAAAGTTCTTACACTGTCTTAGAGCATATACTACCGGAGGAAACATGCCTGAACAAAAAGTGTAGACGATATTAAGAGAGAGGGCAATACTTTGGGTAATCGTTTTCTCTTAGAAAGAAGTGGCGTCAACCAATCATGTGCCTGCACGAGAGAGAAAGGTGGTACCCAAACTGTCTCTCTTTCTCTTGCTCGTTCGTCTACACTCTTTCCATAAACGTGCTTCCTCCAGTAGTATATGCTCTCAGTACACTGTATAGAACCCAATTGGAGACACAGCCTAAGGGGGTCAAAATACATAGAATTGAATTGGGTGGATCCGAGGACCTCGATCGGTCATGGGCACATATGAGGAAACCTGGACTAAATGTCGTGATTTGTATGACTTTTTTTTTACTTTAAACTTTAACTAAAGTTGGAGTTTATAGACCCAACTCAAGTAATGATTGCTTCTTAAATCTCATTCTGTCTTTGTCTCTCTTGTGATGAAAAAAAAAGACACTGCAACCGTTACTTGAGTTGGGTCTATGAATTTCAGCCTTAACCTGCAAAGGACCTTAGGTTCGAATTTATAGTCGACACTTAGCACTCAGTTCTCAACCCTCAGATCTTAAAGTTTCATTGTTCCCTGTTCCTTTTAAACGTGTGTCTACATTTATAGCGATTACGAACAATGAAACTTTAAGATCTGCGTGCTAAGTGTTGAGTGTCGACTATAAATTCCAGCCATACTGAAACCTCAGTCTGTCTTTTTCTCTCTCATGATAAAAAAAAGAAGACAAATGATGTAACGGTTATTTGAGCTACGTTTATCTATAAAATATACCTTAGGGTGAAATCAGATGGAGCGGAAAATAGACGACGGAACGTCACAAAACATTCATTCCGTCACCTTGTTTTCCGTCAAATTTTTTCCCTATGTTCACATGGCGCAGAATGTAGCTGAAAAATTGTTAAAAATAGCATACAAATGTATCCGCGAATTTTAAATTAACAACAAAAATGTTAAAAAAGTTGGAAATAATCACCTATTGTTATTGTAATGAGATTCTTTTTTTATAAAAGTAAAATATAGTTTGTTATTATAACCAAATATTTCAATTAACATCATTATTTTTTAATTATAAAATTGCTAATCAACGTCACAGAACTTCTATTCCGCTCCATGTGAATATAGGGAAACAAATTTGACGGGATAATAGAAGCGTCACAGACTTTTTGAAATTGTTTAAATAAATAGTTAACCAAAATAGAATTTAAAAGTTTGATTGAAATTAAAAGTACAGCTATGGAAAGCAAATTAAAAATATTACGTGAGGTTATTGAAGCTCTAATAATTTTTTTAAACAAAATAAAAATTGATGTCGTCTATTACGTCGTCTTTACTCCGTTGGCGGAATACAAAGATGCGGAATTGAGGTTCTGTGACGTTCCGTCGCCTATTTTCCGCTCCATCTGATTTCACCCTTATATATAAAATACACGCGTTTTTTAAAAGAACCGTAGACATAGTAGGATAGACTGCGGATCGTAAATGATGAAAGTGTGGGCCTTTACGAGAAAGAGACGGAGACATTTAACGAGAGCTGTTTTCTCTCTCTAACATGGCCTATCAGCACGCGCTAGAGAATATGTCTCTGGGTCCCTATCCTCTAACTTTGTCACGTGTGAGAACGCGTGAGATAGACCGAAAGAAGTTCTCTGATTGGCCAATACGACTTCTGTCATTTGTGAGATGCTTAGAGGATAACCCCACCCCCCTGTCTCTATTCCATAGAAGCCCATTTTCAGTACATGGGATCCGCAGTCTATACTATGTCTATGAAAAGAACTTGCAACATAACCTAGCACAAATATATCATATATTATATATTATATTTTATATTATAATATATTTATCAGTAAACAATAGATACTAACTATATTAGTTCAGTTAAATATTTCTTGAGAAAAATAAAACCGTAAGAAATTAGTTTTTATCCATAAAAGTAAGTAAAAAAAAGTAAAGTTTCTTATCTTTAGAAATCAGAATTTTAAATATTTTAATATATCTTTGTTATTTTAATAATTTTTTTGTTTGTTATTTTAATAATTTTAATTTTATCTTTAGAATTTAAAATTTTAAATATTCTAATAAATTTTTGTTATTTTAATAATTGTTTTGTTCGATTTTAATTTTATTTATAAATTAAAATCAATTTTAGATCATTTTCAAGACTCAATAATTTTAATTCAAAATACTTTTGAAAATTACAATTTTAAGGGCGATGCTTTGAATGTTATGATTTATCTACTATATAGAAAATTAAAGTATACATTGACAGCATGTATTGTATATAATAGTTAAAAATATCGTTTAATTCATAAGAAAGATACTCTTTAAGATTTGAATATTAAAAATTTTGATTATCTAGTTTTTAGTGTAGGTATAAATGTTTAAATAAAAATTTAATGTATTAAAATACAATTGTTATTAAAATTACTAGTACTGTTCCTAATGTCACCCTTTAAGTTTTTTTAAACATTTGTGGTCATTTATCTAATTTATAAAGATAATAATAATAAGTAATATTAAACAGACTTTTTATTTTTATTCAATTCATAATAGAAGCATATTGGTTTAAGGCAACTTCGGATTTTAGGTTAGGTTTTATTTTTGAGTTTACAAATTACTCTTTCAATATGTAAAATTTTTCAGATTTTCTAATTTTCCACCATTCTAAGGATTACAATAAATGGTGGAAAATTAAAAAATTTGAAAATTTTAGAAACTGAAAGAGTAATTTGTAAACTACAAAATGAAATCCAACCGAACTTCCATAGTCGCCTTAATGATTATGTATGTGCAATCATATAAAATTATTATTATTAAAAATATTTTCAGAGTTAATTTTTTTGTGTTCTTGAAAAGCCATCTTTGTACTTGAGACTATTGTTTCAATATATATTAAACTGAACTTCAACATCTATAAATAGTTCCCTGGTAGTTTTTTTCAGGTGATGTTTGATATTACTTTGCATCATCTGCATTGAAAAAATTTATTATGTTCCTACTGAAAAAATAGCATGACATCATAAATGACTTTTTTCAATTAGGATTTATAGATGTTAATTAAGTATTAAATTAAGTACAAAGAGAACTAAAAAATGTCTGACATTTCATCTATCATTTTTAGATATAACAGCAAAAGAATTATTCTTTCTGTTAATTTTGATTGAGAAATGGTGATTTTATTTCATTACATACAATTTTCAACAAATTCATTCATATTTGCAAAATTGTTAAGTGAGTTCAGGATTATTTAATTTTATATTGCATATATCCTTTACAACAAATATTTAGTAAATTGACTGAATTTCATTTAAATTTGTATTAAATTTCTTGAATAAATTTTTTTTAGAAATAAAGATATAAACTGAATTTAACCTCGTCAGAGTAAATGTTCTTTATCGAATAAATTAAAGTTAACTCTTTATTTCTAGCCATAATTATTAGTTTTTGAGAAAAAAATTTATTATTTAAAAAGAAAAAAACAGATTGAACTCTTTCATGAAGCAAATTTACTGGACATATTTTTGGATTTAGTAAACATACTTCTTTGACTATTAGGTAATCTAAAAATCTCTTAAAAAATAAAGTAGCTAAAAAATAGTTGTAAAAAATATAATTAATATTATAGCAGTGTCAATGTGCTTCTGTGTTATAATATCTATTGTAATATACTGTATATTCTGAAAGTCTTTTACAGCTGAAATATTCTATAAACTATTTACCAGAAATTTATAGCTGATGAGAGCAGACCAGATTCGCTGAAAAATTATAAACATAACCTTTTACTTCAGCGTATCTTACTTTTCTCAAAAACAATGATATAGAATTTTTTTTCTTGTGCATAAATATTTATAATAATAATATCTATTGCGCCCAACCTTCAATTTGCAGATACATTGATTAATATTTGAGTAAATAACAAAAAACTCAATTAGACAAGGACAACGAATCCAGCCTGCTTTTACATAAGAAAGGAGCTATATTTTATAATTCTCAATGTTCTATGATTCTTAATCATTTTTATCTTGAACTCTCAACACCTTTTTTTTACCACAAAAAATATGTGCATATATGATACATAGCCAGTTTTGGCACGACTTTTTTTTGTGCATATATGTTACATAGCCAGTTAAGGGGTTAATTATGATAATTTTTCACAAGTTTTTGGTTTTCTTTTCAAACTATTTTGAAATTATTTAATGTAATGCTACCGAATGCTACACTTTTATTCTGTGACTTGATGTAAAATATCATATATTTATGCATGTGCATATGTATATATTTTTATATGTACCCATATGTATGTATGCATGAATCTGGATACACGTTTATATATTGATATGCATTTTTTCTTATATATGCTGTGACTAATTTCTGAAAAACCAAATTTGGAGATTAATTTTCTTGCTAAAGAACTACTATGGACTTGCGTTTTTCTTTGTCACTTTTTGTTTCGTATCCTCTGGATTAAACTGCAGTAAGATGTTGAGGAAAGTATCTATACGAAATCAGTAAGTGTAAGTGAGAGCGTAAAAGGGGACCTTGTTAGTGTGAAAGAGAAAGACTACACGCTCCTTGTTTATTTTTCATTTAAAGTATATATGGATACTTTTCTCATAATCTTACTGTACGTGGTTAGAGAATGACATATCAATGGCTGAGGAGAATATCCCCACACTGATAGAAGTCTTAGCGGACTGCCTGCTAAGAGGGGAGGTGTGCAGTCCGCTCATACTCAGCGGTAAATAGCAAGAGAAATGTTGGCGTTTTGAATCCCAACGAGCTGCGCGCGCACGGTCGGTGGCTTTCAAAACGCCAACATTTTATTTCTATTTACCAAAAGTTTTCAAGCGTACTGCGCACGCTTGTAGTATACTGCGCACTCACACTTCGGCATGCAGTATACAAAAAGTTCTTTCAGTGCATAACCAATGAATATAGACTCTTATAGAAGCGTACTCTTAAATGGGAAATTTCTGCCAAAAATGAGTTACCCAGTAGGGACCCTCTAGGAAGGGACAAAAAAATATTGCCGCCATACTGATCTAAACCGGAAAGGGATGGATAAAGTGCTTATAGAAAACATTACTTTTTTTAACTTTGTAGTGACAAATTTGTAGGATTTTAAAATAACATTTCTACAAACTAAGCACAATTTAAAATGCAGAACAATATCACTTTTATTGTATTTATTTTACAGAAATTGTATTTTTGTATCTTGCAGAATTGGCTCTTTAAATTGAAAAAAACAATAGGTTTTTGAGTTATGGGTTTCTCAAACCAAACTTCAAGTTGCAGGGTTTTCGAAATCTTTGCTAAAATACGAGGTTTTTGAAATCTTGGCCGAGTTACAGGGTTATTTCTTACAGGTGTCGATATGTATTCAGAAATGCATGTGACATATGTGATCTTATGAAAAATTTGCACATTTCAAATTTTAAGTAGTATTGTAAACATGATTACAAATAAATATAAATAATGAATAATCTTCATATCTTTTGCTTAAATTCTAATACATGTGTTTTTTTATGTTGTATCAGTGTGATGCTTATGTATTAATTTTCTTATTGAGATCAGAAGTATGAAAATAGAATCACTTTTATTCAACAATTAAAATAAGGAGATGTAGAATGAGCAGTATTAAAATAAGGAGATGTAAAATGGACAATATTTAAGAGTACACCAGTACTCATAAATACTGGCTATCTTTTCATTTTATTGCAAAATTTTTAGTAAAAAAATGCTTTACCTTATAGTATGTACTATAAAGATTATTCAGTTAAATTTTCAAATAAATTCATTCATTCGTTATTGAGAATTTTGGGTTTCAATATTATTTATTAAAATTTTTCGGTTTTGTAGCAGAATTCCAAATATCTTAGAAAATAATAAATAAATTTATTTAAAAATTTAACTAAATAATCATCATGTAACATACTACAAGTTGATGCATTTCGTTTCTGGAAATTCAGCAGTAAAATGAAAAGAAAGTTGATATTTATTAGTGCAGGTGTAGTGTCCATTTTACATCTCCTTAAGAGGCGGCCGTATCATTCTGTCCTTGTCTAATCTAAATTTTCGTTATCATAAATAAATAAAATATTTTCATAGAAAAGTAAGACAACCGCCCAATAGAGCAAAAGACA
The DNA here is from genome assembly GCA_017163975.1 of Anastatus disparis. Taxonomy (NCBI): domain Eukaryota; kingdom Metazoa; phylum Arthropoda; class Insecta; order Hymenoptera; family Eupelmidae; genus Anastatus; species Anastatus disparis. The sequence continues at coordinate 3,079,515 of JAFFSR010000349.1, read as the reverse complement.
AGCAAACGATTATTTTCTATGAAAAAATATGAAATTTTGATTATTTTTCGAGTGAAGTCTGAAACGGAAAAACAATCGAACTTGATTGAGTTGATTGAACTATTTTTTCGTTTCAGACTTCATTCGAAAAATAATCAAAATTTCATATTTTTTCATAGAAAAGAATCGTTTGCTTGTCTTTTGCTCTATTGGGCGGTTGTCTTACTTTTCTATGAAAATATTTTATTTATTTATAATAACGAAAATTTAGATTAGACAAGGACAGAATGATACGGCCTCCTCTTAAGAGGAGTTCGCGTATCTCTGTCCTTTTCTAATCAAAGAAATGATTTTTTTACAAAAACTAATAACTTTATCAAAAAATGAAGAGAAAGCCGCATCTTGTATCAAAAAAAGCAATATTTTCTTTGATCAGAAAAAATTAATTTTATTGCTTCGTTCTCAAGAAAACCTTGAAAAACCAAATTGCCCACCCTAACCTCTATGATTTAAGTTTTTCAAGGTTTTCTTGAAAACGAAGCAATAAAATTAATTCTTTCTTATTAAAGAAAATATTGCTTTTTTTGTTACGAGATGCGGCTTTCTCTTCATTTTTTGCTAAAGTTATTAGTTTCTGTAAAAAACTCAATCCTTAGATTAGAAAAGGACAGAGATACGTGACCTCCTCTTAAGACACATGGTAAGCTTTCATATTTGCTTTTTTCTCTCAACATCTTTTCTTTTTATATTCAAATCAAAATTAGCTTTTTATTTTTATGCTTTTTTTATAGATTTAACTTATAAATTATTTTCATTAGGATAATCTATAATTCAACTAAAAAATTTTTCTTTTCTTTTTTACATGATAAACTTTTTTTTAAGGCAAAGTTAAAAATCTACTTTCCAAATTCTAATGTTTATGTTTTCATATTTATTTTCACTTTTATACATTTTTATATTTTCCACTTCACTTTTTATTTTATTTTTCTATATTAGTTCTTTTTTTCTCCACTTTTGTCACTCCTACACGACTCTTTCTGGTACTACAGTCCAATCAATAGAACAAAAAAAGGCTATTTTAGACATTAAGAAGGGGCCGAACTATCTGTCTTTGTCTAATAGCGTTTTTCATCATTTATGTAAACACTATCCGGTATAACAAGAAAAAAATAGCAGCCCCCGCTAGATATTAGTATAATTAGTAAATTTTTTAATAACAACCAAATTTTTTACCGCATAGTTTTCGACTAATTAGAGACCCTCTAGCAATCTAGAATATAACTTATCTTTTTTTGGTAGGTCTCTAATTATTCAAAAACTACGCTGTGAAAAAATTTGGTTGTTATTACAAAATTTACTTATTATACTAATATCTAGCGGGGGCTGCTATTTTTTTCTTGTTATACCGCACGAAAAACTTTTGCACCTAAAATACGTTCAAATGTTGCATATAAATTCAATCTACAGGTACAGTAGTGTTTCTCGGTGCCACGGAAAAAGCATAGTCGACAACCGTGTTTGAAAAGAGGTAGGGGAAAAGAAAAGGGAGTACAAAAACACATTATGGTAAAAAGTTTTAAAAAAATTTTTTAAAAATGGTTTACAAAAGATTTACAATAACCCTGTTATTTTCGGATATTTAGATTGGTTTTTTGAGTGTCAAGTTCACTGTCATATTTTTTTTTATTTTTTTATTGTTTTAAAATTTTTTATTATTTTTTATTTACTTTTTTTTTCTAAAATTAAAATCTAATTTTTCACGGTATATTGGATAGTTTTTCAATGAATATTTTTAAAAAAAATTTCAGCGCTATGAAAAAATTAAAAAAAAAAAAAGTTTTTTATTAGTTTTGTAAATAAATATCTTATAAAAGAAAAAAAATTGTAAACAGGTGGTTAAGTGATAAGTAAAATTTTTTTTTTTTGGCGTGTGAATGAGGAGAAAAAATTTTACTAAATGCTACAAAATCAGATGTTTTTTTTTTTTTCAATATGCATACAAAGAAAGAAAAAGTTTAAAACAATTTTTACGAATAATTTTTAAAAAACTAAAATGACTTAATTAAAACCAAAATCATTGAAGAGGCAAATATTAAATTTATTTAAATTGTTATCTTTTGTTTTTTGTAGTATGTTGGTTATCAATTGTGAAAAAGCGTATCTTTCAATTTTATCCTAGAAAAATTAAAAAAGATTTAAAGTATTCTTTAAATGCTTTCTTTAGCTACTTACTTTTTTTAACAATATTTAAAAAAATAACGCTTGGTATTTTGAAATTTTTTTCATTTTTGCTTTTCTTCAATAGCGTAGTTTTTTAAATAATTGGCTAGAAAAATTGAAAAAGATTTGAAAAGGGCTAAAAAATGCTATTTGCGCTATTTTTATAAAATTTTTAAATTATTTGTTTTTGCATAAGATGTGCGTTGAAAAGCTAACTTTGTTTCATATTTTCAAAATAAATCTTTTGTTATTTCATATTATTTGTTTTTTGAATAGTTATAATTTCCTACTAAAATTAAATCATAATTTCTTGACAACTCTGTTTTTTTATTCAATTCTGTAAACATACGTACTACCGATATGGGTATTTATTTGTCCATATTAAAAATTTAGTAAAAAACAATTTTTCTGAATAAGCCTTTTTAATGTAGTAGTTTTTTGTGTTCTTTTATTATTTAAATTATAAAATAGGTAATTAATAATTGGTATGATAAAAATAATGAAGTGTGAATATAGTGGGAAAATGAGTATAAAGGTGCTTGTTGAAGCAAAAAAAGTGTACCTTTTTTTTTTGAACATAAAGATACTTTCGGAATCAGAACATCAAAATTTTTGAATTTTAGGATCAAATTTTCTTACAGCTCAAAATATAAAAACAAAATTTAAATGTAAAATTTTGTAGTACTTTTAGAGAAGGTCTAACTGTTAGATCAAAAAACCATAATATTTCTAAATGTATTTATATAGTATTATAGTATAATAAAAAAATTTTTTAAAGTTTTTTAAAAAATTTAAAAAAAATAAAGAAAAGTTAGTTTTTGATGTTGTGATTTGTTTTCTAAAAAAATTAGTTATTTTTTTTTATAATATTAAAAGAAAATTTTTTTATTTGTCAGATTTTAAAATGAAAAAGGGAGAGGAAAAGAAAAATAAAAAATAACAAAAAAAAAAAAAAAAGATGACAGTCAACAAAGGAAAGGTAACGTTGCACCAAACCTACTTAAAAATCTACATGAAATGATAAGTATCCCCTAGTTGTTTAAAAATTAGATTTGGGTTGAAAATCTTTTTTATTGTTTTAAAAACTCACAAATTATATTACAATCTTAACATTCATTATTTTTTTAAATTACTATTTTACCATCATAATAAGAATGTATTTTGTTACTCCTTTTTTTTTTCCCTGCCTCCTTTCAAAACACCGCTCGGTTACTGTTAGTCATCAGTCAGTTAAGCAAATCCGATCAAGTCTAATACAAAGGCTATTCGACTGTCTCGAATGTAGTCAACGTACATACTTGATCATTTTTTGCAAACTAAATAGATAATATATTTACATCATAACTATTGAGTGTAAAAATATGTCAATAATGAAAGTATTAGTAAGTCTTTAGCGCATTCAAATCGGTTTCAAGTTTTTTTGAGCACAAATCAATTGCAAAAGTTTTTCCGTGCGGATAGTGTTTACATAAATGATGGAAAATGCTATTAGACAAAGACAGATAGTTCGGCCCCTTCTTAATGAGGGGCTTTATATAACCTATATAGAGTTGTTGAGGGCGATGAAAAAACATATCCTACATAAAATGTAACAAAAAAAAATGGTAGAAAATGCTTCAAGAGACTGCAAAAAAAAAAAAAAAAGAAAGATTAAAAGAGAAAATCAGAAAAAACCAAGAGAGATAAAGATAAATAAATACAGTAAATGTATATGAAAATAGAGAAATAAAAGAATGCAAAATGAGAATAGAATTAGAAAAGATAGGGTTTTCAATGAAAGAATACTATAAGAATATAGTAAAGAAAAAAGTTTTTATAAAAGAATGGATGAAAGAAGCGCTGAAATTGAATGGGATCAACTATAGACATAACTATACTGAGAGAAAATTCATGCCAATAGAGCATTTAGTTTACGTATCCAAAGTTAGTAAGTAATATCCTATGCTTTCATAACAGCGCCATGTACTCTTACGAAGTTTATGCTATCCACAAACGGTTTGTTTACATGCTTTGATAACTCCCCACTCTACTATCGTTCGATAGCTGGCGCTGTATCCTCTCATGAGACGTGACGGGAGTAAACGTGGCTTGTCCGCTATTCTTTCTTTACTTCTAATTATGACATTCTTTCATCACTCAAGTCGCCTCCTGTTTTGGGTGGCGACGCGAGCAAACACGGCTGGTCTATATCTAAAATCATGTCGCAAGTTTCGTTAACGTATTTTCGTTGAGTGAATCTTTTTTTCTTTTTTTTTCTTTTTTTATGAGGGAAGGGACATTATAAATATAATCTGTTAAACTTTGTAACTATTAATAATTAATTTTTAACTTAAAATTTAATTATTTTAAACAGCTGGGGGGCAGATGAGCATGTACAATTTTACGCCAGAGATGTTTCGAAGTAGTGTTGGTCTAGTGCGTAACGTTCGCGCTTTTTCTTTTGAGTGCGCGACTTTAACTCTCGGTTAGAACCACATTTTTAAAACTTTTTTTTATTATTTCAATAGTTTTTATTACTTTTTTTATTTATATTTTTTATGTTTTCTATTTTATTATTAATTTTGAAATCTATTTTTTTTCATAAGTTACTTAAAGTATGCTCGTTCTTTTAATTAATATTTTTAAATAAATTATCTCATATGCGGAATAATTAAAAATATTAATAAATAAATAATAGTGATGTTTACAATACTATAGATCAATTTTATCTTTATAAACATATATCAATATATAATATAAATTATAACATAATTAAATACCTCAGTTTTATTTATTTATTGTAATTTATTGTAAATTTTATTATTACTTTTAAAAAGTATATTTTAGGCGAGTTCAGTTATTAAACAGTACAGTATTCTTTAGAACATTTTTTCTAAATATTTCTTTTTTTTTTACTACATACATCATATTTTTTTTAAATTTCAGTTCTTGAGAGTACTGAAATGAATTGAGTAATTATTATTAAGTTTATACCTTTTACTAGATTTATCTATAGTTTTTGCTTAAGAAAGTTTTGAAATCAATCAAGCAATCGTCGAGTACTTCTGTATTCAATTCATTCTTTTTAATAATATAAAATCCATAAAATGTTCAATTTATATTCTCATTGATAGACGAATATTTGGAAAAACTTTGCCAAATAATTTTTGAAAAAAAGGGATTATTGAGATGAAGATAGCGATGATAGTACACATCAAAATTGAAAAAAAAATGATTTATCAGATCAACTTATTATTCCATTTATGAGTGAATATTACTACTTAAACATTGATGAACTATACTTGTTCTTAGTGATATCTATTTTATTTTATTCCTGATGAAAGATTTACTTAATAAACAATTTCCGAAACGATTAACTTCAAAGTTTCGGAATAATTTTCTATTTAATATGCTACGGTTAAAGACCAAAATTGTGCAATTTTATTTCTAAAAACTTGGCAGAAGAGCCATTAGATTCTAACAACTTATATTTGAGAATTTGCTGCCATCAACTTCAAAATTACTTATGCCTTTTTAAAACTTTCAGGGAAGATACCCTTTTTAATTGTAATACTTTTAATAAAATAAAATTATGCATTCTCTATCTCATCACACTATCTTTTTATTTTTAAGTGCTGTAAAATATATTAAATTTTACCAAATATCTACAAAAGAACTTACCAGGCCCGTGGTCTAATATTTTATGGTGTAGTTGAAAATTGAAAGGTTTATATAGTAAAGATAAGTGAGAGAAAACTAAGAATTTTTTTTCGTATTACATCGCATGCAGTACAAAAAATAATTTTCAAGGTCAAAATAGAATTTTGTTCATTGTATTAGGATGTATCTTTGTTCTTTATCGTTGAATATTAAATAAAATATTTTCTATCAATATAATACAGAGAAAAATCACACGCACCATGATGTAAAAATATATTGTACAATATTTTGAGCGAAATGTTAATGTTCTTAATAATATTCTTTGAATATAGAAAACTACTATCCATCGGATATAAGTAATCATTGAAAGGTATATATATATATATATATATATATATATATATATATATATATATATATATATGTGTGTGTAGGTATATATATATATATATATATATATATATATATGGAAAATACAAAAATTAGTAGATCATGTTAACCATTACATAATAATAAATACGGATTGATTTTTAAAATTTAAGCTTTACTATATACAAGTTAGTATTTATCCTTTTTTATTTAAAAAAGTTAGAACATAGAAAATTGTAAAAGCATATTCTATAAGACTAAATTTTTTTACTCCTTTACATTGACAATATATTGCGACAGAAATTGCGATAAAAATTGTACATGTACACAATTGGTTTATAGATTCATTTTTTTACTTATTATTCAACACACTTGAATTAGCTAACAATTTAATTATAAAGCAGTACTCACATACATTGAGCATTTCACCAACAAATTATTAAATCACGGGCCTGGTAAGTTCTTTTGTAGATATTTGGTAAAATTTAATATATTTTACAGCACTTAAAAATAAAAAGATAGTGTGATGAGATAGAGAATGCATAATTTTATTTTATTAAAAGTATTACAATGAAAAAGGGCATCTTCCCTGAAAGTTTTAAAAAGGCATAAGTAATTTTGAAGTTGATGGCAGCAAATTCTCAAATATAAGTTGTTAGAATCTAATGGCTCTTCTGCCAAGTTTTTAGAAATAAAATTGCACAATTTTGGTCTTTAACCGTAGCATATTAAATAGAAAATTATTCCGAAACTTTGAAGTTAATCGTTTCGGAAATTGTTTATTAAGTAAATCTTTCATCAGGAATAAAATAAAATAGATATCACTAAGATCAAGTATAGTTCATCAATGTTTAAGTAGTAATATTCACTCATAAATGGAATAATAAATTGATCTGATAAATCATTTTTTTTTTCAATTTTGATGTGTACTATCATCGCTATCTTCATCTCAATAATCCCTTTTTTTCAAAAATTATTTGGCAAAGTTTTTCCAAATATTCGTCTATCAAAGAGAATATAAATTGAACATTTTATGGATTTTATATTATTAAAAAGAATGAATTGAATACAGAAGTACTCGACGATTGCTTGATTGATTTCAAAACTTTCTTAAGCAAAAACTATAGATAAATCTAGTAAAAGGTATAAACTTAATAATAATTACTCAATTCATTTCAGTACTCTCAAGAACTGAAATTAAAAAAAATATGATGTATGTAGTAAAAAAAAAAAGAAATATTTAGAAAAAATGTTCTAAAGAATACTATACTGTTTAATAACTGAACTCGCCTAAAATATACTTTTTAAAAGTAATAATAATATAATAAAATAGTATTCATCAGTTTGAATAATGACTTAAAACAAAAAATAACGGACATAATATTCAAAAGCTTTGAAGAAATCTTATTACATTCGAAAATTAAAAGATAGTGTAATGATATTTTTATAAATTTAATATTATTTTAAAAAGAATGACTTGAATACAGAAGTATTCGACGATTGCTTAATTGATTTCAAAACTTTCTTAATAAATATTAATGTACATTGAAAAAATTGTCATAAAACGTCCTGTATATATATATATATATATATATATATATATACCTGTGTGTGTATGTGGGTGTGCGCGCATGTGAATTGACATAAAATATCCCATGTATATGTATATACATATATTCATAAGCCCATGTGTGTGCGTACATGCGAATTGACAGAAAAGGTCCCATATATATAAATACAAATTTCAAATACATGTTTAGATGTGTTTGCGCGTTCGAGTTGACAAGAAATGTCAAATATATGAAAACCGGTGCGTGCGTGTTGACATGATACGTCACATGTATGTAAACCTAAGGGCACTCAGATAGGTGTGTTAGAGTTGTCATGAAATGTCCCATATATATAAACCTGTATGGGCGTGGGTTATAATTGACGTTGAAAATCCTATGTATATTAACGTGTGTGCATGCATGTGAATCGATATGAAATGTCCCATATGTATAAACCTGTGTCTGAGCGTGTGTTCGACTTGACATGGAAAATTCCATGTTTATTAACGTGTGTGTGCATGCATGCGAATAGACATGAAATTTCCAATATATATATACCTGTGTGTTTGTATACGTTTGAATTGACATTAAAAATCCCATGTATATTAACGTGTGTGTGCATGCATACGCAAGGACATGGACTGTCCCATATATATATATAAACCTGTGTGTGCGTGCGTGCCCATTGACATGAAATATCCCCTATATATAAACCTGTATGTGCGTGCGTTCCAATTGACGTGAAAAATCTCATGTTTATTAAAGTCTGTGTGCATGCGTGCGAATTGACATGAAATGTCCCATATATATATAAACTTGTGTGTGTGCGTTTGAATTGATGTGAAAAATCCTATGTATATTAACGTGCGTGTGCATGCATGCGAATCGACATGAAATGTCCCACATATACAGAAAAGCCTGTGATTATGAGTACGTACGAGTTGACATGAAATGTCCTATATATATATACACACATATATATATAATCCTGTGTGTGTTCGTGCGCATTGGCATGAAATGTCTCATATATATAAACCTGTATGTGCGTGCGTTCCAATTGACGTGAAAAATCGCATGTTTATTAAAGGCTGTGTGCATGCATGCGAATAGACATAAAATGTCCCATATATATAAACTTAAGGGTACTCGGATGGGTGTGTGCGCGTTGTCATGAAATGTATCACATATATAGAAAACCTGTACTTATGAGTATGTGCTAGCCGACATGAAATGTCCCATGTATGTATGTATATATACATATATACATATAAACCAAAAAATATACGGGTCTACGGGTGCAAGTTTACATGAAACGGACCATGTATTAGTTATATACCCAACTTGGGCGTACGAAGGATTTATATGAGCGAGACTAATGTTTTTGGCTTGAGCAGTAGTCAGTCGAGGGCTTTAGCCCGAGACTGACTGCTGTTCAAGCTATAAAACATTAGTCGAGATCATATGTATCCTTCGTTAGCCCAAGTTGGGTAGATGATTTTATGTTATCGTAGGTCGTATGAGGGACTATAAAAAGATTAAATACAAATAAAAAAATATTATAATAAAATATAAATTTTCAGACTATTTAATTGAAGAATTTGAAATTCTATTTATTTGAAGAATGCGCGCAAACAACTGAGCGGTGCCGGTATACTTCTGCCTATGCGACAGAGAGAGCCGACGACGAATTACGGAAACGACCGAACGACGCCGACGGAGAACTATAGCTTACTTTTAACTGCGCTCTTCTTCATCTGTCTTTGTCTTACTTGTAGCAGCGCGCTGACTCTACTAACCTTCTAAAAACATATTTTAGTGTTTTGCTCCGAACGTTCTTCAACAAGACTGTAGAATATTTGCCAATGCACTTCAATATAGTGTGGCGTATGCAATAATATTCCATACTATAAAGTATTTTAAAGTCGTATACTCCATTGTATAATGTATTGCTAATTGAATATACTTTAGCTACGAGCAGGGCGGTATGACACCCCAATACCCATTTAGCTAGTTCCACGGGTATTCTACCGAATACGACATACTATAACATAAATATATATACATAACATATGAATCAATGCGCATATACCATGAACATTAAAATATATTATAAAGCATCTATATTCGTTGATACTGCGTTGAGAATACGACATTTCGAAATTTCAAACTGCATTTTCTCGTGATTGCGTGAACCGATTGTAATCAATTTTTTTTTAAATTAAAGATGATGAAAATCTTTAAATATTATTAATTGTATTTATGTGTATATATCGATGTATTTTTATGGGATTCGATTTTGAAATTTCTGAAACTATTTTAAAGCATAAGAGGAGAGCCTCGACGTTTTCGTATTCGTATCTTAACTCGCCGTCGATTATTTATTTATTGTAATTTATTGTAAATTTTATAAACGGAATTATAAATAAATTAAACTATACTATTATAAAATAAACATCATTATTATTTATTTAACAATATTTGTAATTACTATCTATAAAGAATAATTTAATTTTATTTAATTTTTATTGAAAAAAACGAGCATACTTGTGAAAAATTAGATTTTAAAATTATTAAAAAAATACAAAATCCAAAAAAAATAAATATAAAAAGGAATAAAAAATATTAAAACAATAAAATAAAAAAAAAAGTGACCCTATCCGAGAGGGCGAACATTACGCACTAGACCAACGCTACTTCGAAATATCTCTGGCGTAAAATCGTACATGCACATCTGCCTCCCAGCTATTTAAAATAATTAAATTTTAAGTTAAAAATTAATCATCAATAGTTACAAAGTTCAACAGATTATATTTATAATGTCCCTTCCCTTATAAAAAAAGAAAAGAAAAAAAGATTCACGCAACGAAAATAAGTTAACAAAATTTGCGACATGATTTTTTATATAGACCAGCCCTGTTCGCTCGCGTCACCACCCAAAAAAGGAGGCAACTCGAGCAAACAAAGGATATGAGAGTGGGGAGTCATCAAAGTATACCACGCGAGTCATCAGTGAATGTCGTTTTTGCTTTATTTACTACTCATACGATCTTTTTTAGCATAAGGTAATCCAATACTGATAGAGCTTCTCATGCCTATCATATTTGTATCAATATTTTATATACCCGCATAGATGGTAGTTCGCATGCTCTATTAGCATGAATTTTCTCACCGAGTAGAAAAATTAAAATACGCTAGAGAAATCAAAACAATAGCAAATAGCTGGACAAGTTATCAAAAATATTCAACAAGTGATGGAACAGATAAAAGAAACATTATAAAGATCGCAAGATATAGAATAGGAAATGAATACATGAAAAATAAATACTAGTTAAAAAAAAGGAAAAATTGTCTAGATCATGTAAAGAAAAAAAAAGAAACAATAGAACATAAAATAGAAAAATGTAGATACACGAAAATAGAAGGTGTAAAGTGGATGAAAATACTAGAATGTAACAGCTAAGTAGCAGGAATTTCAAAGATAGACTGGATAAGAGAATCCATAAGGAAAGAGAGAGATAGTAGCCCAATCAATAGAGACATTTTGAGGACATTAATTAGGGGCTTGAGAAAACCTATATAGAGTTTTTAAAGGTGATGAAAAACATACCCTATATAAATTGTAACAAAAATAAAGGTAGAAAATGCTTCAGGAGACTGCAAAGTTGGCCAAAACAGCTTTTTTAAGGGAGACACAAGTGAAACTGTGTTTCTCAACAAAAAAATGACGTTTTTTATTTTTAATTTTTAACCCATAGCACCTACAACGTAATCCATGCGTAATGTTGTTCAAAATCATCTGAAAAATCTATAAAAAAATTTTCAGCCTGAAATATTAAAAACTGTGAGACTAGTTCCATTTTGGCTCGGTTTACTGGTAAATCAGGCAGCAGTTAAAATGGAACTAGTCTCACAATTTTCAATATTCCAGGCTGAAAATTTTTTTATAGATTTTTCAGATGATTTTGAACAACATTACGCATGGATTATGTTGTACGTGTTATAGGTAAAAAATGAAAAATAATAAACGTCATTTTTTTGTTAAAAAACGCAGTTTTACTTGTGTTTCCCCTTAGTTCTCTAAAGCAACCTATGCATTTTAGCAAAAAAAGTAATTAATAAAAGTATTAGAGAGTAAAAAAACCTACAATTTGAGTACTGCCGCGATTATTTTCGTTAACGGTAGGCCGGAGTCGAACTTGATACCGACCGAGTAACAATTGAGTTGTTTATTATTTACTCAAGTTTTAATCGGTGTATCTTCAAATTAAAGGTCGAGCGCAATAGATATTATTATTATCATCTATGCGCAAGAAAAAAAATATCTACCGGTTTGTTTTTGAGAAAAGTAAGTAACGCCAAAGTAAAAGTTTATGTTTATAATATTTTCGCGTTACTTACTTTTCTCAAAAACAAACCGGTAGATATTTTTTTCTTGTGCATAGATGTTCATAATAATAATATCTATTGTGCTCGACCTTTAATTTGAAGATACACCGATTAAAACTTGAGTAAATAACAAAAATGCCAATTAGACAAGGACAGCGAATCCGGCCTGCTCTTAATTAGTTATTGCAAAAAAGTCAAAAAATCATCAAAGAAATGACCATTTCTTGGATATCAATTATTTATTGCAAAAATAATTTTAAAAATATTTTTAAACTTTTAAAAGGAACCCTTCATAAATACGAATAGAAAGAGAGGTTTTAACAGCAAATTGGTTAATTTGTTGCTTAGATATTCCCTATTATTTATCCCGACACGCATAATGTTTATTGCTATAATTTTTTTTTGGCTGAACATATTGAGTTGCATAAGGGCTTTAACTCTTCATGAAGGTTCAAATTTTTATATTTTGTTATGAGCAAAAGAGAAAATCAAATTGCAATATTTTTTATAACGTTTTAAAGAAGAGGGTGTTTTTTTTCATAAATAAATGAAGCTGGGGCTTTATTTAAAACTTTTACGAATTTGTTATTTAAATATTCCTATAGCTGGGTTCAAAACGAAGATTTAAAAATAAAAGAACTCTCTAAGGCCAATAGGAGACGAAATAAGATTTAAAAAAAAATATCAGTCACTTTGTTTATAACAATTGAAAAACGAATCAATCAATTTTTTAGTTGAAGACATATTTTAAAAATCGATGATTGGATTTTCAAAAATGCGACTCTTTATTATTAAAACTAAAATGATAACATACAAATAATAACGTCAAAGTCGGAGTTGGGGTGGGGATGCTTATCTCTGCGCATGAGGGAAGTTATCAAAGGACCCCGTCCCAATAAAATTCTTGAAGTTAACCGTATCTCCGTAAATAATGGACCGATTTTGATGTTTTTTTTCTAATCTGGGGTACCTTAAAAATAATTAATATTGGTGCAAATAGTTTTTCAAAATAGGGTGTATTTAAGGGCATGCATACGCTCTACTATACCGGCTGAATTTCTAGAATCGAAGAATAAACTTTGTAAAAAAACTAATCATCAGAATAAATTTTCCTTTTACAGTTCACTCTATTGTGAGATAATAAAGGGCCGAAAATAGAAAAACCTCAGAAAAATAGTAAATTTTTCGAAAATAGAGTTAATAGTATAGCAGAGCGTAGGCCGAATTCCTAGAATCGAAGAATTAAATTTGTAAAAAAACTAATCATCAGAATGAATTTTCCTTTTTTAGGTATAGATAGATAGGTACATATTGTTTTATTTTGTATTATAATTACAAAAAGAGCATGTAAAATTACAAATCAATTTACAAATAAAGCTAAAATACATAAATTACTTGAAATAGCCTTGCATATATAAAATTAAAATAGTACAGTATGACATCACAGTCATAAAACATAATAGAGATAATAATACTTTAATAGTAAGTCAATAAATTAAATAAAAGCGATATCACAGATAACACGAATAAATACAGGTGAAGAGTATGAATAATATAATTAAAAATCAGTCTCAAATATCTATCAGTCAAAAGAATTACATAAAATCAAGCGTGTAAAGAGTGCAGTCGAAATATCAGCAGTATACAGTACAAGTCAAGCTGATAAAAATATAATCATTCACTCTATGCACACAGATCCTACAATCACGCCAATAAATACAATCATGCCTTAAATCTATAAATGGTACAACACATAATAAATTAGCACATATGATATAGTCCGAAAATAATACTGTTTAATCTAGGTCGAGTGGATACCTCCTTCCTAGAAATTCGTAGGAGAGGCACATTCTTAACATACCAAAGAATTTATTGCAATGTTAAAAGACAATATAAGGGTAAAAATAAAGGCGAAAACCTCTTAATACAATTAACTTTTCAATGCAGCTATGAATAATCGTACTATGCAGTTTTTGTCTTCATTTTCACTTTTGTTCTGTCTTTTGACGTTGCAATAAATTCTTTAAAATATTAAGAATGTGCCTCTTCTATAAATTTCAGTCAAAAATAGTTAAATTTTTATTAAAATGCATAATTCAAATGTAGATAAGGTAGATCTCTGTGCCGGTATGAGGACACCCCTTAAACTTGAAAGGAATTCCTTCCAGTCTCAGTACGCATGAAGGGCACCGCGAAATCCTCAATCTCTTCCCTAAGAGGCTAACCTAGGTACATATCTAGTGAAGAGACTCACTAGATACTCAGGAGTATTCATGCGCATGATTTTGTACATAAGTACAGCCATAAAATACTGTATCCTTGAATCAGTACGCAGCCAACCAAGCGCAGCTCTATGAGTAGAGATATGATCGCTTATTCCTACACCTAATACATATCTCACACATGAATTTTTCAGTCTTTGTAATCGTCTTCTCAACCCCTGCGAAGCATCGAGCAGAACTACTGAGCGGTAGTCGAGGTCCGGAAACAGCAAGGTGGCTGCGAGCTGTTTACGCAGGGTCTCAGTGGTGTATCGACGAAAGAACCGCAAACTATACATTATCCTATTAAATTTTATAGTCACCATATTAATGGGCGGCTCCCATGATAACTTGGCGTCAAGCACAACACCAAGGCTCGTAACGGTATCAGAGAAAGATATGTTGACACCTCCCTCAAGCTCAATTGTTCTTAGCTCACCAGCATAAAAGTCATTAATAAATCGACTACTGCCAAAAACGATCGCCTTAGTTTTGCTTGCATTTAATGTGTGAGAAGCATCGGCAGCCCACTCCGACACCGCCCTGGCCGCCCTTTGCATAATACAAACACCTTCATTCAGATGTTCATGAGGGGCCTGAGTATAGATTTGGAGGTCATCAGCGTATAATATGTGTTCGACGAAACAGGGATCAAGCGTGTCACGGATGTTATTAATGTAAAGGCAAAACAACAGAGGCCCCAGCACTGAACCCTGTGGAACTCCTAGATTGGTTGTTAGACAATCCTAATCCTCTTTTAAATGTGTGGAAATCATTTTTTTCCTCATCTATCTAAGCCTCGCAAGCAATTCAGAGGGGGAGATCGTGTCGAATGCCTTACTAAAGTCAAATAGAAGTAATATCGTGGCAAGTTTCTTATCAAGATCTGATCTTATATCGTGTGTAAGTTTAAGTATGGCAGTTTGCGTAGAATAATGCTTTCCGAAGCCAGTCTGCAAAGAGTCAAGAATTTTGTATGTCATAATATATTCTTGCAGTTGGTCGTGGGCAATTTTCTCGTGAACCTTCGAAAGAAAACATAATATTGCTATGGGCCTAAAATAGGCATTTTAGGTGCAGGGCACTTCTTTAAAGGCACAATGCGTGCACGCTTCCAAAGGCAAGGGAAGACCCCCCCGCGCAAAAGAGGAATTGAACAGAGTCACAAGATGCTCTCCAATAACCGGTAGTGCTCTAAGTATCACACTCTGCGCGATGCCATCCTCGCCACAAGCCTGTGATAAAAAATGTGAAATCGCAAGGATTATATCATTAATATTAATTGGCTTAAAAGCAAAGCCACTTTCACTACAGTCAGAAAGAATCCTTTTACGTTCCGCAGTATCATCGTGTGGCGAGACTGACACCCCTGCAAAATGTGCATCAAGCTCATCTGGAGTGAATCTATTCAAGTCCCCTTGAGGTCCGGACAGGAGTCCCAGGTCTTTTAACTCCTTTCAGACATTACCTCTTGCAAGAGCATCGAACAGGCTATTATGATAATAATTTGTTTTCGCTTGTTCTGTCCGTTTATCTATCGCTTTACGCAGTTGCAAAAATTTGGAGAGATATCGCTCCTCCTTCGTCCGTTTAAATCTACGATACGTGGCATCTCTCTTGTGCCGCATCTGCGACAACTCTTTATCCATCCAAGAAAATTTATCTTTACCAATTTTAAGTGTTTTTGGTGGCGCCAGATTTTGTATTGCTGCCGTAAGGTTGTCACAAAGGCAGCCAAGTGCAGATTCCGGGTCAACTGTACCAACTGTAAATGGCGTCCAATCACAGCCGGCCAAACTCTGTACCAATAAGTTTGGACAGATATCTTCATAATTCCTATACTTAATCATTTTATTATCTGTCTTGATATAATTACATGAAATACATACATCAATTAAGTTGTGCTAACTATGAAAATTCGCCGGTAAGTTGCGTGCGTCAAGTATTGTGTCATTATCGTCCACAAGAATCAGGTCAATCAGCGTGTGAGACGTTGGAGTGTGATGCGTGGCGCCGTGCTGAACCAACTGTAACGAAAGCTCAGCCCACAATTTATTAATAAATTTGGCATCACTGCCCTCGCGCAGGAGATCGACATTCAGATCTCCCATTATAATTTTGTGAGAGTATTCAGAGGCACAATTTCTTAAGTTATCCGAAAAATCGGTATTTTTCAAAAAGGAAATTGCAGGAGGTATAAATAACAGAAACCAACACGGCTTCGGAGCTGCCCAATTGCACGAGACAAAAATTATACTCAGGTACCTCCGGTTTACCTTTACTATGATTAGTTTGAGTATCCGAAGTAGCCAAAATAGTGCACTTTGAATTGTCTTTAATATACAAAGCAACTCCTTCATCACGCAAGTTTCTGTCCTGTCTGAATACTTCATACTCCTTGACCCGAATGACGTCATCCGAAACAGATGGACCCAGCCAGATCTCAGCCACTCCAAATATGTCGCAAGAAGGACCATCACTAAGAAACTCACGTACCTGCCCAATGTGAGCCCTCAACGAAGTCACATTCAGAAAGCACGCTCGCAGTTCACCTCTCTTCCCTTTACGACTCTCAGAAGAGACCCGGCGCAGTCATTGGGGAGAGGCCACATTCGACGTTACTCCATTATTTGTACTTAACCTTTTAAGGACGGGACTGGTCGATATATCGACCACCAATTTTATCAGGCACTCCACGTGATATATTTTTTCATTTTATGCACAAATATTGTTTAAAAAAAAAGTCGAATTTCAACGTCAAAATCCCCGTCCTTAAAAGGTTAATAATTGATTTGTCAACATATTTCGTTGAAGATTAGAGGCTTCATTATTATCACATTTATTATTATTGCACATAATATTCGATGAAGTTTCAGAATTTTTACTAGTTGAATTTACACCGTTTTCTAATTTTTTACTATCTATCAATAAATTATCTAAGTCATTTTTATTAAAAAAATTGTGTGCCCTCTTCCCTCTCTCCCTCCTCACCAGAAATCTGCCATGTCTGTGCCAAACAAATTTAAAGCCTTTTTCTTTGGCATACTTTTTTAATTTTTTAAAATTAAAATATTTTTCTTTAGGCAAAAATTCATTAATAAATATCAAGCCGTGGCGTTTGATGGCTGAAAGATTGCCAAGGAGGGAGGGATTAAGATCCGCTGTTGAAAAACCTGTGAACTGTCGTTTAGTTTCTTAACTGAAATTACATTTGTACGCTTGGTTGTCGGGAGAATGGTACCAAGAACGTCACAGGCGTAATCATCCGGCACAACATTAACTGCTGAACAGTCAAACTCGCCAGAGATCACTAATGCACCACCCTCAGAGCCACACTCCGTCTCAACTTGACGAGGTGCCTCATCAATAATTACAGCATGAGTATGTGGTGTTTGTGTAATTTCTACTAATTTAGATGTGTGCAATGTATGCTCATTCATTCCCGTGAGATCCGGGACGGCCCGCGCTACGCCAGCTACCCCGGTCGTAAGGTCGAAGAAACCCTTGTCCACTCCGTGAAACTTGTTGTTAACTAAAGTTTGAATATTATCAAATTTACTATTAATCGTTTTACTATATGTTTCAATTTTATTATTTAGAGCAGACAAGAAATTCCTTTCCGAAGTGACTACTATTTCTCTAAGTTTGCGATTTTCCTCTAACAGCTGCATCTGCTCACTTTCTAATTCTTTAATAAATTCATTTTGTGTTTCAATTTTGGACACAATATCCCGCAGGCCCTTGTCAACATTTTTAAATTGGCTCTCAAAAGCCAAAAGTCGATCAAAAGAATTAGATATTGTGTCAAACCTGCCAGATGGTGCGCCCTCTAGAGCAGATACAGCTGCCTGCAATGAGGCAGAATTTAAGTCAGCTCGATCTACATCAAATTTATTATTCTTAAAATTGTTACTATTATTATTATTCGGGGCAGCGTACGCAGCGCCACCTCCCAATTGCTTATTAGATAAATGTATACTTATTCTACTTCTCCCTCCATCCGCCGTGGCACCGCTGTTGTTGGTCAAAGTAGTTTTCACTCTTTCAGGCTGCTTCAGAGAGGTGTTGACAGGTGTCACTTTCGAGTCAGCTCTTGATGGTGTAGAGGCACTGATGGGCTGACTGGGAACAGCTTTGTGTGCGGTCTTTGAAACTCCATTGGCCTTAATGCTTCCACCGGCAGACGACAATAAATTATTTTTTATTTTTTCCGTGCACCTTTTGCATTCGTATTTTGTTCCATTTTCCATTTTTGAACGAGTCATGCATTTCGCATGACAGCGCTGCTGGCACGTGAAACACAAATAAAGCTTTGCCATGCCCCATTTATCATTAGTGGATAGCTTACAGATCGTACAGCTGTCCATAACTCCGATCCCTTGTGTACACTACAGCAACTGAAACTAACCTCCTTATATGGTAAGGTAGATTTCTATCTTGGTCGGAGAGTAGATTAAAAAATTAGCCACCAGGATCTCTGCCTGCGGATAAAATTTGCCTCCCGACTAACCTCAAAACTGTAAAAATTCTAACCTCCAAAGTTCAGCTTCTTGATGTATATTGCGAGATAGAATGCAAGGACCGCTAATAAAACCGATGATTTATAGCTGAAACGGTGCCTTGCAAATTGAGCGTGCAAGAATCTGTAAGAAAAACGCCCTAGGGCACAAAAATGCAATACCAGAACAAAAATAACAAGAGTGAAAAACAAAACGTGTTGAACTACTTACAGATGGAAGGAGAACCGTGTAGGTCACTCTATTTTGAGATAGAAAAGGGTGGAAAATAGAAAAACCACAGGAATTCGGAAAAAAAATTATTTTTCTCAAAATAATATGAAAATAATTATCATAATAGAAAGTCTAATGTTGTCAGTTTGGCAATACCTGACTCTGATGCGATACATTTTGGCGTTTTTCTTACGCTGTCGCGCGAATTTCGAAATTTGAAATATATTGAATATTATCATTTTATGCAAATGATAATATTCAATATCTAGTCAATCATTCTTTTTTCTTCTGCGATGAAAGCAATGATGTTTTATTTTTTTTGGCATAAATAAAATATTTTTGTTGTATATGTGTGAGGTATAGCGAACAAAATAGAAAGGAAAAGACAATACAATCGTGTGCGTACGGGTATAATACACGCACACACATGAAGTCTGTGCTATTCTGTAGCTTTCTTTTTACAGTAAGGCCCTTCTTACAGTAAACAATGAAAGAAGGGCTTTCTTACATTGTTTACTGTACCTCACACATATAAAACAGAAAGTAGAGTATTTTATATTCTTTTTTTCCAATGAAAAATCATTAAAATTTCGTACATGCAGAAATAATGTATTCTAAACATTTGCAATGCATACAATAATAGCTAATTCATTTTCGAATATATCATCACTAACACGTACACACAAGAATAATGTTAGAAAAAGAAAAAGAAAGCAACAGAAAAGCTGAAAACGCGACTTCATGTGTTTGCGTGTCTTATACCCGTACCGACACGTTTGTATTGTCTTTTCCTTTCTATTTTGTTCGCTATACCTCACACATATACAACAAAAATATTTTATTTATGCCAAAAAAAATAAAACATCATTGCTTTCATCACAGAAGAGTTAAGAATGATTGAGTTATCATTTGCATAAAATGATAATATTCAATATATTTCAAATTTCGAAGTTCACGTTACAGTGTAAGAAAAACGCCAAAATGTATCGCGTCAGAGTCAGGTGTTGCCAACCTGACAATATTAAACTTTCTATTATGATAATTATTTTCATATTATTTTGAGAAAAATAATTTTTTAGCGAATTCCTGAGGTTTTTCTATTTTTTGCCCTTTATTATCTCAAAATAGAGTGACCTACAGAAGGAAAATTCATTCTGATGATTAGTTTTTTTACAAAGTTAATTCTTCGATTCTAGAAATTCGGCCTAAGCTCTGCTATACTATTATCTCTATTTTCGAAAAATTTACTATTTTTCTGAGGTTTTTCTATTTTTCGCCCTTTATTATCTCAAAATAGAGTGAACTGTAAAAGGAAAATTTATTCTGATGATTATTTTTTTTACAAAGTTGATTCTTCGATTCTAGAAATTCGGCCTACGCTCTGCTATACTATTATCTCTATTTTCGAAAAATTTACTATTTTCTGAGGTTTTTCTATTTTTCGCCCTCTATTATCTCACAATAGAGTGAACTGTAAAAAAAAATTCATTCTGATGATTAGTTTTTCTACAAAGTTAATTCTTCGATTCTAGAAATTCGGCCTACGCTCTGCTATACCGGCCGGTATAGTAGAGTAAAGCGTATGCATGCTCTTAAGTTATAACAACTGTAGCTAATATGGACACCTTAAACGCAAATGATTGTTGTGGTTCACTAAATCAATATTTTTTGACGTGTAATGTCTCATTTTAAAGCTAAAAGAATGAACTTTAAAATGAGATATCATGAGTTTCATTACGATGAATATTTACGAAATGCGCGCAGATTTACGTGAATGTTGTAAATGAACTTACCTTATTATTCCTCGTAATTTTAACTTTTGGAAACTAGAGACAAGTTTAATTAAAATTTTTATTGATTCTATATTGTAATTAATTATTATATTGAATTTATTGTTTAAATAAATAAAAAAATAATTATTAATAATTGCAAAAATTTTAATAGTAATAATAAAAATTATCTTGATTGTTTTTCATGCAAAAAAATTTTTTTATCATTAAATTTATTTTTATTCTCTTTCTAAAATCAAACTACTAAGATTTTGATGTAAGAAACATTTTTAAAATAACACAGAAAAATTCGATAAACAAAGGGTTATCAGAAAATTTTTATTTCTATTTAAATAAATATTGAATTTCAACAACAGCTTCTCATATATTATATAGATTAAAGTTTTTATTACTAGCAATTAATCGATTTGAAATATGTGGACACGTTTAATTTCTATTGTAAGTATTATTAATACTCCTTTTTCTTTTATCCAAAAAAATTTTAACTATCAATAATGACAAATATTTTGCAAGTAATAATAAGAATCGTTTTTGAATCTTTAAAATTTTTTCTTTTCTATGAGAAAAAATGATTTTATTATAAACATTTTGTTATCCTTTTTCCATAAATTTTATCCTTTTATATCATAATTTTCTCGATATATATTAATATTTTATTTTGAAATAGAAAATAAAAATAGTTCCAATTAAAAAGTAATTTTTATATCAATTTTTTTTATTATATTTAGGAAATATTCTTTGTATGAAAATCTTAGTAGTTTAATTTTAGAAAGAAAATAAAAATATATATAACGATGAAAAAATTTTTTTGCATGAAAAACAAAGGAAAGTAAAAAAAAATCGAGATAACAATTTTTATTATTACAAATAAAATTTTAATTAAATTTGTCTCCAGGTTCCAAATGTAATTATTACGAGGAATAATAAGGTAAGTTCATTTACAACATTTACGTAAATCCGTGCGCATTTCGTCAATATTGATCGTAATGAGACTCATGATATCTCATTTTAAAATTCATTTTTTTAGCTTTAAAATGAGACATGACACGTCTAAAAATATTGATTTAGTGAGCAACAACAATCATTTGCGTTTAAGGTATCCGTATTAGGTACAGTTGTTTTAACTTAAATACACCCCATTTTGAAAAACTATTTGCACCAATATGAATAATTTTTCAAGGTACACCAGATTAAAAAAAACATCAAAATCGGTCCATTATTTACGGAGATACGGTTAATTTTTACGAATTTTATTGGTGCGGGGTCCTTTGTTAACTTTCCTCATGCGCAAAGATAAGCATTCCCACCACGACTCCGACTTTGACGTTATTATTAGTATGTTATTATTATTTTAGTATTAATAATAAAGAGTCGCATTTTTAAAAATCTAATCATAGATTTTTAAAATATAAGTCTTCAACTAAAAAATGACGCTTGATTCGTTTCTTAATTGTTATAAACAAAGTAACTGTGATTTAAAAAAAAAAAATCTTATCTTGGCTCCTATTGGCCTTATAGAGTTCTTTTTTTTTAAATCTTCGTTTCGAACACATCTATAAGAATATTCAAATAGCAGATTCGTTAAAGTTATAAATAAAGCCCCAGCTTCATTTATTTATAAAAAAACACCCTCGTTTTTAAAACGTTATAAAAAATATTGCGATTCAATTTTCTCATTTGCTCATAACAAAATATGAAAATTAGAACCTTCATGAAGAGTTTAAGCCCTTATGCAACTTAATATGTTCAGCCAAAAAAAATTATAGCAATAAAGTTCATGCGTGTTGGGATAAACAATAGGGAATATCTCAGCAACAAATTAACCAATTTGCTGTTACCTCTCTTTCTGTTCGTATTCATGAAGGCTTTCTTTTAAAAATATTTAAGGAATTATTTTTGCAATAAATAATTGATATCCAAGAAATGGCCATTTTTGATGATTTTTTGGCTTTTTTGCAATAACTAATTGACGAAAATAATCGCGGCAGTCCTCAAATTATAGGTTTTTTTATTCCCTAATACTTTTATTAATTACTTTTTTTTGCTAAAATGCGTAGGTTGCTTCAGAGAATTAAAGAAGCTGTTTTGGTTAACTTTGCAGCCACCGGAAGCATTTTCTACTGTTTTTGCTTTCTCATAGAGAAAGCATTGTATCGGTAAAAAAATTTTTTTTCTATTTTTTCATTAATTTGTACATATTTAGACTCAGGGAGTCGAAAAAAGTGGTTTTCAAAAAATGTCTGTGTGTGCGTGTGCGTGTGCGTGTGCGTGTGCGTGTGTGTGTGTGTGTGTGTGTGTGTGTGTGTGTATTCAGTACGCCAACAAGATCTCGAGAACTACTCGATGGATTAACTTCAAATTTTGCATGCAATTTATTTTTTTGTCTAACTGGGGGGGGGGAAGCTATTGAAAATTGATCTTCTTAGCTCGGTTTTTTTTTAGAGCCATTTTAAGAATTTTAAAAAAATTTTAATTTTTCATTTTTTTGATATTTTACGTAAACTACTCGAAGAATTTTCTTGAAAATTTGTATGAACATTATTTGTGACTGCCAAAAGAAGAAAAACTTTCACCAACTGATTTTCTTAGCGCACTTTCAATTTTAGAGCATTTTGAAAATTTTGAAAAAAAATTTTTTTTTCATTTATTTTTTATTTTACGACAACCATTTGATAGATTTGCTTCTAAATTCGTATGCAAGTTATTCGCTATTGTCTAAAGAAAACAAGCTTTAGAACACTTATTTTCTTAGCGTAGTTTTAATTTTAGAGCATTTTGAAAATTTTGGAAAAAATTTCTATTTTTCATTTTTTTTCTATTACACAAAAACCATTCGATAGATTTGCTCGAAAATTTTTATAGAAATCATTTGCAATGGCCTAAATAAAACAAGCTTTGAAAAACTTATTTTCTCAATGAAGTTTTAATTTTAGAGCATATTGAAAATTTTGAATAAAATTTTTCTAATTTTTTTTATATTTTACGTAAACTACTCGATGAAGGAGCTTCAAATTATGTATGGGAATTATTTATGATTGTCAAAATAAAATGAACTTTTGAAAACTAATTTTCTTCAATTTTCTTAGCGCACATTTAATTTTAGAGCATTTTGAAAATTTTGAAAAAATTTTTTATTTTTAATTTCTTTTCTATTGCACAAAAATCACTCGATAAACTTGCTCAAAAATTTTATGCAAATTATTCACTATTATCTGAATAAATCAAGCTTTGGAAAACTTATTTTCTTAGTGCAGTTTTAATTTTAGAGCAATTTGAAAATTTTGGAAAAAATGTTCATATTTTATTTTTTTTCTATTACACAAAAGCCATTCGATAGATTTGCTCAAAAATTTTCATACAAATTATTTGTTATTGCCTAATTAAAGCAAGCTTGGAAAAACTTATTTTCTTAGCGCAGTTTTAATTTCAGAGCATTTTGTAAATTTTGAATAGAATTTCACTTATTTTTTGGTATTTTACGTAAACTACTCGATGAAGTAGCTTAAAATTATGTATAGAAATTATTTACGATTGCCTAAATAAAATGAACTTTTGAAAACTGGTTTTCTTAGCGTAGTTGTAACGTTAAAGTGTTTTGAAAATTTTAAAACACTGTTTATTTTTTAATTATTTGGTATTTTTTATAAACTTTTCGATGAAAATGTTCCAAAATTTGTATGCAAGTTATTGGTTATAGTGTTAAGGAGACAAACTTGGGAAAATTAATTTTATAAACGCATTTTTAATTTTAGAACATCATAAAATCACATTATGCAAATGGCAAAAGTAAGAAAGAGTAAAATTCATATAGTTTTCGTAGATATTAAGACAGCCTTCAATACAGAGGATAGGGACATTTATATTAAAATCGTATTTAAAATAATTAAATCAAATTACTCTAACTCAATGCGCTTTATGAGAAAGCATTGCGCCAAAGCACTTGGCAGCGTTTTTTTTTTGTTACATTTAATATAGGGTATGTTTTTTCATCACCCTTAACAACTCTATCTAGGTTTTATTAAGCCCCTAATTAATGTCCTCAAAATGTCTCTATTGATTGGACTACTATCTCTCTCTTTCCTTATGGATTCTCTTATCCAATCTATCTTTGAAATTCCTGCTACTTAGTAGCTGTTACATTCTAGTATTTTCATCCACTTTACACCTTCTATTTTCGTGTATCTAAATTTTTCTATTTTATGTTCTATAGTTTCTTTTTCTTCTTTACATGATTTAGACAATTTTTCCTTTTTTTTAACTAGTATTTATTTTCCATGTATTCATTTCCTATTCTATATCTTGCGATCTTCATAATGTTTCTTTTATCTGTTCCATTTCTTGTTGAATATTTTTGATAACTCGTCCAGCCATTTGCTATTATTTTGATTTCTCTTGCGTATTTTAATTTTTCTAGTTATGTCTATAGTTAATCCCATTCTATTTTAGCGCTTCTTTCGTCTATTCTTATATAAAATTTTTGTTTTTTTTTTCTATATTCTCATAGTATTCTTTCATTGAAAAACTTATCTTTTCCAATTCTATTCTCATTTTGCATTCTTTTACTTTTCTATTTTCATATACATTTACTGTATTTATTTCTCTTCTTCTCTCTTCTTTTTTTTCTGATTTTTTCTTTTAATCCTCCTTTTTTGTTTTTTTAGCATAATTTAAAATTTTCATCTTTCCATTTTGTAATGTTTTCTTTATATTTTATTAATCTTCTTAATGTTTTCCTTTGAATATAATTTCTTTTTGTTTCAATTAGTACTACATGATCTGGCGTGTTTCTTTCTAGCCATAATGTCTATTTTACATACTTTTTTTGTATTCTTTCAATTTCATCTCTTTTTGTCCATTCTCAGATTTCTACACCACACATCATCATGCTTAGCACCAGTGTATCGAAAAGCTCCATTCTTTTCTTCTAGTTATTTCTAAATAGTCTTTTAGCGATATTCCATACTTTTCCTAGTTTTCCTTTTGCTTTCATATCCTTTATTTGTTTTTCATCCTTATTATTTCTCTGTAATTTGTATTCTAACCAGGAGAGGCTATGAGCTTCGGGTCACAGATCTTGACGAAACTTTAGGATATATTTTTAGGTACCAAAATATGAGTAAATCCTGAGCGGTACGGTCTAACGCTTCGAAAAACTGAAATTATAGACGTTTCTAGTCTTATTTTAAGAAAATTGTAAAAAATAGCTCCTAATTGTAGTGTGAATAATCCAGTCTAGAAAAGTATTTAATAAATCAACAAGAACTAAAATAAAAGTACAAGCTTTAATTTGCCGTTTTCAGAATTGAAAAATATTAATTAGAACCAGAGATATGTTTGTTCAAAGTTAAGGCGACTTCGGATTTCAGGTTAGGTTTTATTTTTGAGTTTACAAATTACTCTTTCAATATGTAAAATTTTTCAGATTTTTTAATTTTCCACCATTCTACGGATTATAATAAATGGTGGAAAATTAAAAAATTCAATAAATTTTAGAAACTGAAAGAGTAATTTGTAAACTACAAAATGAAATCGAACCGAACTTCCGTAGTCGCCTTAAGAAGCAAGAAAGTACCAAAAATCACAAAATCACTGTCCTTTAGAATTTAGATGATTTTTGGTACTTTCTTGCTTGTTAACTTTAAAATAACATATTTCTGGTTCTAATTAATATTTTTCAATTCTGAAAACGGCAAATTAAAGCTTGCTTTCTGTACTTTTATTTTAGTTCTTGTTGATTTATTAAAGACTTTTCTAGACTGGATTATTCACACTTCAATTAGGAGCTATTTTTTACATTTTTCTTAAAATAAGACTGGAAACGTCTATAATTTCAGTTTTTCAAAGCGTTAGACCGTACTGCTCTGGCTTTACTCATATTTTGGTACCTAAAAATATATCCCAAAGTTTCGTCAAGATCTGTGACCCGAAGTTTATAGCCTCTCCTGGTAAGTATGTTAAAGATTTAACTACTTTTATTCCTTTACTTTACCATAAATATATTTCTTTTCTTCATCTTCTGCCTGCTTTTCTAAATTCTATTATTTTAGACTTTTCAACATTTACTTCTAAACCTTTCTCTCCAATGAATTTCGCAAATCTTTTTAACATACTTTTCATTTCATCAGTGTTATTTGCAAGCAATTTCATATCATCCGGGGGTTGCTCCGGAGCGATAAACTAAGTGTATTGATATATGCCATCTTTGTTCAGCACATTGATTTCATATCTTCTTTCTGTGTGATACAGAG
Source organism: Anastatus disparis (assembly GCA_017163975.1). Lineage (NCBI taxonomy): Eukaryota > Metazoa > Arthropoda > Insecta > Hymenoptera > Eupelmidae > Anastatus > Anastatus disparis. The sequence continues at coordinate 3,052,343 of JAFFSR010000349.1, read as the reverse complement.
TTGTGCAATTTTCTAGAGTGACCCCTCATATGATATTGTATGTATTTTTTTCTCATCAATTTTTATCCTTCATATTTTTTCTTTTTCCATATGTTCTTCTAAGTCTGCAAATACTAGATTAAACAGTGTGACACTCAGTAGACATCCCTGTTTTACTCCTTTTTCTATCTTAAAGTCTTTTGTCAGCTTATTATTTCCCATTCTATCCTTTGCTCTTGTTTCTGTCAAGATTATGGTTTCATCTACTTCTTTATATAATGTTATAAGTTTTGTATAACGCGTCTTTATTGTTATGTAATAATCATGTATAGATGGCGCTCGACTTTTTTTGTTTCCTAACCTTGATATTATCTTTTATAGTTAAATGAGTGCAAGCGTCTATTGCGTACGGACATGTGACTTCTGTATAGTAAAATATAATCTATTAAATCTATAATAACCACTGTATTCTTTATCTCCAAAAAACTTTTAAAAAGGTAAAATTACGGCAAGTTAGCTTTAAAAAAAATCTTTTTCACTATCTCAAAAATAATAGTACATTAAGATACAAGTGATCTAAGTGGCTCTTTATTACACGACCGGAGTTATCGTAAATATAATTATATAATTATAAATATATAATATAATTATAACGTAGTGCCGTGTAATAAAGTTCTACTAAGGTCACGAGTATCGTATACTATTTTGTAGAAAGTGGGACATAAATCCGCTAAATTAAATCTGTACTCTTCAAAATCAGTACTAAACAAAAACTATGCACTTCACGAATTATAATTCAAAAAATAAAAGCGAAAATTATAAAAAATCAAATACTACGCATCCTATGAACGATAAATCGAAAAAAAGAAAAGAAAACTATAAATAAACTAAAACAAAACACTCCATGAATAAGAGTTCGAAAAAGAAATAAAAATATAATTTCAAAAATATTCTCAAAATGTGTAATAATAATTAATTTTTATCAATATAATTGATATTATGTGAAATTATTTGTTGAAATCATCTTCTATTAAGTCATAAATTTAAATTTTTTTTCACGTATGAATTAGCGTCGTAGGAGCGGTGAGGAGGAAACATGTTTAGTATAGCCATAGCAATCTTGCGTAATAATAGGGGGTTTCCCGTAGCATTTTATAATACAACGCCGAAATGACTATACCTCTTCGCTTTAAATGTTACGCTACTACCAATTTTAGTTTTACTCGTATCTTACTTGCTTATAATTGTTATTTAATTTAAAGAATGTTAATGCAAAAGAGTTCCAATATACTACAGCTTATTGTTATTTATGAAAATACTTAAAAAAATAATTTACATATAAAATTATTTCTTATTATATACGTACGTTACCTAAGTAAACTCATTATTATACCGTTACCTAGGTGGCAAAAAAGTGCCACCTAGGTAACGGAAAAGCGTTACCTAAATGCGGATTTAGATCCCGCAGTGCTATAAAAAATATTTTGTCAAAAATTTAAACTAATTTAATACAATCAACTATAAAAAAATCTATTATATTTCTAAAAAAAGTCTTTAACAGTATAGATAATAAAAAAGCGGGAATTAAATTATAACAAAAATACACTTGAAAAAATACTGAAATCAATAATGTGCGGTCAAGTTTTAATATGATTTAAAATAATACTTACAAATGATATTGTACCTATATTTTGATGATAATAATGAAACAATACAAAATTCCTTTGTTAAAAATAAAGTGTAAAAAAGCCATATAAAATGTTATTGAAAATATAAAACTACCTTCAACAAAATTTAAAAAAATATAATATATCATTAATGTTATAAAATTAGATTATTTGTTCATTAAATACTAAATTGTGAAAATTAATATATATTTTGAATTTCCTTATGAAATTCTAAAAAGTCAATCCTAAAAAATGTTTTAAATAGATGTAAGTTCACCAAGAAATAGAACTTTTGAAAGGTGGGTCTGGCAAGTTTATAGCTGTAATATTACTTTTATTCTTACTTATACGTTAACTACTTATTATTTTTTTAAATTTTGTTGAAGGTAGTTTTATATTTTCAATAACATTTTATATGGCTTTTTTAAACTTTATTTTTAACAAAGGAATGTTTTATTGAGTCATTATTATCATCAAAATATAGGTACAATATCATTTGTAAGTATTATTTTAAATCATATTAAAACTTGACCACACATTATTGATTTCAGTATTATATCAAGTGTATTTTTGTTATAATTTAATTCCCACATTTTTATTATCTATAATGTTAAAGACTTTTTTTAGAAATATAATAGATTTTTTTATAGTTGATTGTATTAAATTAGTTTAATTATTTTGATAAAATATTTTTTATAGCACTGCGGGACCTAAATCCGCATTTAGGTAACGCTTTTCCGTTACCTAGGTGGCACTTTTTTGCACGGTATAATAATGAGTTTACTTAGGTAACGTACGTATATAATAAGAAATAATTTTATATGTAATAGTATATTTCGGTACTAGTGCGAAAAAGTGATTTTTTACTCGTGTAGCGGTTTGCGCCCGAGCGAAGCGAGGGTGAAAAGGTCACACGAGTAAGAAATCACTTTCTCGCACGAGTATCGAACACTATTTTTTGACACGACGTGTGAGAAGCTCCATTTTCGCACGTGTCACTTGGTACAGCGTGCGTGAAATCGAGCTTCTCGCACGGAGTGTCAAAAATTATTTTTTTAAGTATTTTCATAAATAACAATAAGCTGTAGTATATTGGAACTCTTTTGCATTAACATTCTTTAAATTAAATAACAATTATAAGCAAGTAAGATACGAGTAAAACTAAAATTGGTAGTAGCGTAACATTTAAAGCGAAGAGGTATAGTCATTTCGGCGTTGTATTATAAAATGCTACGGGAAACCCCCTATTATTACGCAAGATTGCTATGGCTATACTAAACATGTTTCCTCCTCACCGCTCCTACGACGCTAATTCATACGTGAAAAAAAATTTAAATTTATGACTTAATAGAAGATGATTTCAACAAATAATTTCACATAATATCAATTATATTGATAAAAATTAATTATTATTACACATTTTGAGAATATTTTTGAAATTATATTTTTATTTCTTTTTCGAACTCTTATTCATGGAGTGTTTTGTTTTAGTTTATTTATAGTTTTCTTTTCTTTTTTTCGATTTATCGTTCATAGGATGCGTAGTATTTGATTTTTTATAATTTTCGCTTTTATTTTTTGAATTATAATTCGTGAAGTGCATAGTTTTTGTTTAGTACTGATTTTGAAGAGTACAGATTTAATTTAGCGGATTTATGTCCCACGTGCTACAAAATAGTATACGATACTCGTGACCTTAGTAGAACTTTATTACACGGCACTACGTTATAATTATATTATATATTTATAATTATATAATTATATTTACGATAACTCCGGCCGTGTAATAAAGTGCCACTTAGATCACTTGTATCTTAATGTACTATTATTTTTGAGATAGTGAAAAAGATTTTTTTAAGCTAACTTGCCGTAATTTTACTTTTTTAAAGGTTTTTTGGGGAGATATCACAACTTTTTCAAAGTCGAAAATTCTTAACTCAATAAATTTATTAACTTTACCGATAATCTGATACTTTAATATAATAACACTAATTTTATAGCTAATTGTATCAACCTAATTTTTATATATTTATTATTATTATAAAATATTTGTTTTCGAAAAAATTTTAATCTTTTTTTCTTCCACACTTTCAAATTAATCAACTAATATAAAGCTTATTTTGTCTAAATATCGTATGAAAAACTAATTAATTAATTATGTTTTAAAATATGCAAATATTACTTTTTCATTTGTTGTTGTTTTCATTTTTAAATACCAAATGGGTATTACCGACTTCTGAATTTCATGGCTTTCAACTGTTGAATTTTATGTACTGGACGTTTTACTGCGTACGCGCGAACTGATCACATGAACGGGCGTGATTTTGCGGCAGCTCGTCAGCTATATAGAACGAGACACTAAATTCTTATATTGCTTATTTACGCGATGTCTTTATACATTTATCATGTTCTAAAAGCATTCGCCTGAATACATGCGTTCATTATTAAAAGATATAACTTGTATTCTCTTTCTTTTTCTCACTCTCTATACTCTCTTTCTCTCTCTCATTTATTAGCAATTGCAGGACTCGTATTATGTCTCTTTCTCTTACATCAGACGAAAAACTCTCCTTCGTTCTCTAACATCCGCCGGAAATCTGAAACAACCCGATATAGAAAAGAAATCGACAGACTAACCTCTGATAATATAAAAAAATCATGAAAACTTGATTTTTGGCTATGTGTTTTTGTTGTCAGATAAAACATAAGATCATTTTATGTATACTTGTAATCAAATAATATGTAAATATTGAAACATAATCATTTACTCAAAGTTTTAATCTTTGAACATCACAAATTCAAAGTAAATAGGGAAAGCCTTAGCGCTAACATGCTGTAAGGAGCGCTACCGCGCTTCCTGATTATAAACGCACTATCCCATAAAATATTATGGGTCCAGGATGTGCAAGTGAATAATATTTTTGGACCTCAGTGATTATTAAACTTGGTTTTGAAGTTTTAATCTTAAAATTATCTCAGCCTTTGTGCAATACGTCGAAAGCTAATCTCAAAATGGATACTAAAGTTACGTGAATCATAAAGTTACAAAACGCTTAAAATTGGGCACAGTGGAAGTTTCAGGTAACCGTGCTATTAAAAGATAAAGAAGCATGGTAGGTAACAAATGGAGAGTGCGCGAAGCCAGAAATTGCTAATCCAACAGAGCAACAGACTGCTCAATTGAAGCATTGGCTAAGAAAAGATAATGCAGCGCAACGTATTATTGTTACTACCGTAGCGGATTCGCAATTAGTTTACATGGTAAACGCTACTTATGCAAAGGATGTGTGGACAGCCTTATGTAATTTGTGTAAGCAGAAGTCAGAAACATCAATTCACATGCTGCACTAGCAATGGCACAAATTAACTAAAGATTCAAAAGACAACGTGGCGGCGTATATCGCAAAGTTAGAAGATCTCGCCCATCATCTTCAAGCATTAGGAGAGCCAATAGCTGATTCTATGATTATGACTAGAATATTGATGATGTTGCCAGCAACATATAGCCATTTAGTCACCGCATGGCAATCAACACCTCAGACTGAAAGCACCTTGTCTGACCTGATTGAAAGATTGATTATAGAAGAAATGAGAAAAAAAGCTCAAGAGCAAGAAACTAATAAAGCCCTTTTGAGCAGTAAAAATTCAAATTATTCTAAAAGAAGATACAAAAATAATTATAAAGATAGTCAAATGTCAAATAATAATAATAAAATTTAATGCTATAAGTGCAAAAAGTACGGCCACATAGCTTGAAATTTTTATTGCAAAGAAAATGATAATGTAAAGTCACCTACTGAAAGCAAGCCAAAAGGAAAACACTTGGTAATTGAAGCCACAGTATGCTTAGATGACTGTTACCCAAGCAATGTAAATGATTGATATCTTGATTCTGGTGATACACACCATATGACTAATCAAAAAGATTGGTTTGTCAATTTTCAAAATATTGAAAAACCGCACAAAATTAATATTGGAAAGAAAGTCACATCAATAGAAGCCTTGGGTCAAGGAGATATAAACATATTAGCCGACAATGGAGAAGAATGGCTAGAAAAACACTTGTTATTAGTATTATATGTGTCTAGGATAAGATGTAGGCAAAGGCCTTGTGCAAATTTGAACTTGGAGAGGATGTCATTTCAAAAAGGTTGAGACTATCATGGCAGTTAAAGTCAGAGAGAATAAACTCCGTAAAATGCAGTTCAAAGTTCCTGATCAAACTACAGTAGAAGCAGCAGCAAACCTGGCAGATTTGAGTACCCTGGAATCCTGGCGTGAGAATTTCTTTTGTGAAGCATGTACATTGGGTAAGTCACATCGTATGCCATTTTCTGCAAACGAATTGCAGAAAGATAAAACTCAGACTCCTGGTGATTTAATTCATGCTGGTCTCTGTGATCCTTTTCAAGTGAAAAGTATAAAGAGATCTGGTTATTCCTTGTTGTTTAACGGCAGGCCGGAGTATAACTTGATACCGACCGAGTAACAATTGAGTTGTTTGTTATTTACTTAAGTACTAATCGGGGTATCTTCAAATTAAAGGTTGAGCGCAATAGATATTATTATTATGAACATCTATGCACAAGAAAAAAAAATCTGCCGTTTTGTTTTTGAGAAAAGTAAGTAACACCAAAGTAAAAGTTTATGTTTATAATATTTTCGCGTTACTTACTTTTCTCAAAAACAAAGCGATAGATTTTTTTCTGCTTGTGCATAAATATTTGTAATAATAATATCTATTGCGCTTAACCTTCAATTTACAGATACACCGATTAATACTTGAGTAAATAACAAAAATCTCAATTAGACAAGGACAGTGAATCCGGCCTGCCCTTAAAGATGATTTTTCACGTTACAGAAAAATTTTCTTCATTAAATCTAAGGATCAAATAGCAGATAAAGTAAAAAAATTTTTGGCCTAAAATAAAACGAAATATAATATAATATAATATATTTAATATAATATAATTAATATAATATAATATAATATATTATATATTTAATATAATATAATATATTTATAGCCTTAAAACGGCAGGCTGGAGTAGAACCTGATACCGACCGAGTAACAATTGAGTTGTTTGTCATTTACTCAAGTATTAATCGGTGTATCTTCAAATTAAAGGTTGAGCGCAATAAATATTATTCTTATGAACATCTATGCACAAGAAAAAAAAATCTACCACTTTGTTTTTGAGAAAAGTAAGTAACGCCGAAGTAAAAGTTTATGTTTATATTTTCGCGTTACTTACTTTTCTCAAAAACAAAGCGATAGATTTTTTTTTTCTTGTGCATAAATATTTGTAATAATAATATCTATTGCGCTTAACCTTCAATTTGCAGATACACCAATTAATACATCAGTAAATAACAAAAATCTCAATTAGACAAGGACAGTAATAATTTTCTCGGAAGAAATATAAAGATTTTGAGAACAGACAACGGACTTGAATTTGTAAATCAAGAAGTTGATAAGATATAACAAGGGATTCAACATAAAAAAAAAACAGTTTCTTACACACCAGAGCAGAATGTCTCTGCTGAAAGATAAAACAGGACAATAGTTGAGACCACTAGAGCCATACTGTATGCCGAAAAACTACCACTAAAATTATGGGCTGAAGCGACTAATACAGCTGTATATTTGTTAAACCGAAATGGCATGAGTCCACATCATCCCAAAACACCATATGAATTATGGTATGGATGTAGATGTAAAATGGATAAATTTGCTATTTTTGGAACTGCTGTATATACCCATATACCAAAAAAAAAGACGCAAACTAGATAATAAAGCAGACAAAGGCATATTTGTGGGATATGACGATAATGTCAAAGGATTTAGAATCTGGTTTCCAGAGAATGATAGAGTTAATATAAAAAGAGATTTAATCTTTGACGAAACTGATAATCCTTTTTTTCAACTCTTATCAGTTCCTAAAGAAATTAATGAAGACTATGAACAGCAGAATGAACCTGCACATCAACGAGGATGTTCCCCAAATTCTTTAAATAATATAACAGAAGAGAACTCTTCTCATCAATCTCTATCATCCGAGGATGAATTGGAATATAATCCTCCAGTAAGTCGCATCTTACGTAACAGAAGCTCCATTAAACGACATAGCAAGTATGAGAACACGATCAATGCTGATTATCTTTTTAGCAGAACCTGAAAAACCGAAAAGCTATGAAGAAGCAAGAAAAAGCTTTACTACAACAAAATGAAAAGTAGCCATGAACGATGAGATGGCTTCTCTCAAACAAAATGATACTTGGTCAATGGTAAAAGATCCATTAGTATCTAAACTAATTGAAAATCGATGGATTTTTAAAATTAAAAGAAAAAATGATGGAAGCATTGATCGATTTAAAACTAGATTGGTAGATAAGGGTTATACCCAAACACAAGGTATTGATTATCGTGAAACGTTTTCTCCAGTTGTCAGATTTGACTCAATAAAAATAATTTTAGCATTAGCTACAAATAGAAGGATGTTCTTGAAACAGTTTGATATCAAGACAGCATTCCTTAAAAGGTCGCCATATGGTTCTGTCCTTGTCTAACCTAAATTTTCGTCATAGTTACTAAACTAAATATTTTTATACAAAAGTAAGGGCAGAGCCTAATAGATTTAAGGACGAGCAAATGATTCTATTCTATGAAAATATATAAAATTTTCAATAGTTTTCGAGTGAAGACTGAAATGGAAAAAGAGTTGAACAAGTCAATCTAATTTAACTCTTTTTCCGTTTCAGACTTCACTCGAAAACTATTGAAAATTTTATATATTTTCATAGAATAGAATCATTTACTCGTCCGCAAATCTATTGGGTTCTGCCCTTACTTTTTTATAAAAATATTTAATTTAGTAATAATAACAAAAATTGAGATTAGACAAGGACAGAACTATACAGCTTCCTCTAGAGCAGGTCGTATATCTATGTCCTTTTCTAATCGAAGAATTAATTTCTTTGCAGAAACTAATAATTGTAGCAAAAAATAAGGAGATGGCCTGATCTTGTATCATAAAAAGCAATATTTTCTTTGATGAAGAAAAATTATGTTTATCGATTCGTTTTGAAGAGAACCTTGGAAAACTTAAAAAGTAAAGGTTAGGATGTACAATTCAGTTTTTCAAAGATTTCTTAAAAAAATAGCGATAAAAATCATTTTTCCTTATAAAAGAAAACATTGCTTTTTATTATACGAGATGGGGCTTTCTTCTTATTTTTTGCTAAAATTATTAGGTTTTGCAGAAAAACCTAATAATTTTTTTTTTTTTTTGGTTAGAAAAGGATAGAGATATACGACCTGCTCTTAAGTGAAATATTTGATCAAATCTGTAGGTTAAAAAAAACAAATAATGTTGAACATCCTAACAAATCCTCATTTAAAAAGAAAAAAAGAATAAAATTAACATTCATATATAGCTTACATAAATAATTACAAACAAAAAGAGATAATTTCCAATAACTATATATGTATATATATACACATATATATAATACTAGGGGGGGGGGGTATCCCCCTGCTCGCTCCGCTTGCCAACCCCCAATGTTTAATTTAATTTACGACGAAAAAGATTTATTTATCTTAAAATATATGTTACATAGTCCAGAGACACCTTGTTCTGATTTCAGAAATAGCGAACTTAAAAAATTTTTTTCAAATACTTTTTGTAATTTAATTATTTTTGAAGATAATGGTTTCCAAAAATGCAAAAGAAAAAATAGTAAACCAAAAACCTATTATTATACTAAAAAAATTGATGAACGCGATTATTGATTTTAAAAACTATTCTTTACACTATAATTTTTATAATTTCAATAAATTAGAATTAAAATGTATGCATCAATGAATATTTTATGAAAAGTAACAACTTCTATTTAATTAAACTCTAAATCAACTACCCTTACCACACTGGAAAAAAAACCCGAATCCAGCGTTGTGAAGTTGATCGTATTAGCGGGATGCGAACAACATTCGAAGCATAAGAATACATAAAATCGTAGTAGGTTTATGCGTAACTATACCGCAGTCAATCATTGTGACCGTCTGTACAGTATAGTAACGTGAACCTGAGTAGAGCGCTGCAACTGCATTGCCGGGTCAATCGCTTCGACTCGTCGGCATCATCCATGCCGACAGCCGAAACCGGGCACAACTTTTAGCGTTGCGTGGTTGCTTGCTTCGACTCATCAGCATCTCGCATGCCGCAAGCCGAGATCGAGCACAGAGACAACGTTGCGAGTTCGTATACTTCGACTTTCTAGATTCTAGTACTGCGAAAGTCGATATTAACGGTAGGCCGGAGTAGAACCTGATACCGACCGAGTAACAATTGAGTTGTTTGTTATTTACTCAAGTTTTAATCGGTGTGTCTTCAAATTAAAGGTCGAGCGCAATAGATATTATTATTATGAACATCTATGCACAAGAAAAAAAATATCTACCGGTTTGTTTTTGAAAAAAATAAGTAACGCGAAAATATTACAAACATAAACTTTTACTTTAGCGTTACTTACTTTTCTCAAAAACAAACCGGTAGATATTTTTTTTCTTGTGCATAGATGTTCATAATAATAATATCTATTGCGTTCGACCTTTGATTTGAAGATACACCGTAACAAAAATGCCAATCAGACAAGGACAGCGAATCCGGCCTGCTCTTAATACTTTATGTCAATTTAAATTATGTGTTAATTTAATTTTCATTCAAAAAGTGTTTATATGATTGCTAAACAAGTAAATGTTTTAATTCTTTAGTATTATTTAGATTAAATTTTATTTATTAACATATTATATGAAACGTTTATTAAATTAAATAAGAACTAATGTTTCGTTATACTTTAATATTTACTCGAATTTCAAAAATTAGATATCTTGTTTAAGTATATTCATTAATTATTTATAATAAAATGAAGTTGATCAATATTTAACATGAAAATATTTACTAAGTTGACTTAAACAGTGTAATCTAAGTGTATCATTTTATTAAAAATTTATTAAATATAATAAAAGAATATTTGAATAAAATTTATTTCAAATAGAATTCAAAGATTTAAAGATAAATTTTTAAACGTTCTAACTTCGTGTATAACTTTTTTGAAACAATTTTCAAATAGTTACCATTCTATCACATTAAAAAATACACAACTGTGTTTGCGAATAAATTGTCCGTTTCGAAAATAATAAACAAAATTCATGTAAGGTTTATATGGAATCATTTTGTAATTATGACAGCTTTCAAATCAATAACATCAAATGATTTTTTATTCCATAAATATGCTAATAGATAACAAATTTATGAATTTTTATTTTTGTTTTGAATTATACTTTATAAAATTATGTAAGAATTATTTTCTAATTTCAAACAAATATTTTATTAAAACTTTATTTCATGAATACAATTATAAATTTATATTTTTAAATTTAAGGTATCAATGATGTTAAATTAAAACTTATGTCTCTAAATTAATAACATTTTATTAAAATTATAAATAAATTATATTTTTTCAAATGAAATAAATATTTAGCACTGTATAATAACTTATATTTTTAATTGAATGTTCAATGTCATTCATTTAACTAAACAGTAATTTATACGTCTCTTTAAGTTAATCACATGACAATATAATACTTTTTCTTAATAATTGTATAGGATTATTCAATGAAAGTAATATCTCATATGCTTGTGCATGGATTTAATTTTTAAATAAACTTACTAGGAGAGTATCATATCTTTGGATCACGGATTTTGCTCAAACTTTGTAATAAATTTTCAGAGAACAAAATATAGAAAAAGCTAAATTTATAGTCACTAACGCTAAATATTTCCCTAGTCCAGGCAATTAAAGAATATCAATAAAAAATTTTTCATTTACTCCCGTTGTAAATAAACGATTTTTTTACACGAGACAAATAGTGGGTGTTTTCATTTCGGCCGGTAAGGAGAGAAGTTCACTTTTTGCGCCGAGTGTGAAAAAAGTATTTTTTTATTCTAAAATTGTAATTTCTTTGTATTAAAAAACGAAATTTCACTAATAAGGAGAGTAGTGAAACTTTAGATCATAGATATTTGATCAAATCTTGGGATAAGTTTTCGAATGGCAAAATATGGGAAAAGCTAAATTTATAGACACTAACGCTTAGTATTTCCCTAGTAACAGGCAATTGAAGAATATCAATAAAAAAATAATTAGATTTTCAAATACTTATAGTTTATAAGCATTAATAGCTACAAGCTTAAAATTCTTTTTAAATAAAAGTTGAGCCTAAATCCTTTAGCAATAGAATTTGCAGTATATAAAAATATTTTTTCCCCAAGTTATAGCGCAGTAAAGGTTGGATCTATGCACAAGTATATGAGATATTACATTCATTGAATAATCCTAATACAATTATTAAGAAAAAGAATCATATTGTCATGTAATTAACTTAAAGAGACGTATAAATTACTGTTTAGTTAAATGAATGACATTGAACATTCAATTAAAAATATAAGTTATTATACAGTGCTAAATATTTATTTCATTTGAAAAAATATAATTTATTTATAATTTTAATAAAATATCATTAATTTAGAGACGTAAGTTTTAATTTAAAATCATTGATACCTTAAATTTAAAAATATAAATTTATAATTGTATTCATGAAATAAAGTTTTAATAAAATATGTGTTTGAAATTAGAAAAGAATTCTTACATAATTTTATAAAGTATAATTCAAAACAAAAATAAAAATTCATAAATTTGTTATCCATTAGCATATTTATGGAATGAAAAATCATTTGATGTTATTGATTTTATAGCTGTCATAATTACAAAATGATTCTATATAAACCTCATATGAATTTTGTTTATTATTTTCGAAAGAACTGTGTTTGCGACCATTTATTCGCAAATACAGTTGTGTATTTTTAATGTGATAGAATGGTAACTATTTGAAAATTGTTTCAAAAAAGTTATACACGAAGTTAGAACGTTTAAAAATTTATCTTTAAATCTTTGAATTCTATTTGAAATAAATTTTATTCAAATATTCTTTTATTATATTTAATGAATTTTTAATAAAATGATACACTTAGATTATACTGTTTAAGTCAACTTAGTAAATATTTTCATGTAAAATATTGATCAACTTCATTTTATTATAAATAATTAATGAATATACATTAACAAGATATCTAATTTTTGAAATTCGAGTAAATATTAAAGTGTAACGAAACATTAATCCTTATTTAATTTAATAAACGTTTCATATAATATGTTAATAAATAAAATTTAATCTAAATAATACTTAAGAATTAAAACATTTACTTGTTTAGTAATCACATAAACACTTTTTGGAAGAAAATTAAATTAACACATAATTTAAATTGACATAAAGTATTAATATCGACTTTCGCAGTATTAGAATCTAGAAAGTCGAAGTATACAAAGTCGCAGCGTTGTCTCTGTGCTCGATCTCGGCTTGCGGTATGCGAAATGCCGACGAGTCGAAGCAAGCAACCACGCAACGCTAAAAGTTGTGCCTGGTTTCGGCTGGCGGCATGGTTGATGCTGACGAGTCAAAGTGATTGACCCGGCAATGCAGTCGCAGTGCTCTACTCGGATTCACGTTACTATACTGTAAGACGGTCGCAATGATTGACTGCGGTATAGTCACGCATAAACCTACTACGATTTTATGTATTCTTATGCTTCCAATGTTGTTCGCATCCCGTTAATACGATCAACTTCGCAACGCTGAATTCGGGTTTTTTTTTAGTGCAGTACATGGAATTATAAACTTATACGATCGGTACTTATATGTCTCTTGAAATCAAATTGTATTATCATGCCATTCGAAAATATATTTAGATTAGACCCTTTTTAATAGAAGAATGTTGTCTCTGTTACTGAAAGAATATGTGCTTAATAAAATAATCAATTCGAATTATTACTGTTACTACTATTATATTAAAGTAAAGAATTATTTCGGACTTTTTTTTCTTTCGTGAATATCTTTTGCATCATTGTCCTACACATTGTACATACACATACACACGTGCACCTTTAACATACACATACACACATACACATGCACGCATACACATACATACATATATACATACACAAAATCCGTCACTTTGTCTCCGTTATCGTCTCTCCGTTTTCGTATCTTCAACTCCATGTCTCTGTCTTCGTTTCTTCGTCTTTTCGTCTCCGTATCTCCGTTGCTCCGTTTTCGTTTCTCCGACTCCGTCTCTTCGAATCCGTCTCTCCGTCTACGTCCCTTCAACTCCGTCTCTCCTTTCTCTGTCTTAGTCTGTCCGTCTCTCCGTCTCCGTTTCCCTGTTTTCGTCTCTACATCTCCGTTTTTCCATCTTCGTTTCTCCGTCTCCATTTCTCCGTCTCCGTCTCTCCGTACTTACATTACTACTAACATATATATATATATATATATATATATTATTATTATTATTTCATTATATAAAAGTGAAGAATTGACTATATCTTTTGCATTATTGTCACATACATACATACACATACACATGTGCACCTTTAACATACACACATATACATCCATACACATACACAATATCCGTCACTCCGTCTTTGTCATCATCTCTCCGTCTCTATGTCTCCGTCTCTTCGTTACCGTCTCTCCATCTCCGTCTCTCTGTCACCGTCACTCCGTCTCCGTTTCTCTGTCTCCGTTTTTCCGTCTTGGTTTCTCCGTCTCCGTTTCTCCGTCTCCGTCTCTCCGTAATTACATTGGTACTTATATATATATATATATAGAGTAAGTGTATGTGTATGGATATTTGTGTATGTGTGTATGTGTATGGATATATGTATATGTGTATATGTGTATGTATATATGTGTGTATTTTTATGTTAAAGGTGCATGTGTGTATGTGGATGTATGTATGTGACAATAATGCAAAAGATATTCACGTAAAAAAAAGTCTTAATTCTTCATTTCAATATAATGAAATAATATATATATATATATATATATATATATATATATATATATATATATATATTATTTCATTATATTGAAATGAAGAATTAAGGCTTTTTTTTACGTGAATATACAGTATCAATACAGTATATATAGTCTTGAATAGAAAGTTTTATTAGTTTTTACTAAGAATTTTTTTATCTTCGATACATAATAAAAATGGACATCTCTAAACTGAATGCAATCGCTAGAAAAGAGGATTTCTCCCAATGAAAAAATTGACTGAACTCATTGAGGATAACGAGTATATGGTCACAAAATTAAGACAGGTGAATACTCGATATAGACCTAAGATTTTGACAGGATTGGGTTATGAAATGCAAATTTTTTTACCTAAGAAAATATCCAAAGTCTTTGAAAGAGACGAAAAATTTTTAGAAGAAATGCAGTGCTGCTAATAAATTTAAACTTTTTATTGTGTACAAAGGAGATCATACCTTCGAATGTTCTAATGCTTAGTGCGTATATGTGTGTAAATATATAATAAGTGAATAGTGATTAATGTATAAATAAAAAAAAATACAGTATTATAATAAATTTAACTTTTAACTTTAGAAAGTGTTTATTTTATTTCAAATTATTATTATACATTATTAAATACATTTTCCTTTAATTCAAATTAAAAAGATACATAAATTTGTATTCTTTGATTAATAATTTTTCTACAAATTACACATTTTTGAACAATGGATGCGTAATGACGGCAACTACAACAGTGTCCGCAAGGTATAAATGCAACTTCTACTTCATTATTAAGACAAATTTTACATCTATTGATATTTTCTTCAGCAGAATCATTCTGACAAGGTATATCTCGGATGAAGCGACAACGGCCATTCCACTTTTTGTGCTCTAATAATGGATTGTCAT
Organism: Anastatus disparis; assembly: GCA_017163975.1. Classification (NCBI taxonomy): domain Eukaryota; kingdom Metazoa; phylum Arthropoda; class Insecta; order Hymenoptera; family Eupelmidae; genus Anastatus; species Anastatus disparis. The sequence goes on along the minus strand of JAFFSR010000349.1, from coordinate 3,036,809 downwards.
CGATATCCCATCTACATATTTCTGTAGAACACTCAAAGCAACGGATTTTATCTATATCACCAGTGTTGTAATATCCTGCTGTAGCTAAATCTTCAGGTTTTAAAAAACTCAAAGGCCAATTTTCAAAACTTTCAAGGCGGTTTTGCTATATTCTATACATGATGTCTATTCAAGATCACGTTGAATTATTTGCAAGTTTTTTCATTCTTTGTAAATTAATTATATGCCGAAAAAATATTTATTGTGCATCTGCTTTATCAATCCAACTATTGTGAGAATTGTCAAAACCAAGCCACTTTACAAATACTTTATTTCCACGTCTTCTGAGAATCTTCTCTACAAGATAGTAATCTGGATATTTGACGCTTTGTAATTCTTGTTCATAAAAGCCACCAGCGATTGGGTGATCTTTGTAATCCTGCAAGAGGTAAGTAACTGGTTTTGTTCTGCGGACCTGACGCACGGTAAATACTTTAGTTGACCAGTTGGGTGTGTATCCTTTCTCGAATACTTGTTTTAACTTGCTTACTCGTACTTTGTCACCAACTTTAAACTTTAGCTTCTTTTCTGTTAAATTAACATTACGTTTGAGTCTTTGAAGAACTTCTGCTTCGTTTTCAGCTGTAACATCTTTTGGTTTCATACCAATAGTCCGATGCTTCTCATCATTGTACTTGATAATCAAATTGGAAAGAATATCAATCCACTTGTAATTGCCACATAAACTAAACTGCTTCCACATTTTGTTTTTGAGAGTGCGATTGAAGCGTTCGCAAATAGACGCTTTGAGATTGCTATAAGTCGAGTAAAGATTGATTTTATATTGTTGCATGAGATTCTGGAAACTTTTATTATAAAACTCCTTGCCTCGGTCGGTGTGAAGATTCTTAGGCACTCTACCTTTTGTCAATACGGACTTCAAAGCAGCAGAAACATTTATACCAGTTTTTTGTTTTACAGGAATAGCCCAGGCGTATTTTGAAAAAACATCTATAATTGTAAACATGTATTTGTAGCCTTTGTTTTCTCGAGAATATGGTTGTATCTCTACTAAATCAGCTTGCCAAGTATCATCCAAACCTCGCACATCAAACTTTCGACGAGGATAATTACGACATGCTGGCTTGTGAAGCTCTTCTACAAGTCTATGACGTTCCATCGATGCTTATCGATTGACTGTTTTGCACTAACAGTGATAATGCCTCCTTTTATAGTCTCAATTTCCAACTGGCTTTGTATGAATTTGTTATCTAGCTCGTCTCTAGGCACCTCTACAATTTTATCTAGGTTATTGAGATCACTTCTCAAACTACATATTAAATCTAATAATTTTTGAACTTCCAAACGTACGATACGCTGTAAAGTATCTAAATTTACAGCTTCATTGAGTTGATTAGGTGATGCGAGATTACAAAGCCTCTTATTTTCTATATCGTATTGTCCATCTTTTGTGAGTTTATAGCCAATATCCGGAGGTCCTCGACTACCCTCGCTTCGTTTGAGATTACGTCCGAATACATCGACGCTCATTTTGATAATGCATGGTATAGATGTCTACACCTCAATATATATAGCCTACTTCACGTAACTCTTCGATAATTGAATGTATCTCATTTGTATGGCTAGGGTTTCCAGCTTCTCTTTCAGCAATGAGTAATCGAAGTCTATCAACGAGTTCGTTTGGATCATCCCAGTATATGTAATCCATTCTCGTATCTCTTCTTGCAATTTTATATCGAGGTAACGATCCTCCTCTTTTTTTCAATGAAAACAATGGACTAATGATACTGTCGAATTTCTCACTTTTGTGCATACGAATATTCTCATCACTTCTGTAGCGTCGTTTGTGAGCACTAGTAGTTTCAAGAATCTTCTTGTAATTTTGCATATCATTATTGTTCATGACCTCTATCGAAATTTTTCGTAATTAACAATTCTAACAATCCTTTAGTTTTTGGATATTTTTTATCTTTTATACGAATGTTTTTATCTTCGAAAAATAGAGGTGAGTCACCAATAAAGAAACTATCACCTTCCTTGAGCACTCTATAAACTTTATCCAACGGTTTTGATTGATTTTCATTAAGCATATGAATGTACTTATTATCAAGCAATAAATCGTTGTCTTCTTCTTTTTCTAATTCCTGCTCACTTGCAGCTGATTCAAATTCTGTATCAACTTGTCGAATAGTATCGTTTAATGACGTATCGTCATCATCATCAACGGATGAAGAGGAAGGAGAAGAAGGCTGCAAGAAGGAGGAATAAGTATCATTGTTTTTTATAACTTTTTTATTTGCTATGTCACGTATAAAATCATTATTTTTCTTAGTAGTAGCAACGAGTTTCTAAAGAGGATCAACGATAGATTGAATGTCTCGCCAAATGCTCTTTCAATATTCTCTTTTCCAAACTTCAGCAAGTTATATTTTCGTTTAACTGCATTGCGTACTTGCACAAGTTGATGTAGAACATCTTTCTTTCGTCTAATGTCAGCCATGTTGACGCTTCAGCGTACAATGATGAATTGTTTTCTTAAGACTATGTGCGCGCTATATTTATAGCAAAATAATCAAAGCCTTTTCTATATCTACCAGAATTGATCGAACTATCTTTGTCGATCATTAAAAATCCGTATTTATCGTCAGTCCAGCACTTGGAGCATAATTCTTTGAATTGCGCGTAAGTCATGTCAGAATTGACGTAATCGTCGTATAAGTGTCTCAAATCCACGTCATCTTGTCGAAAAATCACCAACAAATTGACATTGTCTCTGACTAGATGTTTCGGAATTCGAGCATGAGATTGACAGAGATAAAAACAATCAACATCTTTGTGCCTGCCCATACAGAAGTAAGCTCTGATGTTATCTTGTTTTTCGCAGGCTACATCATCAAAAATCATGACAGAATTTGAAAGCGCATCATCAGGGGCTACAACAGATTCGTGCTCACTAAAGGGAAAGTATTGTACACCTTCTAAAGGCTCTAGGAGATCCTTCAAAAACTTGTACTTTGGTTGATTCAAAGACCTGGAGTACACATGAACGTTTTCAAACCTGAGACCGTTGGGGTGTGTTATTAGTGATAAAAGACTATTGGTTTTACCACAATTCGATGGACTACAAAATATGGCCCTAATGTTGTTTGGAAGTAAGTCTCCGTGCCTCTTTAATTTCTTTTTATGCTCCACGATAGTGTCGAAATTTTCTATAGGCAGCTTAACGGATTGTTCTTTGAAATTCATCATGACAGCACGTCTGACATACGAATGCTTGACCAGCTATAAATACAGGGCTTTTATACCCAACGCTTCAGTCTTCATTTAGTCTTCGAAGTGTAATGATCGTATATAGACAACGACGACGTGGTCGCGGTTTTGTCAACAAGCTTCTTAATAGTCCTCCAATCGAACTTCATATACCAGAATACCAATACTGTAGACCCGGTACAAGATTAGCTAAACGTTTAGCTAGACGTGATCCAGGAATCAATCCTCTCGATAGAGCTTGTAAAGAGCACGACATTGCTTATTCACAGAATCGTGAAAACGTAGAAGCCAGAAACGCTTCTGATAGAATTTTAGCAGAAAAAGCTAATTGAAGAATTTCATCAAAAGACGCTAGCTTTGGAGAAAAAGCAGCTGCATTTGGAATTAAAAACATAATGAAAGTAAAGTCTAAATTTGGAATGAGCATGAAGAAGCCTTCTACCACTTTCAATACAATAGTAAAGGCTGCATCAAAATCAATTGTTCCTACAAAATGTGCTCGAAAAGCCATTCTGTCAGCTCTAAAAGGTGCACGAAGTGCTGTTGAAAAAGTAGGTGGTAAACAAAATGTAAAAATTCCACGTACTTTACCAGTTCCAAAGAAAGTAGGAGGTTTCTTACCATTCCTCATACCAATCTTTGCAGGTTTGAGTGCTGTTGGTGGTATAGCTTGAGGTGCTGCTAGAATCGCTAAAGCGGTAAACAATTTCAAAGCTGCTAAACAACAATTGGAAGAAAATAAGAGACATAATATAAAGATGGAAGAAATAGCTCTCGGTAAAGGTCTTTACTTGAAACCATATAAAACTGGTCTTGGTCTTCATATGAAACCAAAGAATTCTTAAAAAAAAAAGATCCTCAAAGTAAAATTACTTCAAAGAGCACTCACCGATGCTGATATCATCAAGTATGAAAAAATCCTAAAAATCTCAAATTTTTGAGGAGTATTCATGAGGAATGATATGCCTATTAGCGGACCGCACTTTAGAGAATCAGCTATTGTTAATCTCGATGATGCGGATGGACCTGGAACGCACTGGTAGCATATCGCAAACGAGGAAACGATGTTGTGTATTTCGATAGCTTCGGTGATCTTCAACCTCCTTTGGATTTAATGACATATCTGAGAGTAGACAACATCAAGTGCAATCCTGAGAGGTATCAAGACTTTGATACTTTTAATTGCGGTCATCTTCGTCTAAGATTCTTGAGTAATACTCTTGATATATAAAGAAAAGAATGATGAGTATTTGTTCATTATGTGTTCAACAATCATGGTAGATTCATTGACTTTGAGTCTTTCGGGTACATCGTCTGTACTGGAAGAACAGTATTTTTCACCAATTGAACTTTCACCTGACAAGAATTACGTTCTCGGATTAGTTGCTTTCGTGACATTCAATTCTATACCTAATATTGACGAGGGTAGTAATCTATTCCACGTTGGACAGGAAGAAATTGTTTTACCGACTGGTAGTTATGAAATTGAGGATATAGAGAATTATCTCAGTGAAACATTGACGACAAAAAGTATCTCAATCAGTATTAAACCAAACAATAATACACTTCGTAGTGAAATAAAATGCAATCATTCGATTGATTTTCGACCAGAACATTCGATAGGACCTTTATTAGGCTTTGCAAAACGTGTACTTCCTGCTGACGTCACGAATCATTCAGATTTACCTGTAGCTATTCTCAAGGTCAACGCTCTTCGAGTCGAGTGTAATATTGTCTCTGGTGCCTATATAAACGGTCGACGAGTGCACACGATACATGAATTCTTCCCTGCTGTCCCGCCACGATCATTGAAGTGCCATCACAAGTCATTTACCTTCCAGTCGTCGTCAAGAGCATAGATCATTTACAAGTGCGTATACTCGATCAAGATGGGAATTTAATTAACTTTCGTAGAGAAACTATTACAGTTAGACTACACATCAAATCAGTGTAAAAAATGGGTGTGGTTTATAACAATAAAAATAACAAAGGGTATATAAGTAAATCGAGATGGCATTCGAACATCAGTCGTCATCGACAAGTTAAAGTATTAACACGGCAAAACATTCAGTTTTTGAAAAGCCAAGGCTTAAAAATAAGAGCTCCTGGTGGAAAATTACGTGCTTAATTTTTTGTTGTTTTCAAAGAAATGGAGGAAATTCTAAACATAAGGACAGAAGTAACATTGGATGAGTCAATAGCTCACTGTGAGGTGCACGCGTACCAGCCTTACACCTCGTCAAATTTTAATAATAGCGATGAAATTCGCATATCAAATCAACATCAAGATTTAAATCTTTTGCCTTCGCGAAGTTCTCTACACATAGTGGGAAAATTAACTCAACAAGATGGCACTGCTTTAGCAAGAACTAACTTAGTTAATAACGGCATCTGTCATCTATTCAAGGAAGTTCGCTATGAAATTAATGCTATGGAGATCGATCGCTGTAAGAATGTGGGATTGACTACCGTTATGAAGGTTGATTATAGAAAATGCTGGTTGGATTGATATAACGGAAACTCGGAAGATCATTAATAACAATGGCTATTTTGATATTTTCATACCTCTCAGTATGATTTTAGGCTTTGCCGAAGATTATCGCAAAATCATAGTCAATGATAAACATGAACTTATCCTTACGAGATCCAGGAACGATATTAACGCAGTAATACAAACACCGAATGCTACTAATGCTTAAGAAGATTTCAAAATTGATCTTTTAAGGATCGAGTGGCTTATGCCTCACATACAGTTATCTAATGAATGTAAAATTCGCATGCTTTGACAAATCGAGAAAAATAAACTTATCTCAATGAGTTTTCGTTCCTGGGAATTATACGAATATCCATTGTTACCGGCATCAACGAGACATGTATGGACAGTCAAAACATCTAATCAGCTGGAGAAGCCTCGTTTTATCATTTTTGGTTTCCAGACAAATCGAAAAGGACAAAAAACTGCTAACGCTACTCATTTTGATCACTGCGATTTGAGCAATGTAAAACTATTTCTCAATTCTACATACTATCCTTACGGAAATATGAATCTTGATATTGTCAATAATCAGTATGCAATATTATACGATATGTACGCTAATTTCCAAAATGCATACTATGGGAAGGAGTCCGAGCCAATGCTGAAAAAATCAGATTATATCAATCACATGCAACTGCTAGTCATCGATTGTTCAAAACGAAATGATTCTCTGAAGAGTGCCTTAGTTGATGTTCGTCTTGAATTCGAGACCAAACAAAACTTTTCAGTTGGAACTTCAGCTTACTGTCTAATCTTACATGATAGAATCATAGAATACAATGCCATAAGCAGTGATGTTAGAAAATTAGTCTAAAGGAGTGGGAATAGTCTACAAAGGAGAGGGGATCGTCTGCAAAGGAGTGGGGATTGTCGGGTATAAGAAAGCGAGCGCGAGCTGGGATCTCATTCTTCAACAATATAGAATACGCAGTGGAATTACAAGGTTTTAAAAAGCCAGGCAAAGAATTTGTTTTAAAAGAGTTGGCTGCTGTTCCTCTCGTTGAATCGGCTGAACCTACAGTACATCTTTTCAAACCACCTTTTCCATAGAAAAAGTTAACTACGAAATACAAGCGTGAAAATCTCTGGCTCGAGCTCTGCTATGATGGACTAGCTTGGAATTCTGGAGATCATGAGTATACTGAAATAGAAAAAACTCTTCGACAAACTCTGCAGAACGCTACACAAGTTTTTGTGATTGGTCAAGTGAAAAAAGAGTAGTTGGAGAAATTTGATTTTAAAGTTGTCGATATCAGTGAACTGGGTATTCCAAATTTTGATCAACGGCTAACTAAAATAGACTCTTGTTCACAACATAATTGCATGTATAAAAATACGTGTGCTGTTAACAACGTTAGATCAATACAGAAGTTGTATTTCAGTGATTTCAGTGATTGGGTTATGGACTGGGAAGACACTCGTGTAAATAAAGATAGTGAATTAGTACTGTGAAAAAGTTATTAATCAGCATGGAGTACTTGGTGGATATGCAAGGTCTTAAACAGTCTGGTGATGACTATATTCTTAAAGAGTTGGCTATAATGCCGTTCAATGATGATACCGAGCCTCTGGTACTCCTTTTCAACAAGCCATATTCCTGGCGTAGACTTTCGGATGAGTACAAAGAGCAAAATACGTGGATAAATTATTACCATGGTTTGTCATGGAACTCTGGTACCATTCCATATACTGACGTAGGCAATATTCTTAGAGAAGCCTTACACGATGCGACCAAAATTTTTGTCGTTGGTAGTATAAGAAAAAAATGGCTAGAACGCTTCAAGTTTAAAGTATGCGACGTTACAGAAATGGGTTTTCCACTAACTGATAAAATGAAGCTTGTAACTGTTTGTCTAAATCACAATGATACGTACAAAGCTCGTTGCGCTCTGCACAATGTTGGACTTATGAAAAAATACTTCACTAAAAATAAATAAGTTGATTTATGCTACCTTAGGAAGTAAAAAGGAGAGATAATGCTTAATGGGTGTATCTCACAGGTGGAGGGCGATGGTTGGGGCTCTCACCACTTCCTAAACACAAAATTTTTGTTTTATTTTATGTTATGGAGGGGGAGATCTGCGCAGTAGTCATGGCTCAACCGCTACTTAAGAGAACTCCCGAACCAGCTCGAGTCAATCATTTATCAGACTCTGCTAAGTAAACTTAAAATTCTTTATCAAAGAAATATGGATCTCAATAAAATCAACGAGGCAGCTCGTCGACGCATCCATCATGCCATTGGGAATATATTCCCCTTGAAGAAAGATCAGACTTATTATGTGAGTGAGTTTAGACCAGTTAAAATTAAGGATAAGTTTAGATTGATGGCAGTTTTCGATGACGAATGGCGCATTTTTATTCCATCTCGCGCATGCAGAGCCTTACAGGAGAATAAGGAGTTTTACTTCAAGTTGAAAGAGGCCATTAAAAATTACAAGTTGTTTGTAAAGTATTTAGATGATGATAACGGAAAAGGTCTCGAGTTCCCCTTGGCATAAGCGCTTGGAAGTTAACGGAGAGGTATACGAGTCACGGGTGCACTTCTCGGAGTAAGAGGTTCACAAGTGGCGATTCTTTGTTGTGCTTCACAGATGGGGGCGAAGGTTGGGACTTCCATCACTTCCTATAAAAAGCAAACACATCGTGATTCACATTCGTTTCATCATGTGACAGACACCAAGTTGCAACACTGAAAATTCTTCAGAGTACACTCCTTTTCCTCCTCCTCATAAAAAAATGAAGGATGAGAAAATGATGAAGAAAGAGTTCTATGAAAAATATAAATCACAAATACTATCTAAAGATATAAAATATAAAAAGCTTTAGGTGCTTGAATGTGTAGTAGTATAAGATACTGCGTTCAAAGCATGCGATTGACTTTAGGATTTCGCATAAAAACACTATATCGTTTGTAGCTCGCTTCAGCTGACTCTCACCTCCCCTGCATCAATCTAAAATGGGAGAAGTCGCTACTGTTGAGGTGGGCAGAGTCTTAAGAGCCACTTAAGAGAGCTCATCGGTCAACCAACGAAGAAGCAAGCAGTTGTAAAAGATATCAATATAGTATCATTATAGTATTAATAAAGTAACAATACAGTATCAATAGAGTATTAATATAATATCAATATAGTATTAATACAGTACCCGTACAGTATCAATACATTATCAATTCAGTATCAGTACAGTATCATTATAATGTCAATACAGTATCGATATTATATCAATACTGTTTTAATATAGTATTAATAAAGTATCAATACAGTAATAATATAGTATCAATATAGTATTAATACAGTATCAATAAGGTATCAATACAGTATCAATATAGTATCGATACAGTATCAATACAGTACCAATATAGTATCAAAATAGTATCATATAGTATTAATACAGTATTAATGAAGTATTAATATTATATCAATACAGTATCAATACAGAATCAATATAGTATCATTACAGTATCAATACAGAATCAATATAGTATCATTACAGTATCAAAATAGTATTAATACTGTTTTAATATAGTATTAATATAGTATCAATTCAGTATCAATACAGAATCAATACAGTATCAATATAGTATTAACACTATTTCAACATAGTATTAATAAATTATCAAGGCAGTATCAACACAGTATTGATACCGAATCAATATAGTATCAATACAGTATTAATAAAGTATCAATAGAGTATTAATAAAGTATCAATAGAGTATTAATATAGTATCAATACAGTATCAATATAGTATTAATACTATACTGAAAAAAAAATTTGGTAGGATTGCTTTCTCAAAAAATAAATGGTTTCCAAGCTTTGTTTTAAGCATGGTGTTTACCTGTTTTGGGCAATAATCTAGCCCAAACAGACAAAGCCGCCCGCTTAAGAGGCGGTCGGAACCAAATCGGTGACTTGCGGTATATATCAAGTCAGCATTTTTCGCTTTACGATAATATTTTGTATATTTTTATGGCTTAAACTATTTCAAATTATTCTTTATATACATGACTAGAGGAAATGACTATATTTTTACCATATGAATAAGTAAATTAATTATTATAAGCATTTATTACAAATATCAAACTAACTTGACATATACTGCATGCAAAAAAGTGTCGTGTCGATTGTTAGGTGGCATTTTTCGCTTTATAACAATATTTTGTATATTTTTGTGACTTTAACTATTTTAAATTATTCTTTATATACATGACTAGAGGAAATGACTATATTTTTACCATATCAATAAATGAATAAATTATTATAAGCATTTATTACAAGCACCGAACTAAGTCACCGATTTGGTTCCGACCGCCTCTTAAAGTCACTGTAGAGCAGCATGCCCTCTGAAAAAGTTTTAATATCGCCTGCTATAGTCAGTGATGGATTACGAGGGTGCTTTATATATTTATGGATATCAATATATTATGATATCTATTAGCCAACTCAGAGTATACAATATAATCAGAGTAACAGCAGAATATATTATTCTATAGTATATACTCTAAAGTTGGCTGACTGATATCATAAAAGCATCTTCGAAATCCATCACTGGCTATAGTAAGTAACTTCCCCCAAAAGTGTCGAGCAGTTTGCCTCAACACCGAGTGGCGGGTCGGTACTGCTTTTGGGTCAGTTGCTTTTCTAGAGTTTTTTCGGTGTATTTTAATATAGTATCATACAGTATTAATAGAGTATCAATAGTGCTTGAATTGAAAATTCTAAAAGCTGAAATTACTAAAAGCAACCAATTTAAACTATTTTCAATAAAAAAAAAAAAGTAGACAAAGTTTCTTGTTGCATGTAAATTTTTCATGTGAACTTATATGCATGCATTAGAATGGTGAAAATCAAGTAGATAACTATAATTTTTTTCGAGTTATTTTAACTTTTACAACTATATTATGCACTTAGATAATGCTAATAAATCATGGTTAATATTTGTTGTAATAATCATTATTTTTTATTTCTAAGTGTATACGTATATTTATATATATTGTATATATTGTAACGTCAATTTTAGCAAGATTGGACTTAATTATAATTATTATTAAAATTACCTTTAAGATAAATATATTAAATGACTTTATATACTCTAATACTTTAATAGAATTACCTAATGCTTTATTATCATTTAAACATTATAAAATAAGCAGCAGAAATATGAGTTTCAATGATTTTTTACCAATCTTCTTCTTTACTTGAATGTTTTACTCGCCGACTTTACAGCCCAACGATGTTTGCAGGGTCCGTCCATTGAGGTCACATAAAATTTTATGTTTCTTGAATTTTATTAGACAACACACAACTTAGCATGCAAAATTAAAACATAATTCTTATATTCTTTATATATATATATATATATATATATATATATATATATATTATATAACAAAAGACCCACATAAATTGACAGGTAAAGGTTTTGTAAAATAAAGAACAACGTATTTTATTTTGAGTTAGTCGGGTACGACATCTTTTCATATGTACTCATTTATTACTTTAATACATACATAGATTTTACTAAATTCAAGAAATAATCAAACATTGAACATTAACCCTAGCTTTTAATTTATGTTTATGAATTTAAATCAGGTAATTACTTTCTAATTTAAGTTAACTTAAATTTAATCTGAACCCGAATTCAATGATTAGCAATAAAACTAATACAAACAAAATAAAATTTTTTTTTTAATCAATTATAATTTAAACTTTTAAAAAAATACAATCTCGATTCTTTTGTTTTACTTTATTTCCTAATTTTTAATTCCCCTTGTCTATTTTTATTTCTTTACAACGTTTTTTGTTTTCAATCTCGCTTTTTATCAATTTATTGTTAAGAGACACGTCCAGGGGCCTTGAAACCACCTGAAACATATAAAAGAAGCCTTAATCCCTAGTGTACGGTAACCTATGCAGCACCAGGTACGTAAAAGTACGTGATGTCCATAGGAAAAGGGCAGCTTTTCAGCACCCTTTTATACCCATCACTATTAGGCTTTTGTGCAGTTCGCAGCAACTCCAATAAGGGTCACCACTCGGGGCTTTTCGGCCGTAGGCCTAGTCTTCCCCCTACTTAACAAACAGACAAAACAGAAAAAGACATATGTAAACGTTAAGGTGTAAGTTAGTGAAGTTCCACTGACTCTACATGTATTATCACTAATAATCTTGCAAAAGACGTGCTTATACGCAAGATTTTTTCCAAAAAAGAAAAAGAGAAAAATGAAATGAAATATTAATTATTCTTATTTTTTTTTTCTTTACTTGCGAATTACAATGAACAACGAGAACACAAAAAAATAAAAATATATTACAAAAGAAACGCGCAATTAAGTCTCTTTGATTACTTTAACTTTGATACGTGTCTAAATTTACTTTTCACACTAGAAAAAAAAATGCAAACTTAATTGAAACGTTTATTCCGAAGGCTGGATCTCTAGTAGTCCTCTGCTGCTCTCTCCGCCTGCTCTGGAGCTTACTGATCCCTTCTTCTTCAATTGATAATCTAGATGATCTATCTTCTCCAGGCTGTCGAGTAGATATGCGCAGAGATCAACTTGTATATGCTTACAGCATTCTTCTCTATATGCGGATACCCCCCTATACATATCCTATCTGAGATACTAAAACATCCTTTCTATGCATAAATGCACTTATAGTGCAAAGTTGTTAATGAAAGGTCGTTCATAAACTAAAAAAATCCCTTAAAATGCCTAACCATTATGATTTTCTTCTAAAATTAGTTATTTAAATGCTTTAATTTTATGATTGAAACTTCTTATAATAATTAGATACTTTGAAGGCCCCGTTTACACTTATTATTTGAATTTAGACGATTTAATATATTTGTTATGCCCGTATTCTGTATGTCAATGAATTTCATGATTACTAATACGTGGTAACAATTTATTTTAATTATTTTTATGTTTCTCTATTCATTTCTTTGATTAATTAATAGAGAAAGTCAATAAAAAAAACTATACATAAGTGTAATGCGGTAACGACGCGTTAGCGTCGCATCTCCTTGCCTCTCTCTCTTACTCATAGTGATAGACAAGGAGCGCGGCATCTCTCTTCCGTTCCGTCAGCGAACGAGAATCGAACACGAGAACCAGCCTACGGCGGGCTTTTTATTCAAATTTGATTTTAGATAAATTTGTAAAAAATTTAATAAATTGAGAACTTTTTCTTTATACAAAATTACATTCTGTACTCTCAATTTGTTTAACATAAAAAACAAAAATTTTTAACAATTAATTTCACTTTTATTCTTTATTGAATTATTTAATCTACTTTACCGACCGAAATGATAATATTCAAAATGAGAACAGAAACAATAAAATTTTAATTTCATTTTAATTAAAAATTTATGCATTTTTAGACTCGTTGCAATATATATTTATATATATATATATATATATATATATATATATATATATATAAATGTATATATATTTACAATTAATAATTATTAATGTCTAAATAATTTATGAAAATTATGATACATTCCTATTATACAAGTTTTAAAATTTTTCGAGTGAGGTGGCTCGGTGGTGTAGTGGTATACGTGCTTGCCTCGCGTCCAAAGGGTCGTGGGTTCGATACCGACCAAAGTCAAAATACTTTTTTAATGCTTAAATAATTTTTATTCGATTAATAATAATCAAATAAATATAAAAAAGTATTAAAAAATAAAAGTTAAATAAATATTAAAAAATAAAAATTATGAAACTTTTGAAATTACGCAGCAGCTTTATCACAGCACGCAGCCGGCCGCAGGCAGCTCGCCCTCTCGCTATGGGGTTCTTGGCTCACGGCATTTCTGGCTAACGACATTTTGGCACACCTGCATTTCTGGCTCACGACATTTCTGACTCACCTGCATTTCTAACCCACCTAACTCTCAAAGTCACTGAGTTAGAAATGCAGTGAGCTAGAAATGTAGTGAGCCAAAACCCCACAGCTTATCTACTATTAAAAAATATACTTTGATTGAATATTTTTTCTGGCGAAAGTTATAATTTTCAACTTGGAGAAATATTTTTATCATTTGAATAGAATTATTTCTTTCAAATAATCAAATATTTTTGATTCTAAGAAAGTAGTTAAAGAATTAAAATTATAAGTTCAAGAAAGCATTTCTTAAATTCAATAAAGTTATTTCTTCACCATGGAGTAATTGTAATTGATTCGAAATTCTTATTTAATCTACATTAAAAAATTTCTTTGATTGAATTCTTTTTCAATCGAAAATTATAATTTTTGACTTAAAGAAATGTTTTTATTATACTATTTATATTACATTTCTATAAAATTATTTCTTTCTAGTAATGAAATATTATTTTTATTCTAAGAAAGTGGTTAAGGGATTTAAATTTTAAGTTTAAGAAATCATTTCTTAAATTCAATGAAGTTTTTTCTTTGGCATGAAAAAATTGTAGTATTGTCCAAGAAATCATTTCTTAAATTCAATGAAGTTATTTCTTTGCCATGAAAAAATTGTGGTATTACCATGAAAGCATTTGTTTGATTCAAAAAATTTATTCAGATATAAAGCTTTAAATTTCGACCGCTTGGTGGAAACCCCTTTTTTCTAAACTCGCAAGTGCAGGGAAGCCCCGTCAGTTCATATATAAGAAAGTTGTAAAGTCAAACCTTTTAATGCACTGCGAGCGATGCGATACATAATTGGTATTAAAGTGTAAATAGGTAAACATTTATAAATTTAAGATTTGCGAGCGATAACTTTAATTATCTCTATTATTTGTATGTTGAATGAAAAATAATATATGCTGTATTAGAATAAACGTATATACATGAAATCATAAAGTTTCGTGTGGATATATATGTATTTTTACTTTGAAAAAATATAAATATCGAAAATAATAAAGATTTTAAAAAATCGATAAACCCACTTTCATCAACTATTTAAAATAAACAAATTTTTGCAAAATGTATTGTAGTTTCAAAGAAATGTTTCTTTGATCCAAAAATTGCAAAATAAAGTTTAATATTTTGAAATTTTTTGAAATAATATATTTCATTGTCTCACAGCAATATTGGTTCCACTCGAAGAAAGTTTTTTTCAATCAAAATTTGGATTCTTAGAAACAATCTTATAGATTTTTAAATTAAAGAAATATTTCTTCGATTTAAAAATTGAAAAATAAATTTTAAGATTTGGAAATTTTCTGTAATAATATATTTTATTGTCTCAAAGCAATATTAGTTCCGCTCAAAAAAAGTTTCTTTCGATCAAAATTTGGATTTTTAGGGACAATTTTATAGATTTTTAAATCAACGAAATATTTCTTTGATTTAAAAATTGTAAAATAAATTTTAAGATATTGTAATTTTTTGTAATAATATATTTCATTGTCTCAAAGCAATATTAGTTCCACTCAAAGAAAGTTTTTTTCGATCAAAATTTGGATTCTTAGGAATGTGGCGGTCTGAGACTCCTATCAGGCCGTGGCACAGAAGTTGTACAGAAGGACAAGGAAGTTGAGGTTATGATATAATTACACGAAAGATATGTGTGGTTAAGCGTATATTGCTATAGCCAGGTATACAGTCGGTAATCGAATGTAAGAGCTAATGTGTCTTACTAGAGTGTCGCCGTAGAGTGTGAGAGTTAACGCTCGCACGCTAGCACGTTAACTCGTATCGAATAGTGGGGGAATCATAGATTCCATCTTATAGGCTACTACTACTGTCACACACATACGTAACCCCACAATACTCCCCCTCTTTTTTAAAGTTTTTTATGTGTATTACAATTGTTTCAATTATTCTTGCAGTATCCTGATCAAACATACTTCATACTTGTACTTACGTACTTTCACTCATTCCGTGTGTACTACAGATTTATTTTTATCTGACTCCATACAAAACATTTTAACTTTTTTAGATATTACTATCTGTAGTTACATTTCAATACGCACTTAATACAGCACCGTTTGTCCTTAATTGCACTTTTTACATTTAGACTGTGCTTACTTGCACTAAAAAATATAAGTTACTATGTGCTTAATTGCACTTTTTACATTTAGACTGTGCTTAATTGCACTAAAACATATAAGTTACTATGTGCTTAATTGCACTTACATTTGACTGTGTGGTTAATTACACTTGTATATATTATTGTCGCGCTATTTGCACTAAATTATTTTTGTACTCATTAAATGCAATTAGTCTATTTTTAATATATAAAAAATACTATAATTACATGCGTTCGATACGCTCAGTCTCATACTTTGATACATTATTATTTGATGCGTTTTATATTTAACATTTCATGAGAATATATGTTACTCATTTATATGAATCGTTATATAGATACGCTTAATGCGTTGTTAAAAGCAAAACATAGATAATTTTTATTTACATAATGGGTGTATTTTATACGCTTACATAAAATAGACACTCCTTCACTGTGCAACCATGTCTTGCATGCGCTGGATGCGCTGATAATTTTCATACCTGACTTTACGTTGTATATTAATACTAAATGATACATGCATAAAAAATAAAAGGTACAATATTTGCAACGCATGATTGCACGTCATACAAAATATAACACATTCACTCATGCACTCACACATTCGTGACACTTCATTGCACTGAGTGTATGTCTTTCTTCGTGTTCTGCAAGCTCTTTGGAAAGTTGTAAATACAGACTTCCTTGACTGGCAGGTCGTTAACGAACGTGGTGGGCGTGCGATGCTCCACTTGTTCGTACGTCGTCATCATGTTACACTGCGCCGTTCATCACAGTGCATTTGTACGGTTACAATTACTCCTTGAATTTCCCAAAAGCATCCTCTGCCAGTCTAAATTTATGTTTGATACGACGAGAGATGTCATCCTTGATTAGATTATCACTTGCATCGCTGCAGAACACAAAGCTCTAAAATGAGATAGGAAGAACACTAATGTTTATTAGAAATGGGTTAACAATGGGTGTTCCCAGGAATGGGACAGCTGTCCAATGAGAGCACACCAAGGTCACCTGAATAAAACAAAAAAAAAAAAAAAATATTAATACAGAAAAAATGGTATACATATACATTTGAATATATTACTACATACATCATACAATACAATCAGTGTTACATCCTTGCTCATATGTCATTCATTTTTCAATTTTTTACAACCCTTAAAACTGTTTACAAAAGCGGGCGGAGCATGGTTCCCTACATTAGCACTAAAGTCGAACCTAACTAATTTTTTAATCGCAGTTTTCCTAACGCGATTGTCTTTTAAAATACTACTTATATCAATTCTATCGGTTCTTTTTCTCCTTTTTAAAATGTTGGGTATGAACCTGTCTTTTTTCGGCTTATGTGGGACTGCGTTTGTGTGCTCTATGCTCCTGCCTTTGTTGCTCTGTGGTGCATTCGTAGCATCTGGCTGGCTGACAACTATCTGTTCGTCTGAGTGACGGTCTTGTGGGTCTGACTCAGCCGGAGATACCTCGTCTGGTGGATTGACGTCGTCAAAGGTTGTATCTAACCATTCATCCCGAGCGCTCCGCACATCTTCATCGCTACGGTGTACTTCCACCTCTGTGCGCGTTTGCTCGCCTTGAGCGACGTTGCATGGGGCATCATTGTCATGTGATGGTGGCGTGGACCGACATTCTTCGTTTATTGTACTTTCTCGTACTGGTTGCTCGACTGGCGTCAGCTGTTCTTCGCTTCTTAGAAAGAAGGCTGGTTTCAATCTATCTACCGATACAATCACGTTTCTGCCATTTTTCTCTATAGTATAGTTCCTACCACCATCGTGCCTTGCTATTACCTTATGAGGTCCTGAATACGGGTGTGTGAGGGGTGGTTTGACCGCCTTTATTCTCTCGAACACATGGGTGCAGCAATTTAGCTCTTTAAATACAAAAGGTTTGATTGCGCAATGATGTGCAGCGGGTACTGGCTTAATTCGCCTTATGTACTCCTTAAATTCTACAAGAAATTCGCCCGAATCATGCGCACTGATCTCCCGGAACTCACAGAGATCGCCCGGTACAGTTAATGTTGTACCATATAAGAATTCGGCTGGGCTCGCCCCTGTATCTAATCTTAGGCGGGTGCGCAGGCCAAGCATTACTGTAGGCAAGACCCTGGTCCATTCTGCCGTTTCCGTGTGACACATGATTGCGGCTTTAAGATCCCGGTGCCGTCTCTCTACGATGCCGTTGGAGGCTGGATGATATGGAGTTGTTCTGATTTTCTTACACCCGATGTAGTTTAACAACTGTTTAAACAGTCGAGCCTCGAATTGCCTTCCCTGGTCGCTTGTTATGATGACTGGTGCGCCAAATCTCGCCACCCAATTATCATAAAAAGCGCGTGCAACTGTGGGGGTGGACACATCTTGCAGCGGAACTGCCTCTGGCCATCTTGAAGACCTGTCTATCATTGACAGAATGTATCTGTATCCTTCACATGATGGTAGTGGGCCCACGAGATCCACACAAACATGGGTGAAACGAGCATCTGGCTCAGCGAACTTGGAAGGCAAAAACTTATTCTCTCGAGAGATTTCAGATCTTTGGCACTCAATGCACGCCTTGCACCATGCTGCTACCTCCTGGTTCATCTTGGGCCATACATACTGCTGTCTAATCAGCTTAGCTGTTACTTTGCCCGATGGATGTGAGTTCTGATTATGGAACAAGTTAATTACGTCCTGTCTTAGTTCTTTAGGAACGCAAGGACGGAAAACCTGATCCACCAACTCTACATAAAGGAAAGTCTTACCAGCTCCCCACTGCAGCTTAATTAACTTGAGAGGGTGACTAGGATTCTCCAGAATCATTTTTAGTTCTTCATCCTCTAGCTGCTTCTTTGCTTACTCCTCTAGGGAGAAAAGCGTAGGAAATCTTACATCCTCAATCCTTGATAAGGAGTCTGCCACGACGTTATCTTGTCCTGGCAAATAGCATATCTCGGTGTTAAATTCGGCTATGTACGATAGCCATCTGCCGCGGATTGCAGGGCAATCCTCTGCATTTTTTTGCAAGCACATATACGAGTGGCTTATGGTCTGTGTATATTTTAAACTCACGACCCTCGAGATAATATCTAAAATACTTGAGTGCTTCGTATATGGCCGATAACTCCTTATCTAGAACGCAATAGTCCCTTTGAGCCGGCGTGAATTTCTTTGAAAAGAACGCTAGTGGTTGCCATACATTTTTCACTAGCTGTTCCAGCGATGCCCCCATCGTGAAATTCGATGCATCCGTTACAACTCTTACCTCTGCATTCTCTGCAGGAAATGCTAAAAACGCCACTTCGGCTAATTCTTTCTTTGTTTGCTCGAACGCGTTCTCTGCCTCTTTTGTCCATTCCACTGGACGTTTGTCTTTCCTTTTGATGTCACTGATAAGTGCATTCAGATGACGTTGTGTTTCGGCTGCACGCGGTAGACATTTTCTATAAAAATTTATCATGCCAAGATACCTGCGCATATCATCCTTAGTTATCGGCTTCGGGAATTCTATAATCGCTTTAACTTTACTTGGGTCTGGGCGAAACCCTTCTCCGCTTACTTGATGTCCGAGGAATATTAACTCTGACACGCCAAACTTGCATTTCTCCACGTTGAGACGTAAGTGAAACTTAGCTAATCTCTCAAATACGATCTTCAGGTGATTCTCGTGCTCCTTTTGCGATGAAGATGCAACGAGAATGTCATCCACGAACGCGAATGCAAAGTCTAAATCTCTCAGGGCGAGATTTACATACCGCTGCAAGGTTTGAGCGGCGTTACGGAACCCGAACGTCATTACAAGATACTCGAAAAGCCCGAAAGGCGTCACAACCGCCGTTTTGGGTACGTCTTCCGGAAGGATCGGTATTTGCAAAAACGCTTGTTCGAGATCCAGAGCGGAGAATATTCTTTCACCGTGCAAATTGCTTATAAAATCGTGCAAATGCGGTAGGGGGTATCTGTCAGGAACCGTCACGTCATTTAATTTGCGATAATCACCGCAAATACGCCAGCTGCCATCCTTCTTGGGTACCATATGGATGGGTGTAGCCCACGGACTTTTTGAAGGTCTACAAATTCCCTCCTTTACCCATTTCTCAAATGCCTTTTTGGCGGCCTTTAGCTTTTCTGGTGGAAGTCTTCGTGGCCTCTGAGCGACAGGGGGTCCCGTCGTCTTAATATAGTGGTATACGCCCCTGTGTTTTGCTGGCAAGGGATCTTCTATACCGACTATCGAAGGATATTGGCTTAACAGCTTAGCATATCTATTGCCCGGGTCCACGATTGATACCTGTATTAACGTTGCGGTTTTATTAAATCCTCTAACGGACTCTAGCGTTTCACCATCCACCAGTCTCCGTCTCGTGAGATCTGGTAGTAAATGGTATTCTTTTAGTATGTCACCGCCTAAGATCGCATATGGCACGTCCGCCGCGATAAACGTCCAGCTATACGTGTGTTATTCGCAGCGTATAACTGGAACCTGACGGGTTTTTCATTTTGTTCTTTGCTTTTAGGAACAAGTGACACTTCCGCGCCCGCATCTATCAAAAATGTTTTTCCCGAAGCTTTATCTTTAATATGTAGACGAATTGACTCGATATCGGACGCGCACGCCTCATCTACGCGCCGGTGTTGAAGTTTAACGGTTGATTATCCGTTTTATTTCCTGTCATCGGACCCTTAGCGTCGCCTCCTGCCTTATGGCTATGACGTCTTTTAATCTTTGTATTTTTCTCGTCCGGGTTTTTCCATGCGCAGGGCTTTATACATCTATGAGCTTTAATACCGAATTTAGCATGATATCTACATAGCTTACTCGCGGATCTACATCTATTTCTATCTCTATCTTCACGACTACGAGATCTTGGACGTCTTTCGTTGTCATAATTACGTCTTCTATCCAGCTGTTCCCTAACTACGGCTTCTATTCTCGCGATTACCTCTGCGCTATCTTTTACTTCCTCTACTGCGCTTATTTCTTTTTTACTTTCTAACATATTCTTATAAATCTCATCCGCGTGTCTAACGAGTAGTGCCTCATCTGTATCTGGGCCATGTCCGGCCATATAATATTTAATAGATGGTAGGAGGTTATATCTCCACGCTTCAAACACCATTTGTCGCGGAACACGGTCTTTAGCTATATTTAACATCTTACTTAAGAACAACGAGGGTTTTTTGTCTCCCATTTTGAAACCAGCGAAAAGGATTTTAAACTCGCTTTCGGCGGATCTACCATATTTTTTCAATAAATGTTTCTTCAATCCCGGATATCTCTGCCCCGGCAGCAGTAACTTTGTTATTTCGGTCGTATCGTAAATTACGCTTTTGTCCAAATTTGTAATCAACGCGTAGAATTTCGCGCTATCGTCGATTGGCTCAAAAGCACTAATCTGGCTTTCGAAAATACTAAACCACGTATCCGGGTCGTGTTGCCAAAATGGAAAGTTAATGCTTTTAATATTGTGGTGGTAACTGCCGCCACCTACGCCCGGTGCAGGTGTGGGGACTCTCAAATTATTTTCTATTGCGTCTACGCGCCTATGGTTATCCGTTGTCGGTGTGAGAAAAACATTACCTCCCGTCGGTATGTTACCGACCACCGTTGGTTGACCCTCAGAGTGGGGTTGCGTAGGGTTTCGAATGCCTATATTCGCTTTTAATACGTTAATCTCACAACGCATTTGTTCGATCACTTTGTCGCGTTCCCCTACTTTCGCGAACAGGGCTCTATTATCCTCTTCGTATTTCTCGCGTAACTGGTACATTCTGTCGCGATATGCTTTGTCTTGAGCTTTTAAAAATTCTTCGTATCTAATCTTAGTTTGCGATTTTTCCGGGTCTTTATGCGCGACTTTCCCTGCTGCCCCAAGCGGGCTACTTTGCATATTTTGCAACCCTACTCTCCTACTATCGACCTGCTTCTTAAATTTATCATATGAGATTGATTTATGTTCTAGATTCGCGTCTATAATCTGATTTACCCTATTAATTTAAGTGACATCTAACGCGCTCTCGTTAACTATATCCATGTTAAAACTCATTTTAGGGTTAAAAGAAAAAAAAAAAAAAAAATAATTAATAAAATGCGATAAAGATGTGCTATACGCTTTTGTACACAGTGTGTCACTAATCAATCAATTTAAAGCTAACCATAAATTAATATACAATCGTACATGGACGGTTACGCACCAAATAAATAATAAAACGCAAAACACCCGAATAAATAACAAATAAATAAATAAATAAATGAATAAATAACGGTACAACGATTATTACATAAATTATTTACAATTCGAAAACAGTTACACGAATAAATTAATTAATTTCACGACACAAATAAATAATTTAACAATAAATAAATTAATAATTGCAACAATTACAAAAAGAAAAAACAATTAAAATAAATTAAATAAATAAATAATTTACGAACACGTCCGCATTCGACTATATATTTTACAATAAGTAAATATTTAATATTATATTATAATACACTAAATTTCTGTTCTATAGAAAGTTCTCGCTTTGTTCACGAGATAACTTTTGCCTCGCGTTACTTGTTTACGCTGCCTAATTGCTCAACTAAACATAAAAGGTCACGTCCTAACGGCTTTTCGGCTTGTAAACAACCTTGACCGGTCTTTTGTTTTAACGTGAATTTAGAATTTAATATTCCTTCGTGAATTTGAAATTTCTTTCGTGAATATTATTTTTATAGATTTTTATGTATTTAAGATTTTCTTTCGCGAATTTTCTCTTTTTTCTCTCTCTCTCTTCGGCGTGCTTATCGACTAATTACGCACGCTTTAAATACCAGTTTCTTATAATTAAGTACTTAATAGATAAATTTTATTGACTAGTGGAATAAGGAAATTATACATAAATGATGTAATAAAATTATTAGTAGTTTTATTTCATCAGGAGAAATCCCGGTAGCCTGCACTTAGGAACGGGCAAAAAGCCAATAAGCACAAAACTCCAGGACACTTCTAGCTGCGTAAAACAATGAAAACCCAATTATGTGCTGCTTCGCTTGACTTAATTGCCCCACGGAGTCGTACCTGGGAACGGGCAAAAAGCCAACAGGCACGAGAATCCTCAAGACTCTCTCGTCGCACAAAACAGCATCAAGTAAAAAAAAAAGATAAAAACTCTATTTTTCCTCCCTCCGCAGCCAATATACAATATATATGTTTTATATTAAGTATATTAGGGTGATCTTTATTAATTTTATTATATATCTTATAATTATATTTTATTATACATATATATGTCTATGAATATACCTTACAATATAACTTACGCGAAAAGAGAGAAAATATTTTTTTGACCGTCAAGATTATTTAATCTAACTGGACACCCAGACTTATCTGCATTCGCTACACCATGCTCCGCCCGCACACGCAATACACTAGTTACATACAACGTGTGCGCAGTGCCTAATATGCACCTAACTGTCGGGAGCTGTATGTACGTTTCGCTCCAGGTCACTGTACGTGGCTTAATGCACGTTCCAGTGTATCCTAGCTTCGTACTTTCCTTCGCATATTCTACTGCACTGTGCACGACTTATGACGCGTGCACAGCGACTGAGAAATTATTTATCTATTGTAAGACTTGTGCAAGTGAAAAGATTAATGCTTCTCCTTACACAGTCAAATAGAAGTTTTTATAATACTTCAACTCAAACTTTACCTTGTTCACTTCTAAGTAGAGCAGCGTGTTTCTCCGCTTCCTCTTGTAAATCTGCCGGTCGGTGAACCTTAAGAACCTTGAACTCGGCGTCACCAATGTGGCGGTCTGAGACTCCTATCAGGCCGTGGCACAGAAGTTGTACAGAAGGACAAGGAAGTTGAGGTTATGAAATAATTACACGAAAGATATGTGTGGTTAAGCGTATATTGCTATAGCCAGGTATACAGTCGGTAATCAAATGTAAGAGCTAATGTGTCTTACTAAAGTGTCTCCGTAGAGTGTGAGACGAGTTAACGCTCGCACGCTAGCACGTTAACTCGTATCGAATAGTGGGGGAATCATAGATTCCATCTTATAGGCTACTACTACTGTCACACACATACGTAACCCCACAGGAACAATCTTATAGATTTTTAAATCAAAGAAATATTTCTTCAATTTAAAAATTGCAAAATGATTTAGAAATTTTTTGTAATAATATATTTAATTGTCTCAAAGCAATATTAGTTCCACTCAAAGAAAGTTTCTTTCGATCAAAATTTGGATTCTTAGGAATAATCTTATAGATTTCTAAATCAAAGAAATGTTTCTTCGATTTAAAAATTGCAAAATAAATTTTAAGATTTGGAAATTTTTTGTAATAATATATTTCATTGTCTGAAAGCAATATTTTTTTGTATTGACTATATTTTCTTTGAAAGAAAAACATGGTTCTTTAAAATTATAAAATACATATTAATTTTAACGTAATGTATCTTTAATGCAGTATTTTATAGTTTTAATTTGAAGCTTTTTTTCTTTAACTCAAAGAAATTTCGTGTATATTTTTAAAGAAATAATGCATTGTTTGCCCGTAAAGAAAGGAATTCTTTGATTCAATGCATATTTCTTTGTTTTGAAGAAATTTTTCTCCCAGTGTAACATAGCTTTTACTTTGACTAACAATTGCGCCATTGTTTTTAAACATTTCGACTCGTTTCAAAGTTTAATAGCCAGTTTATGATATAAATTATTCATTGGTAAAACGGCATTAATGTATATAAAGTAGTTCTTATATACATCATTGTTTGTAAATTTTTTTACGCATTACATTGATTGAGAATATCAGGTAACAGAGTATATAAACGGACAGCGTGCATGCTCACGATGATGTCTTTTTCTTCACGCAAGAACAAAAAACAATTTTCAAAAGTTAAAATTGAGATTGCATATAGAAATTAACAATATCTCTGGTAATTTTGGTCCGATTTGCATGTTTTTTTTTCCTAATCTAGGGTAGCGTGAGAAAATAATAATAACTTTGATATCAGTTTTTGGAAAATTCTGCATACATTTGTTATAAATAATGATGATTGTAAATAAAAAATCTTTTCGAATTATTTGAAAAATTATAAGTTTTGGTTAAGAAATTCGAAGAATATTCATAATATAATATTAATAGTTGATTTATCAACTCTATAATTGTAGGTTTAATTAAACATATATATATATATAATGAACCCTACAATGTATTTTATTATAAATTATATTTGTTTGGGTAACTTTTCATTATTTAAAATTTTTTATAAATTATAAATGTGCAAAAGTAAAAAATTCTTTTGTTACAAACCAATATTAACTTTATAAAATTAAGTACCTAATATTTACAAATATATAAAAATAAAAATACTGATTGCATAATTTTCAAAATACTACTATATCATTCTTTTTATTATTTTCAATTTCTTTATTCTAAAAATACATCTTCATATAAAATAAATTATCAAAATCAATAACATTTTATAATAATTATATTTACATACTTACTTAATATTTAGATTAATGAAGAAATGATTATAATATATTAATAATTCAGAATTTTTTTTATTTTTACATATTAGGTACTTAATTTTATGAACTTAATGCTGGTTTCTTTAAAACAAAAGAATGTTTTACTTTAAACAATAAAAAGTAACCCAAAAAGATATAATTTATAATAAATTATGTCGCGACGGGCCGTATTCGGTAAATTTGTATAGGCATTGCATACGTTCATGCTAATATCTCGACGATATTCTCTCTGTCAATACTCCCTTAGGGCGTATTGACAGATCTATACTCCCTAAGCAAGTATCGACAGATCGAGATATTGTTCAGCATAGCTGTATATGACGTGAGTGACATCGATTCGTAGGTTAGTGAAAACAAAAGAATGTCGTTAGATACGTCAATGCTTATACAAATTCATATAAAATCTTAACTTTAAAGAATGTTTTGTTCCAAAAAATTTTCGAAGTTAAACAGTTAATAAGTAAAAAAAAATAAGTAAATAATGACATTGTTTACTTATTTTTCTTTTTTTTCAAATTCTTTATTTTGAGTCGTGTCCCCCTTTATGGGTATTAGCGACTTAGAACCATACATAATTTTTTACATTATTTAAATTCACATAATAATTATGTTTGTTTTTTTACACTGACTTGTACAATATTGCGCTTTATTATTTGGTTACAGTAAATGTCTTATGTTGATTTTATCTATGAATTTGATTACTTTGGAACATTGTTCAGAACTGTTTAGGATGTCACTCAGATTATTTTTTAACTTTAATGCATTTCTTGTTTCTTGGTATTTTGGACATGCTATAAGTACGTGTTGTACGCTGATTTTTTCTTTACATAGTTAACATTCTTCTTTATTTTTCCTGGTGATGATGTGCTGGTGAGTTAATTTTGTGTGTCCTATGCGCAGCCTATTGATTAGTACTTGGTCTCTTCTCTTGTATTTTGAGGTCATATTGT
This sequence comes from Anastatus disparis, assembly GCA_017163975.1. Lineage (NCBI taxonomy): Eukaryota > Metazoa > Arthropoda > Insecta > Hymenoptera > Eupelmidae > Anastatus > Anastatus disparis. The sequence goes on along the minus strand of JAFFSR010000349.1, from coordinate 3,010,529 downwards.
TGTCATGAATGTTTAATTTTATCTTTTTTAATGTAGATTTGTTGTTGTCGGATTGCCATATTTTATTATATTTCTTTTTTGTTTTGATGTCAATTTGTTTGTAGTAATCTTCTTTGTTTAATTTATATTGTGTATTGATGTATTTAAGTTGGCATGCTTCTTTGGCGTATTGTTCTATGATATGTGTGGAGTTGGCGGGCTCTTGTTCATAATGTATTACTATGTTATTGTTTTTTTGATTAATTATGTTTTTTATTATTTTTGTTGTTATTGTTGTTGGTGGGCTGCTTGCTGGTTTATTGTTACTTCCTGGTTGATGTATTTTTATTATAATTTTTTCTTCTGATTGTACCGCAGCTTCTATTGTTTTGAGGATTGTAATGTCGAGGGCAGATCGAGATGTGGTCCATTTTGGGAATTTCAAAAGAATTTTCTCACTTGTTGGTAACGCTGTTGCTGCTCCAATTGAGCTTTCTCAATGAAATATGGCCATGTGGATAATTTTTTGGTTAGGAAATGTGTTTCTTAATTTATTTTCACTGGTAGTTTCTTTGTTTGACGGCAGGCCGGAGTAGAACCTGATACCGACCGAGTAACAATTGAGTTGTTTGTTATTTACTCAAGTATTAATCGGTGTATCTTCAAATTAAAGGTTGAACTCAATAGATATTATTATTATTATGAACTTCTATGCACAAGAAAAAAAAAATCTACCGCTTTGTTTTTGAGAAAAGTAAGTAACGCCAAGGTAAAAGTTTATGTTTATAATATTTTTGCGTTACTTACTTTTCTCAAAAACGAAGCCATAGATTTATTTCTTCTTGTGCATAAATATTTGTAGTAATAATATCTATTGCGCTTAACCTTCAATTTGCAGATACACCGATTAATACTTGAGTAAATAACAAAAATCTCAGACAAGGACAGCGAATTCGGCCTGCTCTTAAGAGTGTTTGTGTTTCTTTTGTCCAAGGTTGTGTTGTTTCGATTGGATTACAGTAGACTATTGGCTGTTGAATTTTTAGTTCTTTGAGATACTTGGTAATTCGATGGTTTAATGGTTGATTTGATTTATATTTTGTTGGTTTGTTTTCAGATATTTTATTTAGTAGTTAGAATGCTTGATTGTTTAGTGAAGTCATTAATTTGACTATGTATTTGAGAGTTATCTTTTTCCGTCTGAGGTCAAGTGGTAATATATTACATTCACTTAAGACACTTATTGATGGGCTCGTTCTATAAGCTCCTAGGGCTATTCCCATACTCGTGTTGATGATTGATTCTAGTTTTTTTAGTGTGCTTTTGCCTGCTGAGCTGTATGCTATCGCTCCATAGTCTATTTTAGGTTATATGAAAGTTTTGTATGTGTTGAGAATAACTTGCATGTTCGCTCCCCAATTTTTGGCGGACAGAATTTTAAGTATATAGTAAGTCAAATGTTAATCCTAAAATTTTTGTGTTGTTTATTATATTAATATTCTTGTTTTCTATTGATAGCTGTAATTTATTTGATGTATTTTAATATTTTTCGAAAATTATTGCTATTGTTTTGGTTTCTGATATTTTAAAACTTGTTTTTTTTTGTAAATTCGGTAATGTTGTTTAGCGTTTGTTGGAGAATTTGTTGACTTGTTTTGATGTTCTCACCTCCAATGTATAGTGATATATCGTCTGCAAAGGTAGTGCTTTTAACTGGTGTCATTATGTGTTTTGTGATTTCGTTGAGTGCCAATGAAAAAATCGTTACGCTCAGCACTGAACCTTGTGGAACTCCATTTTCTATTTTTATTGGCTGGGATAAGGTGTTATTTACTCTGACCTTGATTTTGCTATTGCGTAGGAAGTTTTTGATGAAGTGATACATATTTCCTGTGATTTGTGATTTAAGAATGTCTAGAATTCTTTCTCTCCAGATCATATCGTATGCTTTCCATGTCTATGCAGATCGCTATCAGGTGTTGTTTTTGGTTGAAAGCCTCGATGATATTAGACTCGAGTTGTATGAGACAGTTGGTAGTTAAACAGTTTTCTCTAAATCCGCTTTGCACTTTATCTATAATATTGGTTGCTTCTAGGTACCAACGAAGCCTTTTGTTGATAATTTTTTCGAGTATTTTGCATAGACAGCATGTTAGTGCTATTGGCCTGTAACTTTCTTTCAGATATTTGTTTTTGCCTGGTTTGGGTATGGGAACGACAATTGCTTCTTCCCATATTTTAGGGAATACTCTTTGTATCCATATGATGTTGTATATTTTGATTAGAGTTTTTAATGCTTCTTCGGGCAGTTGCTTGATGAGTAAGTTTGGTATCTTGTCCGGACTTGGGCTGGTGTTTTTACTTCTTTCAATTTCTGTTTTAAGTTCAGAGATAGTTATGTTTGTGTTAAGTTGGTTGTTAGGCTTATCGTTTTATTTATTCTCTCATATCGCTCATTTTCTGTGTTTCTTTTGTGCTTTAAGAATTCTTCATTGTAGTTTTCGTTGCTTGAGTTGTCTGCGAATTTGTTAGCTAGAATATTAGCTATTTTATTGGAGTCGTTGATTATACTGTTGTTTCCTTTTAGAGTTGTAATGTTGGTGCTTTTGTGTCCGTCTAAAGATTTTATTTTTGCCCACACTTCTTTTGTTGGTGTGTTGAAGTTAATGGATTCTAAGTATTTTAGCCATGATCCTTTTTTTGATCTTTTAATAGTATTTTTTGCTACCGCTTTCAATCTTTTGAATTCGATTAGATTATTTATGCTCTTTTCTTTTTTGTATTTTCTTAGTGCTTTTTTGGCGTCTCTTGTTACTTTGTCGCACTCCTCATTCCATCACATGTTATTTTTTTGGTTTTTAACCACTTTTGTTTTAGGGATGTTGCTGTCGGCCGCATGTATTATCAGTTGTTAAATTAAGTTATTATATTATTTATTTCCGTTTCGCTGACATTATCGTTAGTTTTAATACTTTTGTTCAGTGTGTGCAAGTTTTCGGTGATAGTTTTTTTATTATTGGTCCAATCTGCTTCATGATACTTGTATCTCGGTGTATATGTTGGAGTGTTGTATGCAGGGTTATTGAAATTAATGACTATTGAATAGTGGTCGCTACCATATAAGTTGTCGATTGTTTGCCATTCAATTTGTGTTGCTATATTTTGGCTGCACAGAGATAAATCTATGGCACTTTCTTTTCCATTTAAAGCATTGAAATGAGTGGGGGATGAATCGTTTAGTAATATTACATTGTTGTTTACTATCAGTTCTTCTATTATATGGCCTCTTTTGTCATTTTTGTGCGATCCCCATGCTACACTGTGGCTATTGAAATCGCCTAAAAGTATGTATGGTGGTGGTAATTGTAAAATTAAATTTTGTAATTGTTCTATTTTTATTTCATAGCTATTGCTTAGGTATATGTTACATATTGTTATAGTTTTCTTGTTTATTGGTATTTTGACTGCTAGTGCTTCTAATTCTGTATGTAAAGAAACTTCTTTGCTGAAAATGTCGTTTTTTATTATTATGCCTACTCCTCCACTTGCTGTTTTACAATCGTTTCTGTTTTTATTGTAACTTGTGTAGTTTTTCATGTTTATTTTTTGATCGTTTTTAAAATTGGTTTCTTGTATGCATATGATTTCTGTGTTTTCTTCTAGTACTATTTTCTGTAAATATTCGTATTGGCTGCTGAAACCATTCATATTCCATTGTAATAATTTGACCATTTATTTTGTGTTTATGAAGATTTTTTAATCTGTATCTGAAGTAATTGGAGTTCCTTGGGACGCAATATTTTTTAATAATCGTGTGCATCTTGATTTTATGCTACTGTTTCTGACATTTGGATATACGTCATTTTGGATAAATTTAGTAAATGCTTCGATGTCACCTGTGTATCTGTGAACAATTTCTATAGGGTTTTTGGATCCTTTTATGTTTTCCATTAGGCTTTTGCATAATTAAGTAACGTGTTTGCTTTATTTAAATATTCTTTAATGTTTTGAAGTTTCTCATCTAGTTCATCTTCTGTTGTGTCATTATTTTCTATTTCCATTTCTTGAGTGTTTTGTTCATTTAAATCTTTTTTGTCTTTTTTACTGATTTTTTTTTTGGGTTTGTAATTTTGCCTGTTTCTATTGCCGAGTTATTCTGTGAGTTTGCTGAGCTTGATTCGGATCTTGTTCTTTTATTTGGTATTGTTTGTTCTATTAAATTTATAATACTTGTGAAATTTGAGATATTTATACTGGTTTGTTTATTTACTTTGAGGAATTTGCTATGTTCTATGTTCTATTGCTTTCCTTACCCCGTATAGATTTTTTACATCTGTTTACGGGACACCTCGACCACCTGTGTGTTCCGGTGTTTTCGCGTTCGAAACCATCCCTTTTTACCCCGGAAGGTGTTCGCGTACCCGTGCAGGCCTACTCAGGCGGGGAGACTCGCTCTACCCATCCTTTTTAGCGCATCGAGAGCTCACGCCAACCCGGCAGAACGTTCCGGCTCAACTATAGTTAGTGGAGCAGTCGCATTCTGCCTTACCGGCCCTCGAATAATTATCTGCGATTTTTGTTAAAACCGCGGAAAATCATTCGGGGGTGGTCCACCACGGTGTCAATGAGTCTGAAAAATTCTCCACTTTTAATTAAAAATGGAAAAAATCCCGCCCTCACCGGGACTCGAACCCCGGCCCTCTGGGTGAGAGTCGGATGTTCTAGCCCCTGAGCCACCGTGGCTCTTAATTTGCTATGTTTACTTCTGTATTAACTGATGGTATTTCGTTTTGTACCGTATTATTTTGTGCTATGAGACTTTGGGTTTCTTTTACTGTATCATCTGTGATTTTGCAATTTTTAGCTAAATGTCCTTCTCTTTTGCACAAGAAGCATTTAAGAGTGTCTGTGCTGGTGAATATATGGTAGTCTAAATCGTTATAATTTAACTTAAACATTGTTGGCATCAATGTGATGTCTTCTGGACGAACATAGACTTGTCTTCTAAAGCTTATAACGTGTTTATATTCCTCTTTATTTATAGATGCTTTAAGTATAGTAATATTAGAAATGCGTTGGATCTTGAGGCTGTCGAAAATATTTTCCAGGGCATAGTTGGGAATGTCAAGAGGGATATTTGAGAATACTACTTTTTTATATCTAGATACTAGTGGTCTTATCGTTACTTTTTTATTGTTTATTATTAGTGATTCGTATCTTTCTGTAATGTTGTTTATCAGTTCTTTATTAGACAAATAGACATAAACTCGGTTGTTTGATATTCTGGATGCACATATCACGTTACTCGATTTCACTATGTCACCTATAGCACATACGTAATCGGTTAAACTTAGTTCATCTGCACAGCCCATAATGAGACCTTGTTCTCTTTTATTTCCTACTACTTCTGCATAATTAGAATCTGTTGTATTTTTAATTGTGAACTTTGGAATTTCTTGAGACATTTGGATCGATTGTTGAGTAGCCATGGTATCTTCTTCCATGGTCTACTCTTGAGGATGGAATTTTAACAGGGATTACCCCTGTGCTACACTCGCTTCGCTTTTATTGTAGATAGCTATGTTAATACACTTATATGCAAGTAAAACCGGTCTTTTGAATGCGCACTACAGTTTGCTGCTATGGGCTCCTGTATATTTTGTGCGTGGGACCGGTCTTTTGAATGCCGCATTCAAAAGATCAATTTCTATAATACATACGGTAATGAAAGGGAGGGGGTAACAATATGAGACTGCCACACACCTTGACGTGCGCCGGATACGACCCAAAGTCAGTACTGACTAGCGCGGGGTATCGCGCATTCAAAAGACCGGTTTCATATACATATATATCTATACTCGGAGATCAAAATAAACACGTGCGCTCACAATAAGCTCCAAAAGCGAACTGACTTATTTTTAATAAAATATATATCATTAATTTAAAAAAATCATTTTTATAGTTCCTCATACGGCCAACAACGACATAAACTTATCTACGTAACTTGGGAGTACGAAGGATTCTGAATCCAGGCTTGACTAAAGTGCTCGTCGCTTGAGTAGCAGTCGGTCGAGGGCGCGCGAAGCGCCTTAACACTTTGATCTCGCCTGTATTCATCCTTCGTACTCCCAAGTTACGTGTATAACTAATACATTGTAGGGAAAGAAAATTTGATAAAAAAGTTTATTTCACGTTTCAAATCGATACTTTCGATACTGAATAAAACTAAAAGGAAAAATTATTTAATTATCTTTTTTCGAACATAAATAAATTTTTTAATAAAATTAAAATAATTTAATTAGCTATCTGTACAAAGTTTATTTAAATGTTCCATCATGTTAAAAAAATATGAATCTAAATCTGCTCTGCACAATAGAATTAACGATTAAAATGTATTTCTCATGGCGTATCTAATAGACTGACACAAAAAATGATGGCAATCTCAACAAAACAATTCTTCCGGAAGTTCGAAGTCATCGCACTTTCATACATAATAATAATAAAAAAATGTTATTTCAGTAAGTTTTGATGTTAAATATATTGAAAACGTAATACAGACAATAGTATAATTGTTGTGGAGAAATTGACAAATAAAAATACAAAATTAAATTATCGTACATACATTGTAGAGAAATTATATAATATCTTTTAACAATTGAAAACTCGCAATAAATAATATAGCAAGAACAAAAACATTTATTTTATTATTTTACATTTTAACAATTTAAAACTTTTTTAATCAACCAATTAAAAAATACAAAATATTTAATTGATCTTGATATTATTACAAATTTAACAATTTAATAATATGCATACTTGGAACGTCTAGACGAAACATCTCTGCAGAAAACTTATTTTCTAATACAGCATATTCCTTATTACTAAAAGATTTATTTATTTACTTATATGTATCTATTTATGTTATTCGGAGAAAGAACTGCAAATGTACATAATTATATGTCTATAGCTGAAAATAAAAAAAAATAATAGAAAAGAGATAAAAATAATAAAAAGATTTTTCATACATCTGTGATTATGCGGATGTAACACCCCCACCGTGAGAACAAAGCAATAAAATTTTAATTGTTTTGCTTTGGGGTTCCTAACAGTTTGAGCTCGATGTCCCGGATAGTTTTTCTTGATGGTGGCATAAAGTTAGATTAGCTGAGTCCTCTTCTTGGCGGATTAAACGGTTCCATTAACCGGTGGCCTCAACGGTTATCCTTCTTCGTACGTTCAGGTTTAGCCAGGCTTGTACGTAAATATGTTATCGAGCCGAAAATGGCTCTCAAGAGTCTTGTACTCCATCTGTACACCGTGTAGAGTGTGTACCCGCAGACCATCACATAGACGATGAGTTTGATTACTCGGCATATGGAATGGTCATTAGTATCCCTGCCGAGATTTGGCAAAATTTTTGGAATCCGTTTCACATTTTATTAAACGTGGATTCCATCATCGTTTCCATTTCTTCAGACATCAACAGGCTGCTAAACTTTACAGAACGCGTTCTTGCTTCTCTGTCGTTGAGCCATCTAGCTATTGTATCTAGCATTGCAGGTTTTTTGGCTAGAAATATCGAATGTTAACGTAAATTTTCTAGGGCTCTTTGATCTCCTGTTTCGCAGTTACTACTTTTTCGTATTCATACACGGAGAGAAAATTCATGCTAATAGAGCATGCAAACTGCCATCCATTCGAGTATATAAAATATTGATACAAATATGACAGGCATGAGAAACTCTATCAGTATTGGATTACCTTATGCTAAAAAAGATGGTATGGAGAGTAAATAAAGCATGAACGGCATTCACTGATGACTCGCGTGGTATACTTCGATGACTCCCCACTCTCATATCCTTTGTTTGCTCGAGTCGCCTTCTCTTTTGGGTGGCGACGCGAGCAAACACGGCTGGTCTATATCTAAAATCATGTCGCAAGTTTCGTTAACGTATTTTCGTTGCGTGGATCTTTTTTTTCTTTTCTTTTTTTATGAGGGAAGGGACATTATAAATATAATCTGTGAAACTTTGTAACTATCAATAATTAATTTTTAACTTAAAATTTAATCATTTTCTATAGCTGCGGGGCAGATGAGCATGTGCGATTTTACGCCAGAGATATTTTGAAGTAGCGTTGGTCTAGTGCGTAACGTTTGCGCTTTTCTTTTTGAGTACGCGTGTTCAACTCTCGGTTAGGGTCACTTTTTTTTATTGTTTTAATATTTTTTATTCCTTTTTATATTTATTTTTTTTTAGAATTTGTATTTTTTTAAATAATTTTAAAATCTAATTTTTCATAAGTATGCCCGTTTTTTTTTTAATAAAAATTAAAAAAAAAAAAATTATTCCTCATAGGTAGTAATTACAAATATTGATAAATAAATAATAATGATGTTTATTTTATAATAGTATAGTTTAATTTATTTATAATTTAGTTTATTTTTTAAATTACAATAAATTACAATAGATAAAACTGAGGTATTTAACTATGTTATAATTTATATTATATATTGATATATGTTTATAAAGACAAAATTGATATATAGTATTGTAAACATCACTATTATTTATTTATTAATACTTTTAATTATTTCGTATATGAAATAATTTATTGAAAAATATTAATTAAAAAAACGAGCATACTTTAAATAACTTATAAAAAAAATAGATTTTAAAATTAATAAAAAAGTAGAAAATATAAAATACATAAATAAAAGAAGTAATAAAAACTTTTGAAATAATAAAAAAAAAGTTTAAAAAAAGTGGTTTTAACTGAGAGTTGAACTCACGCACTCAAAAGGAAAAGCGCGAACGTTACGCACTAGACCAACACTAATTCGAAACATCTTTGGCGTACAATCGTACATGCTCATCTGCCCCCAGTTGTTTAAAATAATTAAATTTTAAGTTAAAAATTAATTATTGATAGTTACAAAGTTTCACATATTATATTTATAATGTCCCTTCCCTCATAAAAAAAGAAAAGAAAAACAAGATCCACGCAACGAAAATATGTTAACGAAACTTGCGACATGATTTTAGATATAGACCAGCCGTGTTTGCTCGCGTCGCCACCCAAAACATGAGGCGACTTGAGTGATGAAAGAATGTCATAGTTAGCAGTTAAGAAAGAATAGTGTACAAGCCACGTTTACTCCCGTTACATACCATGAGAGGATACAGCGCCAGCTATTGAAGGATATTAGAGTAGGGAGTTACCAAAGCATGTAATCAAACCGTTTGTGGATAGAATAAACCTCGTAAGAGTATATGGTGCTGTTATGAAAGCATAGGATATTACTTACTAACTTTGGATACGTAAACTAAATGCTCTATCGGCATGAAATTTCTCTCAGTGTATCCATTATCATTGTAAGTTGTACCCTCACAATATCCATTTACATTTAATCTTCTGACGACTGTGACAGTCCCTCTATTGGTTGCGTTCACCAATAGATTATTGATTATAGAGCGTCCATATTTTTACCGACTATATCCAACGAGATCTTCGCATGCTTTTTTTGTTGCCAGCTCCATGAAGGTGGTAGAGCCTCCTTTTACTTTTTAGTTGTGCCAATGCATACCAAAATACGTAATTTCCTGCTACCTTTATTCTACATTGGTAGGCTCGGACCTTGAAATATTGGGTATGTTAAAGTAGCTATAAGTAGATTTCTTCTTCAGAAGGTTCTGCGTTAGATGGCACGCAGTCTCCGACGTCTGTGAGTGCTATAGTTATTATGTTGGGAGTGGCAGATCCGCATTCATATGTCGTAAAGGTGACGGTCATTCGAATATAAGCGCATAAAAAGAGCATTAAATTGCGGTTCATCCTCCTATAATAGAGAAAATTAACATAAAATTATGCGAAGACTATTTTGTTCACGCTGGTACAGATATGGCTGTCGCATTGTGCAATTGAAATTATAAGCATTTGTATAAAAATATGAAGATTAATTTTATGGATGCGTAATTAAATAAAGTGAATCCACCAACTTTTATTAAATCTTTCTTATTCATTATTGCATAAAAGAAAACATGTGTACATACCATAAAGCAGAAATATAAAAAAAAATATGCAGGTCTTTGCTAATAATTGTTGCGTGTATTCACTTTAAGAAATTCTTTGTCAAATGTAGAGCTCTGATCATTATCGATCAAACTTTCGGGTTTTACAATTTTAATGTACAATTTTAGTAGTGTTCTTGAAAGAAATCTTAATGTTTCTACCGACATCTAAAATTTCGAGAATTTTATATGGCCCGATATATTGCGGTTGAAATTTACCCTTTCTAGGTTCTATTAATAGCATTACACGATCATTAACTTTGAAATTATATGGGTTTAATTTTCTATCGTAATATTCTTTAGAACATCTCTTTGTGTTGTTCAGATCAGCTAGTTCGTGTATTTCTAACAATTTCGATCTTAATCTAGTTAGATAGTCATAATAAGTGTCTAATATTTTCTTCTAATACCGCCCTCGCTGATGGAACACGAGCTATCTTCTCGTATACGCATTCGTAAAGGATGAGCTGTGTTCCTTCATGAACGCTGGTATTGTAGGAAAATGTCGCACATTTACACCATTCATCCCATTGTCGTACGTTTGATACATAATTCATTAGCCACTCCTTTAACGAGTGATGCATTCTCTCTATAGATCCATTGGATTGAGGGTGAAATGCGATGGTTGTACATGTTTTAATTTTACACTTTTTTGCTAATGAACTAATAAAGTTCTTACCTTGGTCCGTCAGAACTATCTTTGGAGACTTGTGAATAAAAATAAATCGTTTTAGAAAAGCATCGGTGATTGCCGTTGATGTAATCGAATCTAAAGGGGCAGCTATACAAAATTTCGTTAGTAAATCTTGCATTGTTAAAATGTACATGTTCCTATTTCTGGTCTTATCCAATGGACCTACGATATCTAACGAAATTTTCTCGAAGCTAGAACCCGGGGCGTCTGTCAACACCATAGGCTGTCTAACTTTATTTCTAACGAGTTAATTTAGTTGAAAATGCGACAAAAGTTAATAAAATTTTAAATTCACGCTTTTATATTTGGCCAGAAATATTGTTGTCTAATTCGATTATACGTCTTTGTTATAACTTTATGGCCGTTAATTGGCGATTCGTGAATTTCACGTATAATTTCTTCACGTAGATTTACTTTTGGTGTTTGTATCAGATTTTTACAGATTTTTAACTTAGTTTGGGAACCTGAAAATATATCTTTCAACAGATCGACAATTTCACTTCACGTGATGTCGTCTATATACGGTCATGAAATTAATTTTTCCTGGAAGATTTGATTGTAAAGTCAATTTTTTCTCTTAATTCAAAATACCAATTTTTTAAATTTAGATGTACACCGAACGTTAATGGATTCTTTCCGAATGTTTTAAAATCCTGAACTTTCATTGGGCCATTCCGTTATTATCTTAGTTTTTATTAGAGAATTCCAAAAAGATTCGGAAAGAATCAATTAACGTTGGATGTCCAATCCTTTATTTTGTGCTGCTAAACAAGAGGTTGGTGGTCAGTTATAAAGGTGAAATGTCGGTCAATCAGACAATAGTCAAATTGATCACCGCAAAATCATATTGCGAGTAGATTTTGATAGTTCTATAATTCATCTCGGTTTTTGTAAGCAATCGGCTTGTGCAAGCTACAGGTAAATCTAAATTTTCCTTCCTTTGAAATAGGACATTACCGACTGCGTAGTCTGAGGCGTCTGTTGTTACAAAGAATCCCTCTTCGAAGTTTGGATGTTGCAAAGTTTGTTCATTAATTAGGCAGCTTTTGAGCGTCTCAAAAGCTGTTTCCTGTTCATCTGACCGATTGAAAGCTACTGCTATTTTTAAAAGGTTTGTCAATGGCTTTACGATCGTTGCAAAATTTGGATGAAACGTCGATAATATCCGCACAAACTAAGGAATTAGCGTATTCCCTTGACATTTCGTGGACAAGGGAATTTTTCAACAGCTTGGGTCTTACTTGGGTCTAGTCTCATGCCTTTATGACTAATCTCGTAACCAAGAAATTTCACTGATGTTTCGTAAAATTAGCACTTTAAGGGATTTAATTTTAGGTTAGATTTTCTTAAGGTTTCTGCAAATTCCAGAAATAATTCGTCTAGATCGTTTAGGTTTTCTGCAAACAGTATGACGTCATCAATACATCCTAGTTTCCCTTTTCCTTTCGAGCCTAAATCTAACGGTTTATGCCCTAATATTTTATTAGTTAATTCTTAAAAAGTACTCGCTGCTGTTTAAATTCCGAAAGGCATTCTTTTGAAGTGAAAGTGACCATAAGGAGTAGAAAAGGCTGTTTTCTCTTCTTCTCTAATCTTCACCTGATGAAAACCTGAATACATATCGACGACGATAAGATAGCGAGCCCCACCGAGCTGCTCGACTAAATGTGTAATAAATGGGATGGGATGTGGATATGGCTTGATCTTCTCATTTAATTTTCGGGAATCGACTACAACTCTCCATTGTGGCTTCTCGTTGACATTGTCTTTCTTTTTGACAACCCAGAGAGGGCTGTTGAAAGGAAATTCACTTCTTTCGACTATATCTGATTCTAACAATTTACTTATTTGCTCGTAAACAACTTCTTGCAATTTTTGGGGTATTGGATTTTTGGGTATTGTCTTACGTTCTCTGGTTCTTCGTCGTAGGTTTCAATTTTATGTTCGATTATGTGGTGGAGAGGAATTTTCCCTTCGAATGGAAAACATCAGCGGTTTTTTCAATGAGTTTCTGTAGCCTTGCTTCTTTTTCTTCCTCTATATGATTTTTAGGTATGTCGTTTAATATACATTCTGTTCTGCTTTTGACGGTAGCACTGTATACTAGCTCTAAATTTTTGTGTTTAGAACTTCGATTATCCTTTTTATACGGTTTGACGTAGAATTCAATGACAGTATTTATGTCTTAAATAGTTCTGTTGATGCATAGTTCTATATAGGAGTAATTTACATAAGTTTCTAATAGTTAATTCACCTGATTTATTTCGATATAGTCCAGCAAATTTGCACCTGGAAGGAAATCTCGAATTATTATATATTCTTCAGTAGTTTCTGTGCTTTCGTTATCTGATATTTAAATTTCCCCTTTTGTTAGACTTGTGCTTACCGTATTCCATAGAGCTTCTTTGAGCTTAGCGTCAGTCTCGTAGGTGCTATGTTGCACATTGTCACCGTCGCTTACCATGTTGCACGGGGCGTTTTCAGACTTTGCATACGATGGTTTTAGATTTCGGCCGGGGGATTCGATTAGATTTGCGATAGAGTTTGGAGCGTCATCGTCTACCGTGTCGCACGAAGCATTTTCGGACTCGATGCATGACGTTGCATAATTGGGTAACACCTGCACAGGAACCTTAGATTTGGGAATGATACTTTTTCGAATTTGAAGGTCTTTGGAAGATGAGCAAATAGTACTGTCTAAGTAGCATCTCTAAAAAAATTGATCGTATTTTTTACCATATTTGAAAGTAATTAAGTCGTTGATTAGTTCCTCGGCTGACCTTGCATCGTCTACATTGGCCTGCATAGAAGCAAAAGAAGGTGTTTGATTTGTGACGTTAACTTCTTTTATATCTTCTGTATCCATGAAGAGAGTGCTATCTTTGTCTATAAAAATTTTCTTGTTACGATGTTGATAATATTTCTGTTTTAGTTCTAGAGTTAGAGGTGTTATTTTTAGATCGATTTTAAAGATATTTGTATTGAATACTTCTATGTCAACGTAGCTTCCGTTGTTGATTGCCATGACGTTTCCTGCCACTATGCCTTTTTCGTTAAATTTTATTTTCCTAATATAGCTATATTCTTCTCCTGGAGTATTAAGTGAGAAACTTACGATTGCAGTTGCGAGAGCAGGTATTCTTTTAACGTCCTTTAAATTTACGAAAGGTAAGGTTTTGTTTTTAAAAATTAGGGTCTTTCGATAGAAATAGAGACTTGCACCGTGCTGCTCACAGAAGTTTGAAACTATAATTGCTTCTGTTTCCATCGGACAATCATTGGTGACTATAATGGCTTCTGTTGGGGATGACACATGAACCAATCGAAGGTATATCAGTTTCCGATATTCCTCTTACAATGGTCGGTTTGATTCGTCAATCATTAAGTCTCCATTAAAAACGTCTATTTTGGCTGTATTGGGCTGCACACCTGAATCGACCATAGCATCATTAAAATTGTGTACAAATTATGGGGATTCTACGATGGCGTTGTTTCTTCTAAGTTAATTCTGCTAGGTTATTATTAGGTCTTAATGGTGGGTCTGGTGGTAACGTTTGTTGTGCTCGCAGTCCGGGGGATGCTGAGCGGCTTGCACGCATTCGATCTATATCGCGACGCATTTTTGCTAATTGAGTTATCGCGTTGCGTTAAGCTGTGAGAGAAGGATACTGCTCGAGAATTACATTGGTTACATACGAAAATTGTAGTATTTTGAAATTTTTTAATTAAATAGAATAAAAAAAATTAAAAAATTAGTTTGTATAGAAAGAAAGAAACATGGAAAATTTTTGTAGAAAAAATCGCGTATGTTATAGTGTACATAAATGAAATAGTCAAGTTTATAAAAATTTTGACGGCTCTTTTTGGCTGACAATGTTTACATTTTTAACCATTCTAAAGTAGTATCTGAAGCTATAACCTATCGAAAAATAAACACTAAAACAATCATCTTTTGTGAATCATTTTAAATAAATTATGCACTGGACATATATTTACCTTAAAACGATATGTCATAACGTTATATTTAACATAATCAAATAATTACATTTTTATTTATTTACTTCACAAAAAAATTTTACTAATACATAAGATTAAATAGGCTACACAATATAATCCTTCTCTTACAGCTTACCAAAGGGCCACATGGTAGCGCTGGCAAATAAATTTCCAAACCCAACAAAGGATTTTTAGTCAATAGTAATTAGGTTATCTTCCCACTGCGTATGTTCAACGAATATAGACGCTTATAGAAGCGTACTCTTAAGGCGACTACGGTAAGTTCGGTTGGATTTCCTTTTGTAGTTTACAAATTACTCTTCCAGTTTCTAGAATTTTTTGAATTTTTTAATTTTTCACCATTTATTATAATCCGTAGAATGGTGGAAAATTTAAAAATCTGAAAAATTTTACATATTGAAAGAGTAATTTGTAAACTCAAAAATAAAACCTAACCTAAAATCCGAAGTCGCCTTAAATGGCAAATTTCTGCCAAAAATGAGTTACCCAGCTACTGTGGGCGCCACTAGATCCCATGTATTTTTATATCTATATATATCAAATTTTTCATGTGTATAAATGCACAAACAATTTTAAAGTGTTACCCAGCGTTTTGGACGAAAAATTTAACCCAGAAGTATTCTTCTATAAGCGTCTATCTTCTTTGGTATGTTGACCGGCTTGGTCGACTTGCAAGGGCAATGGTAGAGCTGGTGCAGGCTGTACTTCTTCTTGTAGAGGTAGCCCTTTTAAGTTCAATAGTGCTCCTTTTGGTGGGATAGGATCTTCTTCGAGATCCACCTCGATTACAACGCGTCGCTGTTGCGGTTGTCGTATCTAGGGGGGGGGGGGGTATTAAATATTTAGCTGGTGTGTGAATTACGTATGAGTTAACAACTAAGCCCCTTTTTGGCCTGACTTTCTTTCTCGGTAGCAGAAATTGTAGCTCTAAGTCAATGTCCATTTCTTTGACCCATCCTATAAACCGCGCTCTAGCCTCTTCCTGCAGACTCAGCTTATCTGCTGCTTACCTTATCCTAGGGACAAGGCCTCTCTTTTTATTATCTGTCATTTATTGGGGAAACAAGAAGGAAAGCAGAAAAGGAAAAAGCAAAAAAATGTAAAGTAAGATTATTTGAAAGAAGAAAAATGAAATGATCACTTAAAGAGAGGAAGAAGAGAGAAAAAAATAGTAAGAGAAAAATTGCTTCAACACCTAATTGTTTTTTCTCTCTTTTCAAGTTTTTTGCTACTGTTGAGCGATAAAAGAGAACTAGCACTATATGCCGTGAGGCTCAATAGATATAAGCCCAAAATTGAAAATAAACTTTCAGATATTGGGTCAACTTGTTTCTTCTTTTTTATTTTCTTTAGGTTGGGCTCTTCGTGCTGTTAAGCACAAACGGCGAATTGCAAGTCTTATGCCGTGAAGCTCAAGACCTACAAGACCCTCGAGAAATAAAAGGTTATGATTTAATTTCTTATTTTTTTGTATCAGAAATTTTTAAATGCAATTAAGCATAAAATAATTTACGAGTTTTATGCCATATGGCTCAAAAACGGTAAACCCTGTCAGAGAAAAAAAAGAAAGAAGAAGAGGAAAAAATAAGATAGAAATAAGAAAAAAAACAAAATAAATCATAAACTTTTAAATCAATTAGTGCAGAGTTACATTTGCAAAGAAAGAAAAATGGTTCACTTTATATTAGAATAAGAAGAAGTAGCAAAAGGAAAAACTAAAAGTAAATGTATAAGCCTTAGTCTAATTTTGCCCCTTGCAATAGATAAGCTGATTGACTAAGTTTTTATTTTAGCTATTTGTAAGTTAAAGATTGTTATTTCAGAAAAATGTTAGTTGTAGAAACAGAAAGAAGTAAAGTATTTACATTTACCTAATGTTAGATTTATCGATTTATTTGGTTATTATTCTATAAATAAATAAGAATTAAAATATATTTTCTATGCTTATCTAAAGCAAGTATTTTTTCTAGTTTCCTAGCGTTTTCCTGCGATAGAGAATGTTTCAAACAATGTATTTCAAATAAGAAAAGGCGTTATTAGATTTTATTTTCGATTCATCAACTTATGAATAAGTTAACAGATCGTAAAATCTTTACTCCATGCTTATCTAAAACAAGTATTTTGTCTAATTACGCAGACCCACAAAAAAAAAGATGTCTGTACTTTTGACCAAACATACTTTTTCTTACGTATTTCTTGACGCTTAATGTAAATCTGATCTTTTTGAGATTTTTTGAGGGTTATTTGAGATTATAAAATAAAAAGAGCGGAAATAAAATCATTCTGACTTCAGAATTGAATTCTACGGAAAAAAATACGTCGAAAACCATGTATTGGATATTTTTTACAACTATTTTGTAATTCATGATACGGAATTAAAAAGACTAATATACGAAAAAAGCCTACATTTGTTCTAAATTAAATTCCGAATCGATTAAAATTTGATTCTGTAACTTTATAACAGTTAGTAACCATGATAAATGGTATACTAGGGATTTTTGAGGTCGCTGATCATGAATTTAATGTCAGATTTTTCAAACGACCACTCCCAGGAGACGTTAGCAAGTAACATATGGGATAAATTTTATGATTTTTTAGAAAATCTTGGTTTCAAACACCATTTTGACGGTTTTCTATGACGCACTATATGGAAACAAGATTAACTTAGAATGTTGTGTGTAAATTGGACTCCAAATTGATCATCAGTGACACTAGTAAGCCCCGCTGAGGTATTATTAGTTAATTTTAAGATATTGTTCTATGACATTGATTTTCGCTTACGTACACGTTTTTCATCGAATGATCGATGTAAAGGATTTCTAACATGTTTTTGTCCCCTTTTCGAAGTTGTATCTCTTTTTATCATCCAGCAGTAATCTGCCAAAATTTCTGGAAATTACGTACTATTCTTTTCACACTATTTATGTAATCCACATCTTTTGTTACCCAAAAATTTTGTTGACACCTCTTTAAAGCTTGACCACGCTGCTTTCTCCACAACATTTATACTTTTGTCAAAGTTTTCATCTCTAAATAAAGTACGGATGTCAGGACCGTCAAAAATGCCTTCGTTTGATTTAGCATCTGATTTCTGATAAAATACTTTTTCTAAGTATTCAGAACTTTCGCCATCTTTGTCCAGTGCCTTGCTAAATTGTTTCATCAACCCAAGCTTTATATGCACAGGAGGTATCAAAATTTTGGACGGATCCACGAGCGGTTCTTTAAGAATATTCTGTTTTCCAGGTTCAAACGACTCTCTTGGTGGCCAACTTTTTTTTTGTAGTGATTTGTTCTATCTCTACTATCGAACATACACAAATAACATGGATACTTAGTGAATACAGATTGTTGTCTTAGTCTCATAGATAGAATTTTCAAGTTCCCACATATTTTCCATTTGTGGTCCTCATATTTTATTTTTGTCAAGAGCAATTCCAGATTATAATACTCTTCTTTTAGTACAGTTGAATGTGCTAATAGTATAGGAGCATAGTTGTTTGTGATGTGAAAAAGAACAGCTTTAAGGCTGCGCTTTGATGAATCAATGAATAGCCGCCAATTCTCAGGTTTTTAAACGTTTGGTTTAAATTCATCTGTAAGTCCTTTTACATTGGTGCAGTATCCTAGATTTGAATCTTCCTTGAAGTATTTACGGAAGCTTTCTTCTCGATTGCGGTATATGCTTATTTTAGTACCTTTTGTCAACATATTTCTCCCCTTTAAGTCTGAAGCTAGTAATTCTGATTGTTCTTTAGATAAACTAATCTTTCTCATTAAATCGTTGAGACTTTTTTAGCCATATTTTTCAACAGTTCGTAATTTTGTTGTTGTTTTTTTTTATGTTCTTAGCCAATAGGAACATACTCTTCATCATTGTTTTCTTCACTTTTATCGGACCCGTAAGAATCCTCCTCATCTATTGCTTCATCATTATTTTCAGTTACTTGTTCAGTAATTTGATTTAACATATTGTCATCTACATTTAGAGCGCCCAAACCTATTATAAAACTATCTTGCGACTCTTTATCCTCGGATGCTTCCACAAATACCTTTTATGGAAACTCGACACTCTGAACGCTAGGATAAACTATACTTTCTTCTTTAATTTTACTTATACCATCTATTTTTGTTAAACAATAGAAACAATCACTTTTATCTCAAAAAACCCAATTGTCACTTGTATTTGAGACATTTTATCTCAAGCAAGTATTAGTACTCTTTAGAGGTACTTACAAAAACCTGCTGCTGCGAATTATGTTGTCCACGATGACTGCCGGATATGGGATGTGTAGAATGATTCGTTTGGTCCAACTATTCGTAATAACGAAACCAGCGAAGACGCGCTGTCTTGCAGGGTAGCGCTAGGATGTGAGGAGAATGCCGTAGTGTGTCTGACGACTCGTTGACATTGTCCTCGTCAGAGTCAGAAAGCTCTCATACTTAGGCCTGAGGAGGTATGGGAGTTATCATCCCTAGGACGGCAGACTCACCTGCTATTGGAACGGGATTCCTAGCGTGTGGGGTTTACATTACATTTATGGCATATTACAATTTTCAACCTTTAATAAACTCTGCTGGCACACTCGGCAACCAATTTGGTCATAATTGCACAGAAAATTCAGATAACTTCTGTTATGTATGTTCTTTATATATAAAGATCAAAAACAAAAAGAAAATTACAGATTCAACAAACTATTCATATAGGATTTGCTTTGATAGTGATATTTCACAGCAAGACAAAACGTGGATCCCTCATGTTGTCTGTGGCTCATGTTACACAATAATGAATCGAGTCGGTTCAAATCAGGACAAGGCTAAATTAAAGTTTATGACACCTACAAAGTGAAAAGAACCAAAAGATAGAAGCGATTGCTTCTTTTGTTTAACAAAAATAGATGGTATAAGTAAAATTAAAGAAGAAAGTATAGTTTATCCTAGCGTTCAGAGTGTCGAGTTTCCATAAAAGGTATTTGTGGAAGCATCCGAGGATAAAGAGTCGCAAGATAGTTTTATAATAGGTTTGGGCGCTCTAAATGTAGATGACAATATGTTAAATCAAATTACTGAACAAGTAACTGAAAATAATGATGAAGCAATAGATGAGGAGGATTCTTACGGGTCCGATAAAAGTGAAGAAAACAATGATGAAGAGTATGTTCCTATTGGCTAAGAACATAAAAAAAAACAACAACAAAATTACGAACTGTTGAAAAATATGGCTAAAAAAGTCTCAACGATTTAATGAGAAAGATTAGTTTATCTAAAGAACAATCAGAATTACTAGCTTCAGACTTAAAGGGGAGAAATATGTTGACAAAAGGTACTAAAATAAGCATATACCGCAATCGAGAAGAAAGCTTCCGTAAATACTTCAAGGAAGATTCAAATTTAGGATACTGCACCAATGTAAAAGGACTTACAGATGAATTTAAACCAAACGTTTACAAACCTGAGAATTGGCGGCTATTCATTGATTCATCAAAGTGCAGCAGTCTTAAAGCTGTTCTTCTTCACATCACAAACAACTATGCTCCTATACTATTTGCACATTTAACTGTACTAAAAGAAGAGTATTATAATCTTGAATTGCTCTTGACAAAAATAAAATATGAGGACCACAAATGGAAAATATGTGGGAACTTGAAAATTCTATCTATGAGACTAAGACAACAATCTGTATTCACTAAGTATCCATGTTATTTGTGTATGTTCGATAGTAGAGATAGAACAAATCACTTCAAAAAAAAATTGGCCACCAAGAGAGTCGTTTGAACCTGGAAAACAGAATATTCTTAAAGAACCGCTCGTAGATCCGTCCAAAATTTTGATACCTCCTGTGCATATAAAGCTTGGGTTGATAAAACGATTTGGCAAAGCACTGGACAAAGATGGCGAATGTTTTAAATACTTAGAAAAAGTATTTTATCAGAAATCAGATGCTAAATCAAACGAAGGCATTTTTGACGGTCCTGACATCCGTACTTTATTTAGAGATGAAAACTTTGACAAAAGTATAAATGTTTTGGAGAAAGCAGCATGGTCAAGCTTTAAAGAGGTGTCAACAAAATTTTTGGGTAACAAAAGATGTGGATTACATAAATAGTGTGAAAAGAATAGTACGTAATTTCCAGAAATTAGGCTGCTTAATGAAATTAAAATTTTATTTTCTTGATTCTCATATTGATCAATTTCCTGGAAATAACGGTGACTTTAGTGAAGAGCAAGGTGAAAGGTTTCACCAAGATTTAAAAGAATTCGAACGCAGATTTCAAGGGAGGTGGGACATAAAAATGTTGGCAGATTACTGCTGGATGATAAAAAGAGATACAACTTCGAAAAGGGGACAAAAACATGTTAGAAATCCTTTACATCGATCATTCGATGAAAAACGTGTACGTAAGCGAAAATCAATGTCATAGAACAATATCTTAAAATTAACTAATAATACCTCAGCGGGGCTTACTAGTGTCACTGATGATCAATTTGGAGTCCAATTTACACACAACATTCTAAGTTAATCTTGTTTCCATATAGTGCGTCATAGAAAACCGTCAAAATGGTGTTTGAAACCAAGATTTTCTAAAAAATCATAAAATTTATCCCATATGTTACTTGCTAACGTCTCCTGGGAGTGGTCGTTTGAAAAATCTGACATTAAATTCATGATCAGCGACCTCAAAAATCCCTAGTATACCATTTATCATGGTTACTAACTGTTATAAAGTTACAGAATCAAATTTTAATCGATTCGGAATTTAATTTAGAACAAATGTAGGCTTTTTTCGTATATTAGTCTTTTTAATTCCGTATCATGAATTACAAAATAGTTGTAAAAAATATCCAATACATGGTTTTCGACGTATTTTTTTCCGTAGGATTCAATTCTGAAGTCAGAATGATTTTATTTCCGCTCTTTTTATTTTATAATCTCAAATAACCCTCAAAAAATCTCAAAAAGATCAGATTTACATTAAGCGTCAAGAAATACGTAAGAAAAAGTATGTCTGGTCAAAAGTACAGACATCTTTTTTTTTGTGGGTCTGCGTAATTAGTCAAAATACTTGTTTTAGATAAGCATGGAGTAAAGATTTTACGATCTGTTAACTTATTCATAAGTTGATGAATCGAAAATAAAATCTAATAACGCCTTTTCTTATTTGAAATACATTGTTCGCAACGTTCTCTATCGCAGGAAAACGTAGGAAACTAGAAAAAATACTTGCTTTAGATAAGCATAGAAAATATATTTTAATTCTTATTTATTTATAGAATAATAACCAAATAAATCAATAAATCTAACATTAGGTAAATGTAAATACTCTACTTCTTTCTGTTTCTACAATTAACATTTTTCTGAAATAACAATCTTTACCTTACAAATAGCTAAAATAAAAACTTAGTCAAATTATAATGCTTACTAACTGTTATAAAGTTACAGAATCAAATTTTAATTGATTTCGAATCAAATTTAGAACGAATGTAGGCTTTTTTCGTTTTCTAGTCTTTTTAATTCCGCATGAGAAGTTACAAAATAGTTGTAAAAAATATTCAAGACATGGTTTTCGACGTATTTTTTTCCGTAGAATTTAATTCTGAAATCAGAATGATTTTATTTCTGCTCTTTTTATTTTATAATTTCGGAAAACCCTCAAAAAATCTAAAGCAATAGTGTTTTTTCTCATCATCCTCAAAATATCCTGCAGAATGCTATTTTTTATAGCAGATTTAGATTAAGCGTCAAAAAATACATATGAAAAGGTATGTCTGGTCAAAAATACAAACATCTTTTTTTTGTGGGCCTGTGTTATTTAACGTTTCCCTGTGATAGAGAGCATTTTGAGTGTAATTACTTAGTAAAAAAAAGCAGCTCGTTAATAATATTAAAATTTTTGTGAATATATATAAATTAACGATTTATGGAAAAGTCGATTCGTTGAAAATTGGCTGAGGAAGCTTGCAGCGACCACCAAAATCAAGTGTTCGAATAAAAGAAAGAATTTCAATCATTTTATGACATTACTTAAAATTATTTATTGGCCAAGGCTTGTATTTTATATATCTAAGGTAAAAAAACTTTTTTAAAATAATATTAAAAAAAAAATTATTATGACATTCAAATTCAATTTTAATTTTAGGCTTAAGGTGGTTCACTTGAGTACTGAGTTGATTCAAGATATACTTGAAATTGTAGGTATAGTCAAAGAAGATAGACGCTTATAGAAGGATCCTTCTGGATTCAATTTTTCGTCCGAAACGCTGGGTAACACTTTAACATTGTTTGTATATCTATACATATGAAAAATTTAATATATATATAGGTATAAAAATACATGGGATCTAGTGGCGCCCTCAGCAGTTGGGTAACTCATTTTTGGCAGAAATTTCCTATTTAAGAGTACGCTTCTATAAGCGTCTATATTCGTTGGTATAGTTCAATAAAGGCAATGTGAATATCATATTATTTCAGAACATTTCATCGCTTCGTTTTTGATTAATCGATGTTCAAAGTTTTACAAATTACATTGGAAGTATATCTATATATGTTGGAATTTTTATATTTCGTAGCTGTTAATCGCAATATCTCATAAACTACATTCAAATGGTAATTGAAAATTTAAACATATATAAAGGAACTAATAATAAACATTTTCCAACATGATTTACGTAAATTCATCATTTTATTAAAGAGATAAAGTGTTTTGAAAATGTAATTATTAGATGAACGATGCATGTTTCGTTTACATTTATGTTGCTGCGCATGCGCAACTGAATCATATTAGCGCTATCTCTATCTCTCACAGCTAGCTTTCTCCCTCCTTAAATTTAGGTCTGATACCTTAAATTCTTGATCAATTGATATTTCATATGAGTGTAACTACAATTAATATTAAATAATACTATCTCATTAATTTATATTAATACAACATTTATTTTTGACATAAATTATAACCTATGAAGTTTGTATTGTTCATTATAACCTGTTAAATATGTTTCTTATACTCATAACAAGTATATATGAGAGAGGGGAATGTTACTAAAAGTTGTCTGTCTCTTTCTTCTAAGCGTCTCTTTGGAAGGGTTTGCGCACTCTTTAGTCAGATGGGCTTTAGACATAAGCAAAGATAGCACGATACACTTGGTTTCTCTTTTGTTATATATTAATTAATATATAGTTCAAAATTAATTGCCTAGATTAAGTCTTACTTTATTGAATTCCTTTATTGATCTAAAGAGTACACCAAACATTTATATCAATTAACAACATAACCTTTGTCTATTTGAGTGATATACTAACAAGTAATTGTTATTAAATAATGTCAGAAGATTAACTATAACCTTATAAATGAAACTTAAATATGTTATTGTTGATTATAAAAATAAATAGTCTATAAAAAATGGTTGATGAAAAATAGATTATAAAATAAATAATTTATGATGATAATTAAGTAAAATGAATCATTTTCTAATAATCCTAAATTATAATTTCTTCAATTATCAATCCAAAATTTAAATCATTTTTACAAAATAAAAATTTATATTTTTTGTCAAGTCTATAAGCTGGCCATATTCCGTCGAAGTAAGACTGGGTTTGTGGCCATAATATGGTTGCGAACTATAAAATACACCATAATGACACCGTGAATCCAGGCTTTTTTCTACCAGGGTTGTCTCGCCAATTTATAGAAAAATTTTTCAATACTTTGAGAATTATATTTCAAAGAATTCAGTATTCAGTATTTTTGATTAAATGACAACAAAAAAAACTAGTAAGATTTTTTGTCTCCTCCACCCCCACTTTTTGCTGTGTACCGCGCGCTCGACCGTTTACGTCGATCTTAGAGTGCATATTTCACCCTTTTTACACAATTTTAATGAAAACTTAGAATATACGTTTAATAGTATATTGTTTCTAGTTTTCAAAACCCTTTTAAAAATGTATGTACGACGTTCTCAATCGGTAATATAAAGAAGGGAGGGATACCGAAAAAAAAAAAAATTGTAACTGCATAGAAACTAATGATCCGATAGTATCTGCCTTTGGCATGTTAAGAATAGATATAATTATCTACTTCTCTGCCAAATTTCAGCTCTTAATATTAATAAACAACAGTTATGAATTTTTTTAAAAAATGAAAATTTTTCCGGTTTTTCCGAATTTTTTTTCGGTTCTAATAAACCGATTGGATCGTTTGACCTCTTGTTTTGTTGATAATTTAATTCTCTACAACTTTCCCATTGACATCATAATAATTCGTCAAATAGTTTTCGTTTTATTAGCAAAAAACAAAAAAAAACGCGTTTTTGGCACTAATTTGTTAATAATTAATTAATCAATCATAGTTGCTAGTCCAAAACATATAAGTAAACATCTACGGACTATCTTGTAAATGATCGCATAGATCGTTGCTAGTTACTAATTTTGGCAAAATAAGACTTTTTTTTGGTCTATTGACTGGCCTATATCTCTTTTACGCTAGCTATTTTCAAACTGTATACACTGTGTATGAAATTTGATTGGCTCGTAAAATAATTTGTCCACCAATAGGAAAAAGTTTTTAACAAACGAAACCTACAATAACATTAACTCTTAGCATTACTTGGCATGATTATTGCAGTAATATTACAGTACTCTGATTATATATTATTGATGTTTTTAAAAATGGATCAAACCATTAAAATTCAGTGTGTGTTTCAAGAATTAAAATATATTTATTTTGTTAAGATTAGTTCTTTTTTTAATATATTGCATAAACGAAAAAGCATTTTTAATAGCAAAAAACATAGTTGATTAACAAATGAAAATAGCTAAATCGTTTATAAACTGTAATCATTTTTTATTAAGAGAATAATGTGAATATAAAAATGATGTTGATAATTACAAATGTGCTTTTTTTCTGTAAAAAAAATAATATTATTAACATCATATAGAAATTAAAGTGATTTAAAAAATTAAATTCATTTTCAAGTAATAATATGTATATATTTTTTTTAAATTCACCCTCTCTAATAATCTTTCGAAAAAGCATAAATATTGAGTACGATACGCTATTGTATAACCCCCTTCCTTCTTCGTTACGGAACCATCACAAATTTCTAACCCCCTCCTCCTTCCGAAATGCGCACGTTTTTTATGGACGCTCTGATATTGCTACCTTTTCCGATATTGCTACCTGAGACAATTGTTAATATTTAAATTACTGTGACTTTGGTTCTAAATGTCATAGAAAGTTTCCGACCGCGTAAATTGAAGGATTGTAGGTCAGCTTTTCTTTTATGTAGCACTCGGATGCTCAATATGCAATCCATACGCAGTTTTCCGCGTTAAGAGCAGGCTGGATTCGCTGTCCTTGTCTAATTGGCATTTTTGTTATTTACTCAAGTTTTAATCGGTGTATCTTCAAATTAAAGGTCGAGCGCAATAGATATTATTATTATGAACATCTATGCATAAGAAAAAAAATATCTATCAGTTTGTTTTTGAGAAAAGTAAGTAACGCCAAAGTAAAAGTTTATGTTTATAATATTTTCGCGTTACTTACTTTTCTCAAAAACAAACCGGTAGATATTTTTTTCTTATGCATAGATGTTCATAATAATAATATCTATTGCGCTCGACCTTTAATTTGAAGATACACCGATTAAAACTTGAGTAAATAATAAACAACTCAATTGTTACTCGGTCGGTATCAGGTTCTACTCCGGCCTACCGTTAATGCATTGACTACGTTGCGTATTATAAATTTTTAGTAAATTCTATTTTTATGATATTGAAATAGTTACAGCTCTTATAAGAGGTGAAAAAACATGGCAAAACTTTATGTAGACTTTTTCCTATATGAATACTTACTTCTTGGAGAGTTTCATAAAAAAAAAACTAAGGATTTTTTTATTTAACTTTAAAGTTGATCATTTTTGAAAAAGAGAATAGCTTTAAAATAACATATCTCCGCGGTTTTCTAATATTTTAAAACGCCTTACCTTGCAAATTAGAGGTCGCAGAGAGAATTTTAAATTACAAGATTGCACGTTAAAAAATATTAAAAAACTTGAATTCTGGCAGATTTTTTTAAAAATCATAAAATTGATAAAAATTACTAAATATATTTCATGTTATAGCACAGCACCCACTCCATGAAACTTAAAGTGCTAAATGGTTAAGTTGAAGTATAGATAAAAACGAAAAAATTAGCTTCATTGGATCAAATTTGATTAAGGATTCGAATTATGGCGTTACCTCGAAAAATAGCTGATTTTTAAACTTTAAGGTTATATAACTCAGACCCCTGGCGTCCAATTGAGCTCTAATTTTGCACGAGCTATTCTTTTTTAATATACTTTCATATTCCTAAGTCTCAGCGGAATCGGTAACTTGAGTCCGCATGAGATTTGTCGTATGCCCTATATATATATATATATATATATATATATATATACATGTATGTATATGTATATATGCTGTCCGCGTCCAGTACTCCCTCAGACAGCGTGAATGCATTGTACAATGTATACTTGTGAATATTAAAAATTAAATGCTGGTGTATCATTCGACGTTTCATATTATTTTTTTCTTGGATATGGATGGATTATATTGACTATATAACTATTGAGGATGTTATATCCCTCTATCCTTTTCTAATTGAAAAATGTAGGTTTTTGGAAAAACTAGTAGTAATCATTGATAGAAATTAAGAGTTGTCTGCAACTTGTACAGTAAAAAACAATATTTTTTTTTATGAGGACAAATTAATTTTGACGCTTTGTTCTCAAGAAAAGTTTAACATACTTAAACATCATATTCTCTAGCCTAACTTATGATTTTTTAAGTATTTCAAACTTTTCTTGAAAATGAAGCATCAAAATTAATTGGTCCTCATAAAAAAAATATTGTTTATTACTGTACAAGTTGCGGGCAACTCTTAATTTCTATTAATAATCACTAGTTTTTCCAAAAACCTACATTTTTTAAGTAAAAAAGAATTCAGAGATTCAGCGTCCTCTTCTTTAACGGGATGTCGGAGCTGCTGGGCATAATTTTTGCTTTTATTATTCTATTGATATCTTTATAAATTCGTAATTTCAACAATTGTAATGACTTGTCCGTATTCAAGCTATGTTAATACGATAATTTTTGTAAAAATCAAAAATTATTTGGACTTGTTATTTTTTTATAAGCTTGGAATGGGAATTAGATATCAAGCTCGATAAACCTAACCTCAAAATACTATATACCGAAAAGTTATTTATAAGTTTTTATGTACAATAGTAGTATATGGGGGATCATAGGTAGAAATGGTGGCCATGAAATTCACGGGGATTATAGGGAAAAGATTGTTGGCGCCTAAGCTCGAGCGTATACGGAAAAAACCGAGATAGCCTGAAGTGGAGGGGGATGCTGTGAGAAATTTTTTTTAGAGTAGCAAGGTAACGGTTATTGTAAAGTCGGTAAGTTAGGATTCTTTGGTGAAATAAAATTTTTTGTATATGAAAAAATTTTCATGACTAATAAAATTGTATATTTTACAAGAATATACACGGTGGCCCATTTTAATCTTCGCACTCAATTTTCTACTGTAGCTACAAAAAAAAGGTCCAGAGCAAAATTGACCGTGACAGAGGGGGCCATTATATGCGCCCTTGGTTTTGACCTTGAGGTCCAATTTCAAGGTCATTTGAAGGTCAAGACCATTTTTTAAAATAAAAATACCTATTTTTGACTGCGGATTTGAAAAGAGCGGGAAATTCTAAGATAAGTTTGTCCCAGGTCAAAATTGATTTGGTGACCTTTTCAAGGACAAAAATCGAGGTCAAATGTCTAAAAACCGATTAAATGCCCTTTTTCTGCATTATCTTGGTTTGCTGATAAACGCAAATGATCTAAGTAGTGTTAAATGGTCATCTTAGTTCCAAGGTAAAAGGATCTTGACCATCTTGACCTTAAGGTCAAATTTCAAGGTCATTTTAAGATCAATAATGTTTTTTCGATAATAGAAATTCCTATTTAAGACTACAAATTTAAAAATATTAGTTAATTTTACGCTAAGATTATTCTAGGGAAAAGTTGATTTTATGACCTTGGAATGGTCCAAAATCAAAGTCAAATATTGAAAAACTTACCGAATGCTCTTTATCTGAATTACACTGGTTTCCTAAGACTTTTGGTGTATCAGTATGAAAGAAAAGTTCAGAAAAAATTTGTGCATGGCGAGGCCCCCTTCGCCATGCACAAATTTTTTCTGGACTTTTTGGTGTGATTGATTTTAACCTTGAACTTCAGTTTCAAGGTCATTTCAAGATCAACTTAACAGAGCGTAAAATTTTACGGCCGAAACAGTATTTTAAAATATTTTTTATGACCTTTGGAAGGTTATGTCAAGGTCAAATGCTGAAATACCTAGTATGATGTCTTCTGTCTGGAGAATGTTCAGCGTAAAGTCTTAGTGCAGCACGAAAATATTAGGAGACGCCTCTAAAACCATTTTCATATCAACAATTTTATTTAGAGGTTGTACAAAAGTGGAAAATTAAAATAGCACTATTCAGTTGTAATTAATATTTCAAGTGCAATAAACAAAAATAAAAATAGTTTTGATAATAATATTAAGACTCAAGAAGTAGTAATAGCAATAAATTTAAACGCGGATTAGATATTAGAATATTCTATTTAGACTATTTTTGATTAGAAAATAATGTTTTACGAAGAACGATAGATAAATTTTCATATTGAATTTTGCTCCTGCTCATTATTCAGTTTTATCTTATAATTTAATTTTCTTTAAAGCGTTCTTCGTAGTAATTGAAGAAATATGTAGAGTCATGTTTGTGTTAAATAAATTATTTTTGATTTAAAAATAATCTTTTACAAAAATATTAAAGTATCTAATTCGAGCTAGACGAAAGTTATCATTTACTACTATTACTACTTCTTTACTTTTTTTTATTATTATCAAAAATTTTATGTTTTTTGGACTACACTTAAAATATAAATTACAACTTAACAGTGTTATTTAAATTTGAAAACTGTTGTAATCGCTCATTATCCTCTAAATGAGATTGATAATGGTTTTAGGGGAATGTCGTAATAACTATCGTGGTGCAGCAAGACTTTACGCTGAACGCTTTCCAGATAGAAGATATCCCAGTGATAGGTCAATACAAACTTTAACTGACAGAGCTCGTCGAGGATGTCTTGCTCACCAACGCAGGCGTCATGAGTACAACGAAGATGATGCTCGTATTATAACTATTCTTGCGGTTATTTATCTTAATCCTCGTGTCAGCAGTCGTCAAATAGAAATGGAAGTTGGTATTCTAAGACGGACATTTTTGAGAATTTTTAATAGGCTTAATTACCATGCTTACCATATCACGCTCGTACAGGAACTGACAAAGAATCATATGCAAATGAGGAATCAATTTTGCCAATGGGCTTTACACATTGTAGAAAATGATCCCAATTTTTCCAACTGTGCCCTTTTTTCTGACAAAGCTAAATTTTATAGCGATGGACAATTAAATAGGCACAATTGTCATTATTGGTCAAATGAAAAACCTCATAGGCACAGAGCTGTAGATCATCAGCATCGCTGGAGCCTTATGGTATGGTGTGGGATTGTAAATGGACATTTGATTGGCCCTCACTTTTTTGAGCGAAATGTTAATGGAGACAGCTATTTGCAGTTAATAAGAGACCACTTGTCAGAATCAATGGAAGATGTTGATTTAGAAACTAGACGAAGAATGTGGTTTTAGCAGGATGGTGCACCACCACACTTTGCACGAATTGTCCGAGAATTTGTGAAATAGGAATTTGTAATAGGATTGTGTCCCCAAAGGGAACACAATCCTATTATGTCCATGTCGTTGTTCCTAGGTAAGGTTAAAGATGGAATAAGCATATTATGTTATTTAATCTTGAATTGACCTTCTTCAGATGCATTCACGACATAACAAACTTAAAATATCACTTTGAGTGTCACTTTCTAACTGCAGTGTCGAAAATAGGCCGAGGCTCCCTTCGCCATGCACAAATTTTTTCTGAACTTTTCTTTCATACTGATACACCAAAAGTCTTAGGAAACCAGTGTAATTCAGATAAAGAGCATTCGGTAAGTTTTTCAATATTTGACTTTGATTTTGGACCATTCCAAGGTCATAAAATCAACTTTTCCCTAGAATAATCTTAGCGTAAAATTAACTAATATTTTTAAATTTGTAGTCTTAAATAGGAATTTCTATTATCGAAAAAACATTATTGATCTTAAAATGACCTTGAAATTTGACCTTAAGGTCAAGATGGTCAAGATCCTTTTACCTTGGAACTAAGATGACCATTTAACACTACTTAGATCATTTGCGTTTATCAGCAAACCAAGATAATGCAGAAAAAGGGCATTTAATCGGTTTTTAGACATTTGACCTCGATTTTTGTCCTTGAAAAGGTCACCAAATCAATTTTGACCTGGGACAAACTTATCTTAGAATTTCCCGCTCTTTTCAAATCCGCAGTCAAAAATAGGTATTTTTATTTTAAAAAATGGTCTTGACCTTCAAATGACCTTGAAATTGGACCTCAAGGTCAAAACCAAGGGCGCATATAATGGCCCCCTCTGTCACGGTCAATTTTGCTCTGGACCTTTTTTTTGTAGCTACAGTAGAAAATTGAGTGCGAAGATTATGAATAAACGATGTTAATTAAATAAATAAATAAACGAGAATTATTATGAATATCGCG
The DNA here is from genome assembly GCA_017163975.1 of Anastatus disparis. Lineage (NCBI taxonomy): Eukaryota > Metazoa > Arthropoda > Insecta > Hymenoptera > Eupelmidae > Anastatus > Anastatus disparis. Next base: position 2,979,034 of record JAFFSR010000349.1, on the reverse strand, counting down.
CGAAATAATAGAAGTATCAATCGTGTCATAAATTCTCGTATCTTTTCAGTTTGTTTACGAAGCTTTATTAAATCGGACATTCCTTTTGTTTGGTTGAACACAGGTAAATGTACACAAGAGCTTCTCTGAGTTTTGTTATTATTCTGTTAAGTCAATTTGTACGATAGAAATCCTAATTTTATTGACTTGAATTTAAATAAAATTTAAGAGAATCTTACAATGTATATAATGAAATAACAAAATATTTTGGCAGTAGAAATGAGTGTTTATTATTTTTTCACTTAGTCTAGTACAAATAATTACAAATTTTCAGAAAGTATAAAATTTTTATAATAATGAATATATAATTTCAAGTGTAGCATGATTTTGCTTTACATGTTTGTATGCAACATTGGATATATTTTCGGCGACCATTACCTACAAGGCATTTATTTTTATTATAATTACATTTATGTTGAATACCACGAATACGTTTATAGAAACGTGCAGCAATATTATCATTTCTTAAGTAATTTGATGGAAATAAATTACAAAATTTATTAAGTCAGTAGCCTTGATTCATGTAATCTAAAAACATTAAGCAAAATTGCCCACAAACTTTTGAATTTAAACTTAGTAGCTGTTTAGTGTTTCATTTGTAATGAATAGAATTTTGTTGAAGACATTTTTTATGTTGTGGTATTAAAGGAGGTAGACCGTAACTGTAAAAAAAAAAACTGCTCTTCCACACTTGTCAATGAAAACAGCTACCCAATGAGTTCCTGGTTGTGTGTGAATGTCTGTATTAAACACACACGCTATTGGTCTCGTCAATGACATGGGTATCTGGTCGGCTGGAAATACACCGTACGATGGTATTCTTAGGGAGTGAAGCGTATCCCGAATCTGTAGAGTATTTATTGCGTTGTTTTTTAATTACAGGTGTGTTTGATTCAGAAGTATAATATTCTGATTCTTCGATGCTATCATATACAGGTTCTTTGCTAGGTCCTGGTGTAGGTGATCTTTTTTCTCCAAATCTTTTTAGTTTAATAGAAGGAGGAGGAGGATTCTGCACTGTATTGTTAGTTGGATCCGCAGGAGAAGAGTATGAAGTATCATCACTGTCCGAGTCAATTAATGCAGAAATAAGGCTATTATTCCTGATAAGCCACTTTTTATATTTAATTACGGAGTTGAGAGCACAAATGAAACATTTATGACTTTGAAAACAATGAAAACAACAGTAAGTCTTGCAGTTTCGTAAATTATGTACGGACGGACAGTTATAGTTTTCTAAATTTATAACACGTCGTGATATAATACTTTGAATTACTTGCGTTTCATGAGAACCTCGAACCAAAATTCGTCTTGCAGTGTGTGTGTTATAGCCCGTAAATTTGCGTAAAGCTGTCGATGAAGAACATCTCCTTTAAACCATTCGATTCCATGGTAGTTATTGGTGAGCCAATTATTGAAAAATTGAGTTCTGATAGGTAAATCAGTAAATGAGTAAGGAGGAGCTGTTATCCAATGCGAAACGTAATCTTTATCCAGAGTTATTACAGCTATTTCCTTTATAATTAATTTATTCTGAATATCGCGAAAACCTTGAACGTCAATAATGTAGTCCATAGTTTTTCCGTTTTATGTATATATCTGTTTAGTTTAAAACTTCAATAACGTTTGAAAGTTTATCTAGTTGAATTTATATAGATTTCCCCACTTTTGATTATATTTTCCTCTTTCCTAATTTTGTGGAAATCGTCATCAATACTAAAATTCTTTTATAACTCATAGAGAAAGTTTTAAAAAATATCGTGAAAGTATTATTGTCATTATTTAACCATTAAAATCGATAATGACTTGTCGTGACGCGTCTATTTCAAGTATGTTATCATATTCGGCGTAAACTATGCAATTTACGGAATTCTCTAAAACTTGATCAAAACGTAATTCTAAACAGACTGCACCTGTCTTAACTAAATTCCAATGCGTGTTACAATTTGCTGAAAGATCTGGTGTTAAATCGAAAGCATATAGACAATAACTATTTGGAAAGTATCTCTTGAAATAGAGTTTCCTTCATTCAGAAAGTGAATACCTGTCCCGCTAAATAAAGTATGATATCCATCAATGAATGTGTCGGACTAATAAAGCTGAATGGGCTTACTAGGATTTTGTATTCCGTCGACATTTAAAGCAAGATAATTAAGATTAAAATATTTAAAGTTAAATGGGTTTTCTTTTCTACTTCCATTAAATACATTCATATCTATTGAACATACTATGTAAAAAGTTATTTACAGGTGTAACTAGTGTATCATCACCTATCAGATCTTTTCCTTTTTCGAGATGTACACTAAGACTAAGCACAGTATGAGGTAAATCAATGTAACCATCCGAATTTCTTGGTACAACAAATTATAAATATGAATCTTCAGAAATGATGGTCACAGGTTTGTATTCGACCCATTGTGTTGATTCTATAGCTGTTTGAGTGGTCGGTAGAGTAAATAAATCTAATTTTGATTTAGTACGTTCCCATGAATGTGTGTGTAAAAATGCCATTTTGAAATTATACAGGTCCAAAAATATTACATACTGAACGTTTTTTATTTTTCTTGTTAATTTTTCTTTTTTTAATAAGTTTATTTTTATTATTTTTTCTTGTTTTTCTTTTTCTGTTTAAAGATGATGACGACGATGAGATACGTTTTACGCGGCGTTTAGTTCGCGACTGATCCTTACGTCTTCTTACACGTTTTTTATAACCAGAGCCTTCCATTATTAGACTTTCTATTTTCTCTTCTGCCTTTCTTTTTAAATTTTTACCTGATTCACGTGCTCTATTGCGTAGTTATTCTTTAAAAGGAATATTATGACTACCGACATCATCGATAATGCTAATTCCAGCTTCAAGAACTTCTTTTCCGACAGCGCGAGCACCACGTTTTAGAAAAGGAAGTACTTTACGAAAAAGTCCTCCAAGAAATCAACCTATACCTCCATGTCCTTTTTGATATGGTGATCCAACGTAAACATGTTGAATACCCCCTTGACCAACTTGACTATCATAATGTTCAATATAATATTATTTTATTTATTTTTGTTATACAGCTTGTCTACAATGTAGTGTTACGGTCAACGTACCACACTCGAATGGTATGACTTAGCCGAGATAATCTCTTATATCTGTAGTGATTGTTCTGATACTGTTTCTTATGAGAGGTATATAATTTACAGGTGTAAAAATTTGATATTGATTAGAAGCAAATACATAATCCTTGTAGTTTACAGGTACAATACGTAATAAAGTTGTTTGTACGTCACCTACAATACAAGGTTAACGTACATCTGAGTAAATATATCATTGTCTAGGTAATCCATTAAAAATATTTGCTGGCCGAGTAGCAATGTGTTGATTAAAAGTAACGTTTGAATATTTTTCTACTTCAGCAAAGCCTAAAATATCCCAAACTGCTCGGCTCTTTTTTATAGAGTGTTCATTGACACATTTTCCATAATCACGCGTCCTTTTAACGTATACATAGGTGTTATTATGTTCTACTGACAATTTAAATGATATATGTGTTTCACTTAATGCTTTATTTATTTTTTCTAAAAATTCCACTATATCAAAATATATACCATAAGGAATTGTAACTGTTTTATATTCTATATCGATAAGTTGATTTACTAATTTATCCTTCAAGAAAGGTGATGAAACAGTTGAAATTTTAATTTTTCTTCTTTTTTCTCTTAAATGTAAGAATGAGCGTGGAAAACGAATTTCTGTGACGCCAACTTCCCAAGATCCTCGTAAATTAATTTCTTGAAGAAATTTGGTAGTATAACAAGATGTGGTGTTGTTAGGAAATACACTCATACTACTATTATTAGGTAGTATCATATAAAATTGAGTTCTCATATTTATATATTTTTTATATCTTTAGCTGACACGCAAGAATTAAACTTATTATTATAAGGTTAAGTTCTTCTTCGTAAAAAATATCATCTATAGCTTCTTCGTTAAGATCTTCTATTTCATACACAGGTAGTTTTCTATGTTTTAAGACTCTAGTTATTTTAAAAATTTCTTCCGACCAATTTGCTAAATAACCTTTCTCGAAGGTACCTTTGGTTCGACTAATTCGTACAAAGTCACCTTCTGAGTATTTAGCTTCTCTATCAACTGTTTTATATCTGGAATCTATATTTTTCTTTGCAATATCTGCATTAAATATTGTAAATGCTGCAGGCGCCATCTTTATTGTTAAATGAAATGAGTTATTGTAACTATTTACAAGTTGAGGTAAAATATCTATGCAACGTTTAGAATTTTGATGTGCAAAATATCGCCACATTTTTTCCTTTAAAGCATGGTTAAATCTTTCGACAATAGCTGCTTTTACATCGGGATTACGTGCAACACGTTGTATAATATTATTTATTTCTAGAAATTTTTGCATTTTTTGACCGACGAATTCTTTTCCCTTGTCAGTTTGAAACATTGTAGGAATTCGTTCATTTTTATTCAAAATAATTTTTTTAAAAGCGTCAGTGACTTGTGAACATGATTTATCCTTCAAGGGTACTACCCATACGTATTTTCTGAGAACATCAATGACTACTAGTAAGTATGAAAATCCATCATTATAAGACTTGCATGATTCTAAGTCAATTAAATCACCTTCCCATACAGAATCCATTTTAGCAACATTATAATGAAGACGAGGAAATTTTCTATGAACAGGTTTGTGTAATGTATAAGCATCTTGTGCTTGCAACCACTTGTGTATATTTTTTTACCAACTTTATTTTTATTCTTATTTACAAGGCGGGGCGCTCCAGCATAACCAGCGGGTTCATTAACATCATAATAAATGTTGTTAAGTAATTGCTTATTAAGATCCATGATTTTTTATTTATTTATTCATTTATTTAAAACGAAAAAGTCAACCAGCCACTGCCCTTTTGCTCTGTTACAGTATTTCTTTAAACACATTTCTTTCTGTTTTGAGTAGTCTATGAATCATCATCTCCGCTGTTCATTTGTTTATTAATGACTGTAACTTCGTCGTCATATGTATCATTTTCTATTGACAAATTTTTATTTTTATTTTTAGGCATTGGAGTAGAAGTATGTCTTTTTGGAACATGTAATAATGAATCATTAAAACTTGTATGTGGTGTTGTTAAAGACCTATTACTATGATTTACTGTATGTTCAACTTTTGTCCTTCTTTGTAAAAAGCTAAATTACCAATACATTCCAATGGTATACCTATATCTTGTAAAAACCACGCAAAATGCTCACGACCTGTAGCATTTACACCTTGTCTACTACGTACAGCATTATTTAATAAATCTACTATATTAGAACCTTTGAGAACAGCTCCATTTATCGAAACTAAACCGTGGTCATTCCATGTAATTCTTGAAGAAATATTAGGACTTTTTAAAAATTGAACCATCAATTCAGTTTTACGTCTGTATGTTACAGATACAGATGATATTATGATTTCAAAATCTACTCCATTTTCTATCTCTTGTTCATTTTTATTAACATTAATTAAACTTTTTTTTAAGTCGTCTAAAAAATATAAATATCGTTGTAAAACTTGTTGATACTTTGACCATTTTGTACGCTCATCATTTTCTTGTGAGTTTAATATATCACTCATTTCTATGTCTAATCTTGTAAGATGACTGCCTGGTGTTTGAACAGTATTTTTTTTATCAGATTCGACATTTTGCGTGACCTCGGGAATGTTGGTATGAAGAAGTTTTTGTATACTGTCTTGAGGCACTAAAACCATTTTACGGGCATGCTGCATTTTTTTTTAATTAAGAACGACTAGGTATAAGAGTTGATATTATAGTACCTAATAGAGGTGCTAGTAAAGCTGTTAAAAAACCATTACCTTTCTGTACGATTAGACGCTTCTTACTTTTCCACGGTTTAGAGCCTCTATTACTTAACTTTCTCAGAATCCTTTTATGTTTAACTAACTTTTGTTTTTGAGAAAGTGTTAATTGTACTTTACCTTTTAAGGGGACGCTGTATCTCTCTATCCTTTTCTAATTGAAAAATGTAAGTTTTTTGAAAATCTAGTGATTATTGATAGAAATTAAAGGTTGTCCGCTACTTGTTTAGTAAAAAGTAATATTTTCTCTGATGAGGACCAATTAATTTTGTTGCTTTTTTTTCAAGTAAAGTTTGACATACTTACAAAATCCTAAGTAAGGCTAGAGAATACGTTATTTAAGTATGTCAAACTTTACTTGAAAAAAAAGCAACAAAATTAGTTGGTCCTCATCAGAGAAAATATTAATTTTTACTAAAAAAGTAGCGGACAACCCTTAATTTCTATCAATAATAACTAGTTTTCCCAAAAATTTACATTTTTTAATTAGAAAAGGATAGAGAGATACAGCGTCCTCTTAAAGTATTTAAAGCGCACTCACAAATACCTTTAACTATTTTACGATCCGCAAGTTTTAAAATAGCTTTGCGTTGCTCTTTACTTGAATGATGAAGGGCATGTAAAGCATGTGCTATTTTTGGATCGAGCGATTTTTTTATCTTACCTCAGCCATTATACACGTAACACTGAAAAATTATTACCCATGACACCTCTCTTTATATCTCGTGGAACGTACACGTAGTGATGTATATCATCAGGAAATATGTTAGTTCGTACTCTGCAGGCTTCTGCTGTGCTTTGTTTTAAATCTAACAACAAATAACCATGTGCTACACTTGTAGCGTCGTAATAAGCTTCTTGTAAAAACTTTGAATTTTCTGGATAAACTTGACGCGCTAAATGTATTTGTGCACGGTCTCTAGGATTTTAAAAAATTACAATATAGTTTCAATTTAATGAAATACCCCGCTGCTTAGGTCCTTGATGAAACAAATTTTGTGTAATAAAAATTACGCTTATATTTTTATGGTGACTACCTTTTGTAAATAGATCAGCAACTACATTATTAGAAGATTCTCTCATCAGATCGTCGATGACTACTAATTTTGGTCGAGAGTCAGCCGCAAAATCTTCATTTTGAGGTAAAGCTTTGTGAGCGCCCAATTGCATTGTAGGCTTTTAATTACTATAATTAACAAATATAATATATTTTGCATGCGATAATTAACGTAATTTGGTATTAAGATAGGAATAGAAATTAATATAGTTGTTAACTAAGTATTAAAGTAATAGAATCTAAAAGAATTTAAAAGATTAAAAGCGTAAGTGCCCAAAGTATGTACGCTCCTGAAGCGCACACACATTCAAAGTCGCTCGCGTACATGCATCACACATCGAAAGCGCGCTTAAGCCTCATGTTGGCTCAGCGCGTGAGAGAAAAGCAGGACCACGCACGCGAACGCCGGCGGTGCCAAGCTACTAAAGAAGAGGGGACTGGAGTCCAGCGCCTATAAAAGCGGGCCGGCAGAGAGAAATGCTTTCTTCTGCCTCGCCTCAGCTCGAATTAACTTGCTTTTGTACCTTAATACGTCGAGCATTAAAGAATCACCAACGTCGTGATGATTCTTCCATGCTCGAGCGTTGATTCGCTTTACGTTGTACAATTAACTTAGAATAATTTAAATAAAGAGTTGCAGCGAGCAACACACACCTTACCTATCCCATCCTAAAGGGTAAAGCCCCGCGTACTGAGGCACTTGGTCTTCAGTAATAACGGGCATTACCCATAACCTAAATAATCATTTACTAACAACAGAGCAATACACACACTTACACGCTGACACATTCGAGCCCGCACCAGACGGCATAGCGACTTGTCTGGTTAACGGCTCTAGATTTACAAGGATAAGACTCAATAGAGTCTATCAAAGTGCGTCGTACTAGCCATGAACTAGTAGGACGTCACACTGGCGCCCGAACAAAAGATTTATTTTAGCGTTAATTGCGCATAATATTTTAAAATAATAATATTTGTAAGATTAAACAAAATGTTTATGAAATAATAAATTAAGAAAAAATCAGAAAATAAGATTAAAATATAGTAAAATTTGTAAAATTAAAACAAAATATTTATGAAATAATAAATTATGAAAAAATCAGAAAATAAGATTAAAAAATAATACTATTTGTAAAATTTAACAAAATATTTGTAAAGAATATATAAAGAAAAAAGCAGAAAACAAAATATTAAATAAATTTAAACTTGTGAATCAAAGAATTTAGCTATATGAATAATAAAATTACAACAGCAGAATTTATCGAAAATTCTGTCAAAAATAAAAATGAGAATATTAACACACAAAAACAACAAATATTACATAACAAAGTAACAACATTTTTAAGAAAAACACACCAAACGCATTAGTAGCAATAAAACCATGAAACAATCTAAAATTAAATAAATTAAAATTATCAAAATAACTAACATATCATCAAATAAAAGCAATAATAAACTTAAAAAGATCACATAACGCATGGTAGAACTAACAGAAAAAAAATCAGTAAATTAAAACTTAAATTCTCGTCATTTAATAAAATAAAATCAAATTATAAAGTAACAGTTATAACATTAACAAAAATAAATTCTAAAAGAGAAAGTATACAATCAAAATTAACAGCAATAAATTCCACATACTACAAATCAAAACAAAGGATTACGATTGACAAGACATACCAGAGGATGAACGAGTAAACAAGAATACTCGAAACTCTGAAGTATAAAGTCGTCAAATCAAATAATATAATATTTAAAATTTATAAAAGTAAATGAATACAGTATACACTCTGTATAAGATACATACAGTAGTAACTCTGTATAGTTTTTAAAACAATTAAATTAAAAATAAATTTATTAAACATAAAATAATTATTCTTTTTTAATATAAAATTAAAATTTATTAAAATGGTGGGTAGAAGATCATTTCAAATTATGCGAGAAATCCAAGGCGATGCAGTCTAGGATAATCAAAACGCTAACAGAGATTGGCAAAACGCGGTAACAACAGAATTAAAGGAATTAAACGAACAACATGAAGCCGCGGAAAAAAGGTTGGATGCGCTGGAAGACCACCAGACATCACAACAATTATTAACAATAAATGATAATCCACAAGAACAAATTGATGCATTATCAGACTCAATAGCTAAATTAAAAGATGAATATGAAACAAAATTCACAACACTACAAAGACAAATAAAAGCGGTTGAAACTGAAAACATTAATTTAAAAATCGATAACACTAAACTAAATGCGACAATCGCAGACTTAAACGAAAAATTACTAGATATAGAAGCGCAAAACACGCGTATAAATAGAGACATTGATAGCATAAATAATGAAAACGAAACAGAAATAAATAATATAAAAGAACAAATAAAAAATATAAATGATAATACTCAAAGCACAAATACAAACACAAATACACAACACAAAATTAAAATGCCAATTCCGAAATTTAACGGGTATGAAAATGAAAGGCCAATTAAATTTTTAAATGAGTTAAACACATATAAAACGTTTACTAAACCATCGGTTAGCGAATTACACTGTATATTAATACAAGCGTTACAAAGCAATGCGCAATCGTGGTATTACATAAACAACTCAGAGATAAATAACTTCGAAGAATTTGAAAAAATATTCAAGGAAAGATATTGGAATTTCAAATATCCAGAGAAAAGCTCAAAGAAAAATTGAATATGGTTCTTACCAAGAAAACGGTAAAATGTCGCGCGTGGACTATGCCACATACATGCTAGGTCTTGCAAAAGAACTAGAGTTGTCAATCACGGAAAGTGAATTGATAACAAAAATAGGTCTTCACTTCGATAGAAATGTTCGATGCGCAGTAAATGGTCAACCCGAAAAAACAAAATCATCATTATTCAGAATCTTAGAAGATTTTGACTATGATGATCAAATAGGAAATCGAAACAAACAAACATCTACACAACAAACACAAGACACACACAACACATACACAAGACAAAAAGAAACAAACACAAACAACACTAATACACAACAACCATGGCAAACACGTAACATAAATCATATACAGACAACAAACACGGAAAACAAAAAACAAGGGGATTCAAACATACAAGGGGGGGCACAAAACTACAAAACACAAAATTACAGACCACAATACAGCGGGAGACAAAATGACACAACACAAAGACACAAAACACCAACAATAAAATACAACGAACAAGTAAACATAAGTACGTTAGTTGAATCATCGACGTCGGGAAACGCGAAATAGTTGCGTACCGAAAGTCGGAAAATAATAACAATAATATAATTAATAATAAAGAAAAAATAACGTACGCAACTAATATAAAAAAATCAAACAAATAATGAAAGATTAAATAATACAAACTTTAAAGATAGGTTAGAAACCGCTAAAAATTTATATATTGAAACAAAAACTTATAAAGATTTTACTGGTTGGTTAATCGAATACAAGGATATAATAAAAGAGTACCCCCCGTTAAGATAGGTAAAATGCCCTCCCTCATATATTTCAAAACTAATATTTTTTCTTGTTTTTATAGTAATTAAGATTAGGTTTTGTTATATTTATAGTTTCCTAACACATACCCTAACCTCAACATAACCTAAAAATCACTTTTTTTATAAAATTTTTTTTTTATCTGCAAAGATGAATGATATTGATCCCGCGAAAATCATATGACTAGGACTTAGCACTCTCTTTTACTGTAATTTTTTGCAAGTCCTAGAAAGCAGTTTTTCTAACCTAAAAATAACATTTAAATCATAAAATCTCCGTTACTTTGCTCAGGGAGGGGCTACAAGCAATTTTCTGGGCTTAAAATTTGTATTTTTAAAAAACAAATACAATTTATAATGACCAAAAATTCGATTCTGGCATGGCGCCATGGCGAAAAACTCGAAAAACCATTTTTTCATAGGTTTTCTGTCGGTTATTGGTCTCTAGCAACTCACAAATCATTTTTAGAGAAAAAAACATAGCTTTATTGGATTCTACGTAAAAAAAAAAATTGAAAATGTGCATGATTACTTTAGGAATACTTGGATGCTGTTACAAAACAATTAAAAAAATAAAATAATTCTGAAATTATTACATATCTACTTTGCATCGTTGCTGCATTTTATGTTTTTATGACTTTGGTCATCTCTTTAGAGTCTCAAAGCTACTATTCAATGTATTCATAGGCAAATGACGTCCACTGTACACTGAAAAACAGAGGCAAATACTAGACAGATAACTATAACTCCTATATATACATATATATATATATATATATATATATATATATATATATATATATATATATATATATATGTGGAATAACTTGCTATCCCTCGTATATACATAAGGAATGGCGAGTTGTTCTTAGGGAACGCAAATTATTTTTCTTATACATAGATAAAAAACCAATGTTTATCTATTCCTGTAACTATTCTTTTTAGTGTTCTTTTTTTAGCTTGTAAGAGACCTAACATGTTTTCTGTCCTTCATAAATCACGAACTCGATAGATTTAAAAAATTAAATGATTCCAATTAAGTTCCAAATTCAAAAATTAAAAGATCATTATCTCTTTAGAGTCATAAAGCTACTATTCGATGTATTTACAGCTAAATTACGCCTATTGCACGCCAAAATAAGATTTTTAAACATAACTGAAGTAACGGTTGTATCGTCTGTCTTTTTGTATTACAGTGATCTCTCGATACAAGAGATTTCGAGCTCTTTCTTCTAAATATGGGCGTGAGCCTAAGTATTTGCGTTATCCCACCACTATGAAAGTGAGAGAGACAGAATATACACGCATGTTGGATACAACTAACACAACAAAACAGTAGGTGTGGGTATCACTCTTGACTCAAGCGTGTTGGGGACTTTTTGTATGAAAGAATTTTCAAGAAAATTCCTCTCCTGAAGGCCCGTTGATTCTCTTGTATCCAGAGTCTACTGTAATACAAAAAGACAGATGATACGACCGTTACTTCAGTTATGTTTAAAAATCTTATTTTAGCGTGCAATAGGCGTAATTTGGCTGTAAATACATCGAATAGTAGCTTTATGACTCTAAAGAGATGATGATCTTTTAATTTTTGAATTTGGAACCTAATTAGAATCATTTAATTGTTCAAATCTACCGAGTTCGTGATTTATGGAGGACAGAAAACATGTTAGGTCTCTTACAAGCTAAAAAAGAACACTAAAAAGAATAGTTACAGGAATAGATAAACATTGGTTTTTTATCTATGTATAAGAAAAATAATTTGCGTTTCCTAAGAACAACTCACTATTCCTTATGTATATACGAGGGATAGCAAGTTATTCCACACATATATATATGTGTGTACATATAGGAGTTAACGTTATCTGTCTAGTATTTGTCTCTGTTTTTGGGGTGTAGTGGACATAATTTGCCTATGGATACATTGAATAGTAGCTTTGAGACTCTAAAGAGATGACCAAGGTCATCAAAACATAAAATGCAGCAACGACGCAAAGTAGCTACGTAATAATTTTAGAATTATTTTATTTTTTTAATTGTTTTGTAACAGCATCCAAGTATTCCTAAAGTTATTATGCAAATTTTCAATGTTTTTTTTCACATAGAATCCAATGAAGCTATTTTTTTTCTTTAAAAATGATTTGTGAGTTGCTAGAGACCAATAACCGACAGAAAACCTATGAAAAAATGGTTTTTCGAGTTTTTCGCCATGGCGCCATGCCAGAATCGAATTTTTGGTCATCATAAATTGTATTTGTTTTTTAAAAATACAAATTTTAAGCCCAGAAAATTGCTTGTAGCCCCTCCCTGAGCAAAGTAACGGAGATTTTATGATTTAAATGTTATTTTTAGGTTAGAAAAACTGCTTTCTAGGACTTGCAAAAAATTATAGTAAAAGAGAGTGCTAAGTCCTAGTCATATGATTTTCGCGGGATTAATATCATTCATCCTTCCAGATAAAAAAAAAATTTTATAAAAAAAGTGATTTTTAGGTTATGTTGAGGTTAGGGTATGTGTTAGGAAACTATAAATATAACAATACCTAATCTTAATTACTATAAAAACAAGAAAAAATATTAGTTTTAAAATATATGAGGGAGGGCATTTTACCTATCTTAACGGGGGGTATTCTTTAATGAAAATGAATTTGAAAAAATAATAAATGATTATAAATCAATAAATATATGCTCAATAATATATAACAAACAAAATGAAGCAATTCAATGTCCCGAAATTACGATAAATATCGAGGGAATAGAATCTAAAGCTCTGATAGATACAGGGAGTGAAGTCACCTGTATATCAGAAGAATTTTATTTAAATAATTTAAAGATATTTAAAAATTGTTTAACAATACCATTGACAGGCAAAGTTGTAACAAATGCCACAGGCACAAAATCAGCAAGATTAACAAAACAAATATATGCCAATGTAAAAATTAACAATATACAAACAAAAATGATATTTATAATAATACCACAATTAATTAAACAATGTATAATCGGGTATGATACCCAGAAAATACTCAATATGCTTATTAATACGCGGCGTGAGGAAATAAATTTCCAAATAAATAATAAAAATGATATAATATCATATAAAGTAAAAACTATAAATAAAAATGAATACTCGACTCTACATATAGAGATCGAAGAAATAAACGAAGTGAAAAACTTCAATAATAAAAATAATATGGCAGAAAAATGGCCAGAAAAAAGAAAAATTAAAAGAAAAATTAAATCTAAAAGATTAAACAAATTAAACAAAGAAAAAATGAAAAAGTTTATGATAAAAGATAAAAAATTATTTAAAAGAAAGCCCGTATTAATTAAAAAGCATGAAAATAAATTCATAACAATAAAAGATAAACTAAACCTAAATAATGTAAAATTAACAAGTAAAATAGACGCGATAATTGAGAATCTATTAAACCTAAGTATGATCAAAAGATCAAAAATACTATATGTTAATCCAGTAGTCTCGGTGAAGCAAAAAGACACTACAAAACTTTCTTAGAAAAAAGTAGAAAATTATCTGAAGCAAATAATAATAAAATAGCAAAATTCTTTGATGTATACGATGGACCGTATATGGTCAAAAATGTAATAAACAATGACACGTAAAAAAAAAAAAAAAAATAGACGATAATAAATAAAGAAAATACTATATAAATAATTGGAAACCATTCTATATGCAAAAATCTCAGGAAACTCAGAAGTAAAATAAAAAGAAAAATGTAAAATATTCTGATTCATATACAAGATACCTTATTAAATATTAACTTTTATTAAGTTACAGAATACGATAAATAATTAAGTACATAAACTGCCAAATTAAATATAGTACGAACATAAAATAGTTAACTATAAATCTACAAATATATTAAATTAAATTCAAAACATAAAATACTAAGAAAGTATTCAAAATTTTATAAGTAGAAATATTTAATTTGGTAGAAAAAGAATTTAGTAAGTAAGTTATAGAATAAGGAAAACATGTAAATACAAGGTAAATCATTTAAAAGTAAACAAATATTAAATCAATCAGTAAGCAATATGTCCACAAAACGTTATGTTAAGTCCTATTACAATTTTATAATTAAAAATGATTAATTAATGAAAAATCGAATGGCTTAAGCTGGAGAAGGGAAAGAAAGAAAAATAACTTTAAATGAAAATAAAAATGTGTTATGGGAGATTTAAATAAATAACTTTAATAAATAAGAATGGTGAAACAAATGTTATAATAAAAAAGTAAAAAATGGTAAAACAAGACTCATAATAAAACAAAAACCATTAAGAAATTAAGAAATATAAAGAATATTCTCATAACAAATCCAAGGTGATTTGCAAAATTAACAAATTAGAGTTCGCTGGCTTAGTTGGCTATAGCACGGGGCTCGTTAATTCGTTAACGCGAGTTCGATCCCCGACTTGGTCACTCTTTCATTCGACTCTATCATAAAATGACATCATCTGAAACAATATGTTCACAATATGGAGAAACTTGAAAACAAGTTTCGAGTCTTGCTTACCATAATAAAAATAAAAGAAACAACATTTTTTTTTAAGTGTAGTATATAGTTTGAAGCTCATATAACACATTTATAACCCATATAATTTAACTAATTATGCGCTCTAGGTAAATAAATGTAATTTTTTCTTTCGTTTTTCTTGCTTACGTTATCGATCAGTAATTTTAAATTAGTATTTGAAAGCAGAAAAAATTAATTTATTTAGGGGGGCAATGTGAGCGCCCAATTGCATTGTAGGCTTTTAATTACTATAATTAACAAATATAATATATTTTGCATGCGATAATTAACGTAATTTGGTATTAAGATAGGAATAGAAATTAATATAGTTGTTAACTAAGTATTAAAGTAATAGAATCTAAAAGAATTTAAAAGATTAAAAGCATAAGCGCCCAAAGTATGTACGCTCCTGAAGCGCACACACATTCAAAGTCGCTCGCGTACATGCATCACACATCGAAAGCGCGCTTAAGCCTCATGTTGGCTCAGCGCGCGAGAGAAAAGCAGGACCACGCACGCGAACGCCGGCGGTGCCAAGCTACTAAAGAAGAGGGAACTGGAGTCCAGCGCCTATAAAAGCGGGCCGGCAGAGAGAAATGCTCTCTTCTGCCTCGCCTCAGCTCGAATTAACTTGCTTTTGTACCTTAATACGTCGAGCATTGAAGAATCACCAACGTCGTGATGATTCTTCCATGCTCGAGCGTTGATTCGCTTTACGTTGTACAATTAACTTAGTATAATTTAAATAAAGAGTTGCGGCGAGCAACACACACCTTACCTATCCCATCCTAAAGGGTAAAGCCCCGCGTACTGAGGCACTTGGTCTTCAGTAATAACGGGCATTACCCATAACCTAAATAATCATTTACTTACAACAGAGCAATACACACACTTACACACTGACACATTCGAGCCCGCACCAGACGGCATAGCGACTTGTCTGGTTAACGGCTCTACATTTACAAGGATAAGACTTATCGTACTAGCCATGAACTAGTAGGACGTCACACCTTCATGAAATTCAACATCTTTACCGTATTCTAAATATCCATCTTGCCATTCGGAATAATATAGGATTTTTCGAGCAAAAGTTGTATCGGACATACTGTCAATAAATCGAAAAAATCTTTTTACAAAATTCGTCTTACCACAACCTGTTGGACCACAATTCATAGAGGTCCATGGGTGTTGCCATGCTAGTGTCATTTTTTATTTTTTTTTATTATTATTATTTCTTTTTAAAATTAATAAATCAATTTTTGCGGTGTGGTCCCGGCCCGCGCTCGTGGTACGTACGAAAAAATCAGTTAATACTCGTACGTACACACAGGAAGATTCTAGAATAATAAAAGCGAAAATCTAGATTTTTATCTTTTATAAGCTGATGCACATTTCAGCTGTATGATACATACTAGCTTACAAATTTTATGAGCTATTTTTAATTTTTATTTATATTTTTCACTATATTTTGTTTTATATTATATATATTTGTGTTTGTGTGTATGTGTGTGTGTGTATGTGTGTGTGTGTGTGTGAGAGAGTATGTGTGTACACGTGTTCACGTGTACGTGTATATAATTTAAATATTACATTCTTTCTTTGAAATGCTTCAAAACTGGAGAAAAAAACGCTGCCAAGTGCTTTGGCGCAATGCTTTCTCATAGAGCGCATTGAGTTAGAGTAATTTGATTTTATTTTTTTAAATACGATTTTAATATAAATGTCCCTATCCTCTGTATTGAAGGCTGTCTTAATACCTACGAAAACTATATGAATTTTACTCTTTCTTACTTTTGCCATTTGCATAATATGATTTTATGATGCTCTAAAATTAAAAATGCGTTTATAAAATTTATTTTTCCAAGCTTGTCTTCTTAACACTATAACCAATAACTTGCATACAAATTTTGGAACATTTTCATAGAATAGTTTACCGAAAATACCAAATAATTGAAAAATAAACATTGTTTTAAAATTTTCAAAACGCTTTAACGTTACAACTACGCTAAGAAAACCAGTTTTCAAAGGTTCATTTTATTTAGGCAATCGTAAATAATTTCTATACATAATTTTAAGCTACTTCATCGAGTAGTTTACGTAAAATACCAAAAAATAAGTAAAATTCTATTCAAAATTTACAAAATGCTCTAAAATTAAAACTGCGCTAAGAAAATAAGTTTTTCCAAGCTTGCTCTAATTAGGCAAAAACAAATAATTTGTATGAAAATTTTTTAGCAAATCTATCGAATGGCTTTTGTGTATTAGAAAAAAAATGAAATATGAACATTTTTTCCAAAATTTTCAAAATGCTCTAAAATTAAAACTGCGCTAAGAAAATAAGTTTTCCAAAGCTTGATTTATTCAGATAATAGTGAATAATTTGCATGAAAATTTTTGAGCAAGTTTATCGAGTGATTTTTGTGCAATAGAAAAGAAATTAAAAATAAAAAATTTTTTCAAAATTTTCAAAATGCTCTAAAATTAAATGTGCACTAAGAAAATTGAAGAAAATTAGTTTTCAAAAGTTCATTTTATTTTGACAATCATAAATAATTCCCATACATAATTTGAAGCTCCTTCATCAAGTAGTTTACGTAAAATATAAAAAAAATTAGAAAAATTTTATTCAAAATTTTCAAAATGCTCTAAAATTAAAACTGCTCTGAGAAAATAAGTTTTTCAAAGCTTGTTTTATTTAGGCCATTGCAAATGATTTCCATAAAAATTTTCGAGCAAATCTATCGAATGGTTTTTGTGTAATAGAAAAAAAATGAAAAATAGAGATTTTTTCCAAAGTTTTCAAAATGCTCTAAAATTAAAACTACGCTAAGAAAATAAGTGTTCCAAAGCTTGTTTTCTTTAGACAATAGCGAATAACTTGCATACAAATTTTGGAGCAAATATATCGAATGGTTTTCATAAAATAAAAAAAAAATGAAAAAAAATTTTTTTTTTTAAATTTTCAAATTGCTCTAAAATTAAAAGTGCGCTAAGAAAATCAGTTAGTAAAAGTTATTCTTCTTTTGGCAGTCGCAAATAATGTTCATACAAATTTTCAAGTAAATTCTTCGAGTAGTTTACGTAAAATATCAAAAAAATGAAAAATCAAAATTTTTTTAAAATAGATAAAAAATTAAGATTAATGAGAAAATTAGTTTTTAAAAGTCATATTTCTTTAGACAGATGCAAATAATTCTCATGCAAATTTCAAAGCAAATTCATCAAGTAATTTACGCATAATAAAAAAAAAATGATAAATCGAAATTTTTTAAATTCTTAAAATGGCTTTAAAAAAAAACTGAGCTAAGAAGATCAATTTTCAATAGCTTTCCCCCTAGTTAGACAAAAAAATAAATTGCATGCAAAATTTGAAGCTAATCCATCGAGTAGTTCTCGAGATCTTATTGGCGTACTAAAAACATACACACACACATACATACAGACATTTTCTGAAAACCACTTTTTTTCGACTCCCTGAGTCTAAATATGTACAAATTAATGAAAAAATAGAAAAAAATTTTTTTTACCAATACAATGCTTTCTCTATGAGAAAGCAAAAAAGGAAGGTAGATTAAATAAAAGTTATGTATATAACTTCATAATTATTTATTTATTCATAATTATTTATTTACTTTAAAAATCAAATCAAATCTTATTTAGTATAAATCTTATTTAAAAATGTAAAATTGTCGATAAAGTATTGGTCATACGACCACTTATATACATGTACGGAGTGTCGTCGATATGAAGTGGACAATTTGGATTTTTGGAGTGAAGATGGTACTCGCGCATATTAGATATTGTAAAGTATAAATATTGTACATTTTTTTATTCAATTTGTATCAATAAATCTCTAAGGCTGATATTCCGAAATGTCAAAACTTCTTGAAATTCTATTATCTCAATGTTCCTGGGGCAATCCTCAGCATCACACTATATAGTTTCACAAATTGTGCATGATTTACTAGTCATTAAATGCCAAATTTGTACATTTAATGAAATAAAAAATCTTTTAGAATAAAATTGTAAATCAGGTAACAATTCGTTAAAATTATTTTGATTGTTATTTTTTTTTAATTTACCAAATTGTGTAAAGCTTTGTGTATAAAGCTAAACCCTGTATAGTACATTTGTATTCAGGGTAAAATCTACAAGTTGGAACATTACAATTAGTGAAGCATTTTTCTAAAGGCTCTGGATGATGTGTACAAACTGAAAAAATAAATGAAAATTTACAACAAAAATTTATAATATTCATTCATTTTTATTATTATATTTTCAAAATTTATACAAAAAACAAATACTTGCAATTAAAATATTATAATTCAAATAAATTTCTAATTTCATATTTAAAATTTTATAATTTTCGAAATACGTTTATTGCAACATTACGATATCAAGATTTTTGAAAACATTCACTTTCGCATACCTTTTCACACTAAATATTACAATATTTTACAGTATTTAGGAATATTTTACAGTTTTTTTTTTAAATAATTTACAATAATTTAAAATATTTTACAGTACTTTACAATATTACATGAGTATTTTTTATTTATTTTTTTTTTTATTTTACACTATTTTTTATATATACATATACATCCGCATTTTATTCACAACGAGGTTTCTTATATCCATACGGGAAAGATGTGCATTCATCTAAATGCTTTCGTTTAATACTATTTACGCGGCAAGTTTTTGTTTCTATTACTGTCCGTCCGTACATAATTTACAAAACTACAAAACTTACTGTTGTTTTCATGTTTCTTAAAGTCATGAATTTTTCATTTGTGCTCTATACTCCGTAATTAAATATAAAAAGTGGCTTTTCAGGAATTATAGACTTATTTATGCATCAATTGACTCTGACAGTGATGATACTCCATACTCTTCTCCTGCGGATTCAACTAACAATACAGTACAGAATCCTCCTCCTTCTATTAAGAGCAGGCCGGATTCGCTGTCCTTGTCTAATTAAAATTTTTGTTATTTACTCAAGTATTAATCGGTGTATCTGCAAATTGAAGGTTAAGCGCAATAGATATTATTATTACAAATATTTATGCACAAGAAGAAAAAAATCTACCGATTTGTTTTTGAGAAAAGTAAGGAACGCAAAAATATTATAAACATAAACTTTTACTTCGGTGTTCCTTACTTTTCTCAAAAACAAAGCGGTAGAATTTTTTTTTCTTGTGCATAGATGTTTATAATAATAATATCTATTGCGCTCAACCTTTAATTTGAAGATACACCGATTAATACTTGAGTAAATAACAAACAACTCAATTGCTACTCGGTCGGTATCAGGATCTACTCCGGCCTGCCGTTAAGGAAATGTAAAATACCGACATTACAGTTTTCCAAATTTTTTATTCTTAATCCAAAAGTTTAAAAAATATGTCTATATTACAGCCTTCTATTTTTGCTAATAAAAAGTCTAATATAAAGATATTTTGGAAAATTTTTTAATGAATATTAAAAATTTGGAAAACAGCAATGTCGGTAACTATGTATAAATCATATACCCTATTACAACCCCTTAAACTAAAAAGATTTGAAAAAAAAGTGAAGTGAAAAAAAGATCACCTACACCAGGACCTGGCAAAGAACCTGTATATGATAGCATCGAAGAATCAGAATATTATACTTCTGAATGAAACACACCTGTAATTACAAAACAACGCAATAAATACTCTTCAGATTCGGGATGCGCTTCACTCCTTAAGAATACCATCGTACGGTGTATTTCCAGCCGACCGGATACCCAGGTCATTGACGAGACCGATAGACTTTCAATACAGACATTCACACACAACCAGGAACTCATTGGGTGGCTGTTTTCATTGACAAGTGTGGAAGATTAGTTTTTTTAACAGTTACGGTCTACCTCCTTTAATACCACAACATAAAAAATGTCTTCAACAAAATTCTATTCATTACAAATGAAACACTGACCAGCTACTAAGTTTAAGTTCAAAAGTTTGTTGTCAATTTTGCCTAATGTTTTTAGATTACATGAATCGAGACTACTCACTCAATAAATTTTGTAATTTATTTCCATCAAATTACTTAAGAAATGATAATATTGCTGCACGTTTCTATAAACGTATTCGTGGTATTCAACATAAATGTAATTATTATAAAAATAAATGCCTTGTAGGTAATGGTCGCCGAAAATATATCAAATGTTGCATACAAACATGTAAAGCAAAATCATGCTACATTTGAAATTATATATTCATTATTATAATAATTTTATACTTACTAAAAATTTGTAATTATTTGTATTAGACTAAGTGAAAAAATAATAAACACTTATTTCTACTGCTAAAATATTTCATTTTATTATATATATAACCATGAACACCAAACCCTTTTCCTAAAAATATTCCATTAAAATATTAAAAAAGATTAAAAATTCATATTTCTAAAATCTTTTAATCTAATAAATTATATTACAAAGAATTTTTTCTATTTGTAAATTGAATTCTATTTAAATTACTAGTATTATATATTTAATATATATTCTTGTAAAATATACGATTTCATTAGTCATAAAAATTTTTTCATATACAAAAAAATTTTATTTCACCAAAGAATCCTAACTTACCGACTTCACAATAACTGTTACCTTGCTACTCCAAAAAAAATTTCTCACAGCATCCCCCTCCACTTCGGGCTATCTCGGTTTTTTCCGTATACGCTCGAGCTTAGGTGCCAACAATCTTTCCCCTATAATCCCCCTGAATTTCATGCCATTTTTACCTATAATCCCCCATATACTACTTACAATGTTTTGGTAAATTCTGTAAGATGTCCGCACTCAAGTTTAATATTACAAATTTTCTTACTGTAATGAAAGAACTCGATCTAACGTACCGTTTACTCGTGAATTTGGAATTGAAACATTAATGAATTGTTTTAGAAGGTAGCGTGCTCCGTCATGCCTTTGAAAGTATTAAAGATAAACAAAGATATACTATTGGGCACAAAACACCTTTTTCCCCTGCTAGTAAAAAAGATATGTATTAATTAGATTTAATTAAATTCTTTGTAAATGAAAATAATATTTAAAAGTAGACTAAAATACCTTTATTTTAAGCTTTTATAAGCTCATTTTGCTTTAGCTGTAGTCCCAATCATTTGATGAATTCTTGTTCTTGTAATGGCTCCCTCGTAAGATTTGAGCTGAACTGCTGGATGGATCTGACTGTTCCAAACTGATTTAACTTCAGTATTAGCATCATTCTCGCGTGAATGAGGAAATTCCTGAAACACAAAAAATTTTTTACTTTTCAACAAAAAATATTAATTTATTGAAGAAATTTTTATTTTTTTACCTTATTTTTGGATTTTTTAACAACTTCTAGTCATTCGATTTTAAAACCCACCATTCACACGAGAATGATGCTAATACTGAAGTTAAATCATTTTGGAAAAGTCAGATCCATCCAGCGGTTCAGCTCAAATCTTACGGGGCAGCACCTAAAATTTTAAAAATTCAATATTTGAGAAAAACAGCTTTAAAGTTTTTAATTATTATATCTTAAAATTATCGATGCTATACTTATCTTTCATAAAATAATTCTTTCCTGGTATTTTTTATTTATATTAACTAACAATATAAAAAAGAGATACCAGACAAGAGAACCTTGTTATCGACTAGATAAAGCTGAAATGCAAAAAGATATGTTATTAAAATAATCAATAATAATAATCTTTCTTATTATAAGATATTTTGTCAGTACTCACCTTTATTCACCAATAAAACTATGTATTTGTTGTAAGAATCAACAAATACAAAGTTATTTGTTACTCTGATGGCTGCTAGAATTACTCGTACTAACCTTGAATCAGCTGTAAACTAAGAAATAATATTTAATATGGAGTAATCATTTTATATTTTAATTTATGATTTAAATTCAAAATTAAGAAATAAAATTCAGATTTAAGATTTATATTTTAATTAATATTAAAGTTTATAAATAGAATTTATATCCAAATATGCCATAATAATCAGAATTATACACTTACATGAATTTAATATGCACCCGATGTATAGAAATCCATCACACCTATTCATACTTTTCTTTTCAGAGTATGTGCTTCTTTCGAATGAAACTAACTTTGTCCACTTGTTCGTATACTTTTGTTATTTAACCATTCATAGCACTGGGCAACTGGCTTTGATAAATCTATTGAACT
The DNA here is from genome assembly GCA_017163975.1 of Anastatus disparis. Taxonomy (NCBI): domain Eukaryota; kingdom Metazoa; phylum Arthropoda; class Insecta; order Hymenoptera; family Eupelmidae; genus Anastatus; species Anastatus disparis. The sequence continues at coordinate 2,955,813 of JAFFSR010000349.1, read as the reverse complement.
ACAAAAACTAGACTAACTTGCAAGTCCATGGCCAAGTGCACGAGTAGCAAGAACATTATATCTGTTAACTTTATACGTATTGTCCATAGCACCTTCTCTCTTGTTGGAGTTTACAGTTGCTTACTCATTACAAAAATCACGAGTCATATTAATTTTGAATCCTTATTCTCGAAAAGAGGTTTTAATAAATTTTATCTTATGATGGCACACACTACAACACAATTTTTCTAACATAAAAGATAGAACGTTGATATCAACATTTCTATTTTTTTGCCCTGGAACTTGAAAATTCTGTTCTTTCCAGTTTAGAAAAAGAAGTAGAGGATCTACTTCTCTTAGCTTCAGGAGAATTTTTTTTACTTCTACCAAGAAATTTCCTTGGCCTCTTTTGAAATCTTCCTGTAGATCGTTTTCTATCTTGATGTTGGTTAAGAAATCTGCCTCTTGTATCTCTTTCATTATTTGACATTTTTGAGGTTTGTATTCTTAATGTCAATTCAAGCTTTTTATACTTTAAATACACTTTCTATTTAGATAAACGTAGAATTTCAGGCGCACATAAATAATATGAAATAACTCGCGAACGTGTAATTTATTAAAAATTAATAATTTTACGTAAATTAAACCACAAAACCTACTAATAATTTTTTAAATGCACTTTAAATAAACAAACTTACTGCGAACTGACCATACAATCAGCTGAGACTAACTGTCATGTAGCGAAATGATACGAGCCGAAAGCGCGAACGCGCGAAATTCAAATTGATAAAAAATTACATGCATAACTATGTGCCACTCGTTTCCTTACAAAATCAAAACGGAATAAAATATGGATGTAAAAATTTTTAGAACTTAAATCAAGATGAATATTTTGTTAAAATTATAAAAATAAACTTTTTTTTTTCAATTAAACCTAAAAAAAATCAATAAAAATTTTAAAAATTTAACTAAAAATAATTCTTAAAATTTTTTAATTTGTAAAAATTATATGATTATAGACTTAATAAATAAAAACAAAATTAAATCTCTTAAAAAAACTTTTTGTTGATTAATTAATGATTTATGAATCATTGAATCAAGCAATAAAAACATAAGTTCTTATAGTGTTTTAATAAAATTAGCTAAAAATTTGAGAAAAATCTCAAAATAGCAAAATGAACAAAAAAATCAATTAAAAGTTTATTCTACACGGAGAGAAAAATCAGGTTATTATCCCATGAAATTTCAAGTGATTATCACACGATATTTTTTCACCTAATATTATCGAAGAAACAAGTGATTTTTAGATGATATCCATGTTTTTAATAGATGGCGGTGCATCATGTTAAAATTACTTGAGGCCCACGGGATTTTCACGTGGCACTCGAGTGAATTCATCAGTGGTGCGGCCGACCCAGTAGCACGGACTTTGAAAGGAGATAGAGAGGGAGAGAGAGAGAAACAAAGCAACCAAAGGGTTTAGCTTATAAAAATCGGCATACCCCCACTCTACTCGCACAGTATGTGTATTCTAACTGACTGCTGCTACGAATATACACATATTCTTTACTCTCTCTCTCTCTTTCAAAGCCCATGCTACTAGATCGGCCCTACCACCGTTAAATTCACTTGAGTTCCACGTGAAAATCCCGTGAGCGTCCAAGTAATAATAACATGGCACCTATAGCATTTTAAGTTAGATGCTATTCTGATTAAATTAACTTCATTTCATGAGAATCTTACATGAAGAATCATATAATTTTAACGTGTTAAATTTATCATGAGAAAATAACCTGATTTTTCTCTCTGTGTACTTATTTCTTCATAAAAACAAAACTAAATGAAATAGGGTAAAAAAACTTGTTGGAGCTTATTCTACAGTAAATTTTCTATAAAAAAAGCAATAAACCTAAATTCGATGGTGGAACCGGAAAAAAGGTATTTTGTTCCCTTAATAGCATTAAAATTTTCCATTCTTTATTGTATATTCTGGTTTTATTTGTAAACACATACAGTAAGATTATAAGAGAAGTATCCATAAGAAGGAAATCAGTGAGTATAAAGTGCGAGTAATGGAGCGCTTACGGGAACTTACAATGAAAGAGTAAGACTATCTGCTCGGGAACTGAAAAGTTAATAAGAAGCCGTCAGCCTTTTTCTTTTGCACTAAGTTTCCATATGTGCTCACTCACACTTGCTCTGGAATATGCTGTTAAAATATGGGATTTTATACTGAATATGCTTAATGTTTCTTCAAAAAAACTAAGTCATTTTGAGTATTAAGTTCTTTATTAAGAACTGGTCTATCTCTATCCTTTTCTAACCAAAAAATTCATTTTTCTAGAAAACCTAAAAATTGTAGCAAAAATAAAGAAGAAAGCCCCATTTCGTATAATAAAAAGCAATATTTTCTTTTATAAGGAAAAATTATTTTTATTGCTTTGTTTTTAAGAAAACGTTGAAAAACTGAAGATTTTATTAAATATATAATTTTTGTACAAAAAATTAATTAGTATTACAATATACCTTTCTATAATATTTTGTATTTTTTTATGTGCAGTATACCATGGCAGCTACTATGCCCATAAACCCTAAACCATTTTTGAATGGATTAACTGGAAAGCCAGTGATGGTGAAGCTGAAATGGGGTCACGAGTACAAAGGTTATTTAGTATCTGTTGATGGCTATATGAATATACAATTGGCCAATGCGGAAGAACATATAGATGGTACCTGCACAGGAAGCTTAGGCGAAATTCTTATAAGATGTAATAATGTAATGTATATTCGAGGAGTTGATGAAGAAGATGAAGAAGGAGAAATGAAAGACTAAATTTTATATTAAAATAGTGAAAATGAATGAACGTCATAAATTGTCATATAAAATAAAAGACCAAGAAATTTCTATCGTTTCAGATAGTTTATGCATGTCATACGATTTCATTTTATTCAGTATTAAATAAATATCCATTTTCTTCTTAAAAATTTTTTCCAGACTATATTTTTGGAAAATTAAAAATCCATTATTTGAAATTTTTTTTTCAAAACCTTTTTATTTGTTTATTACATGTAAATAAAATGTAAAAATATCTCCCATCAATACTTACTAGGAGAGTGTCACACCTCCGGATCACGGATTTTGCTCAAACTTCGGGATAAGTTTTCAGATGATAAAATATGGAAAAAGCTAAAGTTATAGTCATAAATACTCAATATTTCCCTGGTTACAGACAATTAAAGAAAATCACTAAAAAAGTTACTAAATTTTTAAACGCATATAGTTTTTTAGCATTGATAGCTACAAGCTTGAAACTTTTTTTAAATTAAAGTTGAGCTCAAATCCTTTCAAACAGGGTTGCGAAAAAAGTAATTAAAAATTATTTGAATCACGAATCATTTTTGAATTTGTAATTAAAGTTTTATTTAATTAACAATTCCTTTTAAATTAATAATTAAAAATATTTTAATTAACAAATCAAAATCTAATCGTGAATTGAAAAGGCTTTAATTAAAAAATCAAAAGGAATTCTCAATTAAATAAATTTCAATTAAGAAATCAAAATGTAATCGTGAATTGAAAGGGCTTTAATTCCAAAATCAAAAGGAATTCTTAATTAAATAAATTTCAATTAAGAAATCAAAATTTAATCGTGAATTGAAAGGGCTTTAATTCCAAAATCAAAAGGAATCCTTAATTAAATAAATTTCAATTAAGAAATCAAAATGTAATCGTGAATTGAAAGGGCTTTAATTCCAAAATCAAAAGGAATTCTTAATTAAATAAATTTCAATTAAGAAATCAAAATTTAATCGTGAATTGAAAGGGCTTTAATTCCAAAATCAAAAGGAATCCTTAATTAAATAAATTTCAATTAAGAAATCAAAATGTAATCGTGAATTGAAAGAGCGTCAGTTATGATTATGATTTGTGAATTCGAGGGCTTAAATTAAAAATTCCACAATTCCTTTTTAATTAAATGTACTAAGGAATTTGTATCATATATATGTATATAGAAAAACATATGTGGACGCGCACATACATACGCACCTAGGCTCATATATATGCAACATTTCATGTCGACCCACACACACACATACGGACAAGTTGATATATATATATATATATATATACATGGTCCGTTTCATGTCAACTTGCACTCGTTGACCCGTATATATTTTGGTTTATATATATGTATATATATATACATACATACATACATACATACATGGGATATTTCATGTCGGTTAGCACGTACTCATAAGTACAGGTTTTCTTTATATGTGGTACATTTCATGACAACACGCACACACCCATTCGTGTACCCTTAGATTTACATATATGGGACATTTCATGTCGATTCGCATGCATGCACACGCACGTTAATAAACATAGGATTTTTCACGTCAATTCGAAAGCACACACACAGGTTTATATATATGGGACATTTCATGTCTATTCGCATGCATGCACACAGACTTTAATAAACATGGGCTTTTCACGTCGATTGGAACGCACGCACTTACAGGTTTAGATATATGGGACATTTCATGCCAATGCGCACGCGCACACACACACACACACACACACACACAGGATTATATATGGGACATTTCATGTCAACTCGTACATACTCATAATGACAGGCTTTTTTATATATGTGGGACATTTTATGACAACACGCACACACCCATCCTAGTAACCTTAGGTTTATATATATATATATATATATATGGGACATTTCATGTCGATTCGCATGCATGCACACGCACGTTAATATATATTGGATTTTTCACGTCAATTCGAACGCACACACACAGGTTTACATATATATGGGACATTTCATGTCAATTCGCATGCATGCACACAAACTTTAATAAATATTGGATTTTTCACGTCAATTGGAACGTACGCACATACAGGTATATATATATATATATATATATATATATATGAGATATTTCATGTCGTTTACAGGTTTATATATATATATATATATATATATATATATATATATATATAGGGACAGTACATGTCGTTACGCATGGATGCACATACACGTTAATATACATGGGATTTTTAATGTCAATTCAAACGCATACAAACACACAGGTTTATATATATTGGACATTTTATGTCGATTCGCATGCATGCACACGTACGTTAATATACATGGGATTTTCCATGTCAATTCGAACGCACGCACACACACACAGGTTTATACATATGGTACATTTCATATCGATTTGCATGCATGCACACACGTTAATATACATAGGATTTTTCACGTCAATTATTACCCACGCCTATACAGGTTTATATATATGGGACATTTCATGACAACTCTAACACACCTATCCAAGCGCCCTTAGGTTCACATATATGGGACGTATCATGTCAACACGCACGCACCGGTTTTCATATATTTGACATATCTTGTCAACTCGAACACGCAAACACATCTAAACATGTATTTGAAATTTGTATTTACATATATGGGACCTTTTCTGTCAATGCGCATGTACGCACACACATGGGCTTATGAATATATATATATATATATATATATATATATATATACACATATATATGTGTGTATATCTGTGTACACATATACATGGGATATTTAATGTTAATTCACACGCGCGCACATACACACAGGTTTATATACACGGGACGTTTCATGTCAATTTGCATGCATGACACACGTACTTGAGTTTGTATATATTTTTCTTTATATATATATATATATATATATATATATAATCTACCTATATTATATAGTTATATGAACCAAAAATTCAGTCGTAGCCCCCCGCATCCCCCCACGCCCCCCCACAGCCCCCCACAGCCCCCCACAGCCCCCCACATGATTTTTATTAATTAAATAACGTAAATTTACGTTATTTTATGTTATCGATCATTCCCCCCGCGTCCCCCCACAGACCCCCACTAACCCCCCCCACAGACCCCCCACAGTCCCCCCACAACCCCCCCCACAATCCCCCCACAACCCCCCCACAAAATTTAAAATGCTATTAAATGATATAATAAAAAATGAAATTTTGGGTCCTGTAATAGCTTATGTATTTTCCATAGAATTTCAAAAAAGAGGATTACCTCATGCACATATCATTATCACATTACACCATAATCACAAAATATTTACTGTAGAATCTATTGATAAGTATATTTCAGCTGAAATACCATCATCGGAAAATATATATTTACAAAAATTAGTAATTAAACATATGTTACACGGACCACATACTAGCAAATCTCCATGTTATGATAAAAATAAAAATATATGTAAAAAAAATTTTCCAAAACCATTTACTGAATGTACTAAAATTGAAGAAAATAAATATCCACAATACAAACGACGAAATAATATTTCTGATAATTATATCTACAATTTTAAAAATAACAAAAAAATTATAAAAGTTGATAATTCAATGGTAATTCCTTACAATAGTTTTTTATTAGCAAAATATGCTGCTCATATTAATACTGAACTTTGTATGTCAATACAAAGTATTAAATATATTTACGACTATATTTATAAAGGAGTAGATAAAGCATATTGCAAAATAAAAGAAAATAAAATAAAAGAAAATGAAGAAGAAGTATATGATGAAATAACACAATATATAGATGGTAGATACTTAAGTCCAATGGAAGCAGCATGGAGATTACAAGAATTACCATTATGTAGTTATATGAACCAAAATTCAGTCGTTGCCCCCCCCGCATCCCCCCCACGCTCCCCCCCCCAGCCCCCCACATGATTTTTATTAATTAAATAACGTAAATTTACGTTATTTTATGTTATCGATCATTACCCCCCCACGTCCCCCCCGCGTCCCCCCCGCGTATAACATAAGAGAAGGATTACCTCCACACGAACTGAAATTAAAAGTAAATACCATAATTATGTTAATTCGAAATTTAAGTATAAAAATGGATTATGTAATGGAACGCGATTAAAAATAACTAAATTATTCAAATATAACATAGAAGCACAAATAATTACTGGAGAAAATAAAGGAAATAAAGTTTTTATACCACGTATTACATTAAACACTAATGAATCATCATCTTTACCATTTATTTTATATAGAAAACAATTTCCTGTTATATTAGCTTTTGCTATAACAATTAATAAATCTCAAGGCCAAAGTTTCGAAAATATAGGAATATTCATCAAAAAACCTTTATTTTCTCACGGGCAATTATATGTTGCTCTTTCACGTTGTAAAAATGTAAATAAAATATATATTCAAAATGAATCGGAAAACAAAGATATTATACCTAACATAGTTTGGAAAGAAATATTAGAAAAATAATTTTATTATAATTTAACAAAAATTTAATGTTATTTAAATAAATTTTTATAAATTATTTTATTAATTAAACTTTATTTTTTTCAGGTTATATTTATATTAATTATAAACATTAAAAATTTTTAATAATATATAAATAAAAAAACATAATGGAATGGAATTCAATTAATGATGTTGAAATTGACAATGTTAATGATCAACAAATGATTGAATGGGATCCAATAGAAGGTCATTATGTTGAAATTAACAATGTCAATGATCAACAATTGATGGAAAATTTAAATGATCAAATTGAAGAACATTTAAATTTCCAAGAAGAATATGAATATTATTTAGAAAGTCTAGATAATAATAGTTCAATAAGCAATACAATAATTTCTAAATTAAATAATATTATTAATTCGTATATAGAGGAAAATAATGAACAATTTGAATTTAAAAATTGGAATGAAGTACCAGAGTATTATAAATATTATGCGAATGAAATTATAAAATATAAAATAAATATAAGCGAACCAATAGCAGAATATTACTTTAATCAAAGTCATGAAATTTATTCTAATTATTTATTAAGATTAGCTAACATTATTAATAAAATATGAAAAATTAAAATAAATCATAAATATTTAAATATATAATAATAAATTTAAAAAAATTTTTTTAATTATTAATATTATTAAAAACAAAAAAATTAGAATATTTAAAATTAACTAAAATATTTAAAAGTTATGATTATTTAAAATTTATAAAACGAAATTTTAATAAATAAATAATTTAACTAATAACAACAATAAATAAAAAATTCATATTCATAACTTTTATACAGGTAAATATAGTATAAGTAAGTATAAAATAATTTAAAATTATTTTATTTATTTATTTGTTATATAAATAACTAAATTTTAAATAAAATATGATATAATGATCATGTAATAATTTCATTTACAATATCATAATAAATTTATAAATTTTAGTATGAATTTTTGATATATCTCATAAAATGTTTAAAATGAGAAAAAGATATAAAAAAGGAATTATAACAAAATAATCCTATAAATCTTATAAAACTCAAAATCATTACGATATATCAAATAATATACTAAATTATCAACAAAATTTTCAATATATTTTAAACTAATGATCATTAATATCATAACAATAATAACACTATTTTTAAGTTATACTACATATAATTAAATATATTATAAATATTTAAAATAAAATATATTTTATAAGACTAAGTGGTTTTTAGGGCTACTGGCGAGGGTTTCCACTAATCAAAAAATCTAACGCGCCATCAAGGTACCTCTATGTTACACACCTTTTTTAAAACTTCATATATTATATAATTATATTAACAAAAAAATTTTACAAATTTATTCAAAATTAATATTGATTTAAAAATAAATATTTATAAGTTATATTGATAAAGGTTTGAAATGTAAGGTGGTGTGGAAAGCCGAACCTCAACACTATATATCTCTTCTTTTTTTATAAAAATAAAAAATAATGAATTAATAATAATTATATATATCTCTTCTTTTTGAAATATAATGAACAAAATAGTGTTGAGGTATTTTTATATAAAGTAACATAAATAATTAATATTAATAGAAATAGTAAAAATATTTATTTAGAGTTTAGATAAAAATTATATTATATAATAAATTAAATAATATTACATTATATAATATAATATTAATAATAAATGTTTAATATATAATTATATTTATAGCATAACTGGGGGTTGGCGAGCAGCGCGAGCAGGGGGTACTACCCCTAGTATATATATATATATATATATATATATATATATATATATATATATATATATATAGGGGCTGTTCCTGTCAAGGCGCATGCACGCACACACATGGGCTTATGAATATATGTATATACATATACATGGGATATTTTATGTCAATTCACATGCGCACACACACACACACACACAGGTAGTATATATGGGCAAATCTTCAAAACTTTTTATGTACTACTGGCGAGTCATTTTGTAGCTGTTACTGAGTTTCCGCATGATGCACAATATCTAAACTGAGTTCACACCTTCTGTGCAATCCTGTGACTCTATTCCTAATGGATTTAATCAGTGTGCCACCAACGGTGCAGTAGATATTTCTATAAAACGTAAATTTTTATGTATGAAAAATTACATAATTTTATGTATGTAAAAATTTACGTTTTATAGAAATATCTACTGTGCCGTTGATGGCACACTTACCAAATCTATCAGAAATAGAGTCACAGGATTGCCCGAAAGGTGTGAGCCCAGTTTAGATAGTGTGCATCATGCGGCAAACCACTAGCAGCCGTGAAATGACTTTTCAAAAGCATCACGAGAAAATTAAAAGTTTTAAAGATTTGTCCATATATATATATATATATATATATATATATATGAGTGCCACCAGATTTTTTTTAAACAAGTGAGCAGTTTTTAATCAGTTACACAAACAGGTTATTTTTTCTATGTTACTTAAAATAAAAAAAATTCTAATTTAGGAAAAATTGCTAATATTAATACTGATAAAAATCTTAAAGATTTTTAAGGAATGGTTTTACTTTTTGATGGATAATTTGATTATATGATTTTATTTTCAAAAATGTTTTTCCCATAATAGTTATCTGTAATAAAAAAATTCTTTTACAATGTTAATTACTTTTTCCTGACATTCGTTTTGAAAGTTTATGCTTAGCAAGTTTAAAATTTGGTTGTGATACTGATGATGCTGCTATAAATTATTTTGGATGTGTTATAATTAGTGTGCTGCCTCAATTTTCAACTGAAGGATTATAAATTAAGGATATTTTGGATTGAATTGCGGAAATAAAATAAATGATTAAAGAATTAGAATCAACAAATCAATAAATTCAATTATTAATAGTTAAAAAAAAAATGTTACCATGTCAGTGAGTTTTTTCAACAGGGTTATACATAAATTAAATTAATTAAAATTAATATTTTCAATCAATCATATACCTATTTTTTTTATTAAAAAGATATATTTTTACAAAATATGTAACGGTAAAAGAGTAGTTCACAGAAAAAAATTGTACTTCGTTAAAAAATTTTATAAATTATAAAAACACAAGTTTTTTAAACTTCATAAAATAATGAATAGCGTACTGTACACATTGTTCTTGTAGCTAAAATTCTACATGTAAAAAATGTAATAAGATTAAAATACAAATAACGATTAATTAAACGTATTTATAAATTATAACATAAATTTAGCAAATGAAATAAAATTTTAGGGAATCCTATTCTAATCTCTGCTGCACTGTAACAATAGTCTCATTCTAATATAAAAAATTGAAAAAAATTATAAAACTTATTCTTTTTTATAACTTTGGCATGAAAATTGCATGAAATAAGCGACAAAATGTTTTTTATTTGAAAAATAGACTTTACAAATTTTTGGAAATTATATCATACAAATTTTCCTGGACATTTTCCGACTTCACCCCCTTTAAATTAATGTTTAGTGACAAAATATATAAAAAAAATTTTTGGAACCGTGGACTTCAATGTTACTATAGCAATCTCCCCTATTTTCCGACCTGACTTTTTCATGTGAGCACCATTGCGCGGTACTTTCTGAATAAGCGGTTCAATTATTCGTGAAAAATTAAAGGAAGACCGCAACCAGCCTAAACCATTCTTTTTTTATCAACAGTTGGTGGATTAAAGAATAATTTTAGCTAATTAAAATGTAAAAATTCTTAATTATATTGGTCACCAATGATTAGTGCAATAAAATAAAAAAAATCATTAAAAATGGCAAAATGAGTTTTTTTTATATTTATGATGTTTTTACAGAGAAATGGTGCAATGTACGGCAAAATTGATAAGAATATTTTCGACTTAATATTTGATGAAAAACACGAAAAATTATGTTTTTCTGCGAAGAATTAACAACCAGAAAATTTACTTTAGAGATTTTCCTAACTATTTTCCAGCTATCCACCCTCGAAATTCGTGTTCAAGGCACCAAAATACATAGGAAAAACTTTGGTGGAGCCGTGGATCTCCATCGGCTACGGAAACTCTCCTAGCTACCTATATTAGTTATAAATGTCCTCCGTATTCAGGTGAAATACCCCGGTGAACATGTACATTAAGGTTTGGAAAGATTCTGATGTAAAAGAACCTTTCTAATTTTTTGCGGTTTTTGGTACCAGTCCATAATACAACTTTGTGAACTCTTATGAAAAAAATTGTCATGATTTTCGTTGATACCTTCTGAACTTTTTTGATTCATTAAGTTTTACTAAGGAATAGTAACCTTAATTTTATCGTATTCACAATTAATGAACAATTAAGATCGCTCTAGAATTGAACAGCACTGTAAAGTTTTCAGGAGAATCCTTCTAGATTGTATTTTAAAAAATTCTTCAGAAATATTTTTCACGTTTTATCATCGTATGAATATATTTATTAAATTTTTGGTAAATAAATGATTATAAATCTATTACATCATTTTTTTTTTTTTTTTTTTAACGTCGCTATATTTATGCTATGCTATTATTGCTATGCTATTCAGCGACGGAGCTCGTAAGTGTGTTTGTGAACAAAGCACATGTAACGTACAGTGGTGCTTGTATCAATCGGCCGAGAGCGGGATTCGAACTCGGAACCTCGAGATTACGAATCCAACGCTCTACCGAATGAGCCACAGACCGACTCCTATGAGATCATTTAAGAATACGGATGAATCTTTATATTTTCTGTATATTGATTGAAAGGTTAATGAAACTTCACGAACTCTGTGGAAGTAAATCGAGATGAATTATTACAATCTTGTAAAGAGTTTAATAGCTATTAAAGATCCTTAAGAGGAGGTCGAGTATATATGTCCTATTGTAATCAAAAAATTGATTTTTTTACAAAAACTAATAATTTTAGCAAAAAATAAAGAGAAAGCCCCATCTTGTATCATAAAAAGCAATATTTTCTTTGATTAGGAAAAAATTTTTTTATCGATTCCTTTTGAAAAAAACCTTGAAAAACATAAAATATCGAGGTTTGGATGGACAATTAAGTTTTTCAAAGTTTTTTTTTAAACGAAGCGATAAAAATAATTTTTTCTCATAAGAGAAAATATTGCTTTTTAGTATACGAGATGGGGCTTTTTTCTTATTTTTTTCTACAATCATAAGGTTTTGCTGAAAATTGAATTTTTTTATTATAAAAGGATAGAGATGTACGACCTGCTATTAATAAAATACCGTGAAAATTATTTATGATTCTCAGTAACGATCTTGAAGTTATAAAAAAATAAACATATTATTAAATTTTTTTAACTCTTGAAATAGTTAAGCATACCATGGAATTGTTTGATAGTGGAAATAAAGCCATTTTACACGACTAAGCTATAAATTTTTTTTGTGAATAAATACAATAAATCGCACTAATTTATTAATACTAGGCAATTTTTCAGTTTATTAATAAGTTAATTTAATTAATACTATGATATGCCCTTCAAAAATCACTATTCAATATATTAGAAATTCATAAAGAATCTGAAGAAGTCATAATCATATTTTTTGATATATGGGGATATCCACAAAACTTTTAATTGTCTAGTAACAGGTCATATTACAGCTGTTACTGGGTTACCGCATGATGCACATTGTTTAAACTAGGTTCAAATCTTTTGTGCTATCCTGTAACTCTATTTCTGATGTATTTTGTAAATGTTTAACAAACGGCGCAGTAGATATTTCTATGAAACATTCATTTTTACACATAAAAGATTACTGTAATTTATCTTATGTGTAAATTTACTTTTTATAGAATTATCTGCTGCGCCGTTTGTGGCACATTTACAAAATACATCAGAAATAGAGTTACAGGATAGCACAAAAGATTATAACCTAGTTTAAATAATGACCTGTTACTAGAGAATTTAAAGTTGGATGGATATCCCCATATAATACCATAGTGGTACACATGAAATTGGAAAGGTTCTAAAAATATATAAATTACAATAACTTTTCTGATGAGGATATATTATTCAGATTAATATTATTTTTAAAATTAGAAAACATTATTTTTATTTTTAAGAGCATGACGAAGCTTCCAGTGTTCTAATAATATTTCCATTCCCAAGTTATGAATAAACAATGCGTTTAATAACATTTTTTTGCGACAAAGAAAAAATTTGTAAGATTCAACTCGAGTGCGGACAACTCAAGAAACCCACGAAAATACTACATAAAAAGTAATAATACAAACTTTCAATGTAACGTATTTGAAAAGACGCGTAGTCTTTTTTCCAACGAATTTTTTACCTAAATTTGTTGGATGATTTAGAAAGAAAAGAGCGTGGTTCTTTTCCTGTGAAATTTTATCTAATCATGAAATTCCCTAACTAATCTTATTTTGAATTTACCCTTGTTTGAATAAAAATGAATTGACACTTAATTTTACTTTAACTTTGAATCCTTTAATTGAATTAAATTTAAGTTTACACTGTATTTGACTTTACCACTAATTTTGCACACAAAGATCTATTAATTTGCAAAAGAGAAATTAAATGATTCTACTGATACAAAGCAACTAACCTTGCGGTTGTAGTTGCTTTGTTTTAATTGATTTTATCTAAAATTTACACTTTATTTATCGGGAAAGGATTCACTCAATAAATACACAAATATAAAGGGAAAAAGCCATGTGGCATAAAAACCCTTGATTTATTCCCTACAACTTTACACACTATTTGCCGCACGATTATATTTTTATTCGCACGCACGCAAAGATGAAAGAAGAAAAAAGGCACAATGAAAATTTGTATAGCCGCGGCTTAGGTGGGCGAAGGTGATGCGTTGATTCGCAATCGACCGTTCGTCGCTGTACGGAAACTTGTCCGCACCAGTAAAAGCCCCAGTTAGCTTTTGAAAAGAAAGAAATTTAGAACGAAATTTGATGTTCTCGCAAGAGACAAGACCGCTCGAGGCGATGTCACGCTTGATACTAACTATTTTTTTCGCGGCACTTGAAAAGTCTCCCTGTTCTCTCCCCCCTTTCGTCTATGAGCTGACTTAAGGGAGGTGAGAACAGGCGACTGTAAGTGCTGCCGCTCATCATCGTTTTTGATTTTTACATAAATTTATGTTGCGACGCAACAGTATTTTAAGATTAGGTTTGTCGAGCTTGATATAATTTCCAATCCAAGTTCATAAAAAATTTACAAGTTTAAATGATTTTTTATTTTAACAAAAATTATTGTATTAACATAGCTTTAGTGCGGACAAGTCATTATATTTGTTTTTCTCATCCGTGCTGAGTAAGCGGCCTATAGCGCATGCGTTTTCGGGGTAGTAAGTAGCTAATAGCGCGCGCTGCGTGTGTTCTTTTTTGAGGGCGTGTGTTTCACAGCTATGTATAATATTACTTTGTATTAAATCGCGTAAATACGTTACATTCTGTAAAATAATGTCACGCAAAAGCGTTAATTAATGTAAAATCGCAAAGGTTTATACAAGCGCAGCGCCCTCATACTGGATCTCGACCATATGATGAATTTTATACTCTATCTCGCTTTAACCTCTGACAAAGTAAATCGTATCATCTATTCTTGTATTATTTTTACATTAACGAAATCGTAATTATTCCGTATAAACGTGAAATTGGTGAACTAAAAGTATGTAATTTAATTACAAATAATAGTACCAAAAAGTATTGAAATATACTATTGCGAGTCAGTCGTACGGCAGATATGAGAGAGAGAGAGAGTCTCGGGCAATGGCGCTATTCGCTACGCTCGTGCGCCAACTTGCCCTCGTGCGCAATAGTCAACTAAACCTTACTCGTTACACAATATACTATTAATTTACGAATTTAAAATGATATTAATGAAATAAAAAAAGCAAAACTTGATTGCTGTAGCTCCAACATCAGATAAATATTACGGAAAGAAACATAATGAATCACCCAAATTCACAATTTTATAAATTACAACTGAATCACTGGAAAAATAGTTGCATACAATAGACTTTCCCAAATTTTATGAGTAACGGCTTATAATTGAAATTTCAATGTCGGAACGATTCGGAAAACTTGCAACATTTATCAATTTTCATTTCATAATAGTTCTTAAAAGACCGGAAAAATATTTGTTCCGATTCTTTTAGAAATTTTAGGGTCATTTTAACGAGGATATAACTGATGATGATGTAACAAAATTCAACTGCAATAATCACAAATTTTCCAATCGAAAATGTTTCCATAAATAATTTCCATAACTTTATAATTTCCGGAAAATAATCATAATCTTCATAATTCTGCAAAAATGACGATTTATATTGACTTTTTCATAAATTTAAGTAACTTATAGAAATTTTCTCAAATTCAATTTACTTGTTTTTGTCATAAAAAACGAAAGATAATTAGTCTCAAAGCAGACTTAACGTAGGTAAATATTATTTTTTTATATACGCTTTTCTTATATTCGCCTTCATGTCTGTTTGCATGTTTATCTGTCTGTAATCAAATCTTGCGCGCTCGATTTCAGGCACTTTTTGACAGATATAAATTCTGACAATTGGCATAGACTTTGGTCTTGGATGACAATACAATAATCAGTTGTCATTTTGGTACCTGGACATCCAGGTCGATGATAATGGGTGTGAAAAGTCATCTCCGAGGAAGTATAAATGGGGAGGCTTTCTTTGGGTCAAGGCGAGTTTCTCGGGGTTTTCAGGGTTGCTAAAACCGAATTTGAGATCAAACAATTGCCACAAAGTGATGCACGTTGTCCAGAATACGCATGGACGTCGTCTCCGAGGAAGTACAAGTGGGGAGGCTTTCTCTGGGTCGAGGTGGGTTCCCCGGGGGATTTTGGGGCTGCTAAAACCTAATTCAAGGTTTGAAAGTGAATCTATAATGCATAATAATGATTTAGGATGAAGAGGTCGAACTGGAGTACCAAGTCGCCGATAACGGATGTACCTGAGTGTAATCTTCGAAAAGTCTGGTTGCAATGTAACTCTAAATGATAATAAAAACAATTTTAACTTAAAAATAGAAAATACAAAATTTTAAAAACATGCTTTAAAAATAAAATACAATAATTGAATAAATAGACTAAAAAGTATAAAATAAATAAATTAACTTTTTTTAAATTTTTTAAATAATAGCGCTTATTACCTGTATATCGGAATGATGTTTGATGAAAAAATGTTAAAATTATTCACTAATTACAATAGTAATATGCTTTCTCGGAGTTAAATTTCGCTGGCATTATTCGAACGAAAAATTCATAAATTAGTAGGGATACTACCGCAAATTTATATGCGAGATGATTTGTATGAATGATCTTTATATATGGGTATCGACTACGAGTAAATCAACATATTTCATGGAACTTGCATGAATCTTAAACAATTGTTCTTTTAAAATCTTTTTATTTCCGAGTATTCTCCGACCTAATCAAACAACCTTAGAATCGAAATCTAAAAGAATCTCCAAGTTTCATTTGACGTAGTCCCTGCAAATATCTGTAAACTTCATAATCGGTATGGAAAATTTCAAAATTCATTCATATAGACGATTTCCAGGTAGCCAGGATCACCTAGATATTGTGAGATGTCATCTCGGGAAACGTACATGTTATTAATAAATAATGGCTAAATTTCAAAAGATATTCTTGTAGACAATGTTTATCTTACTCGGAACATCCATGTTTGGCTAGATAACATTTGAAACAACTTCAAAGTAGTTATTAAACTATAAGTTGAATTTCAAAAGTTTTAGCTGTAGATGATGTTTAAGTTGTCATTAACACCTAGGTATCCAAAGACGGCGATCGTAAATATTGTCTACATCGATAAGGTAAAGTATGTATATACGTATATATATATATATATATATATATATATATATATATATATATATATATATATATATATATATATATATATAAAGTTAAATATGTGTTTGTATGTGTGAGTGTGTGCGTGTGCGTATGAGTTAAAATTAAATGTTCCATATAAACTTGAATAAACCTGTGTGTGTACGTGCGATTCTACATGAAATGTCCCTTATGTATATATATATATGTTTATATCATGCTTGTAAGTCGACATGAAAAGTCCCAAGTACATGAACGCGTGTGTGCATGCATGCGAATTGACATGAAATGTCTCATATATATAAACCTAAGAGTACTTAGATAGGTGTGTACAAGTCGTCATGAAATGTCCCATATATATATAGAAAAACCTGTGCTTGCGAGTACGTGCAAGTTGACATGAAATGTCCCATATATATATATATATATATATATATATAGAAACAAAAAAATTGCAGGTAAACGTGAGCAATTTGATATGAAATAGACCATATATACATATGCAAAAACCTGTCAGTAAGGTCGTACATGAGTTGACATGAAGAGTCGCATGTATATAAAAGCGTGTATGCATGAATGCAAATTGACATGAAACGTCGCATATATGTAAACCTGAAAGAAATCGGATAGGTGTGTGAGAGTTGTCATGAAATGTTCCATATATATAGAAAAGCCTGTGATTATGAGTACATACGAGTTGACATGAAATGTCCCATATATACATATATATATATATATATATATATATATATATATATATATATATATATACTAGGGGTACCCCCTGCTCGTTCCACTCACCAACCCCCATTATAGTTGTCATTCCAATATAAAATATAACACTTATGCATTGTTTTATATAAAAATTTTTTTATTATAATATATTTTTATTTAATATATTTTACATTTTAGAATGATTATAAAAAACAATTTTTTAAATTATTCAAAATAATATAAAAAATTAAATAAAACATATAAATTATAAAACAAAATGATTTTTATGGCTACTGGTGAAGGCTTCCATTAATAAAAAGACCTAACGCGTCTTTGGTGGTATCTTTGCAAATTTATTTATTTATATCATCCTGAAAATAATTTTTTCATTATAGTTTATTTATGAATGATTTAAATTGATAAAATATATTTTATTGTAATATATATATATATATATATATATATATATATATATATATGTAAATGATAAAGTTTTTCATTTATTACTTACAAACTTGTGTATTTTAATATGTCTTTTCAAACTATCTATTCTATGGAAACCTTTTCCACAATATTTACGAATATTCAAATATATATCATCGTGACTTTTTGAATGTCTAATTAAATGATCCAATTTACTGTATGATTTCTCACATTGTTTACAATTATATTTTTCTTTTTTATTTTTATCGTGATTATTTATATGTCTTATATAATGTTTTTTATTTTTATTAATTAATCCACAAATATTACAAATTACAGTATTTATTTTATGTTTTTTTTTCACATGAATTTTGAGATAATTTTCGCTTGAATATGTTAAATGACAAATTGAACATATGAATGAATTATTCATTATAATTTCGATGTGATTGTGTCAACTCTAAAAAAAAGATATATATTATATATATATATATATTTTTATTATTAAATTTAATATTTTAAATCATAAATTTTTAATAAAATAATTTTATCTTTAAAAAACAATTTTTAAATTAAGCATAAGTATTTAAAATTAGGTATAAGTAAAGTACTTACTCTTCCAAATATGTTTATTTTTTTTAAAAACTATAATTTTTAATATAATTAAATGATAAAAAAAAAGAATAATATATATATAATAATAAATTATAATAAAATTATTAATACTTTTTTAATTATTTTTGAATTCAACAAGTTATTATATATATTTTTTGAATATTTTAAAAAATTTAATGTAATGAATTATTTAAATTAATCAATGTCATCTTCTTTTTTCTAAAAAAAAATTTTTTAATTTTAAATTATCGATATTTGAATGTATTATATCACAAATTATATAAATATAAAATACTCCATTTATTCCATTTAAAAATATTTCAGAACCTAAAATTAAATCGCTTAAATCCATTTTTTTAATCTCATAATTTTGATATGCTCTATGTTCTTTATTTTTAACATGTATGATATTCCTATTTTAAATGTTTATTTTTATTAATTTAAATTTATGACATATATGTTTGTATAGAATGTTACCATTTTCTAATAAATCTCCTATTATTTCTAATTTATTCCCTCTTTCTATATTTAATGTTTCGCCTTCTAATAAATATATTGAGATATCCAATTTATATTGTCCATTAGTTATTGTTGAAAAGAATTCTAAATTATTTTCATTTTTTTGAATAAAATTATTTCTTAAATATCCTTGTATTTCTGAAAATTTTAAAAATTAAATATATTGAAAAAAGGGTAAGTTATAATTAAAAACAAAGTAAATGTTTTATTTTTACTAATAAATCCATTTTTTTTTTGGAATATCTTCAAAATCAATTTTTACAGCATTTACAGGATCAAATATATCTACTTCCCCTAAGTTTATTATTGACGAATAATTTTGTAATATAATTTCAAATGGTATATTTCCTTTTGTATAATTTTTGGCTGAAGTAATCGTAACATTTTCTAAAATTATTTTCTGTAATTTTATGATTTTATAATTAATAAATAATATTTCTAAATATAAAAAAATGTTTTACTTTTAAAATACCTCTGATAATTTAATTTGATCTATAAAAATATCTATATTTTCATTATATATGTCACACTGTACATTGCAACCATCATTATTATTTAATAAAAATTTCAAAATTCTAAATTCTTTATTAGTTTTTTTATTAATAAAATTCGATTCAGGCAATATACATAATAATGAAAAAGCAATTTACAATTTAAAAATTCAAGGACAAATATGTCACAGCACGCCAAATAATTTATTTCCAAAAAATAAAGAAGATCCAATTTGTGGTCAATTATATATATATGATGACGTAACTGCTATTGAAAAAAGATTAAAAAATAATGAAAAATTAATTAAAGAACATATGTATACAATAACTAAAATAATGAATAATAATCCAATAGCAAAAAAATTTAAACATTTACATCAAATAGCTAATATAGAAAAAATTCCTAATTATAAATTATATTTTTTAAGAAAAAATAATAAACAAAAACATACTTATAATAAACCTTTAACATCAGAATGTGGAGCTATAATTGTATCCAATTCAGGCATGCCAGATAATTATGATTTATGCATATATCCTAATAATAATTGTAAAGAAAAAGTTAATTCTACATATTTGAATAAATTATCTCACCATGTAGATCCAATGGTATTTCCTTTATTATTTCCTAATGGTGATTTAGGATGGAGTATAGGATATAATAAACGTCCTTATTTAAAAAATGAAAAGTTAACGATTCTCCAATATTATTTATATAGAACAGCATACAGAAAAGATGAAATGAATTTTAATCCAATTTGATATTGTGGTAGATTAACACAACAATATACAGTACCGCTCAAAAGTTCGTAAAAATTTTTTTTTTTTTTAACTCAACTTCAAACAGCGATATTTCGGAAACGGCTCGATGAATTTGAAAAATCCGGACGGCGTTTGAAAGATCAGACAAAATACTATTTTTTTGCGTCCTGCCAAATATTTTTATCTCTTTTTTTAACTCTATTTCTAATGATAGAAAAATTTTTTATTTTTACGAATTTTTAAATTTCAATCAATCAAATGTAACTTTTTAAGAAATTGATAAAATTAAAAAATTCGAACGCGTCTGAAAAGTAGAGTAAATTTCCTAAATCTTTATGTTTAATGATTTTTTTGTATCTATTTCCTGCGTGTAGCTAAAAATGCGCAGAAATGGAAAGTACAAGAAAATCAGTTTTAGATATGATAATATTTTCCAATATCGCGGATCTATTTTTGTTTACATTTCAGCATGTGTTCAAATCTGTAGTTCGTATATACATACGAAGAATCAAATTTGTAAATAACTTTAATTTATTCAAAAAAAGGACACTATCATTTCTAATAATTGTGATAAAATTTGTGATAATTTTGTTAAAAGTATACAATACCGTTCGTTAATTCGTAAAAAATATTTTTTTAGAAACTCAACTTCAAACTGCGATATTTCGGAAATGACTCGATAAATTTTAAAAATCTGGACGGCTTTTAAAAGATTAGACAAAATACTATCTTTTTGTATGTTGCTAATGTAAACCAAAATTGACTCGTGACATTGGAAAATATTATCATATCTAAAACTGATTTTCTTGTACTTTCCATTTTTGCGCATTTTTAGCTACACGCAGGAAATAGATACAAAAAAATCATCAAACATAAAGATTTAGGAAATTCACTCTACTTTTCAGTCGCGTTCGAATTTTTTAATTTTATCAATTTCTTAAAAAGTTACATTTGATTGATTGAAATTTAAAAATTCGTAAAAATAAAAAATTTTTCTATCATTAGAAATAGAGTTAAAAAAAGAGATAAAAATATTTGGCAGGACGCAAAAAAATAGTATTTTGTCTGATCTTTCAAACGCCGTCCGGATTTTTCAAATTTATCGAGCCGTTTCCGAAATATCGCCGTTTGAAGTTGAGTTACAAAAAAAAAAATTTTTACGAACTTTTGAGCGGTACTGTATTATTCATGCTTATATAATGATAGAAAATAACAGAATGAATTTTTTACGTAATAATCAAAAACAATTACGTATAGAATGTTATCAGGGTTTATTGGATCACGTTAAAAATAGTGCTTTAAACATTTCAAAAAATTTTGAAATTAAAGAAAGACTAGGAAACCTTTTTATTTTACCAGCTACATATATTGGAAGTCCAAGATATATGCAACAATATTATCAAGACGCTATGGCAATAATGAGAAAAGTAGGAAAACCAGATTTATTTATTACAATAACACGTAATCCGAAATGGAAAGAAATTAAAGAAATTTTAAAAAATTTTCCAGTAGGAACAACTCCTAATGATATTCCTACTATTACAGTTCGTTTATTTTATGCTAAATTAAAAATGATATTAAATGATATTGTTAAAAATAAAATATTTGGAACTGTTATAGCTTATGTTTTTTCAATTGAATTTCAAAAAAGAGGTTTACCACATGCATATATTATTTTGACATTACATCAAAATAATAAATTACTATCTATAGATTTAATTGATAAACATATTTCTGCAAAAATACCTTCTTCAGATAATAAATATTTACAAAAATTAGTTATTAAACATATGTTACATGGTCCACATACAGAAAAATCACCATGTTATAAAAAAAATAGTATTATATGTAAAAGAAATTTTCCAAAACCTTTTAACGAACATACTATATTTAAAGAAAATAAATACCCTGAATACAGAAGAAGAAATAATATAAATAATAATTATGTTTATAATTTAAAATATTATCATAAAATCATTACCGTTGATAATTCTATGGTTGTTCCTTATAATAGTTATTTATTAGCTAAATATAATAGTCACATAAACGTTGAACTTTGTGCAACTATACAAAGTATTAAATATATTTTTGATTATATACATAAAGGAGGAGATAAAGAATTTTGTCAAATACGACAAAATAAAGAAATAGAAGAAAATAAAAAAAAAGTTATTTCTGATATAAAAGATGATAATGAAAAAACTGAAGAAAGTATTGATATTTATGATGAAATTACACAATATATAGACGGTAGATATTTAAATGCATGAGAAGCTGCTTGGAGATTAGAAGAATTTCCCTTATGTGGTAGAAGCCATAATGTAATAAGATTAAATATTCATACAGAAAATCAACAAAAAATTGTTTTTGATGAAAACGATATAACTTCAGCTTTAAACAAATGGGAAACTACTTTAACAGCATGGTTCAAATTGAATGAAAAAGATGATTTTGCAAAAAAAATTAAATATGCAAATATACCAGAATATTATGTTTTTAATACTATTAACAAATCTTGGATTAAAAGATCAAAAATAAGAAAAAATGTAGCAATTGGAAGATTAAGTGTAGTATCACCTAAGGATAGTGAAAGATTTTTTCTAAAATTAATATTAAATAGAGTAACAGGTGCAACTTCTTTTAAATATTTACGAACATTTGAAAACATTACTTATAATACATATAAAGAAACAGCTATTGCTATGGGTTTAATAGAACATGAAACACAAATTTATAATATATTTGATGAAGCATGTCAAGTAATGTTACCATTACAATTAAGAAAATTTTTGCAAGTTTCCTATTATGTGAAAATATTCAAGGGAATATAATTTGGGAAAAATATAAAAAATTTTTCATAGAAGATTTTAAAGAAAATAATGAAAATAACGCACTTTTTCATATTAACAAAATTTTAATGTCAGAAGAAATGTCATGTAAAGATTTTGGTATTCCTGAGCCTAATGAAATAGATATTCAAAAAGAAAATGAATTTAGTAACGAAACTATTGAATTTAGTAACAAAATATTTAATAAAATGTTTAATGAATTAAATTCAGATCAAAAAAACATATTTAATAATATAATAAATAATAAACACAAAATATATTTTATAGATGGTCCAGGAGGTTCTGGTAAAACCTTTTTATATAAAACATTAATATATTACTTTATTTCAATTAAAAAAAAATTTATATCAATGGCTTGGACAGGAATAGCTTCAATTTTGTTACCAAATGATATGACAAGCCACAGAACATTTAGATTACCTATAGACTTAAGTAATATTGAAAATGCTTTTTTAAAATTAGAATCTGATAAACATAAGTTACGACTAACAGATATTATTATTTGGGATGAAGCTTCTATGATTCCCAAAAAAGCATTAGAAATTGTGGATAAAACTTTACAAGATGTTTGTTCAAATAATAAACCATTTGGAGATAAATTAATAATTTTAGGTGGTGACTTTAGACAAATTTTACCTATAGTAAAAAATGGATTTAAAGATACAATTATAAAAGACACTATAAAATATTCACATCTTTGGAAATTATTTAAAATTTTCAATTTAAAAACTAATATAAGATGTAATGATAAAAAATTTTCATCTTTTTTGTTAAATATAGGAGAAGGAAAAATTAATACTTTCATTATTCCCGAAGAATATAAAACTAATAATATATGCGACACAATTTATAAAGATATAAACAACAATTATAATTTTTCTAAAAATGTTATTTTAACTTCACATAAAGAAGATGTAAACATTTTAAATAATAAAATATTAAAATTAATCGATGGTGAAATGATAACTTATTACAGTATAGATCATGCAACTTATAAAGGCGTTGATCAAACTGATGAAAATATTCATTTAAATTATCCTATTGAAATGTTAAATAATATTAGAGAAGGATTACCTCCTCACGAAATTAAATTAAAGATTAACGCAATTATAATGTTAATTAGAAATCTTAATATAACTGATGGATTATGTAATGGAACTAGATTAAAAATAACTAAATTATTTAAATTTAATATAGAAGCTGAGATTATTACAGGAGAAAATAAAGGAAATAAAGTTTTTATACCAAAAATAACTTTAAGTACAAATGAATCGTCTTCTTTGCCTTTTATTTCACACAGAAAACAATTTCCTATAGTGTTAGCATTTGCAATTACAATTAATAAGTCACAAGGACAAAGTTTTGAAAATATAGGTATAAATATTAAAAAACCATTATTTTCACATGGTCAGCTATATGTCGCACTTTCAAGATGTAAAAATAAAAAAATATATATATTCAAAATGAATTAGATAATAAAAATGAAATTAAAAACATAGTTTGGAAGGAAATATTAAAATAATAATTTATATAATTTAATTATTTATATTAATTGTTTATATAATTTAATTATTATTGTTTACAGGTATCGTATTTATAAAATTCATATATATATATATATATATATATATATATATAAATATATAATATATATATATACATATATATATATATAAATTTAAACACATAACAAAATGGAATGGAATGCAATTGAAGGTCAATACGTTATTATTGATAATGTAAATGATCAAGAAATGATGGATAGTTTAAATGATAACATTGAAGATTATTTAAATTATGAGGAAGAGTATGAATATTATTTAGAAAATCTTGCTGATAATAATAGTTCAGATAATACTGAAATATCTATTTTAAATAATTTAATAAATTCATATATTGGTGAAGATAATGAAAAAGTAGAATTTCATAATTGGAAACAAGTACCAGAATATTATAAATATTACACTAATAAAATTATAGAATATAAAATAACATTAAATGAACCAATAAATGAATTTTATCTAAATCAAAATTACGAAATATATTCAAGATATTTATTGAACATTGCACACATTTTAAAAAAAATATTATGATATATTTTTTTAAATTTATTATTTATTTAAATTATAAATTCAATATTTTTATGAAATGTTTAATATTTTATTAAGATTAAATTTTATGAAAGAAAAATTGATATATTTCTAAAATGTAAAATTAAGTAAAAAGATATCAAACAGGAATTATAACAAAATAATCCTTTAAATCTTAAAAATCTTAAATTTATATTTAAATATATCAAACATTATGTTGAATTAATATAATGAAATAATTAAAAATTATTTTTTTAAATATTTAATGTAATATTTACATGTAACGGGGAATATATTTAAATCAACAAATTAAATATATTTGTGGGCTTCGTATGTACTTACTTCAAGTACATACGCACTTACCGTTAAATAACCGATTTTCTATTTAGAGACGATCAACCTTGTATCTCGACAATGCTCGTATATAAACGTCTTTTTCATACAAAGAAAATCAGCTAAGCAATATATAACATTATTGCAGAACTTCGCTTAGAAGTTCTGCCTTCCGGACGTCTGGTACGACGAAACCCACGGCGTGTACTTTGAGACTCTAATAAATATCGTAAATCAAAAGCAATCAAGTGTA
This sequence comes from Anastatus disparis, assembly GCA_017163975.1. Classification (NCBI taxonomy): domain Eukaryota; kingdom Metazoa; phylum Arthropoda; class Insecta; order Hymenoptera; family Eupelmidae; genus Anastatus; species Anastatus disparis. Next base: position 2,929,572 of record JAFFSR010000349.1, on the reverse strand, counting down.
TTACGATTATCGTATAAAGGCAAAACACGATTCTACTGTGAGAAATAATATTATGCAACAATTCAAATTAACTTAAATTTTACTTCACTTTATTCAAAATAATAGACAAATATATTACATAAAAATAAACTTCCAATGATTGTTATTAGCTACAAAATTTAGTTAAACTCACGAATCGAAACAAAAGTTAATTTAAGCTACTCTAATCTATACGACGCGGCGCACACGACGGTCTTGATATTTTCGTATGTATCGCATACACGCTTTTAACAATAATAAAAAAAAAGAAAATACGACAGTCTGCAGACTTACATTTCTTTATCGGACGTTGAACACGGAAGACTCTCAACCGATCTCTCTCGCAAGGGCGATTCGGTAGTACAACCAAAGCGGCACCGTAGATATGCGGTGCAGCTGAACAACCTCGTTGCTCTCGTTGAAATATTTCTCAACTCTCTCTGCAAAGTTCGGCAAAAATTCTCTAGCTTCAAAACAATATAATGAGGCTCCAACAACACTCTCATAAAAGAAAACTTTTATCAAAAATTTAGCGGACGCACAAGCTCGTATCACGCACAATATGGCTGCTAGAATCTTTCTGCTCTCCCCTGTCGACCGTTCGCTTCTCTCTCTTGCCTCATCCTTCCCGGCATGCCCTGCGCGCGCCTCTCTCTACAGTACTATATCCGAGTCCCCAAGACAGACGTTCTCCGTCTCACTCTTACACTTGCCTATCAAGCATACGCTGAGCCGTGCGACTTATAACGAGGATAGAGCTATATCATAGCATACCAATAATTTGCTATCCTCGTTACACCCCTTCCCCAGACGCTGGAAGACCTGACTGACAGCTCTGCTACCCTATCTGGTCGCACTGAAATCCAAAGCCTGATCCAAGAGTAAAAAAAAATCAATACTTTACAAAAAGAGGCATTTATTTACAGCGAGACTAATAAATTTACAATCTGATTAACTAAAAGAGAAATAAAAAGAAGAGTTTAATACAACTTTAAAACAAACAAAAAACAAAATTCTATATATATAATACAGTCTCCTGTTACACCTACAGCACGCCCCATCGCATCTTCCTTCATGGATATTGGTGATGACTAGAGCGATTGGGGCAGTGCTTACTTTTCCTCACTCCCAAAGTGCCACAGATATAGCATCTGGGCTCTTTGGGGTGATCTCGCTTGTAAGCGGCGCGAGTCTTCTCCTTCTCCAACTTCAACTCTTCAAAGAGCTCATTCTTACGAGCTTGCTCGATCTGTTTACGGGCGAGTTGGATTCGAGCTCGCGCCTCTTCTTCTTCTCGAGCGGCTCTGGTCTCAAGCTGCTGCCTTCGTAGCCTGGCTTGAGCCAGAGCCTGTTCTTGCTGTTGTTGGCGCCGGATTTCTTCTTCACGGCGCCGACGCCTCTGTGAGCGAAGAGAATTGATGGCAGCATGCTCCTCGCGTCTGTTGGCCATCCGCTTTATCCAGACGTCAGCCTTTGCTGCTCCCTCCTCGCCGTATGACTCTAAGAAGTCTTCTAAAGCAGCAAAAGCGTCGTTTTCCTGCTGAAACACCTCGCGAGATGCGGCCATGGCAGCAGCCAGGAAGCGCTCCACTCTCTCCTACTCCTCTTTCATTGGAGTCGTGTTGATAGCCGACTCGGAGTCGCTTCTCTCAACACTAGCCCTTGTAGCACAAGCGCCTTCTTCTTCTGCTACATTTCCAATAGCGGCCGCAGCTTCTTCGTCTGCGGCAGCCTCCTCCACTCTTGACCGCAGCGTCTCTAGCAAGCTCACAGACCGACGCATGGCCTGCTGCAATTCACCTTGGGACTCCTCCACTTCTTCAATGACGACAGTTGACTCTCGTCTTCGGTCGTCAGGGTGACCCAAAACAGATACTGCTTGTTGCAGCACTTGCACAGCGCCTCGACGCTCTTCGATCTGTAAATCGGCCAACTCTGCTACCAACTTCATGGATTTTATCATGGCTGACTCCATGCTGAAAAAGAGAAACGAACACTGGTCATGACTATGATCTCCTCGCTTGAGATTGCGCTCGCGTTTTACGAGGAGAGATAAAACCTATATTCATCTTTGTCGCACGCTTTTTTGTTCCTTTCGGCCTACCACGACTTCGCTTACTCTCAGCATTCTCGCTTGCTTGCTGAGGAACTGTAACTCGCTTTAACGCCGCACGTTTCACCACCACAACCGTTTTACGCGGTCTACCACGCTTCCTAGAACTACCTAAGCTACGCAACTCATTTCCACTCGCAGGTGGAACCTCATTGCTGTGATGGTGACTATGGCCATTCGCAGATGGCGTTTCGCAACGAATCGCATCGCTATTGTCTCGCTCTTCTGAATCCAACGTTGGATGTTCTTCGTTGTCATCATCTTCTGGATCTTGTCCATCTATATATCTTTTTAGATCACAAACTGGTATTACTTTTTCAATATAACCATGAGTGTCTATTACATCATAGGTATTTTTACCACAGCAGGCCGTAACTACATACGGCCCTGCATATTTAGGTGCCAATTTAGCACTAATACCCTGAATGGCAGATGATAAAACTCTATTTCTTTTTCAAACCCTATCACCTACTTGATACCAGACATCTCTATGACGAGAATTATAATATTTTGCCTGTCTGTTCTGTGCACCTTCAGCCTGAACCTTAGCCTTATCCTGTAAGGCAGGCAAATTTTCCAAATACTTTGCCCATTGACGTACTGCCTCCTGATTTTCCTCATTACAAGCAGCTCTCTCCTCTTCTCTTTGAAGAGAGCCAGGTGGCACCAACTGCTTTCCAAAATTCAACATTGCTGGAGTAATACCAGTTGAACTTTGCTCGGCTGTATTATATGCAAAAGCAAATTCCGACAAGTGCTCATCCCAAGTTTTATGATTACTTTCCACGTAGGACCGTATCATAGTCTTAATAGTCCTGTTGACTCGTTCCACGGGGTTAGCTTGTGGGTGATATCGAGGTATTGTCGTATGCAATACTCCAATGCTTTTTAAATATGGATCTATTACTCCATTTACAAACTCAGTACCATTATCAGATAAAAACACTTCAGGAACACCAAAATGATATATTATTTTCTCCTTGAAGTGTTTAAGAATGCTTATACCATTAGCTTTTCTTAATGGTACACACTCTACCCATCTAGTAAATAAATCTTGCATTACTAAGACATATTCATGCCCTTTGGTACTTTTAGGTAGTGGTCCAACTATATCACCAGCTACCACTTCCCATGGCCGTCTTATAACGCGTTGCCCCATCAAACCGGCAGGTAATTGCTGCTCAACTTTGCATTGTTGACACACTAAGCACTTACGCACATATTCCATTACATCTTTGTATATGGAATGCCAAAAATATCTTTCAATCACTCTTTTATAGGTTTTCTCTCTACCTAAGTGACCTGCAGTAGATTCATCATGACATTCCATGAGCACTCTTTTCTCTGTTCCAAAGGAACGACGAGTTTCCAAGCCTCGTCATCCTGACCCATAATATCATCGATCTCTTCATTAGGACAATACTTGAAGAGACGACTACCAATAATTTTCCATCTTGGATTTCCTCTTGGATCCTTTTGTACTTTATCAAACCATTCCAAGTACCATGTATCCTTGGTTATGGATGCTGTATGAAGAGCCGAGACTTCACTGTCTTCGTGCTCTTCACCCTCATACATTCTTGAGAGTGCATCTGGAACATGATTCAGTGCTCCTTTTCGGTGTTCTACAGTAAACGAGTAGCCTTGTAATTCCAAGGCCCATCTCGCTAACCTACCAGTTGGGTTATGTAAATTACACAACCATCTCAAACTACTATGGTCTGTAATCACTTTAAAATGGTATCCATCTATATAAGGTCTGAATTTGTTAGCAGCCCATTTTACAGCTAAACATTCTCGTTCAGTTACAGAATAATTTCGTTCTGCTTGGTTCATAGTGCGACTGGCAAATTCCAGCACCCGTTATTCTCCATCAATCTCTTGAGTCAGAACTGCACCAAGACCTGTATCGCTGGCATCAGTTTGTATAACAAACATCTTATCAAAATGTGGTTTCTGCAATACAGGTGCAGAAACCATTAAGGCTTTTATCTCTTCAAAAGCTTGCTGTTGATTTTCAGACCATTCGAATCGATAATCTTTCTTCGTCAACTGCGTTAATGGTTCTGCTAGCGTAGCAAAATCTTTAATAAATTTCCTATACCACGACGCCATTCCTAAGAATCGTCGCAGTTGCTTTAAGTTTCTTGGCGCTGGATACTCAACAATCGGTCTGATCTTCTCTGGATCAGGTCGAAATCCATCTTTATTAACTAACAAACCGAGATACTTTACTTCTTCGCAACAGAAAATACTTTTCTCTCGGTTTATCGTGAGGTTCGCTTTCTTTATCCTTAATAGCACGTGTTCTAACCACTTCAAGTGCTCTGCAAAGGTTTCAGTAACTACTATTATATCGTCCAGATAAGCGAATGCATATGGCTCCATTTCAGGCCCAATCACCATATCGATTAATCGCTGAAATGTAGCCCCAGCCTGGCTCAGACCATACGGCATTTTTATGAACTGATATAGTCCTAATCGAGGAACTGTGAATGCCGTAATAGGCCTCGATTCTACCTTAAGCGGGATCTGATGATAAGCTTGGCTCAGATCCAGCGTAGAGATATACTTAGCCCTCTGTAGCTTCCGAAAGATTGCATCCATAAAAGGAAGAGGATAAGCATCTTGTTGAGAAACAGCATTGACTTTTCTATAGTCAACACAGAATCGAAACTTTCCATTCGCTTTACGAACAATCACGACTGGACTAGACCAACCACTCGTTGATGGCTCTATTATTCCAGATTTTAGCATTTCTCGTACTTGAGAATGCATTTCCTCTTCCATTTTCTGTGACGTAATAAAAAAAATTGAATTTCCTTTGAAAGCGAGAAAAACTCTTCGATTTCCTCTTGGCGTCAATAATTCTACTTGCTGACTGTCTAAAAAAAATAAAACCTTCAACCAGTCAGCTATTGCAAAAACTGCAACCTCAGTTCTGCAAAAATATAAGAAAAAAAAAAATTTTCACTATCAAATCTAATTCTTAATTTAAACAATTTAAATTAAACCGAAAAAAAAATAGATTCGAAATTTCTACAAGAAATAACTTTTTTCCCAATAAAAACAACTAGAAAAAAAAACTTGACACCAAGGGTAAAACCACAATTTGAAAAAGAACAAAAAAAAATTTTAAACTTAGTCTTCTACAACTCTTTGTTGCTCGCAGACGAATATTATCTTTATTTTATAACCTGTGAGCAACCTACTTTCACGTTGCTCACAAGCGCGCCCTATGTTCGACAAGAGTTTCCTTTTATTTTTCTTCTCTCGTCGAACTTACTTACAATCTACAAGACCGTCGCTCTTCCGTACAATTTAGAAAATTTTTATCTTTAAAAAACTATCTTAATTTTTTTTCCTAAGAAAACCGAAAAAAAAAATTCCCAAAATAATAAAAAAAATTATCGCATGAATTTCTCTTCCTAATCTCAGAACATAAAAAAACACGCTTTGATAATCTACCGCGCAATGACTTTTGCCACTAGATTTAGCTTAATGCTTTAATTGTCTTATTACAACTAGCGCCCCACAAGGCCTTTGTAACAAGATAAGCATGAGCTGCTCTCGATTATTCAGTGGACGCCATTTTATAATGCGCGCCCGAGAGCCCCCTATATTTCTCTATCGTGTCCTTTATTTTATCACGCTGCGCGCCACGTAATCATACGCACCATAAAAAAAAATCACGATAAACTTTTTATTCACGTGAGCCCATATATTGGTGCTATGCACTATGCACGCGATATACTAACGTAATACACTCTTTCAACAACTTTCGTGAATTGATTTGTTGGGCGCCATGTAACGGGGAATATATTTAAATCAACAAATTAAATATATTTGTGGGCTTCGTATGTACTTACTTCAAGTACATACGCACTTACCGTTAAATAACCGATTTTCTATTTAGAGACGATCAACCTTGTATCTCGACAATGCTCGTATATAAACGTCTTTTTCATACAAAGAAAATCAGCTAAGCAATATATAACATTATTGCAGAACTTCGCTTAGAAGTTCTGCCTTCCGGACGTCTGGTACGACGAAACCCACGGCGTGTACTTTGAGACTCTAATAAATATCGTAAATCAAAAGCAATCAAGTGTATTACGATTATCGTATAAAGGCAAAACACGATTCTACTGTGAGAAATAATATTATGCAACAATTCAAATTAACTTAAATTTTACTTCACTTTATTCAAAATAATAGACAAATATATTACATAAAAATAAACTTCCAATGATTGTTATTAGCTACAAAATTTAGTTAAACTCACGAATCGAAACAAAAGTTAATTTAAGCTACTCTAATCTATACGACGCGGCGCACACGACGGTCTTGATATTTTCGTATGTATCGCATACACGCTTTTAACAATAATAAAAAAAAAGAAAATACGACAGTCTGCAGACTTACATTTCTTTATCGGACGTTGAACACGGAAGACTCTCAACCGATCTCTCTTGCAAGGGCGATTCGGTAGTACAACCAAAGCGGCACCGTAGATATGCGGTGCAGCTCAACAACCTCGTTGCTCTCGTTGAAATATTTCTCAACTCTCTCTGCAAAGTTCGGCAAAAATTCTCTAGCTTCAAAACAATATAATGAGGCTCCAACAACACTCTCATAAAAGAAAACTTTTATCAAAAATTTAGCGGACGCACAAGCTCGTATCACGCACAATATGGCTGCTAGAATCTTTCTGCTCTCCCCTGTCGACCGTTCGCTTCTCTCTCTTGCCTAATCCTTCCCGGCATGCCCTGCGCGCGCCTCTCTCTACAGTACTATATCCGAGTCCCCAAGACAGACGCTCTCCGTCTCACTCTTACACTTGCCTATCAAGCATACGCTGAGCCGTGCGACTTATAACGAGGATAGAGCTATATCATAGCATACCAATAATTTGCTATCCTCGTTACAAACATTATATAAAACTATTAATAATCAATAATTTAAAAAATTTTGATATATTTATAAAATGTCAGATTAAGAAAAAAGATATCAAACAGGAATTATAACAAAATAATCCTATAAATCTTCAAAATCTTAAGTATACATTTAAATATATCAAATGATAATATTAAAAAATTTTACTAAAAAATTTATGATTTCACAATGATAAAAATCTAAAAGATTTAAAATTTAAGGTTGTGTAAAAACCAACTTAATCTATATTTCATAAATAATGATTAAAATTTATTAATAATTTTTTTCAGATATTTTACATAAATAATTAATATTATGTATTTTTTTTCATGTTTCTATGTCAATAATAAAAATTTAATAAAAAATGTACAATTATATAATATTATGTATAATATAAAAATATATTATAATAAAAAAATTTTTATATGAAACAATGCATAAGTGATATATTTTATATTGATATGAAAACTATAATGGAGGTTGGCGAGTGGAACGAGCAGGGGGGTACCCCCTCCTAGCCAAAATTATTTTCAGGAGGATATAAATAAATAAATTTGTAGAGATACCACCAAAGACGCGTTAGGTCTTTTTATTAATGGAAGCCTTCACCAGTAGCCATAAAAATCATTTTGTTTTATAATTTATATGTTTTATTTAAATTTTTATATTATTTTGAATATTTTAAAAAATTGTTTTTTATAATCATTTTAAAATGAAGAAAATAAAAATTTTTTCAATAAAATTTTTGTATTAATTCTAGCAATAATTAATTTTAATATTATAATTTATATATTATTATGTTAAGTTTTAAGTTTGTATATTTAAATACATACATTATTATATTGTGGGGGGGCAGTGGAGGGGTCGTGGGGGTGCCGTGGGGGTGCTGTGGAGGGGTGTGGAGGGGGGGGTGTGGAGGGTACTTAGAATAAAAGCAACAATAAAAAATATCGTAATATTTTAAACAATTTTACGTTATTTTGTGGAGGGGTCGTGGGGGTGCTGTGGAGGGGTGCGGGGGGATGTGGAGGGGTGTGGAGGGGTGTGGGGGGTCCGAGGGTTAATTTTTCATATAACTATATAATATAGGTAGATACATAATCCTGTGTGTGTGCATGCGCATTGGCATGAAATGTCCCATATATATAAACCTGTGTGTGCGTGCGTTGAAATTTACAGAAAAAATCCCATGTATATCAACGTGTGTGTGCATGAATGAAAATTGAAACGAAACGTCCCATGTATGAAAACCTGAGAACTCGGATGGGTGTGTGAGAGTTGTCATGAAATGTTCCATATATATAGATAAGCCTGTGATTATGAGTATGTACAAGTTGACATGAAATGTCCCATATATATATATATATAATGCTGTGTGTGTGTATGTGTGCGTGCGCATTGGCATGAAATGTCCCATATATATAAACCTGTATGTGTGTGCGTTGAAATTTACATAAAAAATCCCATGTATATTAACGTGTGTGTGCATGAATGAAAATTGATATGAAACGTCCCATTTATGCGAACCTGAAGGAACTCGGATAGGTATGTCAGAGTTGTCATGAAATGTTCCATATATATAGAGAAGCCTGTGATCATGAGTACGTACGAGTTGACCCGAAATGTCCCATGTGTATATATATATATATATATATACTAGGGGGGGGGGGGTACCCCCCTGCTCGTTCCACTCGCCAACCCCCATTATAGTTGTCATTTCAATATAAAATATAACACTTATGCATTGTTTTATATAAAAATTTTTTTATTATAATATATTTTTATTTAATATATTTTACATTTTAGAATGATTATAAAGAACAATTTTTTAAATTATTCAAAATAATATAAAAAATTAAATAAAACATATAAATTATGAAACAAAATGATTTTTATGGCTACTGGTGAAGGCTTCCATTAATAAAAAGACCTAACGCGTCTTTGGTGGTATCTTTGCAAATTTATTTATTTATATCATCCTGAAAATAATTTTTTCATTATAGTTTATTTATGAATGATTTAAATTGATAAAATATATTCAATTGTAATATATATATATATATATATATATATATATATATATAAATGATAAATATTTTCATTTATTACTTACAAACTTGTGTATTTTAATATGTCTTTTCAAACTATCTGTTCTATGGAAACCTTTTCCACAATATTTACAAATATTCAAATATATATCATCGTGACTTTTTGAATGTCTAATTAAATGATCCAATCTACTTTATGATTTCTCACATTGTTTACAATTATATTTTTCTTTTTTATTTTTATCGTGATTATTTATATGTCTTATATAATGTTTTTTATTTTTATTAATTAATCCACAAATATTACAAATTACAGTATTTATTTTATGTTTTTCTTCCACATGAATTTTAAGATAATTTTCGCTTGAATATGTTAAATGACAAATTGAACATATGAATGAATTATTCATTATAATTTCGATGTGATTGTGTCAACTCTAAAAAAAAGGATATATATTATATATATATATATATATTTTTATTATTAAATTTAATATTTTAAATCATAAATTTTTAATAAAATAATTTTATCTTTAAAAAAAAATTTTTAAATTAAGCATAAGTATTTAAAATTAGGTATAAGTAAAGTACTTACTCTTCCAAATATGTTTATTTTTTTTTTAAACTATAATTTTTAATGTAATTAAATGATAAAAAAAAGAATAATATATATATATAATAATAAATTATAATAAAATTATTAATACTTTTTAAATTATTCTTGAATTCAACAAGTTATTATATATATTTTTTGAATATTTTAAAAAATTTAATTTAATGAATTATTTAAATTAATCAATGTCATCTTCTTTTTTCTAAAAAAAAAATTTTTTATTTTAAATTATCGATATTTGAATGTATTATATCACAAATTATATAAATATAAAATACTCCATTTACTCCATTTAAAAATATTTCAGAACCTAAAATTAAATCGCTTGGATCCATTTTTTTTTCATTCATAATTTTGATATGCTCTATGTTCTTTATTTTTAATATGTATGATATTCCTATTTTAAATGTTTATTTTTATTAATTTAAATTTATGACATATATGTTTGTATAGAATGTTACCATTTTCTAATAAATCTCCTATTATTTCTAATTTTTTTCCTCTTTCTATATTTAATGTTTCGCCTTCTAATAAATATATTGAGATATCCAATTTATATTGTCCATTAGTTATTGTTGAAAAGAATTCTAAATTATTTTTATTTTTTTGAATAAAATTATTTCTTAAATATCCTTGTATTTCTAAAAATTTTGAAAATTAAATATATTGAAAAAAGGGTAAGTTATAATTAAAAACAAAGTAAATGTTTTATTTTTACTAATAAATCCATTTTTTTTTGGAATATCTTCAAAATCAATTTTTACAGCATTTACAGGATCAAATATATCTACTTCCCCTAAGTTTATTATTGACGAATAATTTTGTAATATAATTTCAAATGGTATATTTCCTTTTGTGTAATTTTTGGCTGAAGTAATCGTAACATTTTCTAAAATTATTTTCTGTAATTTTATGATTTTATAATTAATAAATAATATTTCTAAATATAAAAAAATGTTTTACTTTTAAAATACCTCTGATAATTTAATTTGATCTATAAAAATATCTATGTTTTCATTATATATGTCACACTGTACATTGCAACCATCATTATTATTTAATAAAAATTTCAAAATTCTAAATTCTTTATTAGTTTTTTTATTAATAAAATTCGATTCAGGCAATACTTCTTGTACATAACCTACTATTGTTCTAAATAATATAAGTACATTATTTATTATATTCTTCTTAAGATAATTATTATATTTTATCAATATAATACTTACGCAGATTTATCTCCTATTTTTAATTTTGTTTTTAAAAATTCAGTAGATGTAAACATTATATTTGGTTTTTTATTAATTTGTTCATTATCATATTTAATATCTTTACTACTTCTTTTTGGCATTTTACTTTATTTATTAAATTGTTTATTTACTTTGATATCTAAATAATAAAATAATCGATTTGCGTTAAATACTTTTTTATAAATCTTAATTAATTTAAATAATATTTTTAATATTTTACAATTTTTATTTGTACTAATAAGAAATTTAAAAATATGAGAAATAACTAAAAAGTAAATATTTTACTTATGTCTAATTTTAAATAAATAAAATCGAATTTACAAAAAATTGTAAACTAGTTTAATTCAATAAAAAATTCTATGTTTATTAATAAATAAAACATTAAAATTATATATTTTATATCAGAAATTACATAATCAGATTATCATAAATATCAAAAACATAAAAAATTCGAACACTTTATTGATTATAAATTAATTATCTGAGATACCTAACAAAAATATATATAAATTTAAAATTATTTGTAATTATTAATCTATAATTAAGTAATTATCTGTAATTATTTCATTTTTTTAAATAACTTTTATAATACAATATTAAAATTCTTTACCTGAATATTTTTTTAACCTTGCTATTTACTTTAAATTACTATAATTTTATTTTTGATATTCACTTTAAATTACTAAAATTTTATATTCAAAACGAATTATTTATTTATTTATAAAATTTTAAATACACACTTAATTTTGTCTTAAAACAGTTCAGATAATACTGAAATATCTATTTTAAATAATTTAATAGATTCATATATTGGTGAAGATAATGAAAAAGTAGAATTTCATAATTGGAAACAAGTACCAGAATATTATAAATATTACACTAATAAAATTATAGAATATAAAACAACATTAAATGAACTAATAAATGAATTTTATCTAAATCAAAATTACGAAATATATTCAAGATATTTATTGAACATTGCACACATTTAAAAAAAAATATTATGATATATTTTTTTAAATTTATTATTTATTTAAATTATAAATTCAATATTTTTATGAAATGTTTAATATTTTATTAAGATTAAATTTTATGAAAGAAAAATTGATATATTTCTAAAATGTAAAATTAAGTAAAAAGATATCAAACAGGAATTATAACAAAATAATCCTTTAAATCTTAAAAATCTTAAATTTATATTTAAATATATCAAACATTATGTTGAATTAATATAATGAAATAATTAAAAATTATTTTTTTTCATATTTAATGTAATATTTACATAAAATATTAAATATTATATAAAACTATTAATAATTAATAATTTAAAAAATTTTGATATATGTATAAAATGTCAGATTAAGAAAAAAGATATCAAGCAGGAATTATAACAAAATAATCCTATAAATCTTCAAAATCTTAAGTATACATTTAAATATATCAAATGATAATATTAAAAAATTTTACTAAAAAATTTATGATTTCACAATGATAAAAATCTAAAAGATTTAAAATTTAAGGTTGTGTAAAAATCAACTTAATCTATATTTCATAAATAATGATTAAAATTTATTAATAATTTTTTTCAGATATTTTACAAAAATAATTAATATTATGTATTTTTTTTCATGTTTCTATGTCAATAATAAAAATTTAATAAAAAATGTACAATTATATAATATTATGTATAATATAAAAATATATTATAATAAAAAAATTTTTATATAAAACAATGCATAAGTGTTATATTTTATATTGATATGATAACTATAATGGAGGTTGGCGAGTGGAACGAGCAGGGGGGTACCCCCCCCCCTAGCCAAAATTATTTTCAGGAGGATATAAATAAATAAATTTGTAGAGATACCACCAAAGACGCGTTAGGTCTTTTTATTAATGGAAGCCTTCACCAGTAGCCATAAAAATCATTTTGTTTTATAATTTATATGTTTTATTTAATTTTTTATATTATTTTGAATAATTTAAAAAATTGTTTTTTATAATCATTTTAAAATAAAGAAAATAAAAATTTTTTCAATAAAATTTTTGTATTAATTCTAGCATTGATTAATTTTAATATTATAAATTATATATTATTATGTTAATTTTTAAGTTTGTATATTTAAATACATACATTATTATATTGTGGGGGGGCAGTGGAGGGGTCGTGGGGGTGCCGTGGGGGGTGCCGTGGGGGTGCTGTGGAGGGGCGTGGAGGGGTGTGGAGGGGTGCGGGGGGTGTGGAGGGGTGCGGAGGGGTGTGGAGGATACTTAGAATAAAAGCAACAATAAAAAATATCGTAATATTTTAAACAATTTTACGTTATTTTGTGGAGGGGTCGTGGGGGGTGCCGTGGGGGTGCTGTGGAGGGGCGTGGAGGGGTGTGGAGGGTGTGGGGGGTCCGAGGGTTAATTTTTCATATAACTACATAATATAGGTAGATATATATATATATATATATATATATATATATATACATATATAATCCTGTGTGTGTGTGCATGCGCATTGGCATGAAATGTCCCATATATATAAACCTGTCTGTGGGTGCGTTCTAATTGACGTGGAATGTCCCACGTATGTATGTATATATATATATATATATATATATATATATATATATATATATCAACTTGTCTGTATGTGTGCGTTTGGGTCGACACGAAATGTTGCATATATATGAGCCCAGGTGCGTATGTATGTGCGCGTCCACATCTGTTTTTCTATATACATATATATGATAAAAAATCCTTTAAAACGTTTAATTAAAAAGGAATTATGGAATTTTTAATTAAAGCCCTCGAATTCACAAATCATAATCATAACTGACGCTCTTTCAATTCACGATTACATTTTGATTTCTTAATTGAAATTTATTTAATTAAGGATTCCTTTTGATTTTGGAATTAAAGCCCTTTCAATTCACGATTAAATTTTGATTTCTTAATTGAAATTTATTCAATTAAGAATTCCTTTTGATTTTGGAATTAAAGCCCTTTCAATTCACGATTACATTTTGATTTCTTAATTGAAATTTATTTAATTAAGGATTCCTTTTGATTTTGGAATTAAAGCCCTTTCAATTCACGATTAAATTTTGATTTCTTAATTGAAATTTATTTAATTAAGGATTCCTTTTGATTTTGGAATTAAAGCCCTTTCAATTCACGATTAAATTTTGATTTCTTAATTGAAATTTATTTAATTAAGGATTCCTTTTGATTTTGGAATTAAAGCCCTTTCAATTCACGATTAAATTTTGATTTCTTAATTGAAATTTATTTAATTAAGAATTCCTTTTGATTTTGGAATTAAAGCCCTTTCAATTCACGATTACATTTTGATTTCTTAATTGAAATTTATTTAATTAAGGATTCCTTTCGATTTTGTAATTAAAGCCCTTTCAATTCACGATTACATTTTGATTTCTTAATTGAAATTTATTTAATTAAGAATTCCTTTTGATTTTTTAATTAAAGCCTTTTCAATTCACGATTAGATTTTGATTTGTTAATTAAAATATTTTTAATTATTAATTTAAAAGGAATTGTTAATTAAATAAAACTCTAATTACGAATTCAAAAAGGATTTGTGAATTAAAATTTATTGAAAGCCCAAAATTATTTAAATATTTGCAACCCTGCTTTCGAATTAGTAGTTATAGAATGTAAAAATATAATTTTTTCCCAAAGTTAGAGCGTGATAAACATTGGACCTGATTTTTCTTTTAAAAACATTAATTGATAATAAAAGCTGAAATTAGGTCCAATCCTTATTACGCTATAACTTTGGGAAAAAATAATATTTTGATATGCTGTAACTATTATTTTGAAAGGATTTGAGCTCAGCTTTAATTTAAAAAAAGTTTCAAGCTTGTAGCTATCGACGCTAAAGAAGTATTTGCGTTTAAAAATCTAGTAACGTTTTTAGTGATTTTTTTTAATTGCCTGTAACTAGGGAAATATTGAGTATTTATGACTATAACTTTAGCTTTTTCTATATTTTATCATCTGAAAACTTATTCCAAAGTTTGAGCAAAATCCGTGATCCGGAGGTGTGACACTCTCGTAGTTAGTTGGTAAATAAATGGTAAAAGATAATGATTAAAAAAAATATGTAAAGTTATTGAAAAAAGATTTCATAGATTTAAAGAAAATGCTATTTATTACTTTTGAAAGTTCAAAAATAAAAAGCAGAACTAAATTAGAAAATAAAACAAGTCTTAAGGTTAAAATAGTACTATCAACATTTATTAATTAGTACATAGAAAATTTTATAATTAATAAAAAAGAATATTCGGCCGTGCGCACTTGTGCATATGATATTAAGTGTGATGAGTTTGGCATCTTCCAGCTGCGAGTTCGCATAGCTGTTAAATGAAGGCTATAGCAGTGTAAACATGGTATAATTGACTCCTTGTAGGTGGCACAACTGATATGGGTCACTTGAAAGGTTATCAAAAAATATCAAAAAAGCCAAAATTACAGCCCCTAGAATCTCACGTAGGAGTAACAAAGCTGAAAAAAACGTGTTTTTCGATTTTATTTTTTTACAAGTCTTTGCATTCGAAAGGTTTGTAAAAAATCATGAAATTTAATTTCCATATTATAAATTATCACAATTTTTCGAGCAACTCATAACCTTAAACTTAACTTGAAAAAATTATTGAAATCCCTACTGAAAAAAATGACATGAGATCCCACGTGAGATCTAACATGAGATCTCACGATTGAAAATGAAACGAGATCTCATTTGAGAACTCATATGAGATCTCACGTGAGATCTCATGTGCCGCAAAATTTTATTTTTCCTGATACTCGATCTCACGTGAGATCTCATGTGAAATCTCATGCGCGAAAAGTATAATTTTTCCCAATACCCGATCTCACATAAGATCTCATATGAGATCTCGTGTGAACTGAAATAAAATTTTTCCCTACATTTATAGTTGTAATTAATGTCAACAAATATAAAATCTAAATTTTGGTCTATGATTCAATTTATTTATATATTATATATATTAATAAAATTACGATTAAATGATTCTACACTACATCTACAAAACAATCGTTATCTACAGCATGCTATTATGGATTATGGTTTCAAACTATATTCGAGCGTAATTATACTTAGCGATTGAATAATAATGGAAACAAAATTTTTACGAAGATTTAGACGTTATTTACAAGTAATATTTAAGATACTAGTCACTACTATTATGCATATCGCCTTTTACACTCGAGAAGGCCATCACTTTTCAGTGAGGTCTGGAGCGATGCCGTTCGTATACAAAGGTTTGTACAGAATTTGTGTATTCAAAAATCGAGATACTTATTTCATATCACAGACGAAATCATGTATACGAGGCTCATGGTCAGTTCACTGATTAATGACAGTTTTTTTAATCAATAGGTAGTGTCGTTCTATGACGCACGCTGCATCTGGTTCAGATTTACGGCATAACACGTCTTACCAATTGTTACACAATTCGCATGTCGCCGTAAAAACAGTTGCAGCTTCATTTATGTCTTAAAACATTATGACAAACTACCTTCAATGAACTGACAGTGACTTAGTACTTATTATCTTTTTTTTATCATACTGATAAATTATTTTTACATATCATTTACAATAGCGTCTTACAGATTTAAATAATATAGGTTCTTCTGACTCAAAAATTATTGATTTTACTTTTATTTTATAGTATATTACACACCAAGGGAGGTAAAGTACTGGCGAGTTCATAGCACATATAATTGCCACCTCGAGCCGAAGGCGAGGGTGGCAAATATGTGCTATGGGCTCACCATTTTACCTCCCATGGTGTGTATACTATTTTTCGCCATACCCGGGCCGAAAATACAACTTTTGTTTTTCGGTGCCGGGACGAAAGTTGTACTTTCGGGCAGGGTATGGCGAAAAAGTACTATCGCAATCTTATTGCTTCTTTTCATAATTCAGTCGTAAATCTACCGTAATCTGAAAAATTTCAGAATCGTGCTCGAATATAATTATAAACCATGATATATAATCATATTCATACAGACTATTCACATAGTTTCCATAGTAAGAATTATATTTGCATGCAATTTAAGTCCAAACATTAGAAGTAAGATGATAAATTGATCTTATTATTATGCTATTCGTCAAGAGCAGGTCGGAGCAGATTCGATACCGACCGAGAATTGAACATCCGTTGTTTAATTTTCTCCTACTAAACGTAATGAAATGCATTAAAATTTCAAATACATTCACGAAATTTATTTCTCTATTGCACTCACCAAAATAATTAAAGGAAAATTTAAAAATTGAAAAATTCTATACTACAACTGTTTATTAAACTGTAAGTACGGTTACTTACTTTTTGTTTAAAATATGATGAATATTATGAAAAAATCATCTATTATACAATCATGTATGTATAAAAAATTGCGCTCGATAACAATTTCTTTTGAAATCAGTATAATTATTTAATTTATGATTAAATAATATTTTTACCTCTCGGTCGGTAACCATATTTGCTCCAGCTTATTCTTGAAGATGAGGTATAGACCTTTTTTATCCATCGAAAGTAGCTAAATAAGTAATTTCGTTTATTTTTGATAAAAATACATATCAAAATTTTTTCACACAATAACAAATAAGAAGCGAAAGCGCGTAAATTTGTCCAAACTCAAAGAATAACCCATATGGAAATAATTTATGTGAAAAACTGTAAATAATAGTAAATAATTGTAAATAACTGTTAAAAAATGTAGGAATTGAGACATAAATAATAGTTATTTACAGTTATTTACTATTATTTATTATTAATTACTATTATTTACAGTTATTAACTGTTATTAACTGTTATTTACAGTTATTTACAATTATTTACAATTATTTACAGTTTTTTATAATTATTTACAATTATTCATAATTATTTACAGTTATTCATAATTATTTACAGTTATTTACATTTTCAAAAATTTTTGAATTAGTGGATAATTTAATGTTATTAATAATTGTTTACAATTATTTATAGTTATTTACAGTTATTTACAGTTTTTTACAGTTATTTACAGTTATTTATAATTATTTACAACTATTTACAATTTTTCATAGTTTTTTACAATTATTTACAGTTATTCACATTTTTAAAAATTTTCGCCTATATATAAAATTATTGAATAAATTTGTGATAATTTTCGAAAATGTAAATAACTGCAAATAATTGTAAAAAACTATAAATAATCGTAAATAACTGTAAATAATTGTGAAAAAAGTGAATAAATGTAAATAACTGTAAATAAATATAAATAACTGCAAATAAGTGTAAATAACAGTTAATACGTGTAAATAACAGTTAATAACTGTAAATAAGTGTAAATAACAGTAAATAATTCTAAATAATTGTAAATAACTGTTATTTATGTCTCAATTCCCACATTTTTTAACACTTTTCTACAGTTATTTACAGTTATTTACATTTATTTACATTTATTAACAGTTATTTACAATTATATCCAAAAATTTTTTCCATATGGGAAGCCAAAAAAATAAATAAAAACAAAATATCGTTTTTAGCTGTTTTCGATCGGTAAAGTTAGTCGAAAGCTGATCCGAAGTGGAAAGTGACGCCATGAAATACAGTTCAAATTAAACGAAGTGGCTAAAATAAGGAATACTAACCTCCGGGCAAGATGCATTGGGTCTTGTGGCTCCACTAAATTTATCGAATATGATGATGTTCTGTATTTGAATACATATTTATAATATTAATGTAATTAAATACATTGAGGGCCTAATGAAGCTCCCCCTTGTGATAATATTTGTTATCCAACTTTATGAGTAAATGGAAAATTTAATCGGGTTCTTTCACTTCAAGAAAAAAAGTAGTAGGATTCAACTTGAGTGCGGACAGCTAAAGAAATCTACCGAAATCTTATATTTGAAAAGTTATATACAAGTTTTCAATTTATAGTATTTTGAGGTTAGTTTTGTCAACTTTGATGTCTAATTTGCGATCTGAGTTTATAAAAAATTAACAGCTCCAAAGGATTTTTTATTTTAACTAAAATAATAGTATTAATATAGCTAATGTTAAAATTTTTCAAAAATTAAAGAACAAGCCGAAAAAAATAAAAAAGTAATAAATATCTTTTTCAAATTTTTTATATTAAATAAAATATATAAGAGATCCCATGTAAGATCACATATGAGATCGCACACGAGACTGCATATGAGATGTCACATGAAATCGCCTATGAGATCGCATATGAAATCCAATGTATATTCGTTAAATTTTTAAAGTAAAAAAAATATATGTGCGATCTGACATGAGATCTCACATATATTTATTTTATTTTCAAAATTCAACGAATATATATGAGATGCCATAGACGATTTCATATGAGATTTCACATGAGAGTTCATACAATATTTTTAGTAGGTATGATTTTTCTCGGATTATTCTTTATATTTAAACATATTTACACTCTTCCGATTCACATTTATTTAAAATAAGTTTATACCTACGAATACTCCGGAGCATCTAATGGGTCTCTCTACTAGATGTGTACCCAGGGTGGCTACTAGGGGAGAAATCAGGGATCTAGCGGTGCCCTTTATGCGTACTGAGGTTGGCAGGAATTCCTTCCAATTTCAAGGTGCGCATTTTTGGAACTCCCTGCCTGCTGAGATTAAACATCTTCCATCTTTCAGTAGGTTTAAATCAGCGATGAGAGGGTACATGCTCGACCTAGATTAATACTTTTTACTATTAATTTATGTTAATTTATGTTGATTTATTTAATTTATTTTTGTAACGTCCTCTATATAGGTTTAAGGTGTGAGTGTATTTGTTGTATGAGTGTTGGCTAAATGGTTGGTGAGTGAGAGTTTTTATTTGATTTTATTCTTGACTGCGTTTCATGCTATTGCGTACGCTTGTTATTTTATTTTATTATGTATTAAATTTAATTCTTTTAAATTTTAATATTGTTACTGATAGATATTGTATGACTGATTTCTATTTATATGATTATTTTTATTTATATTGCGTGTGTTTTATGATTACTTTGTGATATCACTTTTATTTATTTTAGTTTGTGACTAACTTATTCAGTATTATTAGATTTATTGACTGACTGTGATATTAATTGTGCAATATTAACATTTACATATATATTTATACTTTTTGTGCAATATTTATTGTTTCTATATTTACAAATAGTATTACACGTTTTTGTACTCTTTTACAAAATAAAATAATATCTATCTATATCTATCTACCTATAAGTAGAATCGGTGGTAGCGAAGGGACTAAGACCCTTGGCTCATGCTGTAGTAGACCGGGGTTTAATCTCCGGGAAAATTTTGGAAAAATTTTTCTGAATTTTTCTCTGTGAAATAGAACTAGGAGACCAGGAGAAACCAATTGAAAATTCCCTCTGGCCAATATTTGGTACGAAGAAATTAATCAATTCGAAATATTTTTTATATGCATAAAAATATTTTTTTGGAGGAAAAAAATTTTATTTTTATTACGAAATATTAATTTAAAATAAAATTAATAACTTCCAGTATGAGATATTTTTAAGTTTAAGAAATATCTTATGTATGTTGAGCAATATTTCATTGATATTTAAAAATGTTATTTTCACTGACGGAATAAATGATATTGATATAAAAAATATTTCACCTATAACCAGAAAGAATCTATTCGATACAATAAAATTTTTTTCGTTACAAAGAACTTTTTTTTCTAGTGAAGCTATTAGATCTCAAGTAACGGTTTTATCATCTATCATTTATTCTCATCATGGAGCGACAAAGACAGAATTAGGTTCAAGTAACAACCGCTACTTGAGTTAGGTATATGAATAGGAGTCTAAGATCGTCTATGATAATGAAAATTTATATGGTTGGAATATATATTCAAAATAGATTAAATAATAAATACTATTTTTTCCATTAAGAAATAATAAGTTGATTGAAAAAAAATTTTCTCTTATTTATTTTTTAGTCTATTTTTAATTATAATAAATTTTATTAAAAACGGAGCAATTTATTCTAACATATTTTAACAATGAAAATAATACTTTTAATTTATCTCGAAATAATACTTTTAATCTTATTTTAATAATGAGAATAATTTCAATTTATATAATTCATAGTAAAGGTTGAAATATTTTTATCTTACCTGCAAGAAATAAAATGTTGGCTCTCGAATATTCGCCTTTGTGACTCAAAGAATTACAGTGAAGTTGACGGTGATTATTTTTAACGAAGTGGAATCCGTTATTATCAAAGTCCTCACAATCGTCTGACACAAAAGACG
This sequence comes from Anastatus disparis, assembly GCA_017163975.1. Classification (NCBI taxonomy): domain Eukaryota; kingdom Metazoa; phylum Arthropoda; class Insecta; order Hymenoptera; family Eupelmidae; genus Anastatus; species Anastatus disparis. The sequence continues at coordinate 2,908,276 of JAFFSR010000349.1, read as the reverse complement.
CAAGAGTATCTTTCTTTCGTACTCTTCTTATACATCGGCTTTGTTCCAAATGCTTCTCGGGGTTGCGCACACCGTGTTCACAAAATTTATCACGCGTTAAATAGCTCTAAAAAAGCTTTCTGATTGGTCGATACAGCTTATCTATAAAGAAACCCCCAGTATGTGCAGTAGATTTTCGGACACAGCAATATACTAAGCATCACTGGTGCGCAACTTCAAAAAGCGTGTTCAACACAGCCATTTGTATGCAAACGTAATTTCGTAAGCAAGACAATGAAAAGTCTGTAAACGCATCCTTATGATGCAATACATACATATATATATATATATATATATGGGACGTTTCACGTCAACTTATCTAACAAAAAAATAGAATTCGTCGAAAATCTGTAAAAGTGTTCTATTTGATACTCAAAATATACAAAAAAAATTTTAGAGATCGAGGTCAAAGGGGTCAGGATTTGAACGTGATGGAATTTTTCGAATTTTCCAAATTTTTTGCTGAATAAATATTTTAATGAATTTTTTCCTCAAAAACTATCAATTTTTCGTTAAAACTTAATAGAATACTTTTTCTTGGAAATTAGATGTAGAATTCACCTGAATTTTTGCAAATTATAATATACTGATTTTTATGCTTACTTGATCGATTTAAACATACTATTTATATTTAGAAATCGAGCAGGTTAAATTGGCTTTTTAAAGTCTTATTTTTTTTGTTTTTTTATGAGGAAAAAATATACGAAGCCTCCAGGTGGGCAGCCTTCTTAAAATTACTTAATTGTGCAAAAATGTCTGAAAAAATCGTTATTTTGGATCAATGATGAGATTCGTGATTTTTTTTCTGAAAAAGTATTGATTTTTGGGACAAATGTATGAAAATGTTTTTCATTGCAAATCATGTGTACACTGAAAAATAAATGGTGATGTAGCTGAACTACCGGTAGTCGAACCACGCTCTCTTAAGTTCGTATGCACGGAGTCTCGCTGCAAGAGAACAGTAGTGCCTCTGTGGCAAAAGAGCTTCACTTCATATCGGAGAGACGCGAGTGGGAACTGAGAAGCCCCGCAAAAAGAACGGTTAGCTTCTTCTGTGGGGCATCACACTCACCACCAGAGAAAAGATTTGCATGCTTACTATTTGGTAAAGCAGAAGTACTTCGTGGGACTCGTAGTTCACCACTTTCTTTTCAGTGTAGAATATAAACATATTTATACAAATTGTAATTTAAGACATTATGAACCATATATACTAAAAATTTAACAAAAAATAAATTTTAAAATTTCAAAATTTCATTTATAATTTGTGCTGTCTAGCAAATAATGGTTTACAAAAATTTACATACATTTTACATACAATTTCCAATAAAAAACATTTCCATACATTTGTCCCAAAAATCAATACTTTTTCAGAAAAAAAATCACGAATCTCATCATTGATCCAAAATAACGATTTTTTCAGACATTTTTGCACAATTAAGTAACTTTAAGAAGGCTGCCCACCTGGAGGCTTCGTAAATTTTTTCCTCATAAAAAAACAAAAAAAATAAGACTTTAAAAAGCCAATTTAACCTGCTCGATTTCTAAATATAAATAGTATGTTTAAATCGATCAAGTAAGCATAAAAATCAGTATATTATAATTTGCAAAAATTCAGGTGAATTCTACATCTAATTTCCAAGAAAAAGTATTCTATTAAGTTTTAACGAAAAATTGATAGTTTTTGAGGAAAAAATTCATTAAAATATTTATTCAGCAAAAAATTTGGAAAATTCGAAAAATTCCATCACGTTTGAATCCTGACCCCTTTGACCTCGATCTCTAAAATTTTTTTTGTATATTTTGGGTATCAAATAGAACATTTTCACAGATTTTCGACGAATTCTATTTTTTTGTTAGGTGAGTTGACGTGAAACGTCCCATATATATATATATATATATATATATATATATATATATATATATATATATAAATTTTGCGAATACGGCGTGTGCAACCCCGAGAAGCATCTGGAACAAAGCCGATGTATTAGAAAAGTACAAAAAAAAGATACTCTTGTGTCTTTTGTGCCGGACGATTGTAAGGATTTTGATAATAACGGATTTTACTTCGCTAAAAATCACCACTGTCAAATTCACTGTAGTCCTTCGAGTCACAAAAGCGAATATTCGAGAGCCAACATTTCATTTTTGGCAGGTGAGATGAAAATATTTAATCCTTTACTATGAATTTTATAAATTGAAATTTTTTTTATAATACTTTTAAATATGATTAAAAGTATTATTTCTACATAAATTAGAAGTATTATTTTCATTGTTAAAATATGTTAAAATAAATTGCTTCGTTTATAATAAAATTTATTATAATTGAAAATAGACTAAAAGATAGATGAGAAAAAAATTTTTTTTAATCAACTTATTATTTCTTAATGAAGAGAATAATATTTTTGATTTAATCTATTCTGAATATATATTCCAACCATATAAATTTTTATTATCATAGACGATCTTAGGCTCCTATTCATAGACCTAACTCAAGTAGCGGTTGTTACTTGAAACTAATTATGTCTTTGACTCTTCATGATAAGAATAAAAGACAGATGATACAACCGTTACTTGATCTCGTTAATAGCTACACTGGAAAAAAAATATATTAGTATCGAAAAGAATTTTATTGTATCAAATATATTCTTTCGGGCAATCGGTAAAATATTTTTTTTATCAATATCATTTATTCCGTCAGTAAAAATAAAATTTTTAAATATCAATAAAATATTTCTCAACATACATAAGATATTTCTTTAACTTAACAATATCTCATACTGGAAATGGATAATTTTATTTTAAATTTATATCTCGTAATGTCAAAATAAATATTAAGTTAAATAATTAAAATAAAATTTTTTTCCTATAATAAAATATTTTTATGCATATAAAAAGTATTGCGTATTAATTATTTTCTGCGTACCAAATGGAAGTAACTATTCATTGAATAAATATTATCTTTCTTTAAAAATATATCTGAATTTTTCAAGCCTAAAAATATTTTTTTGTAGAAAAATATTATTCTGAAAACATGAAACATCACTTTTAAGCATAGAAATAATTTGTTACAAGTAAATTAAAAATATTAATTTAAATAAATGTTTCAACAAATTTAAGTTTTTTTTCTGCAATATAAATTTTAATTTTTTTTTAATTACTGAAACTCTTTTGATTCAAAGAATTATTTTTTTATTCAAAGAAGTATTTCTTTAAAACAGTTAATAATGATTTTAATTAAAATTTATTTTTTGTAATTATGTCTATAAATAATTGTTGTGAAATTTTTTTTTTACTGCAATGTACGTTTTTAATCAAAATAATAATTACTTTATTAAAATGAGAAAATTTTTTAAGTTTTTTAGTTATATTTTCTTCATTTTGACAATTGTTTTTTTTTTCAATTCAAAATCCTCTTTGTAATGTAAAGAAATGTAATCTATCACACCGCTTTTTTGCATCAACAAACATTCTATTGTTGAAAAGAGATAGGTTTATGGAAGTCATGAACTAATTTGTTTAATTTAAAAATGATGTCTTTGGATCAAGAAATTATTTGATGTAAAGATATTTTTTTCATTTTTATATAAAAATTATTTTAAATAAATATTACATTTTTTCAATAAAAAAATATAGCATTTTTTTAAAGAAAGTTTTACTGACTTTCAATACTATTTTGGAAGTAACTAATTTCTTAAAGTTAATAAGATATTTTTCTAAATTCGAACATTGTTTTTTTCGAATATAATATTTTACGAAGAAAAAGAATATTTCAAGGTTTTTTTTTTATTTTATAAATTATTTTATTAATTTAAAAATGATTTTTCTTTGACTCAAAAAAATTCATTTCCTTGCACCGTATTTCTTATATTCAAAAACACCTTTTTTAAAGTTAAAAAAACTTTTTATGCGATGTAGTTACAAATTTTGCGTGAAATTCCGTGATAAAAAGAACATTTGAACATACTAATTTAATATCATTTCAAAACAATGTATAATAACTATTTTCATGGTGGAAAATAAGGCTTCCTATTTTTTTTTGAACATTTTGCATTTAGAAATGAAATTTCATTTCGTTAATATGAAAGGACAAAGATGAGCCACCTGCTCTAGGATAAATTTAGAACAAACGTGCCTGTTTTCTTTTAATATCTAATATCACTAATGTCAAATTATTCTTTTCCTTTATGCTATATTATTGAAAAAATTAATAATTTATAAAAATATTATATCTTTTTATTATTATTTAGTTTTTGGATAACACTAATTTAAAAATTCGTTTCATGACACAATATATAATAAAGTTGAGATTAAGATTAGAAAAGGACAAAAGTAAATGACCCATTATAAAACAAAATTCTTATGGGTTTGCTTTATCGATCAAATATAGTTTAAAAATAAATTTCGTTTTTTTTTCCATATAAATAAATATCGGAATTGTTTGTGATCCCTAGCGGAAATATAAAATGTTTAAAAATGTTTAAAACTGTTCAAAACTGTTTGAAACTATTTATAAGTGCAAAATTTAGGACATTTAAAACAGTTATGAACAGTTTTGAACATTTTTAAACACATTTAAAAAGTTTTGATAAGTTCGAAATGATTTCAAACGGTGTTTAATAGTTTTGAATTCTTTATGTTAAAAAGTTGTAGATTATTTTAAATATTCAAAATATTTGAAACAATTTTAAATCAATATGAACTATTTTTAATTAACAGTTTTGAAAAGTTTTAAAAAGTTTGACATGATTTCAAACAATGTTTCATAATTTTGTGTTTGTAAAAATTTTCTTATATATATTAAAATTTTATATAATATATACGAGAAAATGTTCACTTCAGTTTCAAATTATTCTGTATTGTTCAATACTGCTCAAAAATGTTTAAAACTGTTTAGAACTGTTTTAAATGTCCCAAATTTTACATTTATAAACTATTTTGAACAGTTTTAAACATTTTTAAACAGTTTTGACTAATTTTAAATCATTTCAATAAGTAATGCACATTTTATATTTCCACTAGGGATTGGAGATATCATCTTCTCCTCTATTTTATTGCCAGTGGGTCTCTTGATCGCTGTGGACTGAGACCCGTGATTTCACCTTACTCATGTAATTTTTATAGGCCTGGGAGAATTTGTAATTGCTTTTTCCTGGTCTTCTAGTTCTATTTCACAGAGAAAAATTCAGAAAAATTTTTCCAAAATTTTCCCGGGGATTAAACTTTGGTCTACTACAGCATGAGCCAAGAGCCTTATTTTTACCACTTATTTTACTTATAGGTATAAACTTATTTTAAATAAATGAAAATCGGAAGAGTGTAAATACACTGAAAAATAAATGGTGATGTAGCTGAACTACCGGTAGTCGAATCACGCTCTCTTAAGTTCGTATGCACGGAGTCTCGCTGCAAGAGAACAGTAGCGCCTCTGTGGCAAAATAGCTTCACTTCACATCGGAGAGACGCGAGTGGAAACTGAGAAGCCCCGCAAAAAGAACGGTTAGCTTCTTCTGTGGGGCATCACACTCACCACCAGAGAAAAGATTTGCATGCTTACTGTTTGGTAAAGCAGAAGTACCTCGTGGGACTCGTAGTTCACCACTTTCTTTGCAGTGTATGTTTAAATTTAAAGAACAATCCGAGAAAAATCATACCTACTGAAAATATTGTATGAACTCTCATGTGAGATCTCATATGAAATCGCCCATAAAATCTCATATATATTCGTTGAATTTTGAAAATAAAATAAATGTATGTGAGATCTCATGTCAGATCGCACATATATTTATTTTATTTTAAAAATTTAACGAATATACATTCGATTTCATATGCGATCTCATAGGCGATTTCACGTGACATCTCATATGCAATCTCGTGTGCGATCTCATATGTGATCTCACATGGGATCTCTTATATGTTTTATTCAATTTAAAAAATTTGAAAAAGATATTTATTACTTATTTATTTTTTTCGGCTTGTTCTTTAAATTTTGACAAATTTTGACATTAGCTACATTAATACCATTATTTTAGTTAAAATAAAAAAATCCTTTAAAGCGGTTATTTTTTTATGAACTTGAATCGCAAATCATATATCAAAGTTGCCAAACCTAACCCCGAAATACTATAAATTGCTAATTTGTATATAACTTTTTAAGTATTTGGTAGATTTCTTTAGTTGTTCGCACTCAAGTTGAATCCTACTAATTTTTTTATTGAAGAGAAACATAAACTTAGATCAGAAATATTATCAGAAGAGGGAAGCATCACCATGCCCTCAATTTATATAATTACACTAATATTATAAATACGTATTCGCACACTAGAACATCATCATATTCAATAAATTTAGTACAGCCATATGACCCAACGTATCTTGCCCGGGGTTAGTAGTTCTAATTTTCGTGTTTGCATGGTATTTCATGGCGTCACTTTTTAATTAAGGATCAGCTTCCGACTAACTTTACTGATCGAAAATAGCTAGAAAAGAATTTTGACTAATGTACCCACTTCCGTTTCTCATACGATAAAATGAATAGATAGTCACAAGTGAAAGCAATTATGATATGTATTTTTATTAAAAAGAAATTTAATTACTTTTTTAGCTACTTTCGATCAGTAAAAAATGCCTAAAACCTCGTCTGAAACTGACCTTTAACATGTAAAATAGTATAATACTAAAATATGTGTATTACCTTACTTTTAACGTTTAGACTTACATTGCATACAATAGTACATTGTGCAACAAGGGAGCAAAATAGGTGTTTGCCGACGAGTGCGTGTTTGTCGCTCGAGCGTAGCGAGAGCGACAAATCGCACGAGTCGACAAACACCTATATGCTCCCGCGTTGCGCATACTATTTTCTCACGCGAAGAGCATCAAAAATATTATTTTTCTAACAAGCGCGCAAAATTCTAAGAATGACAAACTTGCGTCTGTGATAGCATGTACAATCTTGTTCGAAGGCTATCAAGATCGTAAGAGGTAGTCGAGGTTGGGGTGCAGGACGGGGTCCAGGGGCGGAGCCCCTGCCGGGGGGGTTCGGGGGGGCAGCGCCCCCCCGCCTCCAAAAAAATAAATAATATTACTAATATAAAAATAAAATTAATAAAACCATTAACGGCAGACCAGAGTAGAACCTGATATTGACCGAGTAACAATTGAGTTGTTTGTTATTTACTCAAGTATTAATCGGTGTATCTTCAAATTAAAAGTTGAGTGCAATAGATATTATTATTATGAACATCTATGCACAAGAAAAAAAAAATCTACCGATTTGTTTTTGAGAAAAGTAAGTAACGCCAAAGTGAAAGTTTATGTTTATAATTTTTTCGCGTTACTTACTTTTCTCAAAAACAAAGCGATAGATTTTTTTCTTCTTGTGCATAAATATTTGTAATTATAATATCTATTGCGCTCAGCTTTTAATTTGCAGATTCACCGTTTAATACTTGAGTAAATAACAAAAATCTCAGACAAGTTTTCAATACTATATATATATTTTTCTTATAATACATTAAAAATTAAATTAAATTTTGATTTATTCAAATTTAACATTTTTCGCGGAAATCGTCCATCGCTAACTTGTAATTCCAAGAATTTACGATTCGGCGTTGAATACTTGGCTGATATTATAAGGATATGAAAATGTCTTCGATGCAACGTGCAAGATTAAATATTACATAAATAATACTCGAAAAAATCAATGCTAAATAGACTGAAAGTTGCTACTGATATATGTGAACTTTTTCGAGGAATTTGTTCACCCCTGACTTGTAATTCGGGGAATTTACTCGAGCCTGTTAAAAGTTCGAATTCATTTTGCTCCCTAGGGAGGCAAAGAGGTATTTTGCTCCCTCACAACAGCTGGTCAAAATAGTATTTTGCGCTCTGAGTGCGAGAAATATAATTCTTATTATAAAAACCATGTAAATACACTGAAAAAAAAGCCGAATGCACATGCTTCGAAGTCGATTGTTGTGAATGATTCGGACAACATTCGCAGCTATGAATACCGGAAAATCGCAATATAAGAGTGCGTAACAATATTGCAGCCAATCATTCCAACTTTCTGTATAAAAGATTACATTGATCGGAGCAGAGTGCTGCGACTAAGCTGCGTTGTGGCTCGTTACGGCTCTCCGTAGTCTACGGCACAGAAAGCTGAATCCAAGCCAAGCGACTAAACTGCTTTGTCGCTCGCTACGGTTCTCCGTAGTCTATGGCACAGAAAGCTGAATCCGAACACAGCGATTTATTGCGTGGTAGCTCGCTTTGAATGCCGATCTCAAGCATTGCGACAACGCTTTGAACACACTTGCTTAATTAATAAATAACATTAAAAAAATGATAATTTTTACTTCCTTTTACATTTTTTTTTAATGTTCATGTAATTATGTGAATTCATAATTTTGAACTATTTTCTTTGATTATTTTTTTTTATTTTTAGATTTATTAGGACATATTTAAAGTTAATAGTACATTATTAAACGGGTGTGTAAAGGCTTTATTTACGAAACGAGAAGTTTACCGCCCGAGCCGGAGGCGAGGGCTGTAACAAGTTTCGTAAAAAAGCCTTTACACATCAGTTTCATAATATATTTTCTCGCTTGAGAGCCGAAAAAGAGAAAATAAGTTGCGATTTTGAGGTTAGAATGCGAGAAATAGTTAAAAAACTATACTAATAAATCTATCAACAAATCTAAAAATAAAACAATTAAGAAATTGAGAAAGGAAATAACTTTTTTCAACAAACAATTTATGTGATAATGGATAACAATATTTATGAAGTTATTACTAAACATTAGATTACCTTAATTATATTGTTCCAAATTCCATACGCAAGTTGTATTCACTTGCCGTAAAAGGGAAAATATTTACAGATGATATTTATGCTACTTGCAATTCTTAATTAATTTAGGTACATAATAAATAATTAATAAATATTTCCAAGAAAAGAATACTCAAAGCCTGGTAGAACTAAGATTTATTGGTAATATCGTCACTATATATTTACACATGATATCTGATAAAAATGTATTTGTACGTTTTCTTCAAAACAAAGTGCGTTTGAAGAAAGAAAATCTTATGCTTGATTAAAAATGACTGTTTTAAATACTTTTCCGCAAATTCAGGTGTTTTTAGAAATTTTCTTCGTGATCGCTGAAATTTATTCGTTCTTTATAAAAAAATATTAAGTCAAGTCATTAAATATCAAATCAACTTAGCCAGTTTTTGTGTATATTCAATAGTGATTTTTCACCTAACAGGTAAGTTAAAAAGTCTACATATTGTCATTTTAAAAAATTCAATTTTATTGTACACGTTATTTTCAACAAAAATAGTTCTATTAAGTTTTTACAATAGTTTGATACTTTTTTATAAAAAATTTATTAAAACATTAATTTAACCAAAAAATTTGAGTAAATAAAAATATTTCATTACTTTGAATTTTTAACCACCAAATTTTTTATTTTTATTTTGGAAACCAAATGAAACATATTCCCAGACTCATTGATTTTTATTATTTAGCCGTGTAAATTGATGTGAAATTTTTCGTATGTATATATATATATATATATATATATATATATATATATATATATATATATATCTACAAGTTCTATGGATTTAATGTTATAACTAAGAGTATTATTTTATTATAATTTCATACAATGAAATAAAATAATATACGAACGAAAATTATTTTAAATAAATTTTAAAGTTATATTGGTACATCTTTAAAAGTTTAAACTTTAAATATGACTTTTTTCAAACAATTTTGAAAAAGTGACTATTCTATTACATTAAAAAATACACAACTGTTTGCGAATAAATTATTCTTTTTTGAAACTATTAAACAAAATTCATTTTTTAAAAAGCTATATTGCACGGTGCCTTGAAAATTTCATTAATAGTATCAACTATTTTCTAAAAATGATATGGATGGTTTTTGCATAAATGGTATGGAAAAAAGCAAATTTTCGAAGGTTCTTTCATTAAATATAATTTAAACGAAAAGGGAGGGTGAGATTTGAGACCTTGAGATACCTTGAGATTTGTTTTATTGAAGAAAATGTATCTGCCTGAACCTTAAAAGAACGGTAACTGGTCATTCGACCCTATGTTTTGCTAAATCAAATATATAAAGCATTTAATTAAAAATATATGTTGCTGTACAGTACTAAATATTTATGTTGTTCGAACAAATAATATAAATAATTATAAAACATAGGTTTTAATTAAAAATCCTAATCTAAAATTTTTGAATATAAATGTAATTGCATTCATAAAATAAAGTTTTAATAAAATATTTGTTTGAAATTAAGAAAGAATTTTTACACAATGTTATACAATGAGAAAATAAATTAACTGTTAAGTTATACTGACTTCGATACTGCGAAACGTGCACGTCTTACCAGTTAAAATCACAATATTTAAACAATTTTTATTTATTTAAATTTAAACATTCAGTATATGAATGAAGTATGAGAAATGCGAAATAAAATATATTTGAAGTCTTTCAACGTTTTCTTGATTATATTAGTTATTGTAGAAAAATAGTATATTATGCGTCAAGGCCGCAAAACGTATCATTCTTGGCGAGTGCATGCTGAGGGGCCGAGCGAAAGCGAGGCCGCTCCAGCTGCACGAGCAAGAATGATATGTTTGTGGCCGTGACTGCATATACTTTTTTTTGTCCAAAGGCCGCTAAGCGGAAGCTGGGGCGGAGCCCCCCGCCTATAAAAAAAATAATTCATAATTCTTAAAATATAAAAGAATTTTATATGTATAATATGAATTTTTTTTATTATATATTTAATAAAAAATTCAATTATAAATAATAAATAACTAATAATTCTTAAAACACAATAAAAAAATATAATAAAAAAAATTCGATTATAAAAACCACTAATAATTGTTAAAATATTAAATTAAAATTAAACAAAAATACAATAAAATATAAAATAAAGCTAAACTATAAATATTATAACTAAAAAATATTTAAGAAAAGAAAGAAAAAGTTTTAAAAAAATAGAATAAAAAAAATTGATTATAAAAACAACTAACAATTGTTAAAATATAATATTAAAATTAAACAAAAATAAAACAAAGCTAAACTATAAAAATTATAATTCAAAAATATTTAAAAAAGAAAAAAAAGTTTTAACACGCGAAACTGGTAACTATGTCTTTCTCTCGCTCTTTCCTTTTCTTTCATAATACACATATATTGAGTCTAAGTTATTCGTTAACGTATACCCAGTATAGTATTTGTGAGAAAAGGATAACGATATTAAGGAAAGCGAGCAGTTCATTAAGTTCAATTCCAAGAATCGCGACGTTGAGAACATTTTTCTGCGAACTTTTATTAAAATAAGACATTGGATATACACATCTTTCTTTTGCGACCTAGGACAAGAATAAACTATTTTGTGCTCCGTATACAGGACACAAAAATTCATTTTGCGGCCTGAGGACAGAAAAAAAAATTCTTTGATTAGAAAAAGACGAATATTCTCGACTTGCTCTTAAATTTTTTGTTTTAGTCTTCTTAAAAATTATTTGCGTGGTTTAAATTTTATTTAATGAAAGAACCTTCGAAAATTTGCTTTTTCCATACCATTTGTGTAAAAACCATTCTTATCATTTTTAGAAAATATTTGATACTATTAATGAAATTTTCAAGGCACCGTGCAATATAGCTTTTTAAAAAATAAACTTTGTTTGATAGTTTCAAAAAAGAATAATTTATTCGCAAACAGTTGTGTATTATTTAATGTAATATAATGGTCACTTTTTCAAAATTGTTTGAAAAAAGTCATATTCAAAGTTTAAACTTTTAAAGATGTACCAATATAACTTTGAAATTTATTTAAAATAATTTTCGTTCATATATTATTTTATTTCATTTTATGAAATTATAATAAAATAATACTCTTAGTTATAACATTAAATCCATAGAACTTGTAGATATATATATATATATATATACATACGAAAAATTTCACATCAATTTACACGGCTAAATAATGAAAATCAATGAGTCTGGGAATATGTTTCATTTGGTTTCCAAAATAAAAATAAAAAATTTGGTGGTTAAAAATTCAAAGTAATGAAATATTTTTATTTACTCAAATTTTTTGGTTAAATTAATGTTTTAATAAATTTTTTATAAAAAAGTATCAAACTATTGTAAAAACTTAATAGAACTATTTTTGTTGAAAATAACGTGTACAATATAATTGAATTTTTTTAAATGTCAATATGTAGACTTTTTAACTTGCCCCTTAGGTGAAAAATCACTATTGAATATACACAAAAACTGGCTAAGTTGATTTGATATTTAATGACTTGACTTAATATTTTTTTATAAAGAACGAATAAATTTCAGCGATAACGAAGAAAATTTCTAAAAACACCTAAATTTGCGGAAAAGTATTTAAAACAGTCATTTTTAATCAATCATAAGATTTTCTTTCTTCAAACGCACTTTGTTTTGAAGAAAACGTACAAATACATTTTTATCAGATATCATGTGTAAATATATAGTGACGATATTACCAATAAATCTTAGTTCTACCAGGCTTTGAGTATTTTTTTCTTGCAAATATTTATTAATTATTTATCATATACCTAAATTAATTAAGAATTTCAAATAGCATAAAAATCATCTGTAAATATTTTCCCTTTTACGGCAAGTGAATATAACTTGCGTATGGAATTTGGAACAATATAATTAAGGTAATCTAATGTTTAGTAATAACTTCATAAATATTATTATCCATAATCACATAGATTGTTTGTTAAAAAAAGTTATTTCCTTTCTCAATTTTTTAATTGTTTTATTTTTAGATTTGTTGATAGATTTATTAGTATAGTTTTTTAACTGTTTAACTTTAAATATGTCCTAATAAATCTAAAAATAAAAAAAAATAATCAAAGATATTAAAGCATTAATAACTATAAATTTTTGAAAATAGTTCAAAATTATGAATTCACATAATTACATGAACATTAAAAAAAAAATATAAAAGGAAGTAAAAATTATCATTTTTTCAATGTTATTTATTAATCAAGCAAGTGTGTTCAAAGCGTTGTCGCAATGCTTGAGATCGGCATTCAAAGCGAGCTACTACGCAATAAATCGCTGTGTTCGGATTCAGCTTTCTGTGCCATAAACTACGGAGAGCCGTAGCGAGCGACAAAGCAGTTTAGTCGCTTGGCTTGGATTCAGCTTTCTGTGCCGTAGGCTACGGAGAGCCGTAGCGAGCCACAGCGCAGCTTAGTCGCAGCGCTCTGCTCCGATCAATGTAATCTTTTATACAAAAAGTTGGAATGATTGGCTGCGAAATTGTTACGCACTCTTATATTGCGATTTTCCGTTATTAATAGCTGCGAATGTTGTCCGAATCATTCACAACAATCGACTTCGAAGCGTGTGCATTCGGCTTTTTTTTCAGTGTAGTCTGTATGAATATGATTATATATCATGGTTTGAAATTATATTCGAGCGCGATTTTGAAATTGTTCAGATTAACGTAGATTCACGACTGAATCATGAAAAGAAGCAATAAGATTGCGATATTACTTTAAAATAAAAGTAAAATCAATAATTCTTGAGTCAGAAGAACCTATATCATTTAAATCTGTAAGACGCTATTGTAAATGATATGTAAAAATAATTTATCAGTATGATAAAAAAAAGATAATAAGTACTAAGTCACTGTCAGTTCATTGAAGGTAGTTTGTCATAATGTTCTAAGACATAAATGAAGCCGCAACTGTTTTTACGGTGACATGCAAATTGTGTAACAATTGGTAAGACGTGTTATGCCGTAAATCTGAACCAGATGCAGCGTGCGTCATAGAACGACACTACCTATTGATTAGAAAAACTGTCATTAATCAGTGAACTGACCCCGAGCCTCGTATACATGATTTCGTCTGTGATATGAAATAAGTATCTCATTTTTGGAATAAACAAATTCTGTACAAACCTTTGTATACGAACGTCATCGCTCCAGACCTCACTGGAAAGTGATGGCCTTCTCGAGTGTAAAAGGCGATATGCATAATAGTAGTGACTAGTATCTTAAATATTACTTGTAAATAACGTCTAAATCTTCGTAAAAATTTTGTAAAATCGAAAATATAAAAAAAACGTTTAAAAATCTGTTAAAAAAAATAAGGCAAAATCGCATATTCTCACTTACCCTAAAAGTTAGTATTTTTTATGTATGAAATCATATAAATATTTAAAAAAAAAAAAATATAGTTTTTGAGAAAATTGTGTTTGAAAAAAATCGCTTTTTCTCGGTTTTTCGTAAGTAACTCAGTGAGATAAAATTGTATTAAAAAAATCGAGATTGCATTTAAAACTAGACAGAATTCCGCATATTTTCGTTAAAAGAACGCCCGAAAAGGTTAAAAATTGATGGAGCTAGTCATTTAAAAGTAGAGGTTCATTTTCAATTTTCGAATTTTCGTTTTTACATCCAACACTAAAATTGCTGTAGTAAGAAAAAATTTTTAAGCGTTCTACGAGGTAAATTTTATTTTCATATACATAATAGAAGGTATTTTCATGACTTGGAAAAAAAAAATTCGATCAGTGACGGCCTGCATGAATCTGAATGGAATCAGCCATATATATGTTAGATCTATATATTCAAGTCACAAGATAGAGAAGAGAATATAGTAAGCGATTGATAGATTGATTAATACATTTATTAGGGTCATGAGGTTCAACCCCGTATGGCCCATAAGCAATTACAATAGTAAATACGTAAAACTATAAACAGTAATAACATTATAAATAAAATAAGTAAAGTAATATTAAATATAACATAATTGAGAATTTATTTCATTTTAGTACAAATATAAGAAGTAACCCAGGGTTTTTTCTTAATAGTTAGATTGCGAGATTTGAGAGGTGAACATTTATTAAAAGACGTAACAAGGACAGAAGACAAACCATTTACTAGACTATCGATAAGTTCAGTATTTGAACCAAAAGATGCAAGGCTCACTTGCGATTCATGTAAGAGATTTTGTGAAATTAATTTATTCAAGCTAACACGTTTAATATTTTTACTCTTAATTATACGTTAATTTATTTTTTGTAATGTCCCATTTATAGGCTTAAGGTGTGATCTTAATTATAACTGATGGCTGAATGGTTAGTGAGTAAATGTTTTTATTTGATTTTATCTTATTGACAATAAAATAAAATAAATATTTTTATTTGATTTTATTTTATTGACGATAAATTAAAACAAATGTTTTCATTTGATTTTATTTTATTGACAATAAATTAAAACAAATGTTTTCATTTGATTTTACTTTATTGAAAATATTTATAATTTGTCAAAAGGTAAATATTTTAATAAAGACATTTTTAATGAACCACAAATTTACAAAAAAATTAACGAATGAAAACCAATGAATTTATAACCAATTTGAACTTTTGTTAATAGACTATTTATTTTTTATTTTTATTTTATTTTTGATTTTTATTTTATTTTATTTTCTATTTTTGACTATTTTTTAATAGTTCAAATTTAAATAAAACGTTTCAATATACTCCTTGCCACTTATGTCTCGAAGTTCTAGCAGTGAAAATTTAGTTTTGTTCACTCTTCCATCAGTACATTTTTTGGATACCTTTTATTTCTTTCGCATTTCCTAACTATTCTATTTTTTTTGTTTGTCGGAAAACTTCTAGTTCATCCTTGCGGATAACAAGAATGTTAATAGACGAAGTATACTTTGACATATGAATCAGTGTATGCAAAAAGGGAACTAAGACCAATTTTGGGTCAAATTTAGATAGCTCCATATTACGTAATAGAATTGCAATCTTCATCAAATGCAATGTTCAAATCCCTACTAAAAAATGTCAGGTGAAAAATCACCTGATTTTTCACTTGATTTCTCACCTGATTTCTCATGCCAAAATCTCATGTGACTATTAGCGTAAAAAAACTAAGTTCCAAACCTATCGAAAAATTCTAAGTTTTTATCACGGAAAACAACATTGAGAAGTATGATTCTTTTTTCATTTTTCATAATTTGAAATTGATTTTTTATACGTAGAATTTCAATTTTTTAATTTCATTTTTCTGGTCATAGAAATAAATTTCAAACCACTCTAAAAATTATAAGTCCCGATCTTATAATTTTTAACACAAGCCTCTTTTATTTACGTGAGAGAGAGAGAGAAAGAGAGAGAAAAACATCAAAAACACATGCACAAGAAGCCTCTTTTATTCTTTTATACACTATGAGTTGAATTAAAATGGAAAAAAAGTGTGTACATACTTTTGATAAAACTACACTATTTATAAGTTAAGATTTTAAAGTTTTTACTGTCGTGACCATGTGCGTTCGTTGTTCCTTTACACTAGAAAAAGCAACACATTTAGTAAAATGTTCCTGAGCATTGTCTCAATATAATACATCTCTCATCGAACTTTTTAAAATACAATTCGCTCAAATTTATATAAACGTAACGTGCACAGTATCGCTTGTCTTTTCTTTCTTGTTATGAGAGAAACATAGACAGAATACAATAGTTCATAAATACGAGCGTATATTTCTTTTAGCAATAGTTTGCGTTCCCTACTAGAAAAGTTTGTGTTGATTCAGTACTGATTTTACACTGATATCAGTATGTGATTTGTATTTCATCAACGTAAAATCCACATGGTACTTACACGAAATTCGTACTGAGCGAACTCTGAAAGTAGTCTCAAAACGCAATGCGAATAAAGTACGAAATTCATACTAATCAAGCACAAATACTAAATAAAATACGTATAAAATCAGTACTGAATCTGCGAATGCATATTTAGGTAAATATGAAGTGAACTCACTCAGAGCATAATCAGTATAAAATCAGTATGTCATTTATACAATTGTTATGCAACGTATGCACCAAATATTATTGAAATAAATAGTAGATTCGTATTAAATCTCCGTAAAATATGTACAAATTATTAAATCACTGTAAAAAATTGAGAATAATAAAATAAACTCAGTATGGATTGAGTACGAAAACCGAACGAAATTAATACCCATTGAAAACCAAATGTTTACGGAATCTTTCAACAATACCTAAAAGATATATACTAATATTACATAAATTTTATACGAATTTTAAAACTGGGCCTACAGACGGAATAATAATAGCATCCTAATACGGATTCAGTACAAAATCTGTACGAAAACAGAACAAAATAAATGCGAAATGTTCTCAAAATAAGTGCTGAATCAGTACTAAATTTCAATAAAATATGTACGATATTTAAGATTTAAATGAAAAAAGTTGACTAATGAAATAAGCTCAGTACGCATACAGCATGAAAACCGTACGGAATTATTACAAATTAAAAACCAAATATATACGCCATTTATTAACAATACGTAAAAGATATATACTAATATTACATAAAATTTGTACGAATTTTAAAACTGGGGCTACAGACGGAATAATAATAGCATCCCAGTACGGATTCAGTACAAAATCTGTACAGAAAAAGAACATAATCAATGCGAAATGTTCTTAGAATAAGTGCTAAATCAGTTCTGAATTTGAATAAAATATGTGCGAGATTTAAAATCCCGATGAAAAAAGTTGTTTATGAAATAAGCTCAGTACGCATTCAGCACAAAAATCGTACGGAATCATTACAAACTGAAAACTAAATGTATACGCAATCTATTAACAATACGTAGATGATAAATACTAAAATTACATAAATTTGTACGAATTTTAAAACTGGGGCTACAGACGAAATAATAATAGCATCCTAACACGGATTCAGTACAAAATCTGTACGGAAACAGAACAAAATCAATGCGAAATGTTCTCAAAATAAGTGTTGAATCAGTACTGAATTTTAATAAAATATGTACGATATTTAAGATTTAAATGAAAAAAGTTGACAATGAAATAAGCTCAGTACGCACACAGCACAGAAACCGTACGGAATTATTACAAACTAAAAACCAAATATAAACGCAGTCTACTAACAATACATAGAAGATATATACTAATATTACATAAAATTTGTACGAATTTTAAAACTGGGGCTTCAGACGGAATAATAATAGCATCCTAATACGGATTCAGTACAAAATCTGTATGGAAACAGTACAAAATCAATGCGAAATGTTCTCAAAATAAGTGCTGAATCAGTACTGAATTTCAATAAAATATGTACGATATTTAAGATTTAAATGAAAAAAGTTGACTAATGAAATAAGCTCAGTACGCATACAGCATGAAAACCGTACGGAATTATTACAAATTAAAAACCAAATATATACGCCATTTATTAACAATACGTAAAAGATATATACTAATATTACATAAAATTTGTACGAATTTTAAAACTGGGGCTACAGACGGAATAATAATAGCATCCCAGTACGGATTCAGTACAAAATCTGTACAGAAAGAGAACATAATCAATGCGAAATGTTCTTAGAATAAGTGCTAAATCAGTTCTGAATTTGAATAAAATATGTGCGAGATTTAAAATCCCGATGAAAAAAGTTGTATAATGAAATAAGCTCAGTACGCATTCAGCACAAAAATCGTACGGAATCATTACAAACTGAAAACTAAATGTATACGCAATCTATTAACAATACGTAGATGATAAATACTAAAATTACATAAATTTGTACGAATTTTAAAACTGGGGCTACAGACGGAATAATAATAGCATCCTAACACGGATTCAGTACAAAATCTGTACGGAAACAGAACAAAATCAATGCGAAAGGTTCTCAAAATAAGTGCTGAATCGGTACTGAATTTCAATAAAATATGTACGATATTTAAGATTTAAATGAAAAAAAGTTGACGAATGAAATAAGCTCAGTACGCATACAGCATGAAAACCGTACGGAATTATTACAAACTGAAAACCAAATATAAACGCAGTCTACTAACAATACATAGAAGATATATACTAATATTAAATAAAATTTGTACGAATTTTAAAACTGGGGCTTCAGACGAAATAATAATAGCATCCTGATACGGATTCAGTACAAAATCTGTACGGAAACAGAACAAAATCAATGCGAAATGTTCTCAAAATAAGTGCTGAATCAGTACTGAATTTCAATAAAATATGTACGATATTTAAGATTTAAATGAAAAAAAGTTGACTAATGAAATAAGCTCAGTACGCATACAGCATGAAAACCGTACGGAATTATTACAAATTAAAAACCAAATATATACGCAATTTATTAACAATACGTAAAAGATATATACTAATATTACATAAAATTTGTACGAATTTTAAAACTAGGGCTACAGACGGAATAATAATAGCATCCTAACACGGATTCAGTACAAAATCTATACGGAAACAGAACAAAATCAATGCGAAATGTTCTCAAAATAAGTGTTGAATCAGTACTGAATTTTAATAAAATATGTACGAGTTTTAAGATTTAAATGAAAAAAGTTGACAATAAAATAAGCTCAGTACGCATACAGCACAGAAACCGTACGGAATTATTACAAACTGGAAACCAAATATATACGCAATCTATTAACAATACATAACAGATATATACTAATATAACATAAATTTTGTACGAATTTTAAAACTGGGGCTTCAGACGAAATAATAATAGCATCCTGATACGGATTCAGTACAAAATCTGTACGGAAACAGAACAAAATCAATGCGAAATGTTCTTAAAATAAGTGCTGAATCAGTACTGAATTTCAATGAAATATGTACGATATTTAAGATTTAAATGAAAAAAGTTGACTAATGAAATAAGCTCAGTATGCATACAGCATGAAAACCGTACGGAATTATTACAAATTAAAAACCAAATATATACGCAATTTATTAACAATACGTAAAAGATATATACTAATATTACATAAAATTTGTACGAATTTTAAAACTAGGGGCTACAGACGGAATAATAATAGCATCCTAACACGGATTCAGTACAAAATCTATACGGAAACAGAACAAAATCAATGCGAAATGTTCTCAAAATAAGTGTTGAATCAGTACTGAATTTTAATAAAATATGTACGAGTTTTAAGATTTAAATGAAAAAAGTTGACAATGAAATAAGCTCAGTACGCATACAGCACAGAAACCGTACGGAATTATTACAAACTGGAAACCAAATATATACGCAATCTATTAACAATACATAACAGATATATACTAATATAACATAAATTTTGTACGAATTTTAAAACTGGGGCTTCAGACGAAATAATAATAGCATCCTGATACGGATTCAGTACAAAATCTGTACGGAAACAGAACAAAATCAATGCGAAATGTTCTTAAAATAAGTGCTGAATCAGTACTGAATTTCAATGAAATATGTACGATATTTAAGATTTTAATGAAAAAAGTTGACTAATGAAATAAGCTCAGTACGCATGCAGCATGAAAACCGTACGAAATTATTACAAACTGAAAACCAAATATATACGCAATCTATTAACAATGCATAGAAGATATATACTAATATTACATAAAATTTGCACGAATTTTGAAACTGGGGCTTCAGACAAAATAATAATAGCATCCTAATACGGATTCAGTACAAAATCTGTACGGAAACAAAACAAAATCAATGCGAAATGTTTTAAAAATAAGTGCTGAATCAGTACTGAATTTTAATGAAATATGTACGAGATTTAAGATTTAAATGAAAAAAGTTGACTAATGAAATAAGCTCAGTACGCATACAGCATGAAAACCGTTTGGAATTATTACAAACTGAAAACCAAATATAAACGCAATCTATTAACAATACATAAAAGATATATACTAATATTACATAAATTTTGTACGAATTTTATTTTAATTTTAATTGGAGCCCCAGTTTTAAAATTCACACAAAATCTATGTAATTTTAGTATTTATCATCTACGTATTGTTAATAGATTGCGTATACATTTAGTTTTTAGTTTGTAATAATTCCGTACGTTTTTCGTGCTGAATGCGTACTGAGCTTATTTCATTATTCAACTTTTTTCATCGGGATTTTAAATCTTGCACATATTTTATTCAAATTCAGTACTGATTCAGCACTTATTCGTTGAACATTCCGCATTGATAATGTTCTTTATGTGTACAGATTTTGTACTGAATCCGTACTGGGATGATATTAGTATTTCGCCTGGAGCTCCATTTTAAAATTCACACAAAATCTATGTAATTTTAGTATTTATCATCTATGTATCGTTGAAAGATTGCGTATACATTTAGTTTTTAGTTTGTAATAATTCCGTACGTTTTCGTGCTGAATGCGTACTGAGCTTATTTCATTATTCAACTTTTTTCATCGGGATTTTAAATCTCGCACATATTTTATTCAAATTTAGTACTGATTCAGCACTTATTCGTTGAACATTCTGCATTGATAATGTTCTTTATCTGTACAGATTTTGTACTGAATCCGTACTGGGATGATATTAGTATTTCGCCTGGAGCTCCATTTTAAAATTCACACAAAATCTATGTAATTTTAGTATTTATCATCTATGTATTGTTGAAAGATTACGTAAACATTTGGTTTTCAATTGGTATTAATTTCGTACGGTTTTCGTAGTCAACTTTTTTCATTTAAATCTTAAATATCGTACATATTTTATTGAAATTTAGTACTGATTCAGCACTTATTTTGAGAACATTTCGCATTTATTTTGTTCTGTTTTCGTACAGATTTTGTACTGAATCCGTATTAGGATGCTATTATTATTCCGTCTGTAGGCCCAGTTTTAAAATTCGTATAAAATTTATGTAATATTAGTATATATCTTTTATGTATTGTTGAAAGATTCCGTAAACATTTGGTTTTCAATGGGTATTAATTTCGTTCGGTTTTCGTACTCAATCCATACTGAGTTTATTTTATTATTCTCAATTTTTTACAGTGATTTAATAATTTGTACATATTTTACGGAGATTTAATACGAATCTACTATTTATTTCAATAATATTTGGTGCATACGTTGCATAACAATTGTATAAATGACATACTGATTTTATACTGATTATGCTCTGAGTGAGTTCACTTCATATTTACCTAAACATGCATTCGCAGATTCAGTACTGATTTTATACGTATTTTTTTCAGTATTTGTGTTTCATTAGTATGAATTTCGTACTTTATTCGCATTGCGTTTTGAGACTACTTTCAGAGTTCGCTCAGTACGAATTTCGTGTAAGTACCATGTGAATTTTACGTTGATGAAATACAAATCACATACTGATATCAGTGTAAAATCAGTACTGAATCAACACAAACTTTTCTAGTAGGGTTAGGCCAAGTCTGTTGTCGAGAGATATTTTCGCTTGAGGCACGAGAGGTGCCGACAGGAGGCGCATGAGTCGTTTCAGCTATAGCTAAATGTGTTGCTTTTTCTAGTGTAAAGGAACAACGGACGCACGTGGTTACGATAGTAAAAACTTTAAAATCTTAACTTATAAATAGTGTAGTTTTATCAATAGTATGTACACACTTTTTTTCCATTTTAATTCAACTCATAAATAGTGTATAAAAGAATAAAAGAGGCTTCTTGTGCATGTGTTTTTGATGTTTTTCTCTCTCTTTCTCTCTCTCTCACGTAAATAAAAGAGGCTTGTGTTAAAAATTATAAGATCGGGACTTATAATTTTTAGAGTGGTTTGAAATTTATTTCTATGACCAGAAAAATGAAATTAAAAAATTGAAATTCTACGTATAAAAAATCAATTTCAAATTATGAAAAATGAAAAAAGAATCATACTTCTCAATGTTGTTTTCCGTGATAAAAACTTAGAATTTTTCGATAGGTTTGGAACTTAGTTTTTTTACGCTAATAGTCACATGAGATTTTGGCATGAGAAATCAGGTGAGAAATCAAGTGAAAAATCAGGTGATTTTTCTCCTGACATTTTTTAGTAGGGATGCTATATAGAAGCATTTTTTAAATATTGAGTTCTGCAAAAAGAGACCTAAGTCCCGGACTTAGGTCCCTTTTTGCCGAATTTAATATTTTTGCATATATTGAAATTCCTTAATTTTGAGAACGTAGTACAAGGTATATGAATCGGTGCATGGCCTTATTTATTGGAAAAAATGAAATACGATCAAATTTGTGCATGAAAAATGATGCTACATCATAATGTAAATAGTAAATAGTAAAAACCATATTTTTAAAATTTTAGTTTCTACAAAAAGTTAAAATTAAAAAAAAAAATCGTTAAAGAAAAAATAGTAAAAAATAGTTAATAGTTTTAGTTAAAGTTTTTTCAGATGGTTACGTTTTTATAAAAAAATCAAAAATTGAAGATTTAAAAAAACTGATAAATTACATACTAAGTCAATATAAAAAAATTTTCAACGTTCTTCTTGAATATCCTACTTGTGATTAATAATATTTATCTGTATTCATTTATTTCTTTACTTATTTATTTATTTATTTATTCATTCATTTATTCATTCATTTATTTATTTATTTATTCATGTTAGTATTTAAAGAAATTTAGTAGTTATTTGTTAATGAATTGTTGAAAATTATTTTTCTAAATAAATTATTAGTTTTATATGTATGAAATAATATAACAATATTGTGAAATGTATTATTGATCAATAAAAGTTAAATATGTTTCCATAAAAATGTCAATTTTCACAGATTCTGCAAAAAGAGACCTAAGTTCATTGGTTTTTTATCAATTAAAAAAATTCATCGGCCAGTTTTAGCAATAGTGAATGTATTATCTTACTTTTGACAATACCAACTACGTATGTAATGAATTTCAAGTTAATCCACCAAGCGTAAGAGAAGTAATACACTATTTTTCATTTTTCCAAAATTTGTTAAAATGAACTTAGGGCCCTTTTTGCATGCGCCGATTCATATGAGAGGCGAAATCTCCAGCATTTTTAATGAAATCAGCACTTTTCTTGGACAGATTATGTGTAGTAGCATAATGTTTGACTAAGCCCCCAATGCCGTCACAATCGCCTTTACCATAACCTGTTGTAGAAAAGACCCATTTTCGGCTTATTTCTGAATTTTGAAGTTTATAAAATTGATATCTGTTTTTAAAAAGACTTGAAGCTCCATCAGAAATGGTTATGATTTCATCAAGCTCTTGTAAAATGCATTTTTCTTTTAAGCTGTTGATAATTAAATTTATAACCATCAGGGCATGAGACGATGACATGACTGACTGTTTTATCATTTCCGGAATAGCATACTGATGAGAATATTGATAATTGGTTTTTACTCCAATGGTAGCTTTGAATTTCATTTTGAAGTAGGACTGTCCAATTTTCAGCAAAATCAACATGAATAACTAATTGTGATTGACTTTTTATGCTAAAAGTTTAGCCTCTTGAGTTGCAACACGTTGAATTTCTTTAAACATTTTATGCGTACTTACAGTGAGAGCGTGCTCTCTTAACTCAATTAAGAAATCTTCAATTGTGCTGG
Source organism: Anastatus disparis (assembly GCA_017163975.1). Classification (NCBI taxonomy): domain Eukaryota; kingdom Metazoa; phylum Arthropoda; class Insecta; order Hymenoptera; family Eupelmidae; genus Anastatus; species Anastatus disparis. Next base: position 2,883,741 of record JAFFSR010000349.1, on the reverse strand, counting down.
TTTTATTCAGTAATTATGATTTTTCCCAAACACCGTTATTTCTTCATATAAATCTTCTATTGTTAAAGAATTCACTTTTAAATCAATACTATCTCTAATTGGGCATTCTTTACATTCTCTTAGTACACATTTCATATCATCTTTCAGACAAAAAAGTGATATATATTTTCAATTCCAAATCCGCAATGTCATGTTTATTCTCTTTTTTATATTCATTCAAAGCATCCAACATAAGTTTTAGATTCTTGCAATAAACGCAAAGGCACGCTTCGTTGGGGGAATAGGGTATAATCCACTTAGATCTTAAGGCATAGAATATTGATTTACTGATTTCTGTTTTAATTTCAGGATTTTCTTCTAATAATAATTAGTGTATTTCTTTTATGCTTCGCGTAAGAAAGCGTTTGACTTTTTTAATTTTTATACCATTTTCTTTAATAGATACTGTGCCGCTTTTATTTGCACTTTAACGAGAACAATTAAAATCATCGTTCAGATAATAGTCCTTTACTTTCATTACAATTTCACTATCCAAAGAATGGCCACAATAGTTCTCAGACTGCTTGTAAATTTTTTTATTATTTACCAATGATCTTGCTTGATCAATCATATAAACAGTTACGTTTGGTAGAACTAATAATAAATAATCTTTGAAAATGTTGCTTGGTATAAGACTTAATAACCACACTTTCTCAAGAAAATTTGAACAACTATCTAAAGTAATTTTATTATTTTCGAGCCATTAATCACATGTTTCACATTCGTTATTTTCATCTAATGTGGGCAAATCCGTTATATCGTAGACTTTCATAATTTTATTTGCTATTTGTGAATCAATCGCATCGTTTATTTGTTTTCTTTTTCGAAGAGCATAGGATTTTCGCATCTGTAAATTGATACTCTGAGGCATTTTGATTGGTAAAATTTTGAATTCTAAATTACTTGAAGTCTGATTGAACTGTTCTAACACAGCCTCAATATAAAAAAATTATTCCGAAGATTGTTGACTGCTTGAGGGATATTAAATAGATATATTTTTCACTTAATCTAAAAATTTTCTGTAACATAAAGGACATACTTTATCCTCTCTAGAAAAAGAAGTATTCCGACACAAGCGCCACAAAGACTCCGTTAGATCACCTAATTCTCTAAACAGATTTTTGGAGCAATCGTGAACAACTTTTTTCTGCCTTTCTTTCAAATCCTTGCACTTACAAGGAGAGCACCCCACCTCTGGGAAACGGATTCGGCTGAAGCTGCAGGATATGATTTTTTGATGAAAAAAAATGAACCCGTGTTTTTTCTTTTTGTCGAATAGGCCCCCTAGACAAGGATATAGACATACTTTTAAAGATATGGTGAATAAGAGCCTTTATAAGAACTTAAATAACCAAAGAACTAAGACTCTTACAAAAAACGCATAGAAGATAAAATAAAGCACGAACTGAATGCTCTAATTTAAGCTTTGTTGCATTAGAAAATTTTTAGTGGTTCAAAAGTTACATGCGATTAAAATATGTTAATGAAATAACGTGAAAAATTGATCATATTCCATATGCTAAAAATATTAAGTAAATACGTGGGTAATATTTAATTAAGAATAACTTTTGAACAAGAAAAGCTTTTTTGATTTAACAAAGCTTAAATTAAAGCATTTAATTCGTGCTTAATTTTATCTTTAATGCATATTTTTGTAAGAGTCTTAGTTCTTTGGTTATTTAAGTTCTTACAAAAGCTTTTATTCACCATATTTTTGAAAAAATATCTATATTCTTGTCTAGGGGGCCTATACGACAAAAAGAAAAAACACGAATTCATTTTTTTTTTCATTAAAAAATCATACCTTGCAGTTTGAGCTGAATCCATTTCCCAAAGGTGGGGTGCTCTCCTTGTTAGTCTTAGCGACCAGTGATGCCATTATTATTAATTAATTTTTCGACAGAGCGAAAAAAAATTTTTTTGTTAGACAATTTTATTTTTAATCTTACTTATCTTATATGCTTGAAGTCGTTAATAAAAATGCACAAAGCGAATCGTCGCCACCTTGCAGTGGCGTATGTCACTCCTTACAAACTAAATTTAAATCGTAAGCGCAAAATTCAAACTGAATAAAAAATTTTAATTATCAACGAAAGAAAATTTCTATTTTTATAATTTCAAAATCGGGGGTTCATTTCAAAGATTTTTGTTAATATTTTTGATAAATTAATAAATAAAAGCATAAAGGAATTTTAAAAAGACGTAAAAGTTAGAAAAATAGCATGATGCGCAATGACATCAATGCTTTAAAATCGAAAATATAAATAATACGTTTAAAAATCTGTTTAAAAAAAATAAGGTGAACCGCATATTCTTACCTATCCTAAAAGTTAGTATTTTTCATGTATAAAAACATAAAAATTAAAAAAAAAATATATAGTTTTTGAGAAATTTACGTTAAAAAAAATTGCTTTTTTCGGTTTTTCATGAATAACTCAAAGAGATCAACTCGTATAGCAAGAATCAATTAAAACTAGACTAAATTCTGCACATTTTCTTTAAAAGAACGTCCCAAAAAGACAAAAATTGACAGAGCTCCGGCTATTTGAAAATGAAGGTTCATTTTCAATTTTTTAATTTTCATTTTTACACCCAACGCTAAATATGCTGTTACGAGGATAAAACATATTTTCGAACGTTCTATGAGGTTAATTTTATCTTCATATACATATTGGTAGGTATTTTTATAAGTTAGAAGAGAAAAAAGGTCGATCAGTGTCGGCTTGCATGAGTCTGAATGGAATCAGTCTTAGTATATTATGCTACGTAGGGTAAAAATGCGGCATTCTAGGCCAGCACGGATCTCGCCTTCGGCTCAAGAGCTGAAATACCGGCCTAAAGTGCCACATTTTTATTCCAAGTGGCATATACGATTTTTTCCTATGCCAGACTAAAATACATACAACGTAAAGTTCGTGATAATTCATTTATTCATAAAAAATCAATAAATAAAATAATATCGTGAAGATTATCTAATACTTTCCACCAAGCATGCGCACTTTCTATCTTTCCCACTGCCACTAATGATAATTCATTTAAATAATCCATAAATATATCACTCTAATTATAATTCGCTGCAGATGATAATTTAAAAAAATAAAACTAATTAAAGAGCACAATCAACCGTTTATTTTATATTTTAGCACTTGATAACAAATAAATTTTGTTCGTACACTAGTTTGTAACACGTATCAGACAGACAGAGTCGATGCATGTGACAGGTGAACAAAAAATAATAAAGTATAGTATGCATGGGAGAGAGAGGGAGTTTACGCTTATAACCGGTCAATAGAAAAAGATAAACGTATATCTTCTCTACTCTTAACAAGCACAAAAGAGACTTGAAAACACAGCAGTATACTGGTCTGTGTATATACACAGGTCACAGGGCTGTATGTGTACAGGTTTGTGCCAGCGCCAAGCTTACTGCACAACTCGAGTAAGTATATTGGCCGGGGGATAACGCCATGTTTTTACTGCATGATTTTGACGAATAACGAGGTGTTTTTGGCCTGCGTATGGGAGAAAAAAAAATTGTTTGGATAAAATGATTCAACTCAAACGTTGTTATGTTATGAAACAAGTATTTTCTATTAATTTTTTCTGTTATTTAAATTTTATAAATTTCTGTTTTGATTTCTCTCTTATTAATATGACTTTTAGAATTTTTTACTAATAATTCTATTATTTTATCCAAACTGGCTTTGTCTCCCTAAATTTTCAATTAAATAAATCCAAAAACATTATATTATTTAAAATGAGGTCGTCAGTGGCTCGTTCGGTAGAGCGATTCGTTCACAAATACACTAAAACCACCTCCGCCGCTAATTAGCATCGCAATGATAGCATAAATACAGAATTACAACAAATTTTTCTTGATTCTAAAATTTCTCCAGTTTTTAATAAATGTAAAATCATTCAAAACTCTAGTGAGATCAGAAAAAGAACAAAAAAATTAATATATTCTCTAAAATACACTGTCAATAAGATGACTGAAAAGATTAGAAAAAACTAGAAGAAACCTTTTAATATGTATAAATATTTACGAAATAAAAATAACAGTTAAAAAATGAAAAAGAATTGATAGTCACTGCAAATAAACTAACGTTCCTGGTCGAAATCAAACATTTTTTGCAATTATTAATCATTACTTGCAATTTTCTAAAGAATATTTTACAGTTATTTATATAAAAAAAGTCCTTTATAGTACATTTCTTATTTTTTAAGTTTTTTTAGCGTTTCATATATCCACCTATACCGTAAAAGACGTCATTTCTGATCACTTAGGAGGTATTTCTGATCACACATTTACATGCGAAGAAGTGAAAGTTTTGTTTTTCACATAAACGAAGTACTTCGTACTCTAAATCTATTTTTCCTCATAAATTAAAAAAAAAGTTTTTCTAACCATAATCTTATAGATTATAATTTTTAATTGATAATTAGAAATTACGCTCTGATCAGGAACTACGTCCTTCTCGGTACTATAAAAAAGTCTCGCCATCGCTGCCGCTGTTGCTGTGTTAGGTATTTAAGAATCTTACTGCCTCTTTTAAGAATAGATTCAGCTAGATTTAAGTATATTTAAGATTGTTTTAAGCTTAAAGGCAGTCAGATATCTGACCATAAGCTTCAAAACTAGCTGAATTTAAAAGTTAAAGGCTCCAACATTTAGTAGAAATACAATAATAATTAGCATTGCTCCAAAAAACAATAAGCAAATACATGTTTATCTCATGTAATAGGTCGAGAAAATATAAAAAGTTCAAGTAGAATGACTCAACCCAAACCTTGCTATGTTAAAAAACAAGTATTCTCCCTTAATTGCTCTCTCATAGAGAAAGCATTGTATCAATACATATTTTTTTCTTTCTATTTTTTCATTAATTTGTACATATTTGGATTCAGGGAGTCGGAAAAAGTGATTTTCAGAAAATTTCTGTATGTGTGCGTTTGTGTGTGTGTGTATGTGTGTGCGTGCGTGTGTGTGTGTGTGTGTGTGTGTGTGTGTGATATGTCAGTTAGTAAATTGTATCTCGAAAACTACTCGATGTATTTGCTTCTAATTTTTCATGGAATTTATTTTTTTGTCTAGCTTGCTGGGAAGCTATTGATAACTGGTTCTTCTAACGTAGTTTTAATTTTAGAGTCGTTAATAAAAAAAAAAAAATTGAAAAAAATTACGATTTTTAATTTTTTTGTTTTTTTTTGTTTATCAATCGATGGATTCGCTTTGAAATTTGCATGGGAATTATTTGCAACTGCCAAAAGAAGCATGAATTTTAAAAATCGATATCCTAAGCGTAGTTTTAATTTTAAAAAAATTACAAAACTTTTTTTTTTATTTTTATGTTTTATTTTTTTTTTCATTCTACGTAAACTACTCGATAGATTTGCTATAAAATTTGTACACAAGTTATTTGCTGTTGTCTTTATGAAAAAAGCTTTTAAAAAATAATTTTCTTAGCACAGCTCTTTGATCACTTCTTTTGATTTCTGATTTAACGTTTTCACTAACTCTTTTCTTACTTCCTCGCTTTCTCTCTGTCCTTTTTTCTCAGATTGATCCTCATTTTTACTTTATTTTCATCCATCCTTGTCTCTCTCTTCCAATTTACTAATCACTCCCACACATTTACTAATTTTTCTTGAACAAAAATTGTATTTTATATTGAAATCACATTTAAAAAAATAAAATCAAATTACTTTAACTCAATGAGCTCTATGAGAAAGAATTGCGCCAAAGCACTTGGCAGTGTTTTTTTGCGTTATTTTAGTGAATCACATAAGATAAACATGTGCTTATTCATGGCCCTTATAAAAATCCTAATTTTTTCTACATTTCATAAAGTTATTGCTATTATACCAATTAACTCTAAATTTATTGAGCGTTGGAGTTTATAGTTCAGATTAAGATGTGTGACGTGGTACGTCCCAATAAAAATTTTTTTTTGTTAATTAAAAATTTTTTAACGTTGTTTAATTCACATACACGTTTTCACGACACGTTACAACGATTATTAATTTGTAATATCACCAGGGCACTACAACGCACCACCGGCTTACTCACCGACCCGGGCGTAATTTATAGAATAAATAATTAATCGAACGAACTCTTTTTTTTTGTTTACCGGTACACGAGGAGCACGACTAGCAGACGCGCGCGGCAGCCATTACTTACACACTCATAGACTATGTGTGTGAGCGCTAGTGCTGCTTACGCAGATCGTAGGTAGGGTATCTCTACTACCACTACCTAGCAGCGACCGCGCGTGCGCTAGGAGTGGCGCACGACGAAGAAGATGTAGAAAGAGAGAGAAACACAAGAGAGAAGAAAGAAAGAGATGGAAAGATTCACATTCGATGGGAGCAAATTAAGAGTGATGGCGCGCCTCTTTCTCGCGCAGTGAAGAAAGAGGGAGAAGCTAGATGATAAAGAGAGAGCATGGAGAAGGGAGAGTACCACTCTTGCTCCTGCTTAAGTACAGCTGCACTGAGTAGCCTATATGTACGCATACGTATATATATATATATATATATATATATATATATATATATATATATATATATACATTACAATTAGAAATTAGATTAAAATTACTATAGAAAAGGTGGCGCGCAGGTTGCAGACTTGCGTTCGAGGACCGGAAGGCAAATTGCACGAATAGAAATCAATTATTGGGACAATTAATTAGTTATTGGAGGAATTAAAAATTAAAAAGAGATAGACAATAAGGAAGAGGGAGAAATAGACCGAAGAAGAAGGAAGTGAGCATCAAAGGAGACATTCGATTACCGTCCTCGTCCCGCATCGGAATTATAACTCGCAAAACCCTCATTTTCTTTTCAAGTTGTCACTTAAAGATTTCGTGCGCTTTCGTTATAGCTGTGTAGAAATTGCAGAGTTGGATAGACCGGGAAGCAGTCGAGCAGCCAGATTTCCAGAAGGAGTTTTTGTTGCCCTGATCCGTCAACCAACTTATTTTCCGCAGCCGGCGCCGACCAGTTGCTTCGTGCACAGAGAAAGAGAGAGAGACATATACGACCTGAGGCCATCACCGCCATCCTTGACCAAATTCGTCGCCATCGCCGACCAGATTATTGTGTCAACGAGAACTTCTACACCGGTGAGTGGACTGTAGTCCGAATCGACAAATATTTCTTTTGTAAACTAGCGGCTCTCGCCGACTAGGTGTAAATTCAGTGCGGGCGTAAAAATTAAAATTCAAAGTGATTGTGACAGCGTGAATTAGTGCAAAATTAGAAATTTTAGTAGTAACGAGGTGTAGTTAAAAGTGTGAAAACTTTGATTGTAAAGATTAATTTGTAGTTTGATAAAGCGAAATTAAATTTAGACCACGTGTTCAACGATTTCGTTGACTGGTAAATTTCTCGTTAATTTAATTATATTAAATAAACTATAATAATAAATTCTCTTTGATTGACCGGAATAATAAAAATTGAGATCGGTGGACATCGTGGTGCGTATTACGTAATACATTTATTACGTAATTACATACGGGCCTTAGCAGCCATTTTGTAAATTTAATTTTCTTGTCTATTCTGCGTTGAATATTAAATTAAATTAAACTGAAAAGTAATTCATAAACTGTAAGAAATAGTAATTAAAAATTAAAAATTGTTTTATTAGATATATCAAATTTCCGAGAGTGCGGGAGTGAAAATCTAACCACGTGTCTAACGGTTTCGTTGACTGTGCAATTAAATTAAATTTAAATTGGTAATTCGCATGAAAGTTTAAATAATAATTAATGTTTTTTTTTTCCTTATTATTGACCAGTAATGAAACAAATTGGTAGACACGTGGGATTAGTGTGTGTGTGAGAGAGAGAGAGAGAGAGAGAGAGAGAGATAAGTGCGCGGGCTCTTGGTAGCCATATTGTTGAAAGAAGGAAGAGCGAGGTCGCTTACGTCGACCAGACCGTAAAATTCATTTTTTCTTATTATTGCTACGATTAGAATATTAGTTTATTATTTCAATAAAGGCGTTAAATTAAAAATAAATTAAGTTAACTTTATAAAACTTATAGTGACCGGGATGTATGGAACATGAGTGTGCGCGAGTTAATTAAATAAAGTCATAGATTAAATCAATAGAGAGTTTCATAGCAAATTTATATTTTCTTTTGTTGTAAATAATTAAATTTAAATTAAGAATTAAAGTGTTACAATTTGACCTAGAAAAATTCATTTTTTTTTGTGTGTGCAATACCTCTCCCAACTTCGACTTAATGAAATTTAACACCAGAGGTCGCCCACCTCCCAGCCAAGACAGCCCGAGATTCATGCTGCCGACGAGTAAGCCGGAGGCCTGTCTGGCGCTCTAAATAAATTAAAAATTCTTTCTTTTCGACAGGCCGAACTTTGCATGCGGGGACGGGCAAAGTTATATTAACTTATTTAATAATTTGCTTATTGAAAATTTAAGTATAACTAAATTCTCACATCGCAGATGATAATCTTAAACGGATGTACTAAATTTTGAAATAACGCTATTAAAGATATCGGTTGCTTTACTAATATTTTTTAATGTTAAATTTTTGAAATTTATTTATTTAAATCGAGAATTACATAGGAAAATTTACAAGCAATTTCAAAGTAACGTTATTAAACAAATAAATGAACAGAAACAACGTTGTGAATCCTGCAGAGGGAAATAATATATCCTGTTCGCAGGTTTGGTTTGCAAAAAGATAGAAAAAAGAAAAAGAATAATAATGCCGGTTAGATTATCATGTGTACCAGCACACAAAAAATCTTCCAGCCACACACCACTCATCACGCACTCATACAATATCTCTCATACACTAATTTGTTTCATTCTCTTCTATTTAGCTTTTTGCACTTTAGTGATAGATATATGTAATATTTAACGCCAGTCAAACTCTCATCAATAACATTAAATAAAATTAAGTCTTTATTTGATGTAAAAAAATTAAGTGTTTATTTAAATAAAATATTCTTATTTATTCTCTGTACATAATATTTAGAATTTAGTTTAAATTATGTTACAGTATGTTTTGGTGTATCCACTCTTTTAATTTCTCAATAGAGGATTTTTTATTTATATCTAAAACTTTTAAATGATTTGGCAGTTGATTAAAAATTTTTATTGCTTTTATGAAGCTACTTTTGTCGCTTACAGTCCTACGTACCCTCGGCAGTGGTATAATTTTATGCCTAATTTTACTAACTGAGTTATTATAGATATTTTTAAGATCATTATAGTAATATTTGAGACTTTCTAAAGAAAATAGTTGATGTAAGGTCATGGCTTTTTTTTTGTACAAACTTATTTTGAAAAACTAATTTTAATAATCTATTCTGTATTTTTTGAAGTCCAATTTATTTTTGTACTCTCTAAGTATAATTCAGTGAAATTTTACTGGATTCAAGTTAAAATGGCTTTACTGGGGTTCAGTAAAATTTGACTGAATGGAATAGTGAAATATCCACTGGAATATTCATATTTTTACTGAAATTCATTGGAATTTCTTCTAATTTTCAAGTGAAATTTTCTCCCTGATTTCAAATAGTGGATATTTCACTGAAATTTTAGCTGAACCCCAAGTGCAGCGATTTTTACAAATCCAATCAGTGGGATTCCACTGAATTATATTTAGAGAGTAGGCTCCTCCTCATGCAATTATGCCATAGTTTATAATGCTATGAAAGAAAGCATGATATATCATAATTAAAATTTTTCTTACTAAATATCCTGATATTTTTTAAGAAACGAAAATTGAGTATCTTGTCTATCTATCTATCTATCTTTGGGGTTTAACCACCTACAACCTATTTGGCCTAGTAAGTGACACCTCGACCACCTTTGTGTTCCGGTGTTTTTGCGTTCAAAACCATACCTCAATTTTTCCTAACTTCGGTAGGTGGTGCTCGATCGTGCAGGCCTACTTAGGCAGGGAGCATCGCTCAACCCATCCTTTTTAGCGCATCGTAAAAAGCTCAACACCTATCCGGAAAAACGGTCCAGCTCAACCATAATAGTGGAACAGTCACGTTCTGCCTTACAGGCCCTCAAGTGACTTTCGTCGGTTTTTGTTGAAAACGAAAAAAGTCTCTCGGGGGTGGTCCACCGCAGTGTCAGTGAGCTCGGGGCATTCTCCACTTTTAATATTTAAATTAAAAAATGGAGAAAAAATCCCGACTTTACCGGGATTTGAACCCCGACCCTCTGCGAGAGAGTCGGATGCTCTAGCCCCTGAGGCTCAGGGCCTGAGCCACCGCGGCTCTATTTAATATCTTGTCTTCTTTATTATATAATTAATATCTTCATTCCATTTAATATTATAATCAAACATAATACTAAGGTATTTACAACCATTTACTCTGTTTAGTCTATTATTATTTATGTTTAATACAAAATCTTTTGGCACGCTATCACGATAATTTCCGAAATTAATGTTTACGTTTTTATTAACATTTAGAATTAGTTTGTTTAATGACAACCATTTCGACACTTCTTAAAGATATTTATTCATATTATATTTAACTTCTTTTCAAGTATTGCCAGTAGCTATCAAAACTGTATCATCAGCATACGACATTATGGTATCATTTGGCATGTTGGTCAAAAGATCACTAACATATATATTATAAAAAGCAGAGGTCCCAAAATTGTTCCTTGTGGAATTCATGTATAGTTTGATACGTTTGAATACACTTCAGGTTCAGGGTTGTGAATGTTTCCAGTTACCGAGTAAGCAACTGGTAAATGGTCGGACCAGTTGATAGTTACTAGGTGAGTAACTGGAAATGATCGGACCAGTTGGTAGTTACTAGGCGAGTAAATAATAAATGGTCCAACCATTTACCAGTTGCTCTGTAACTGCTCCGACCATTTATCAATTATGCACGTGGTAACTGCAAACTGGTTGAATAATTTATCATTTATCCACCCGCTTACTGCGAACTGATTCGACCAGTTACCAGAGTCGTAAATAAGGAAATGGTTTTTTCATTTAAAATGGTCAAGTAATTGAGAATACTTGCACTAGTTATCAATTACAGAGCAAGTAACTGGTAAATGGTCTGACCAGTTTCCAGTTACAGAGCAAGTAACTGGTAAATGGTCTGACCAGTTACGAGTTAAAGTGCAAGTAACTCATCTAATTAAAAATGTGACTCGTTGGCAATGTTTTAAAGCAAAAACAAATATAGTTATTAAAAATTTTTATAAACAAACAATATCTTATGCCATTACAGGTATAGAATTAAGTGAAATTGAAGAAATTTTATCGCCTACCCTAGCGAAAAAGGTTTTAAATAATAATTAATGAAAAATGATGATAAATAATAAAAATGAATAAAAACTATTTGTAAGTAATAAAAAATGAAAAAAGGTAATGGAAATATATAAAAATGGATAAAAGTATATAAAAATGGATAAAAGTATATAAAAATGGATGAAATACAATAATAAGTAATAAAATTGAATAAAAGGAAATAAAATTGGTATGAATTCGGACATTTTATTAGATTTTATCCCTTTTTATCCGATTTTATTTATTATTATTACAAAATAATATTTTTCATCCATTTATATTAGTTTTTAATTTTTTTTATCAATTTTAATTAAGATATTAAATATGTAATAAACAAAATTTTATAAATGATAAATATAAATGAATTGTATTATGTTTTTGAAAATGTTTATATTTATTCGATCGCTGTGAATTAATCTGACCTTTATCATATCGAACCTAATAAAAACGTAACGCCGCAGAGGTCGCTAGTAAACATGCGCGCGTTTAGTAATGGTCAGATGGATCGCACTTATATACGAAGTGTACTGAACTCTTACCACTTGCGGGAGTTAGACATAAATTTTAACGTCAAGCAACAGGATTTTTTGGTTTAAAATATGCTGGTATCGTTAGTTGTCGGGATCGCATATGCAAGGGGTATTTTGACAAGAAACTATAGGATTTCTAGAATGTATGATAAAAATTACTATCCTTACTCACAATAATAACATGAGATCTCACATGAGCTCTCACGATTGAAAATGAAACGAGATCTCATATGATAACTCACATGAGATCTCACGTGAGATCTAATGTGAGATCTCCTGTACAAAAAAAATTGTATTTCCTACTACACTTATAGCTGTAATCAATGTCAACGACATCAAATCTGATATTTGGTCTATGATTCAATTAATTTTTATATATTCTAACATTACGATTAAATGATTTTACTCTACATCTACAAAACAATCGTTATCTGAAGCATGCTATTATGAATTATGGTTTTAAACTATATTTGAGCATGATTATACTTGTCGATTAAATAATAATAAAAACAATCGAATTTTTTACAAAGATTTAGACAATATTTACAAGTAATAGTTAAGAAACTAGTCACTACAATTATGCATATAGCCTTTTACACTCGAGAAAGCCATCACTTTTCAGTGAGGTCTGGAACGATGCCTTTAGTCTACAAAGGTTTGTACAGAATTTGTGTATTCACAAATTGAGTTACTTATTTCATATCACAGACGAAATCATGTATACGAGGCTCGGAGTCAGTCCACTGATTAATGACAGTTTTCTACTCAATAGGTAATGTCATTCTATGATGCACGCTGCATCTGGTTTATATTTACGGCATAACACTGCTTACCAATTGTTACACAATTTGCATGTCGCTGTAAAAACAGTTGCAGCTTTATTTATGTCTTAGAACATTATGACAAACTACTTTCAATGAACCGACAGTGACTTAGTACTTCATATCTTTTTTTTATCATAATGATAAATTATTTTTACATATCGTTTACAATTGCATCATACAGATTTAAATAATATAGGTCTTTATAACTCAAGAATTATTGATTTTACTTTTAATTTAAAGTATTATCTCAATCTTATTGCTTGTTTTCCTAATTTAGTCGTGAATCTAACGTAATTTCAAAAATTTTGTTAAAAATTTTGCTAAACGTTAAGAGTAAGGTAATGCACATATTTTATTATTATACTATTCGTTATGTTAAAGGTCAGTTTTAGACGAGGTTTTAAACATTTTTTAAGGATCAAAAGTAGCGAAAAAAGTAATTTCGTTTATTTTCAATAAAAATGTATATCAGAATTGCTTTCACTTGTAAATATCTATTCATTTTAAGAAATGAAAAAAAAATAAATAAAAACTAAATATCTTTTTTCGCTATTTTTGATCGGTAAAGTTAGTCGAAAGCTGATCCTTAATTGAAAAGTGTTACCATGAAATCCAATGCGAATTAAATGAAGTGGCCAAAATAAGAACTACTGACCCGGGGCAAGATGCTTGGGGTCTTATGGCTCCACTAAATTTATCGAATATGATAATGTTCTGGTGTTCGAATACGTATTTATAATATTAGTGTGATTGTATACATTAAGGGCATAATAAAGCTTCCCGTTCTGATAATATTTCTGATCCAAGTTAATGAGTGAATGGTGAATTTAATCGGGTTTTTTTCACTTGAAGAAAAAAATTAGTAGGATTCAACTTGAATGCGGACAACTAAAGAAATCTACCAAAATCTTATACTGAAAAAGTTATATAAAAGTTTTCAATTTATAGTATTTTGAGGTTAGGTTTGTCAACTTTAATATCTAATTTGCGATCTAAGTTCATAAAAAAATAACAGCTCCAAAGGATTTTTTATTTTAACTAAAATAATTGTACTAATATAGCTAATGTCAAAATTTATCGAAATTTAAAGAACAAGACAAAAATAAAAAAAGAATAAACATCTTTCCCAAATTTTTTAAATTGAATAAAATATATAAGAGATCCCATGTGAGATCACATGAGATTGCACACGAGATTGCATATGAGATGTCACATGAAATCGCCTATGAGATCGCATATGAAATCGAATGAATATTTGTTAAATTTTTAAAATAAAATAAATATATGTGCGACCTGACATGAGATCTCACATATATTTATTTTATTCTCAAAATTAAACGAATATATATGAGATTTCATAGGCGATTTCATATGAGATCTCACATGAGAATTTATACAATATTTTCAGTAGGGATGATTTTTCTCGGCTTGTTCTTGAAATTTATACATATTTAAACTCTTACGATTCTCATTTATTTAAAATAAGTTCATACCTATAAGTAGAATCAGTGGTAGCGCAGGGGCTACGGCTCTTGGCTCATGCTGTAGTAGACCGAAGTTTAATCCCTGAGAAAATTTTGGAAAAATTTTTTTGAATTTTTTTTTGTGAAATTGAACTAGGAGACCAGGAAGAATCAATTAAAAATTCTCCCTGGCTAGTAAAAATTACATGAGTCAGGTAAAATCACGGGTCTCAGTCCACAGCGATCAAGAGACCCACTGGCAATAAAATAGAGGAGAAGATGATATCTCCAATCCCTAGTGGAAATATAAAATGTGCATTACTGTTTGAAATGGTTTAAAATTATTCAGAAGTGTTTAAAAATGTTTAAAACTGTTTAAAACTGTTCAAAATAGTTTATAAGTGTGAAATTTGGGACATTTAAAACAGATATAAACAGTTTTAAACATTTTTGAACAGTTTTGAACAATACCGAATAATTTGAAACTAAAGTGAACATTTTTGCTTTCTCATAGAGAAAGCATTGTATCGATAAAAAAAACTTTTTTTTAATTTTTTCATTAATTTGTACATATTTAGACTCAGGGAGTCGAAAAAAGTAGTTTCCAGAAAATGTCCGTATGTGTGTGTGTGTGTATGTGTGCGTGTGTGCGTGCGTGCGTGCGTTTAAAAAAATTTTTTTCTTCATTTTTCTTTTATTTTTTTTTTTTTTTATTATAAAGGCGTACCCAGACCTTTAGACCTTTAGTTAAGGTCTATACGGCATCATACAATTCGTACATACAGTTATAGATTTTATATTACAAAAAATTTTTTACTTTAAGATTACAAATATATAACTAAAGATTACAAATATATAACTAAAGATTACAAATATATAACTAAAGATTACAAATATATAACTAAAGATTACAAATATATAACTAAAGATTACAAATATATAACTAAAGATTACAAATATATAACTAAAGATTACAAATATATAACTAAAGATTACAAATATATGACTAAAGATTTAAGTTACACTTTTTAAGAGAATTTATGACTATTTTAATAATTTTCAAATTTAAGTCCTTTAAAATATGAGTCATATCACAATTAACAATGATTTTAGCGTCTTTGAAACTTTTAAACATGTCGTAGCGTTGATCCCTGTAGGGCGGGCATTCCCATAGTAGGTGTTCTATATCTTGATAATCGTGGCCGCAGGTGCATGCTAGGGAGGAAACGATATTTTTCCTGGCCATCGATGAAGCAGAGCTGTAATGATCAGCTCTAAGACGATTTATGTTTACTATTGCATGCCTGGGAAGTTTTTTGTCTTTGAACCAAGGATGTTTGGAATTATTGTTGAAGTTATTGAAGTCTTTCATTCCTTTTAAAATTCCATCTTCCATGTTAGATTTGCATGTGTTGTCATAGGCAAATTTTTTCCATGTTTGTCTAAAGTCTGTATAGGGCACTTCGTTGTTTTCAGATGGTCTGCTCGTAGCCATTTTAGCTAATTTATCGACCTTTTCATTGCCTTGGATGCCTATATGTACTGGAATTCAAACAAATTGTAACGGTTGATCTTGAGAACTATTGGACTTTATTTGATATATTTTGTTTCTTGCTTTAACTATTAGAAAGTGATTAAATGTGGTGGATTTATGGCTTTGTAATGCTTGGAGTACGCTTAGTGAGTCGGAAAATATTACATGTTTATCATATTTGGATTGAGATGCAAATTCTAACGCAGTGTTGATGGCGATGACTTCGGCAGAAAAAATTGAAGTGTGCTGGTTAGAGCTTGTTATATTACTGTTTCCAGCATCGTCGGTGATGTAGGCAGAACCCACAGATTTGGAGCCTGCAATTTTACTGCCGTCGGTGAAAATTTTACAAATTGAGTCATCGGAGTAGTATAGGTCGAGCGTCAGATCCGGATCTTTGACTTTTTTAATTAATTTACCAAGACTAAAATCTGTATTTGGTTGATGGTACATAGCTTTGAAGGGATGTGCATATATTTCATTGAGGTGGCTTATATATAATGTCTTGTTGGTTTCTGTGAGAACTTTGGAAATGCATTGTGAGATAATTCTCTTTTTTTTGCGTTTACTTTTTCTATTTTTTAAGTGATATAGATTTATATTTTTGGATGCAGGATTAGATCTATTGGAGAGAGCTTTGGTGACATAGTTGCAGCCTAAATATAAGGCCCGATCCCTCATAGAGGTGAGCTTGGTTTCAGCTAAGATAACGTTTTTGGGTGTAGATGTACGATATCCCATTACGGTCCTGAGAGAAGAATACTGAATTTTTTCAATGGTTTGTGCCATAGCCTTTGATTTTGGATAATAAATAAATAATCTATAGTCCATAGTGGCTCGAACGAAATTCTTGTAAAGAACTAATAAAGTTTGGGGATGAGCACCCCACCACGTTCCGCATAGGTATTTAAGGATTCGATGAGCTCTTTGACACTTAATGGCGATGGACTAGTTTAGTCTTTTTAATGCTTAAAGTTAGATCCAATTCGAATAATTTATCGCGTATGTTTTCTGTGGCCTTTTCAAGTTGTGTAGCACTTTTTTCCAATGATGATGAACTTGTGTAGAGGAGAATGTCGTCAGCGAATTGGGAAATATGTATAAATCTAGATATGTTTTTATGGATATCCTTAACGTAAATAAGATAAAGAAGGGGGCTGAGTACCCCACCCTAAGGTACACCTTTATAAGCATAACGCGGATAATCTAGATTATATTCAGTGTAGATTGAGCGCTTGATTATAAGATGTTGCACGAAGTAAAGTACTGTGCGAGAACATCCAATCTCTTCTAGTTTGCGAAGAAGGATCTGGGGGTTGACGTTGTCGAACGCTCCCTGAACGTCTAAAAATGCTGCAAGTGTATCCCAGTACTTACTGAAGTTGTTGTCGATATGTAGAAGGAAGTTTGTTAAGTTGTCTTAGCAGGATCTACCTTTTCGAAAGCCTTAGTTTGATGCTGGAAGAATGTTGTTGTGCTCACAGAACTATTGTAATCTGTTTTTTACCATGAGCTCATATATCTTACAGAGACACGATGTCATAGCTATAGGTCGAAGGCCTGACCCGTCTGGTTTGCTGATGAAGTATACAAAGGATTCTTGCCAGTTTGATGGGTAGATATTTTCCTGTTGCATCTGGTTGTAAATGTCAAGCAATTCCAATTTATACTTCAGTGGAATCTTAGTGAGTGTGTAATAGTCAATGCCGTCCAGACCGCAGCCGGAGTGTTTGTTTCTAGATTCAAGGGCGGCATTGAATTCAGCAAAATCGAATGGGTCGTCTAAGAAGGAGTCTTTGTTATTAAACGATTGAATCGAAGGCTCAACATGATTGGCTTGTAGTTGTGAGGCTATTTTGTCCATTACCACCTCTGCTTGGGATTTCACTAGTGACCTATCGTGTCTAGTTATGGGTGTTTTGACCCACTTGTTTTTGAAAATTTTGGTTTTGTTCCAAACATATGAGACGCTTTTCCGAAAATCAATGGTTTCTGCGAATTGTTTATAGTTTTGTTTTTTTTTCTTCTTGAAGGTTTTCCTTAGAGTATGATCAGCTTTTAGGTAGCTTTGGTGATCAGAGGCAAGACCGGAAAATTTCCATTTCTTAAATGCGGCTTTGCGTAGTCTTTTAAGTTTATCGCACTCTGCATCCCACCAGGGGACCGGGTTACGAAATCTGGAGGAGGCGACTTTTCTTTTCGCAGGTGTGTTACTTGTGATAGCATGCTTGATCTTTTCAATCCAGAAATTATATTTGTTAATGGGTGACGAATTGATGTGATCACTATTATGAAAGTTGTTTTTTTAGAATATAATTGAATGACTTTCTGACGTAGATGACTTGATCTACACTAACTTGGATGGAGATCGGGAAATGGTCAGATCCGTGTGGATCGTCAAAAACCTTGTGATTGATGCGATCAGCCATAGAGGCGGTTGAAATGACTAAATCAATATTGGATTTTTTACACCGAGCAGAATCAATGTGTTTGGACGTCTTGACATTATGGATAATTAGACCATTCCCATCAAGGGAATTTAATAAATTTATTCCATCCTTGTCATTATAACTGCAATTCCAGCCAACATGATGCGAGTTGAAATCTCCCAAAAAAATAGTTGGCTAGCTACATATTACACTGTTGCTCATAATCTCGTTCCAAACTCTTGGAGAGGGACGTATATGAGGTGGCTTGTAGCATGCGAGTAAATTAAAAGAGTGATCTTTGGCTTTAATCCTAATGCCTCCGAGTTCAATTTCTGGTTCTGATGAGGTAGTATTTAGAACTTGGAAGTCGATGTCTTTTTTAACAATAAATATGATGTCACCACCAGTGACATCTAGGCGATCGAATCTGTGTATATTGAATCCCGTAAAATTTACGGGTTTATCTGGCTTCAGTCAAGTCTCGTCTCCAACGATGATGTCAAATTCAATTTTCTTTTTTTCTGATTCGAGTCTTCTTGCATTTAAACTCCTGAGATTCCAGAACAAGATATTAAAATTTTTATTTTGCATGTTAATATTTTATAGATATATTTGATATGTACATATTATTATTATTTTCCTTTTTGTGAACGTGTAACTGTATGTTCTTCTTCATTTTGTAATCCTGAGTTAAGCCTTTTGAGAAGTTTTTTAATACGGTTTTTAAGTTTGATATCCAGTATTTTGGCTTCTACTACATACAGCCACTCTCCGAGGGCAGGAGTGTCCTGCGTGAATTCCTTACTAATGTTAAGGATCTCACGTTGATATTTGACTTTCTTAAGAAATTTAACTAGTTGGTCGTATTGAAGAACATTGTTAAAATCAGCATTTTTGTACATATCTATGACTGGAGCTAACTGAGGAGTTAGCTTCAGTACATATCTATGTACTGAATACTAGAGTACATATCTATGACTGGAGCTAACTGAGGAGTAAGATATCCTCGTCAATATCTTCGGATTGACTTTGGTCACTATTTTCATCACTATTTATTTCTACAATTTTTGTTTTTTTCTTGGCTGGTTTTATGGTTTTATTTGTCTGTGAAGGGTTTTTGAACTGGTTGCTTTTTTCATTGTTTACTGAAAGTTCTGAGTTGATGCTTGCACTAGTGGTAGAAGGAGCAGACCTTTTAAGACCATAGAACTGTGCGTCCATTATTTCATGAGAAGAGTTCTCAGCGATAGTTGACGAGGAGTTGTTTTTATCATTTAGAGGATTTTCCATGTTAAGACCGTCTGCTTGAGTGTTATCTATGGTAAAATGCGTGCGGGCATCGTTCTTATTTGATTGATCAAGTTTTTGAGATTCATGAGAGTCGCCATCTTTTGGAGGTGGTGAAGAACCAACGTTATTGTGGGTAACGACTTCTTTATCAGACTGTTGGCTTATCATGTGAGTGATGGCGCCATCAGTATTAGAGGCTTCATTCTCTTTGAGTACTGGACAAAATTTAGCAATGTGTCCCTGATTTTTGCAATAGTAGCATTTTATATTTTCCGCACCAAAGAAAATCGAATAACTAATATTTTAATAGTTAATTTTAAGTTTATTTGGGACTCTTTCAAAGTCCTCTTCCTTAACATAAAACTGCCTTCTATGGGAAAATATGTGACATCGAGATTCATTGGCTGTGGAGGATCTGATGTTAGTTATACCCCTTTTTGTAATTATGTTGATTGACTTTAAATAATCAATAACTATATCGTTGGGTATTTGTGGCAAGATATTAGAAATAACAACTCTACGATAATTTTGTACAGGTCTTCCTGGCACGTATGGAGCGAACGTGTAAGCGCGATTGTTCGCTGTTATTGTTTTGCCTATAATTTCATTAGCCGCTTCCTCTGAATTTAGAGTGAAACAGACTCTATTCTCGGAAATTTTTGAAAAGTAAATCAAATTCTTGATGTTCATGATTTTTTCAAAATGATCCATATATTGGTCGTTGGTGTAACCCTCTATAGCATTTAACACGACAGTTTGTTCAAATGTAGGTAGTGAGCTCCTACTGATAGCATTTGCATAGGAGAGCTTATCTCTGTTATTTGACGTTTCAACGGCTTAAACGCCAGAATTAGAATTCTTTTCGTTTGTAACTAATTGAGTGAGAGCAGACCCATTGTCGCCACCGACAACCGAGCCTGACCGACGACTATGCACAGCGTCGAAGGCTGCTTGAGAACCTTCTAGATTTTGCGACGCCCCATTGCCGACACCGGCAATCGGAGCATCCGCACCATCCGTACCACCAAACATACACAAAAAGTGCACTTCTATCCCCTAAACGCAGCTCGAAGGCACACCCGCACAAAAAACCACCAGCACAAAATACAGCGTGCAAAACAGATAGCAAACTAAACGAGGCGATAGAGCGCCACTGCCCACGTCTACACTGTACGGCGTCCTGCGCGCGACTGTTTCTTTTATTTTATGAAAACTATACGATAGATTTGCTCCAAAATTTGTATGCAAGTTATTCGCTATTGTCTGAAGAAAATTAGCTTCGGAAAACTCATTTCTTTAGCGCAGTTTTAATTTTAGAGCATTCAGAAAATTTTTGAAAAAATGTTTATTTTTCATTTTTTTTATATTACACAAAAACCATTCATTAGATTTGCTCTAAAATCATCATGCAAATTATTCGTTATTGCCTTAATAAAACGAGCTTTGGAAAACTTATTTTCTCAACGCAGTTTTAATAAGAGAATTAAAAAAAATTTTTTTTTAATTTTCATTTTTTTTTGGGTTTTACGTGAACTACTCTAAGAATTTGTTTAAAAATTTGTATAGTAATTATTTGCAACTATTCAAATAATAAAAACATTTAAGAATTAATTTTCTTGGTATACTATTAATTTTAGAGCATTTTGAAAATTTTTAAAAAAGTTGTTATTTTTTATTATTTTTCTATTTTACGAAAACCATTCGATTAATTTGCTCCAAAATTTTTATGCTAGTTATTCGCTATTGTCTAAAGGAAATAAGCTTTGGAAAACTTATTTTCTTAGTGCAGTTTTAATTTGAGAGAATTTTGAAAATTAAAAAAAAATGTTTATTTAAAAAATTTTTTTATATTACACTAAAACCATTTGATAGATTTGCTATAAAATAATTATGAAAATTATTCGTTATTGCCTTAATAAAACAAGTTTTGGAAAACTAATTTTCTTAGTGCAGTTTTAATTTAAGAAAATTTTGAAAATTTTCATACAAATTTTTATTTTTTATTTATCTTCTTTCTTAGTGGTTACGATTAGAAAGTTCGTTGTCATCGTTCTTTTAAAGTACAAATTTATAAATAAATATTAATGTTAGACAATTTTTTTATATTAACATCATATTTAAATAAATATAAAAAAATTAATAAAACTCAAAGAGCTCTATAAGAAAGCATTCCGCCAAAGCACTTGACAGCGTTTTTCGTATATAATCTATAAATTTTAATATATATAAGAAAATTTCTAAAAACACAAAATTATGAAACACTGTTGAAATCATTTCAAACTTTTTAAAACAGTTTAAAACTGTTTAAAGGTGTTTAAAACTGTTTAAAATCGTTCAAAACTGTTGAAGTTAATAAAAAATAGTTCATATTGATTTAAGAGGACGCTGGATCTCTCTATCCTTTTCTAATTAAAAAATGTAAATTTTTGGGAAAACTAGTTATTATTGATAGAAATTAAGGGTTGTCCGCAACTTCTATAGCGAAAAACAATATTTTGTCTGATGAGAGCAAATTAATTTTGTTGCTTTTTTTCCAAGTAAAGTTTGACATACTTAAATAATGTATTCTCTAGCCTAATTTAGGATTTTGTAAGTATGTCAAACTTTACTTGAAAAAAAAGCAACAAAATTAATTTGCTCTCATCAGACAAAATATTGTTTTTCACTATAGAAGTTGCGGACAACCCTTAATTTCTATCAATAATAACTAGTTTTCCCAAAAATTTACATTTTTCAATTAGAAAAGGATAGAGAGATACAGCGTCCCCTTAAGATTGTTTTGAAATATTTTGAATATTTAAAATAATCTATAACTTTTTAACATAAAAAATTCAAAACTATTAAACACCGTTTGAAATCATTTCTAAATTTTCAAAACTTTTTATAAGTGTTTAAAAATGTTTAAAACTGTTTATAACTGTTTTAAATGTCCTAAATATCGCACTTATAAACTGTTTCAAACAGTTTTGAACAGTTTTAAACATTTTAAATTTCCGCTAGGGATTACAAACAATTCTGATATTTATTCATATAAAAAAAAAAAAAAATTTATTTTTAAACTATATTTGATCGATAAAGTATAGGTCTAAAGCAAATCCTCTAAAATTCTGTTTTATAATAGGTCATTTATTTTTGCCCTTCTCTAATCTTAATCTCAACTTTATTATATATTGTGTGATGGAACGAATTTTTAAATTAGTGTTATTCAAAAACTAAATAGTAATAAAAAGATATAATTTTTTTTAGAAATTATTGATTTTTTCAATAATATAGCATAAAAGAAAAAAATAATTTGACATTAGTGAGTAATAAAATAATCATACTTTTATTATCGACATCGCATGCTTTAATATAGGGCAGGATAACCGGAGAGGGCACGTTAACTCCCACACTTACCCCATATCAAAATAATCCTATAAATCTCAAGATATAAATAAACATTATGATATATCAAATGTAATACTAATAAAATTTTTATACCAAATAATTATTTAAAAATTTTTGTATAGTTTTAAATTTATTATGTTTGATCATTAATATCATTTAATTAATAATAAGTTATTTTTTCACTTATATATTGTACGATATCACTATTTTTTTATTCTTATTCAATACATAAAATAAATTATATTATAAATGTATAACTAATCTATGTAATATTATCTATAAAATAAAGTGGTTTTTAGGGCTCCTGGCGAGGGTTTCCACTAATCAAAAAATCTAACGTGCCGTAAAGTTACCTCCATATTTCACACAGTTAAAATATATTAGTTAAATTAAAATCTATATTTAAATATTAAAAAATTTATACAATCAAATTAAATATATGAATGCAATTCATCATAATAACTAGTTTGAAATGTAAGGTGTGTAGAAAGTCGTTACTCAAGACTTGTAACGAGGATAGCAAATTATACATATACTGTATGTCAGTATACTTCTATCTCTCTCCTCGTTGTGAGTCGCACAGCCTATTGTAAGCTTTTATGCTTACTTTATGGGTATAAGAGTGAGACAGAGAGTGGATATTTCATCGTCTTGCGTGGCTGACGGTTAGCGAAGGCGCGCGCAAGACATGACGAGAAGGATTTCGGCAGCCATGATATACATTGTGTGAGCTCGTGCGTCGTGTGAATTTTATCAATTTTGTATAGAGAGGTAGACATCTTGTAAGAAGTTTCCTTTGTACGTGGCTTGTGCAGGAATCAAGTGAGTTTGCCTGACTCTTGCAGAGAGATATAATCGTCCTGATAGGAAGATCTACGAGAGCTTAAGCTGCACCGCATTTTTTCGGTGCCGCTTCCGTTGTTCGATCAATTCGTCCTGGTTGGAGAGGATCATCGAGTTAATTGCGTGTCCTCCGACAGATATAAAAACGTAAGTCTGCAGACTATAGTACGGTGTATTATTAACGAATGCGTATAGGCGATATATGTAAATATTGAGACCGTCGCGTGCGTTGCGCTTAGTAGAATAGGTTAGATTAAATTAAATTCTGTTTTCTTTCTTTTTATTTAACTTATTAATTTTTGCCATTATTAAAGTGTACAATAATTTCATTTCAATGTATTAAAATTTGTTTATCGTTTTGAATAAATTGAAGTTAAATTGAAATTATTCTGAAGTACCATATAACGTTATTTCTCTCTGTTTAAAATCGTGTGTTGTCTATATATATTGAACGTTATACACTTGCTTACTTTTAATCTACGATATTTAAGAGAGTCTTAAGGTACACGCCATGGGTTTCGTCGTACCAGACGTCCGGGAAGCAGAACTTCTAAGTGAAGTTCTGCAATAGAATTAAATATTGCTTAACTGATTTTAGTTGTATGAAAAAGACATTCATATTCGATCAGTGGTAGTGCATGAGGCTGATCGTCTCTAAATCTAAAATCGGTTATTTAACGGTAAGTGCGTATGTACTTGAAGTATGTACATATGAAGCCCACAAATATATTTGATTAGTTGATTTAAATATATTCCCCGTTACAGACTATATGTCTTGACTTTTATAACGATAAACAATTAAATATGAAATAACATTTTTGAAAACAAAATTGAATATAAGGTCAATGGTCCAACTATGGATAGCATCCAAACTATGATAATTTTGTATTCTTTGTATTACGAAAAAGGCAATATCTATAATATACAGAAAAAAAACACTTCATTAATTAAAATATTTTCGCGCGTTTCCACATTATTGCTGAGCAGAAAAAAACAAGTTAAAAAAAAAAATATTCAAATAGCAGTCTTGTCTCAACTCACAAAATTCAAAATGGCGTTCTTATACACGTAAAAGATTAAACAATTCGCAGTAGAAAAATTTTTAATGCGGTATATAATTAATGAAAATTAATGATTAATTGATTGAAATTATATAATATTATAATTATTTGATAATTTAAATGTTTAATTACAATATTAATCTATTTTTTTAAATTGTATGTGATAAAGTGTATTTTTTTATTATTTTATTACTCACGTAACCTTAAACTATGCGCAGTTGGAACATTGATATTTAAAAAATTTGTATTATGTAACATAATTATACATTTAATTAACCCTTTGAGGGGCACATTTTTCTGTAAAAAAACGGGTTTTTTGAGATTAATTGTTTATAACAAATACTTCAATTAATGAATATTTGCAATTTCTCTATAAAATCTAATAAATCAGGTATTCAAGAGTTCAAAAAGTCTTATAGATGTCTTAAAAAGGCATATACGTTTTAGAAATACGGAAAAATCCAAAACCAAATAGGTGGGACAAATACGTACCACTGCCCCTCAAAGGGTTAATGTATAATATATAAGTTTTATGTATTTATTAAAAATATTTATAATAAAATAATTTGAAATTAAAAAACAAATGATTAATTTTTTTTGTTATACATAGAACAAAATATTGCAGGTAATATAATGTTTTCTATAATTGGTAAGATATATATGGGACGTTTCACGTCAACTCACCTAACAAAAAAATAGAATTCGTCAAAAATCTGTGAAAATGTTCTATTTGATACCCAAAAAATACAAAAAAAATTTTAGAGGTCCAGGTCGAAGGGATCAGGATTTAAACGTGATGGAATTTTTCGAATTTCCCAAATTTTTTGCTGAATCAATATTTTAATGAATTTTTTCCTCAAAAACTATCAATTTTTCGTTAAAACTTAATAGAATACTTTTTCTTGGAAATTAGATGTAGAACTCACCTGAATTTTTGCAAATTATAATATACTGATTTTTATGCTTACTTGATCGATTTAAATATACTATTTAGTATATCTAAAAATCGAGCAGGTTAAATTGGCTTTTTAAAGTCTTATGTTTTTTGTTTTTTTAGGGAAAAAAATATGCAGAAGCCTCAGTTGGGCAGCCTTCTCAAAGTTACTTAATTGTGCAAAAATGTCTGAAAAAATCGTTATT
Source organism: Anastatus disparis (assembly GCA_017163975.1). Taxonomy (NCBI): domain Eukaryota; kingdom Metazoa; phylum Arthropoda; class Insecta; order Hymenoptera; family Eupelmidae; genus Anastatus; species Anastatus disparis. The sequence continues at coordinate 2,857,898 of JAFFSR010000349.1, read as the reverse complement.
TTGGATCAATGATGAGATTCGTGATTTTTTTTCTGAAAAAGTATTGATTTTTGTGACAAATGTATGAAAATGTTTTTTATTGGAAATCATGTGTAGAATATAAACATATTTTTACAAATTGTAATTTAAGACATTATGAACCATATATACTACAAATTTAACAAAAAATAAATTTTAAAATTTCAAAATTTCATTTATAATTAGTGATGTTTAGCAAATAATGGTTTACAAAAATTTACATACATTTTACATACAATTTCCAATAAAAAAAATTTTCATACATTTGTCCCAAAAATCAATACTTTATCAGAAAAAAAATCACGAATCTCATCATTGATCCTAAATAACGATTTATTCAGACTTTTTTGCACAATTAAGTGACTTTGAGAAGGCTGCCCAACTGGAGGCTTCGTATATTTTTTCCCCCTGAAAAAACGAAAAAAATAAGACTTTGAAAAGCCAATTTAACCTGCTCGATTTTTAGATATACTAAATAGTATGTTTAAATCGATCAAGTATACATAAAAATCAGTATATTATAATTTGCAAAAATCCAGGTGCATTCTACATCTAATTTCCAAGAAAAATTATTCCATTAAGTTTTAACGAAAAATTGATAGTTTTTGAGGAAAAAATTCATTAAAATAGTTATTCAGCAAAAAATTTGGAAAATTCGAAAAATTCCATCACGTTTAAATCCTGACCTCTTTAACCTCGACCTCTGAAATTTTTTTTGTATATTTTGGGTATCAAATAGAACATTTTCACAGATTTCTGACGAATTCTAATTTTTTGTTAGGTGACTTAACGTGAAACGTCCCATATGTACATGCAACATGATAGTTGGGGGTTGGCGAGCAGTGCGAGCAGGGGGGCACCCCCCCTCGTATATATATATATATATATATATATATATATATAGTCGTAAGACAAGATTCAACCGACCTCCCCCCTCAGTCCCCCCTCAAATTACGTTGTGATTCCTCTTATGAATAGCCATTTCAAAATTAACGTAACTGAGGCCCCCCTCAATATGCCCTCTCCCCTCATTATGCCCTTCCCCTCACTACGATATTATGTTTTAGTAATTAGTAATAAGAAAATATTTTTATTAATAATAATATTCTATTATTATAATAACAATTATAAGTAATTGAATATTATTATAATTAGTAATATTTTATTATTATAATTGTATCTGTGACTAATTATTAATATAAAGTTTTTCACTGCATTTCATTTATATTCTAATATTGAATTTCAATAATGAAAAAAAAATTTATTATTATTAATATTTCATTAATATAATTGCAAACATAACTAATTGATAATACAAAGCTTCCTCTCTGCATTTCCTTTATTCAGATAAATATATAATATTTTTATTTCTATATATTGTATTCTTATTTTTATTATTGAAAAAATTTACTAATTACAAAAGTTAATTATAAATTACAAAATGAATTTAGCTCAATATCCATAGGTACTTTATTAAGAGGAGGTCGCGTATCTCTTTCCTTTTCTAATCAAAGAAATGATTTTTTCACAAAAACTAATAACTTTAGCAAAGAATTAAGAGAAAGCCGCATCTTGTATCGAAAAAAGCAATGTTTTCTTTGATAAGAAAAAATTAATTTTATTGCTTCGTTCTCAAGAAAACCTTAAAAAACCAAATTGTCCACCCTAACCTCTATGATTTAAGTTTTTTAAGGTTTTCTTGAGAACGAAGCAATAAAATTAATTTTTTCTTATCAAAGAAAACATTGCTTTTTTCGATACAAGATGCGGCTTTCTCTTCATTTTTTGCTAAAGTTATCAGTTTCTGTGAAAAACTCAATTTTTTGATTAGAAAAGGACAGAGATACGTTACCTCCTCTTAACACTTGTATTTAAATAAAACATGTTTTTTTTTTAAACTAGAAATAAGATATTTACAGATTTATCTTAATAAAAGATTTCTGGGCTTGAGACCAGCATAAAAATATATGGCTGCATTAAAAGCTTTAAAAGCTTACAAATTCATTTCTTATTGTCGCTGAAGCGTACAGATCTATTATTTGTTGTCGCTAAAAAAAAGCATATAAAAGCGTACAGATTTATTATTTGTTGTCGCTAAAAAAAGCCTATAAAAAGCACAGATTTATTGTTTGCTGTCGCTGAAAAAACTTCATATAAGCATACAAATATATTGTTATCTCATTGTCGCTGAAAAAAACGTACAAATTTATTGTTTATTGTCGCTAAAAAAGCTTACGAATTCATTTATTATTGTCGCTGAAGCGTACAGATCTATATTATATGCTTTATTACATTAAAAACTACATCACATCTTATATATTTTCATTTTTTTTTTAAATATAAGCAGCAGGGTTGTAAATTTTTCCATTTACCGAGTAAGCAACTGGTAAATGGTCGGACTATTTACCAGTTACTGGGTGACTAAATGGTAAATGGTCGGACTATTTACCATTTACAGAGCAAGTAAATGGTAAATGGTCTAACCAGTTCCCAGTTACAGAGCAAGTAACTGGAAATGATCGTACCATTTACCAGTTACTGGGTGAGTAAATGGTAAATGGTCGGACTATTTACCATTTACAGAGCAAGTAAATGGTAAATAGTCTAACCAGTTCCCAGTTAATGAGCAAGTAACTGGAAATGGTCGAACCATTTACCAGTTACTGGGTGAGTAAATGGTAAATAGTCTCACCAGTTTCCAGTTGCAGAGCAAGGAACTGGAAATGGTCGACCCATCTACCAGTTGCTAGGTGAGTAAATGGTAAATGGCCGGACCATTTACCAGTTGCTGAGTGAGTAAATGATAAATGGTCAAACCATTCACCAGTTACTAGGTGAGTAAGTGGTAAATGGTCCGACTATTTACCATTTCCTCACTCAGTAACTGGTAAATGGTTTGACCATTTCCAGTTACTCACCGAGTAACTATCAACTGATCCGACCATTTACCATTTACTTACTCAGTAACTGGTAAATGGTCCGACCATTCAACATTTACTCACCCAGTAACTGGTAAATGGTCCAAGCAATTGTTCCGAATATTTACCATTCACCCAGGTCGTAACTGCAAACTGGTTGAATCATTTATCATTTACCCACCCGCTTACTGCGAACTGATTCGACCATTTACCAGTTACCAGAGTTGTAAATAAGGAAATACTTTTTTTATTTGAAATGGTGAAGTAATTGAAAATATTCACACTATTTACCATTTACAGAGCAAGTAAATGGTAAATGGTCTGACCAGTTCCCAGTTACAGACCAAGTAACTGGTAAATGGTCTGACCATTTACCATTTACAGTGCAAGTAAATGGTAAATGGTCTGACGAGTTCCCAGTTACAGAGCAGGTAACTGAAAATCATGAAATCTGAAATTTGGTCTATAATTCAAATAATTTTTAAATATTTTAACATTACGATTGAATGATTCTTCTTTACATCTACAAAACAATCGTTATCTAAAGCATGCTATTATGAATAATGGTTTCAAACTGTATTCGAGCATGATTATACTTGGCGATTAAATAATAATAAAACAATCTAATTTTTTACAAAGATTTAGACGATGTTTACAAGTAATAATTAAGAAACTAGTCACTACAATTATATATATCGCCTTTTACACTCGAGAAGGCCACCACTTTTCAGTGAGGTCTGGAGCGATGCCGTTCGTATACAAAGCTTTGTACAAAATTTGCGTATTCACAAATTGAGTTACTTATTTCATGATATCACAGAGGAAATCATGTATACGAGGCTTTGGGGCAGTTCACTGTTTAATGACAGTTTTTCTAATCAATAGGTAGCGTCGTTCTATGACGCACGCTGAATCTGGTTTAGATTTACGGCATAAAACGTCTTACCAATTGTTATATAATTTGCATGTCGCCGCAAAAACAGTTGCAGCTTTATTTATGTCTTGGAACATTATGACAAACTACCTTCAATGAACCGACAGTGACTCAGTACTTAATATCTTTTTTTATCATACTGATAAATTATTTTTACATATTGTTTACAATTGCATCATACAGATTTAAATAATATAGGTTTTTATAACTCAAAAATGATTGATTTTACTTTTATTTTAGAGTATTATCGCAATCTTATTGCTTGTTTTACTAATTCTGTTGTGAATCTAACGTAATCAGAAAAATTTTTAAATCGTGCTCGAATATAATTTCAAAACATGATATGTAATCATATCCATACAGACATTTTACATAGTTTTTATAATAAGAATTATATTTGTATGCAATGTAAGTCTAAACGTTAAAAGTAAGGTAATACACATATTTTATTATTATACTATTCGTTATGTTAAAGGTCAGTTTTAGACGAGGTTTTAGACATTTTTTACTGATCGAAAGTAGCGAAAGAAGTAATTTCGTTTATTTTCAATAAAAATGTGGATCGGAATTGCTTTTACTTGTAAATATCTATTCATTTTAACAAATGAGAAATAGAAGCGCGTAAATTTGTTAATATTCAAAGAACGAGCCAAAAAAAATAAATAAAAACTAAATATCTTTTTTAGCTATTTTCGATCGGTAAAGTTGGTCAAAAGCTGATCTTTAATTGGAAAGTGTCACCATAAAATACAATGCAAGTTGAATGAAGTGGCCAAAATAAGAACTTCTGACCCCGGACAAGATGCTTGGGGTCTAATGGCTCCACTAAATTTATCGAGTATGATAATATTATAATGTTCGAAGACGAATTTATAATATTAGTGGCATAATGAAGCTTCCCCTTCTGATAATATTTCTAATCCAAGTTTATGAGTAAATAGTGAATTTAATCGGGTTTTTTTCACTTCAAAAAAAAAAAAATCGGTAAGATTCAATTTGAGTGCGGACAACTAAAGAAATCTAACGAAATCTTATACTGAAAAAGTTATATAAAAGTTTTCAATTTATAGTATTTTAAGGTTGGGATTATCAACTTTGATATCAAAATTGCGATCTAAGTTCATAAAAAAATAACAGCCCCAAAGGATTTTTTATTTTAACTGAAGTGATTGTACTAATATAGCTAATGTCAAAATTTGTCAAAATTTAAAGCACAAGACAAAAAAATTAAAAAAGTAATAAATATATTTTAAAAATTTTTTAAATTGAATAAAATATGTTAGAGTTCCCATGTTAAATCACATATGAGATCGCACACGAGATTGCATATGAGATGCCACATGAAATCGCCTATGAGATCGCATATGAAATCGAATGTATATTCGTTAAATTTTTAAAATAAAATAAATATATGTGCGATCTGACATGAGATCTCACATATATTTATTTTATTTTTAAATTTCAACGAATATGTATGAGATTTCATAGGCGATTTCATATGAGATTTCACATGAGAGCTCATACAAAATTTTCAGTAGAGATGATTTTTCTTGGCTTGTTCTTGAAATTTATACATATTTACACTCTTACGATTCTCATTTATTTAAAATAAGTTCATATCTATAAGTACAATCGGTGGTAGCGCAGGGGCTAAGGCTCTTGGCTCATGCTGTAGTAGACCGGAGTTTAGTCTCTGGGAAAATTTTGGGAAAAATATTTCTAAATTTTTCTTTGTGAAATAGAATTAGAAGACCAGGAAAAACCAATTAAAAATTGTCCCTGGCCAATAAAAATTACGGGTCTCTCAGTCCACAGCGATCAAGAGACCCACTGTCAATAAAATAGAGGAGAAGATGATATCTCCAATCCCTAGTGGAAATATAAAATGTGCATTACTGTTTAAAATAGTTTTGAATTATTAAAAACTGTTTAAAACTGTTCAAAATAGTTTATAAGTGTGAAATTTTTGACATTTAAAACAGTTATAAAAAGTTTTCAACATTTTTGAACAGTTTTGAGCAGTACAGAATAATTTTAAACTAAAGTGAACATTTTCTCGTATATATTATAAAAATTTTAATATATATAAAATTAATGAACACTGTTTGAAATCATTTCGAAATTTTTGAAACTTTTTGAAACTGTTTAAAAATGTAGGTGTTCAAAACTTTTTAAAACCATTCAGAACTGTTCAAGTTAATAAAAAATAGTTTATATTGATTTAAAATTGTTTTGGAATATTTTTAATATTTAAAATAATCTATTACTTTTAAACATAAAAAATTCAAAACTATTCAACACTGTTTAAAATTATTTCGAAATTTTAAAAACTTTTTGAAAGTGTTTGAAAATGTTTAAAACTGTTTATAACTGTTTTAAACATCCTAAATTTTGCACTTATAAACAGTTTTAAACAGTTTTAAATATTTTAAACATTTTATATTTCCGCTAGGGATTACAAACAATTCTGATATTTATTCATATGAAAAAAAAAAAATTTATTTTCAAACTATATTTGATCGATAAAGTATAGGTCTAAAGCAAACCCTTAACATTTTGTTTTGTAATAGGTCATTTATTTTTGTCCTTATTGAATCAAAATCTCAACTTCATTATATAGTGTGTCATAAAACGAATTTTTAAATTAGTGTTATTAAAAAACTATATAGTAATAAAAAGACATAATTTTTTTATAAATTATTGATTTTTTCAATAATATAGCATAAGAGGAAAAAATAATTTGACATTAGTGAGTGATAAAATAATTAATAATTATTAATCAAAAACATGTATTATTTGTAAGATATTAAAAAAAACAGGCACAGTTGTTCTAAATTTATCCTAGAGCAGGTCGCTCATCTATGTCCTTTCATATTAAAGAAACGAAATTTCATTTCCAACTGCAGAATGATTAAAAAAAAGGAAACATTATTTTTCACCATAAAAATAGTTATTATACATTGTTTTGAAATGATATTAAATTACTATGTAAAAACTTTCTTTTATCACGGAATTTCACGCAAACTTTGTGACTACACAGCATAAAAAGTTTTTTTAACTTTAAAGAAGGTGGTTTTAAATTGAATAAATGCGGTGCAGAGAAATTAATTCATTTGAGTCAAAGAAAAATCATTTTTAAATTAATGAAATAATTTTTAAAATAAAAAAAAAACATTTAAATATTCTTCAATACAATATTATATTTGAAAAAAAAAAATTTCGAATTAAGAAAAATATCTTTTTACTTTGAGAAATTAGTTACTTCCAAAATAGTGTTGAAAGTCAGTAAAACTTTCTTAAAAACAATGCTAAATTTTTTTATTAAAAAAATGTAATATTCATTTGAAATAATTTTTATATAAGAATGAAAAAAATATCTTACGTCAAATAATTTTTTAATCCAAATACATAATTTTTAAATTAAACAAATTAGTTCATGACTTCGATAAAGCTATCTCTTTCCAACATTATAATGTTTGTTGGTGCAAAAAAGCGGTGTAATTTATTAAATTTCTTTACATTAAAAAGAGGATTTTGAATTTAAAAATAATAATTGTCAGAATGAAGTAAATATAACTATAAAACTTTCTCATTTTAATAAAGTAATTATTATTTTGATTAAAAACGTATATTTCAGTAAAAAAAAATTTTCACAACAATTATTTATAAACATAATTACAAAAAATAAATTTTAATTAGAATCAACATTTAACTGTTTTAAAGAAATATTTTTTGAATAAAAAAATAATTCTTTGAATCAAAAGAGTTTCAGTAATTAAAAAAAAATTGAAATTTATATTGCAGAAAAGAAACTTAAATTTGTTGAAACATTTACTTGAACTAATATTTTAAATTTACTTGTAACAAATTTTTTTCATGCTTGAAAGTGATGTTTCATGTTTTCAAAATAATATATTCTTCTAAAAAAATTATTTTTCATGCTTCAAAAATTAAAATATATTTTTAAAGAAAAATAATATTTATTCAATGAATAGTTACTTCTATTTGGTACGCAGAAATTAATTGATACGCAATTTTTTTTATATTCATTAACATATTTTATCGAAGGAACAAAATTTTATTTTAATTATTTAATATGATTTTCATTTTGACATTAAGAGATATAAATTAAAAAAAAAAAATTAATAATTTCCAGTGTGAGATATTGTTAAGTTTAAGAAATATCTTATGTATCTTGAGATATATTATATTAATATTTAAAAATTTTATTTTCACTGACGGAATAAATGATATTGATAACAAAAATATTTCACCGATTACCCGAAACAATATATTCGATACAATAAAAATTTTTTCGTTACTAATAAATTTTTTTTCCAGTGTAGCTATTAAATCAAGTAACGTTTGTATCATCTGTCTTTTATTCTTATTATGGACAGATAAAGACAGAATTACGTTCAAGTAACAACTGGTACTTAAGGTAGGCCTATGAATAAGAGCCTAAGATCGTCTATGATAATAAAAATTTATATGGTTGGAATATATATTCAGAATAGATTAAATTACAAATATTATTTCCTTCATTAAGAAATAATAAGTTGATTGAAAATAAAATTTTTTCTTATTTATTTTTCAATCTATTTTCAATTATAACAAATTTTATTAAAAACGGAGCAATTTATTTTAACATATTTTAACAATGAAAATGATTCTTTAAATTTATTTAGAAATAATACTTTTAATCTTATTTAAATAATAAATAATTTTAATTTATAAAATTTATAGTAAAGGATTAAATATTTTCATCTTACCTGCCAGAAATAAAATGTTGGCTCTAGAATAATCGCCTTTGAGACTCGAAGGATTACAGTGAAGTTGACAGTGATGATTTTGAAGGAAGTAAAATCCGTTATTATCAAGTCCTCACAATCGTCTTCATCCGTTATTATCAAGACACAAGAGTATCTTTTTTTTATACTTTTCTAGTACATCGACTTTGTTCCAGATGCTTCTCGGGTTTGCGCACGCCGTATTCGCAAAATTTATATATATGTATATATATATATCGCGAGCATTTGGAACAGTATGTATTGCATCGTATGAATCAGAGTTGTAAATAAGGAAATAGTTTTTCATTTGAAATAGTCAAGTAATTGAAAATGCTCGCACCATTTACCATTTACAGAGCAAGAAAATGGTAAATGGTCGGACTATTTACTAGTTACTGGGTGAGTAAATGGTAAATGGTCAGACCATTTACCATTTACAGAGCAAGTAAATGGTAAATAGTCTCACCAGTTCCCAGTTACAGAGCAAGGAACTGGAAATAGTCGGAATATTTACCAGTTAGTGGGTGAGTAAATGTAAATGGTCGGGTCATTTACCAGTTGCTTAGTGGGTAAATGGTAAATAGTCGGATCATTTTCCAGTTACTGGGTAAGTAAATGGTAAATAGTCGGACCATTTACCAGTTACTGGGCAAGTAAATAGTAAATAGTTGGACCATTTGCCAGTTACTGCGTTAGGAACTGAAAATGGTTGGACCAGTTCGCAGTTACTGGGTGAGTAACTAGCCGAATCAATTAGTTGGCGGTTACCGGCTGGAAAACTGTTAAATGGTCAAATCAAGCAGTTAACAGTTACCGGGTGGGTAACTGGTAAGTGGTTGGACCATTTACCAGTTACTGGGTGAGTAAATGGTAAATGGTCGGGCCATTTACTATTTATAGAGCAAGTAAATGGTAAATGGTCTAACCAGTTTCCAGTTACAGAGCAAGTAACTGGGAATGATCGGACCATTTACCAGTTACTGGGTGAGTAAATGGTAAATGGTTGGACCATTTACCATTTACAGAGCAAGTAAATGGTAAATAGTCTAACCAGTTTCCAGTTACAAAGCAAGTAACTGGAAATGGTCGGACCATTTACCAGTTACTGGGCGAGTAAATGGTAAATGGTCGGCCCATATACCATTTACAGAGCAAATAAATGCTAAATAGTCTCACCAGTTCCCAGTTACAGAGCAAGAAATTGGAAATAGTCGGACCATTTACCAGTTAGTGGGTGAGTAAATGTAAATGGTCGGGTCATTTACCAGTTGCTTAGTGGGTAAATGGTAAATAGTCGGATCATTTTCCAGTTACTGGGTAAGTAAATGGTAAATAGTCGGACCATTTACCAGTTACTGGGCAAGTAAATAGTAAATAGTTGGACCATTTGCCAGTTACTGCGTTAGGAACTGAAAATGGTTGGACCAGTTCGCAGTTACTGGGTGAGTAACTAGCCGAATCAATTAGTTGGCGGTTACCGGCTGGAAAACTGTTAAATGGTCAAATCAAGCAGTTAACAGTTACCGGGTGGGTAACTGGTAAGTGGTTGGACCATTTACCAGTTACTGGGTGAGTAAATGGTAAATGGTCGGGCCATTTACTATTTATAGAGCAAGTAAATGGTAAATGGTCTAACCAGTTTCCAGTTACAGAGCAAGTAACTGGGAATGATCGGACCATTTACCAGTTACTGGGTGAGTAAATGGTAAATGGTTGGACCATTTACCATTTACAGAGCAAGTAAATGGTAAATAGTCTAACCAGTTTCCAGTTACAAAGCAAGTAACTGGAAATGGTCGGACCATTTACCAGTTACTGGGCGAGTAAATGGTAAATGGTCGGCCCATATACCATTTACAGAGCAAATAAATGCTAAATAGTCTCACCAGTTCCCAGTTACAGAGCAAGAAATTGGAAATAGTCGGACCATTTACCAGTTAGTGGGTGAGTAAATGGTAAATGGTCGGACCATTTACTAGTTGCTGAGTGAGTAAATGGTAAATGGTCAGACTATTTACCATTTACTTACCCAGTAACTGGTAATTGGTCTGACTATTTACCATTTGCTCACTTAGTAACTGGTAAATGGTTTGACCATTTCCATTTACTTACTCAGTAACTGGTAAATGGTTCGACCATTTACTATTTACTTACTCAGTAACTGGTAAATGGTCTGACCATTTACCATTTACTTGCTCTGTAAATGGTAAATGGTGCAAGCATTTACCATTTACTTGCTCTGTAAGTGGTAAATGATGCGAGCATTTTCAATTACTTGACTATTTCAAATGAAAAACCATTTCCTCATTTACAACTCTGATAAGCAGTTAATTAGTTTACATTGTTTAATATTTTAATTGATTTCATTTTTTTTAATGTAATTTAAATGTAACTATTCTTACCCAATGCATCAAAGGCTGTCTTAAGATCTAAGGAAACTATATGAATTTTATTTTCAAATAATCACAATTCTTAAAAATTTGAAATATATTTTTATGCATCTTACATCTGTAATTTGATTTCAATCTCTTGATAATTCTACTTTACATCTTTTTAAAATATTTATCATTCTTTTGAAATATATATTTTCTTTGATCTCATCTAACAATATCAATACTTTGTACTTGATTTTTAATTTAAAAAAAAACACTATTATTCAATTATTAGTAATTAATTATAAAACTTCTATATCATGTCATATTGCCTGTTGACATATATTTTTATAAAAACAGAAAATCTCCTATCCAATTACGTTTTTAAAGTATTTTTCCGATGAAATTAATTAAAAATTATATATTTGAAATTCCTATTTCTGTTAAAACTTGATTAATAAAAATTTTGTTCAATCATCTTAACTTTTACAAACAAAAAAGAAATATAAAAAACTAAGTAAAAGACAAGTATTTTTATAGAAATCAACTTTCAAATTTACATTGTTACCATCAATTTTATGCAATTAATTTTTCGTGAACTGACAATGTTTTAACAGAATTGGATACAAGAAACTTATTTAATTCTACTTTTTTCGGTATTTAAACACAATATTATTTTAATTTTTGTGCAGTCTTCAAATACTCCTACAATTTTATAAAAGAAATTAATAAACTTAACATAAACTTCTTAAATCATCTTCTAATATTGAATAATTTTTTTGCAAAAATTATATTACTAGGTTTGGTATTTACATTGATAAGTAATTCTCAAAAACTTTACTAAAAGATATATTAAAATTGTTAAATCTTTTATTTGTTTCCTAATTAGAATAATGATTTACAATTTTAAAACTATAAAATTAAATAAATAAATTGTAAATGTATAAAATTTATATGTAATATAATTTAGGTAAAGTATAAAATTTGAGAAAGATGGATGCTTACTGTTGTAATTAAACATAAAATTCAATACATGTCATCATTTATACGATTTACCCTAAAGAAAAGAAATATGTAAGGGTGCAGTCAGATAAGTAGAAAAGAGACTGCCGAATCGAGGATGCGTAATAGAAACAACCATCAGCGCTATTCGGCAAGTTTCATGCGAAGAATAGAATTCTATTATCTATTCCACTGTAGAATGGAAAAGCGAGTTGCGATACGAAGTAAATAAACTAAAATAATTAAATTATAAATACAAACCTACTTCATTTATTTAAAAAAAAAATTGTAGAAAATCGCTCTGTATGAGCTACAATTTTAAAGAGATTATGTTTACGCGACCTAATACGCAAGCTTCTTCTTTCCATTCCACGGATTTTTTTCCTCCTATGGTCACATGGAGAGAAAAAACAGTAGAATAGGCGGTAGAATAGAAAAATGAATATATAGCTAAATGTTTGTTTTAATCAATTCATTTTGTTGTTTTTTTTTTCAAGTTTTTAAAAAGAATTGTAAAAAACATGTACTTTTTTCAAATATATATCTTCTCACACATGGATTGACCTGATTCTTGTGGATGACAATGACAATGTACTTGACGCACGTAACTTACCTGCGAATTTTCATAGTCGGTACAACTTAATTGATGTTTCTATTGCTTATAATACGTGCAGTATAGATTACAAGTCAATTAGATACAGAAACTATAAAGGCATTTGTCAAAATGAATTACTAGAGAAACTAGCCGGCTATGATTGGCCACCCTTAACAGCTGGTACTGTCGACCCAGAGTCTGCACTTGGCTGCATTTGTGACAATTTTACTTCTGTCATAGAGAGTTTAGCACCAGTGAAAATACTCGAGCATACGAAGAATAGCCCTTCATGATTAAATAAAGAATTATCGCAGATGCGGCGCAAGCGAGATGCTACTTGCAGAAGATATAAATGGACAAACGAAACGCAATGTATGACTGAGTTTCTGCATTTACGTAAAACGGTTGACGAACAGACTGAACTTGCAAAGACCACATACTATCATAATAGACTGTTCGAAGCACTTGCAAATGGTAATGTCTGGAAGGATCTGGGAGACCTGGGACTTTCAACTGGACCTCAAGGGGATTTGAATGGATTCACTCCTGATGAGCTTAATGTGCACTTTGCTGGGGTGTCGATCTCGCGGCATGATGATAATGAGCTTCGCGAGAGGATTCTCACTGAATGTAGTGAAGATGGTTTTGCTTTTAAACCAATTAATATCCATGATGTTGTTCTTGCGATTTCCCATTTCTCATCGCAGGCTCGTGGCGAGGATGGCATTCCTCAAAGCGTGATACTTAAAGTCTTACCATTTATTGGTGAACATCTTGTGACTCTGTTCAACTGTTCTTTTGCGCGGGGGGTCTGCCCTGGCCTTTGGAAGCAGGCATGTATTGTGCCATTCAAAAAGTGTTCTGCACCTAAGTCGCCTAAAGATTTTAGGCCAGTTGTGATTTTGTGTTTTTTTTTCAAAGGTACTGGAGAAGATTGCCCACGACCAATCGCAGGAATATATCACTACAAATAAGTTACTTGATCCCATGCAGACTGGTTACAGAAAAAATGACTCTACGCAGACAGCTTTGCTTAAATTAACAGACGATATAAGGTCAGGTCTTGACAAAAAACTCGTCATGTTACTTTTATTTTTTGACTTTAGTAAGGCATTCGACACGATCTCTCCTTCTAAATCACTTACAAGGCTTAGATCGATGGGGTTTTCCAGGGCCGCTCTTGTATGGATTAACTCTTATATTTCAGGAAGGAAACAAATGGTTTCAACGCACTCACAAGAAGAATCAGGTTGGCTAACAACCAACCTAGGAGTTCCTCAGGGATCGGTACTGAGGCCTTTGTTGTTTTGCCTTTACATTAATCACGTACGTAACGCTCTTGGCTCTGGTTACGTTGAGCACCTACTGTATGCAGATGACCTACAGATTTATACGCAAATTCCTCGTGAGAATGTGGATGCAGGTATTCTAATCTTACAGAGGGCAGCCAAAGTGGTGTCGGAGTGGGCGGCTGGTGCCTCACTCACTTTAAATGCTAGCAAGACTAAGGCAATCGTCTTTGGCAGTAATCGTTTTATCAATTCATTTTATGCTGGGGCGCCACGGACGATTGACTTTGAGGGAGGTGTCAGCATTCCTTTCTCTGACATTGTAACAAGCCTTGGTGTTGTGCTCGACTCTAAGCTTTCTTGGGAGCCTTACATTAATATGGTTACAAAAAAATTTAATAGAGAGTTGTACGCTTTGCGGTTTTTTCGTCGGTACACCACGGAGGTTCTGCGTAAACAACTTACAACCGCCCTGCTGTTTCCGCATCTCGATTACTGTTTGGTGGTTTTGCTCGATGCTTCTAAGGGCTTGAAGAGAAGAATACAAAGACTGCAGAATTCGTATGTAAGATATATATAAGGTATTAGAATGGAAGCTCATATTTCTCCTTATAGAGCCGCGTTGGGTTGGCTGCGTACTAATTCGAGGAGACAGTATTTTTTGGCTGTATACATATATATTTATATTTTTTTATAACATTTTGTGCAATATTTATTGTTTTTATATTTACAAATTATATTACACGTTTTTGTACTCTTTTACAAAATAAAATAATATCTATCTATCTATATCTATCTATTACAGAAAAAGAAAAAAAAAATATCGTTTTTGTCAACGGAATTTTTAAAAACTAAAATCGTAATAGGAGATCAATCAACGTATGTATTAAAAACTTCATTAAAAAAATCAAAAATGTAATATATGTTATAAATATTTTTGATTACATATAATAAATCTATGGTTGCATATATTGAAGAAATTTCCGAAGAACAAACTTTTGTTAACAAACAAAAACAAACTGATTTCAGGATTTTGAAATTCATAATAAATAATTCTGAAGGATTCAGAATCCAATGCAATATTTATGATAAAAATATTGAAAAATTCAAGAAAAATCTAAAATTAAACGAAGTAAATTTTTATAATATACAATATTATTAATTACAACATAATATTAAACATTTATTAATATTTCAGAAAATATTATTAGAGAATGTTAATGTATCAAAAGCAAAAGGATACAATAAAGGAAATAATATATATGACTTAACATTAAAATATTATTTGAATATTATTCATTTAGGCGAATACAATACATTGAAAAATAAAAAAAAAATTAAAATAAATTTCGAAGAAATAAAATTAAGACCTGGATTAATAAGTAATTAATTATTATTGAAAAAAAATATAATAATATAAATAATTTATTTTTCAGAAATACAAGGGTATTTAAAAAATTCTTTTAGCACAAAACCATAAAAAAATGAATCAGAATACATCGGAACAATAGCGGATGGACAATAAATTAGACATTTTATTAAATAAATTAGAAAATGAATATGTGAATTGGGTAAGAGGAACAAAACTAGAAATTATTGGAAAAATAGAATAAAATAGTAAAAACAATTATAATAATATATTATATGCATATACACTTATGAAAAAATTCATGTATATTTATATATATATATATATATTTAAAAATTTTATAGATATTACATATATATTAAAAGTGAAAAGATTGGAATTTACTAAAGTATTAAATGATGAAAACATGGAGTTAGATGAACTTATATTAGCTACTGAAATAATTTTGTATAAGGTAAATTAAATAATTCAATATTTTTATTTCATTACATTAATAAATACAATATTCTCAATATAAAATGATTATTTTTCAAGGTTACAGAAAAACAAATTGATGATAGTTAAAATACAAAATATAAAATAAGATTGATTTACTACAAAAAAAATTAATGTATAAGTTTTTTTGAACAACAATAAAAAATAAATATATAAGCTTCTACTAAAACATAAATTTGTAAGCTTCTTTTAGCGACAATGAAATTTAACGACATATTAAATAAATATTTATAATTATTTAAACTTTTTTTAGTAAAAATATCAAGCAACTGTACAAGCTTCTTTAGTGACAATGAAGAATAAATATGTAAGCTTTTAATAACTCCAATGAAATATAAATTTGTAAGCTTCTACTAGCGACAATAAAAAATAAGTCTATAAAATTATTTTAGTAATAATAACAAATTAATCTGTAAGCTCCTTTTAGCGATAATAAACAATAAATTTATATGCGTATATGAGATTTTTTTTAGCGACAACAAACAATAGATCTGTATGCTTCAGCGACAATAATAAATAAATTTGTAAGCTTTTTTAGCGAAAATGAAAAAAACTGTACGCTTCTTTAGCGACAATGAAAAATAAAAATGTAAGCTTCTTTTAGCTACAATAAAAAAAAAAACATTCTTAAGAGGAGGTCGAGTATATCTGTCCTTTTCTAATCAAAGAATTGATTTTTTCACAAAAATTAATAATTGTAGCAAAAAATAAGAAGAAAGCCCCATCTCGTATAATAAAAAGGAAGATTTTCTTTTATGAAGAAAAATTATTTTTATCGCTTCGTTTTTAAGAAAACCTTGAAAAACTGAATCGTTCATCCTAACCTTTATTTTTTAAGTTTTTCAAGGTTTTCTTCAAAACGAATCAATAAAAATAATTTTTTCTCATCAAAGAAAATCTTCCTTTTTATTATACGAGATGGGACTATCTCCTTATTTTTTGCTACAATTATTAGTTTTTGCAAGAAAATAAATTCTTTGATTAGAAAAGGATAGAGATATACGACCTGCTCTTAATGCAGCCATATATTGATATATGTTGGTCTCAAGCCCGAAAATAAAAAATGCAGAAGGGAGTGTTTTCTTTGTATCTTTTCAATATGTATAAAATGTAGGACATAAGAAGATAAAAATATTTATTTATAATCATAATTTTCTATTATTCTATTATTCTATTTTTTATTATTCGCTCATAATTATTATTAAATATTATTACAATTATAACTTGAAATTTTAATGTTATTTACTATTCTATTTTTAATTTATTTCAAAAATATATAAGTTTGATTCATTGTGAACTTTTAAATGTCGCGTTAAACCATCTTTTTTTTATTAATTCTAATCCTATAACTTCATATCTTATATTTTTATGTATCGATGTTTTCTATTGAACTTTTTTTACATTCGCAAATATAAAATTTAGCTTCATTATGTCCTACTCTTCTATTTACTTTGAAATGTGTGTATTCGGGGGGTTGGCGAGCGGAGCGAGCAGAGGGGAACCCCCCCTAGTATATATATATATATATATATATATATATATTATATATATAAATAAAATAGACATGCATTATATATATGTATTTTTTTTAACTACACTAATATTCAGGCCTTAGTTTTTTTTGTTAACATATTTAAGTTTCACGAACTTAAAATTTAAGTTTTACGAGCTGAAAATTTAAGTTTTACGAGCTTAAAATTTGATCTTAAATTTTTGTCTGAATTCCTAAGCAACTCACCGTCCCATAAGAAGTTATCACTTCAAAAATAATTCTTTGAATCCAAAGAGTTCCAGTAATTAAAAAAAATTGAAATTTATATTGCAGAAAAAGAACTTAAATTTGTTGAAACATTTATTTGAATTAATATTTTAAATTTACTTGTAACAAATTATTTCTAAGCTTATAAGTTATGTTTCATGTTTTCAAAATAATATATTCTTCTACAAAAAAATATTTTTTAGACTTGAAAAATTCAGATATATTTTAAAAGAATGATAATATTTATTCAATGAATAGTTACTTCTATGTTGTACGCAGAAATTAATTAATACGCAATATTTTTTATATGCATAAAAATATTTTATTGAAGGAAAAAAATTTTATTTTAATTATTTAAGAGGCGGTCGGGTCTATTTCGCTGCTTCATATAGGGTGGCGCTGCGGTCAGGTGAGAGAAATCTATTAAATATTTTTTATCCAGCTATTTACAATTTTCTGAGACGACAATATACTTTTGATGTTGTCATTTCCTCTAGCCATATATATGTAGAATAATTATTAATACTTATCTTGTTTGAAAAGTCTAAAATATTCACTGAGAGAAAATTCATGCTAATAGAGCATGCGAACTGCCATCTATGCGAGCATATAAAACATTGATACAAATATGACAGGCCGTGAGAAGCTCTATTAGTATTAGATTACCTTATACTAAAAAAGATGGTATGGAGAGTAACTAAAGCATGAACGGCATTCACTGATGACTCGCGTGGTATACTTCGATGACTCCTCACTCTCATATCCTTTGTTTGCTTGAGTCGCCTCCTCTTTTGGGTGGCGACGCGAGCAAACACGGCTGGTCTATACCCAAAATTATGTTGCAAATTTCTTTAACGTATTTTCGTAGCGTGAATCTTTTATTTCTTTTCTTTTTTTATGAAAGAAGATACGTTATAAATATAACCTGTTAAACTTTTTAACTTTAAATAATTAATTTTTAATTTAAAATTTAATTATTTTAAACCGCTGGGGGGCAGATGAGCATGTACGATTTTACGCCAAAGATATTTCGGAGTAGCGTTGGTCTAGTGCGTAACGTTCACGCTTTTCCTTTTGAGTACGCGAGTTCAACTCTCGGCTAGGGTCACTTTTTTTTTAATTTTTTTTTATTGTTTTAATATTTTTTATTCCTTTTTATATTTATTTTTTTTTAGATTTTGTATTTTTTTAATAATTTTAAAATTTAATTTTTCACAAGTACGCTTGTTTTTTCCAATGAAAATTTTTTAAAAATAAATTATTCTTTATAGGTAGTAATTACAAATATTGATAAATAAATAATAGTGATGTTTATTTTATAATAGTGATGTTTATTTTATAATAGTATAGTTTAATTTATTTATAATTTAGTTTATAAAATTTACAATAAATTACAATAAATAAATAAAACTGAGTTATTATTATTTATGTTATAATATATATTGTATATTGAAATGTTTATAAAGACAAAATTGAACTATAGTATTGTAAATATCACTATTATTTATTTATTAATATTTTAAATTATTTTCTATATGAAATAATTTATTTAAAAATATTAATAAAAAAACGAGCATATTTTAAGTAACTTGTGAAAAAATAGATTTTAAAATTAATAAAAAAATAGAAAATAAAAAAAATATAAATAAAAAAAAGCAATAAAAACTATTGAAATAATAAAAAAAAAATTAAAAAAAAAGACCCTAGCCGAGAGTTGAACTTGCGTACTCAAAAGGATAAGCGTGAACGTTACGCACTAGACCAACGTTACTTCGAAATATCTCTGGCGTAAAATCGTACATGCTCATCTGCCCCCCAGCGGTTTAAAATAATTAAATTTTAAGTTAAAAATTAATTATTTAAAGTTAAAAAGTTTAACAGGTTATATTTATAACGTATCTCCCTTCAAAAAAAAGAAAAGAAAAGAAATAAAAGATTCACGCTACGAAAATACGTTAAAGAAATTTGCAGCATGATTTTGGATATAGACCAGCCGTGTTTGCTCGCGTCGCCACCCAACAGAGGAGGCGACTTGAGCAATAGAAGAATGCCATAGTTAGCAGTAAAGAAAGAATAGTGGACAAGCCACGTTTACTTCTTTCACGTCCCATGAGAGGATACAGCGCTAGCTATCGAAGGATATTAGAGTGGGGAGCTACTAAAGCATGTAAACAAACAGTTTTTGGATAGCACAAACCTCGTAAGAGTAGATGGCGCTGTTATTAAAGCATAGGATATTACTTACTAACATTGGATACGTAGACTACATGCTCTATTGGCATGAATTTTCTCTCAGTGTTGTTATAAAAGGAAAAATGCAATGCAACGTAGGACCGATGTAAACATGCGTGGAATAGGCGACAATTTGCCCGATAACATTCCGCCCGCGGAACAGAACCACCAGTGCTACCACAACATTATACTAAAATTTTGAATCGCAACATAAAAATTTTATAATTCATTCGCACGATCGGTAAAACAGACAACTATATTTATTGTCGTGAATTTTCATCAACCCTAACGTTAGATAGCGACAGTGTTGCTCGCGTTCAATCGCGATTAGAAAAAAGTAATATTACTGAAATATAATAATACGGTTTCATCTCTAAGAACTTGTAGGTATTTTTTATTGATTTAATAATAAAAATTTTTCAATAGTTAATTAAACAAAACAATGAAGATAAACAAACTCTGGACTTATGATAAATATATGGATTCCTCTCACCTATTATATTTTTATAATCTGTTTGAATTTTTGGAACATAAAATTTCTTTTATTTTTTGTACATTCAAATTTTATTTAATTTTTATTTGTTACGCTTATTTAAAATTTGGAAAATGATATAAAATATTTCAAAATAGTTAGAAATTTTAAATGAATGTTTAAAATTACAAAGATGGAGACAAGGGCTACATAAAGCAACAAATATTTTAAGTAAAATAACATTTATTCACTTTCATTTCTCAAGTATAAAAGTATGAAATTGTTATAATAAAATAAATGATTTTTACTTGATGAAAAAAAAAATAAAATATGTATCATGACAAATATTAGAAAACGATGTTAATATGAATCATAAAAATTGAATTTGTTTTTTTACTAATTCATAGGTTGTCAAAACACATGCTTCTTCTAACAATTTATTAGTTTTATAGAAACTTGTAATGTTGAAACGATGACATTTTGAAAAAAAATTGTCATGTTAAAATACTTCATTTTATTAATTGTCATCTTGAACGAATAATTGAACATAAATAATTTATTATAAATATTTTATTTTTCTTATAATCTAATAAATATTCTAATAATACTAAAGAATAATTGTACAAAACAATAAATATTTGAGTGCTTATATTGTTCATGAGCACTTTTCTTATCACAAGTCCTTGTAGAGACAGAGAGATAGATAGATAGATAGATAACCAAATTTATTATATGTACATTATGTTGTACAATGAATTACAGTAATACATTAGAATAATAAAATTAATATAAAGCAAATAATAATAATAAACAGTAAAAAGAAAACAGAAATCAAGCAAATATATAAGTAAAATAAACTTTACAGCAATAAAATCAATACAATATAAAACAGTTTTATAAATTAGCATGAAGCAGAGGTCCACTCTTCAAGGCAAGGTAGTGTGCAAATGAGGATGTCTTGAATGTCATGAGCGAGGATGAGTTGCGTAATGTCGCAGGAAGATCATTCCATAGCCGCGAGGAAGTGACCAGGAACGATCGTAGGCGATACTCAGTGAATGAAAAAGGAATGGTCAAAGGTTTCACATCACCCCTCAAGGACCTCACTGGCCGGCTCCACTGATACATAGAATACAAATAAGATGGAGTACAAGATAAGAACATCTTATACAGAAACGTAGAAGAAAAATAGTTTCTTCTACCCGCAGTGGATAACCAGCCTAATGAGAACCTATAAGCAGAGATGTGCTCACGCCCACCTACACCGAAGATGTAACGTATACCAGAGTTGATGATCCTCTGAAGTCTAAGGTCAAGCTCAGCCGAGAGGTCACAGTTAACCAAACAGCAGTAATCCAGAAGTGGAAACAGCAATGTTTTTATAAGATGTATATGAAGAGCAAACGTGGTGCTCTTTCTAAAGAAGTTTAATCTGTAAAGCAGAGAAAATGACCTATTACACACTTGTGTAACGTGCTCTCTCCAGTTAAGCTTACTGTCCAACCAAACACCCAGACTACGAACAGTGGACTCAAATCTAATATTAGCACCGTTTAACGGAACGCCAGTTACAGGTGATGAGGACAGCATATTTATATAAAAATAGGAGCCAATAATTATTGCCTTTGTTTTGTCAACATTCAATTTCAGATGGTTATCAGAGGCCTAATTTGAAATAAGAACAGCATGATCACTCATAAGATTAGTATAAGCGCTAAGTTCAGAAATCGGAAAATGCACATAGACTTGCAAGTCGTCGGCATATATCAAACGCTGTGCACCAGAGTGAAAGTTGGCAGCAACGTCATTAATATAAATGGAGAATAAAAGTGGTCCAAGCACAGAACCCTGGGGTACTCCTGTATTCAGAGTAACAAAGTCAGATGCATTACCATCAGAGTCAACAACAGACTGCCGTCTATCACATAAGTAAGAGGCAAACCACCTGACAACAGTGTGCGAGACATCGAGAGAAGTTAGTTTCCGAAGCAGAGTGACATGGCACACAGTGTCAAATGCCTTGCTAAAATCAAATAATAGAAGCATAGTTACATAACGTCTGTCCATGTTGAGTCTAATATCCTCTGTTAGTTTGAGCAAAGCTGTTTGGGTACTATGTCCAGTTCTAAACCCAGTCTGATGAGAATCCAACAGATGTCTGGTGGACAAATAATAATATAGTTGTTGATGGACGAGACGCTCAAGAACCTTGGACATGAATGACAACAAGGAAATAGGTCGTATATCACTCATAGTGCGTGGAGAAGAGACCTTGTTGATTGTGGTAATCAATGAGATCTTCCAACATGAGGGAAACACACACTCACGAAACGAATCATTAAAAATACGACATAGCAAGGGCCCAATAACTGGAAAAGCCCCATGAACAATAGACTGAGGGACCGCATCAAACCCCCTAGCCTGAGAAGTAGAATGACATATTGCCATCCTGACCTTTTCCAAAGTAACTCATTAAACCTGAATAAAGGCTTATAAGGCTCATCTACATTAACAGTATTCACATACTCAGAAACAGAAGGGGCAAGTGGATCAAACGCAATCCGACCAAAGTATCGATTAAGCTCATTTATAGAAAATGAGTGTCGCGAGTTATTATCAGTAGAACATATACCAAGATTCCTGAGCTCCCTCCAGATCTGTCGCGAGTCCGTAACACCCGATAGTCTGTCATAGTAATATAACAGCTTAGCTGATTCAATGCACTCATGTGCCTTGTCCCGAGCAGTCCTATGGCATAGTAAGTCAGTATACAGTCGAGTACGTATGTAGTGTCTATAAAGTCGATCTCTCTCATTGATCAAGCGACGATGTTCAGAGGTGATCCACAGACGATGAGCCCTACCCTGCCTGACCTTCCTGACAGGCACGAATTGTGCAATTGCCTTATTGAGATGGTTGTAAAGACATTCAATGCGAGCAGTAAAAGAGGAATCACCATCACGTGTAGCGCACCTTAAAGAGCGAAAATACTGAAGGAGTGCAACATCATCAACAGACTTATAATCCAGAAAGGTAAAGTCTTTAAGCATAGGTTTAGAAAGAGTGGACTTAACAGTCGCAGCTATGAAATCGTGGCCGTCAATGAATGGAATATCAGTCTTCCAAAAGTCGAGTGCAATGTCGTTGGCATCGGCAAGACACAAATCAAGCCAGGTGTCAGAAGAATAAGTATGATGAGTTGTGCCATAAGGAACCAAGAAAAGTGCATTCTCAGTAATCACACCTCTAAGAAACTTAGAGTCATCAGAATCAACGCACAAGTTAGTATTAAAATCACCAAGGATGATCTTCGAACTATAATTATGCATATACGATGTTCAATTAGGTATGAAATCTGTGTTAGCCAAGAAGGGAGCATGTGGTGGCCTGTAGACTACACCAACAAAAATAGGTGAAGCCAAGTCCAGAGAATTGACCTCACAAAACAAATATTTAGGAAGACCAGGCTTACCACTCCATTTACCAGAAGAAGAACGAAGGCGCCGCGAAGTAATAGAGTTGTGAATATATAAAGCAACACTACCGCCTCTAGTGCTACGATCCTGCCTGTGAAGCACGTAGTCATCAAGATCTATCAGAGAGTCACCAACAATCTGGCCCAGCTTGGTCTCAGTTACAGCTATAACATGGAAGTAGGGGCGAGAAGCCAGAAAGAGTCTTATCATCTCAATGTGTGCTCTAATAGAGTTAGCATTGAAATGACAAACTCTGAGACCATCCTTTGCAGTGAAATGATTATTAATGAGTGATGAAACAGGATTATTAGTAGAGAGTGGTGTATTAGAAAGGAGTGGAGGAGAGAGTGGACTTACCCCAGTATTAGAAGCTACGGTGCTGGACTGACGCTGACCAGCTTCGCCTTGGCTGAAAAAGCATCCAGGTCCTCAACAGAAGCAACTTGGGTAGAAGCATCCTCATTCTTCCTTCTCACAAAAATTCTTCCATTTTTCACGAATGGAAGAAAATTTAGTTTCTTGTCTTTCGATTTTGTAAGCACTTTCATCTTCAGCTGATGCAGTGAGGGAGGAAGGAATTCGTTGATGTTGATTAACGAAGGCGAAAGAGCAGTGACGCATTTAGCTCCAGAAAGAAGATTCTCACCAACCTGAGAAGTATGAAGTCTCCTAGCCCTAATCTTAGCAGCTATGATCCTACGTGCAAGTGCAGGACTCTTGATTGTTACAAGCAGTGGCACAGTTGAGAAGCGGCGATCACGCTGCCGTGTAGATGGGGACATCACTTCAGATGATGTACCAGCATGAATAACAGCAGTAGTAGAAGAAGTTGAGGTGAAAGAGTCAGAAACCGAACGTCTTAATGGCCGAACAGATTCTATATCCTCGATTGAGAAACTAGCATCCAAAGTAGAAAAGACAGCAGATACACCTGCCTTAAGATTAGAAAATTCCGATGGCACAAGACCACCCAGTACCAAGTCAGAAGCCCTTTCAATACGAAGTTGCTGTACTTTCAAAGCATCACATCGCTGTGATGAAGTTCTAAGATGATCCATATTAATAGCAGAGTCCGTACCAGATATTGTTGTATTGGTAGTAGTAGCAAGCACACTCTCAACTCTCGCCTTCAGCTCTTCTTGTTCGCGACAGACCTGGTCAAGTTTGGCTTCATTCTCAGTAATTCGTTTGTCAAATGCAGTAGAAAGTGCACTAACTCTTGACTCAAGAACAGAAAATTTATTAGCTAGCATAGTAAGCAGACTGCTCACCTTAGAAACAGAGAATTCCATTGAGTCCAATTTATCCAGCTTACTCATCTTCTCAAGTATCGTAGTAAGTATAGCATTAAATTGCTGCATATCCATTTAAATAAATAGAATGATTAACAAAATTAAAGAAATCCAGTAAAACAAAATTGTAGCACTCAAAGAATCAGCAGTGGTGTAGTATTAAATATGCTAGTGGAGTGGAAGCATAACATGTATACTATGAAGTTGTTGGTCCGTCAATAACTTAGTGAATAATTTCCAGAAGCTGGAGAAACAGCATAATAATACAGATCTGAATTACACGTAGTAAATAACTTATAATAATGACAAGTGGAAAAGCACCTTAAATATGAGACTCCACAGTCATTTACCAATCAAGTTACAAATTTAATACTCAAGGCAACCAAGAGATGGAGCCACTAATATCAAAATTGTGCATGTATTGAACGAAACAAGCCGGCACCAAGTAATTTGTAGGTTAGGATGCAATAAACACAAACAATTGCATTTAATGCAATTGAAACACTATGCCCAGACAGAGACATTAACCATACTCCACAGAGCACCAAGCCAAGCAGCAAATCCCAATAAAAAAGATTGAACAGAAACAGCAGAAAATAAAAATAGTAGTGTGACTATCTATGCTTCAGAATCAGAAAGATCGCCCAGAGTCCAAGAAATGCAGTTGCAATTTGCAAGAAAAATATAGCCAAGGCTTCAGGACTCCTATGGGTCGACTTTCTGAAAAAAATTTTCACTCAGCAGAGTAATAAAAAGTTATTAAGAGGAAAAAAAGCAAGAGCAGAAAAAAGCGTGTGTGTCGCTACTTACGCAAAGAGAGAGAGAGCAGAGAGAGAGAGAGAGAGAGAGAGAGAGAGAGAAAGAGAGAGAGAGAGAGATCTGTTACAAGTATGTATATATATATATATTTCAAAATAGTTAGAAATTTTCCGATTTCTGAACTTAGCGCTTATACTAATCTTATGAGTGATCATGCTGTTCTTATTTCAAATTAGGCCTCTGATAACCATCTGAAATTGAATGTTGACAAAACAAAGGCAATAATTATTGGCTCCTATTTTTATATAAATATGCTGTCCTCATCACCTGTAACTGGCGTTCCGTTAAACGGTGCTAATATTAGATTTGAGTCCACTGTTCGTAGTCTGGGTGTTTGGTTGGACAGTAAGCTTAACTGGAGAGAGCACGTTACACAAGTGTGTAATAGGTCATTTTCTCTGCTTTACAGATTAAACTTCTTTAGAAAGAGCACCACGTTTGCTCTTCATATACATCTTATAAAAACATTGCTGTTTCCACTTCTGGATTACTGCTGTTTGGTTAACTGTGACCTCTCGGCTGAGCTTGACCTTAGACTTCAGAGGATCATCAACTCTGGTATACGTTACATCTTCGGTGTAGGTGGGCGTGAGCACATCTCTGCTTATAGGTTCTCATTAGGCTGGTTATCCACTGCGGGTAGAAGAAACTATTTTTCTTCTACGTTTCTGTATAAGATGTTCTTATCTTGTACTCCATCTTATTTGTATTCTATGTATCAGTGGAGCCGGCCAGTGAGGTCCTTGAGGGGTGATGTGAAACCTTTGACCATTCCTTTTTCATTCACTGAGTATCGCCTACGATCGTTCCTGGTCACTTCCTCGCGGCTATGGAATGATCTTCCTGCGACATTACGCAACTCATCCTCGCTCATGACATTCAAGACATCCTCATTTGCACACTACCTTGCCTTGAAGAGTGGACCTCTGCTTCATGCTAATTTATAAAACTGTTTTATATTGTATTGATTTTATTGCTGTAAAGTTTATTTTACTTATATATTTGCTTGATTTCTGTTTTCTTTTTACTGTTTATTATTATTATTTGCTTTATATTAATTTTATTATTCTAATGTATTACTGTAATTCATTGTACAACATAATGTACATATAATAAATTTGGTTATCTATCTATCTATCTATCTCTCTGTCTCTACAGGGACTTGTGATAAGAAAAGTGCTCATGAACAATATAAGCACTCAAATATTTATTGTTTTGTACAATTATTCTTTAGTATTATTAGAATATTTATTAGATTATAAGAAAAGTAAAATATTTATAATAAATTATTTATGTTCAATTATTCGTTCAAGATGACAATTAATAAAATGAAGTATTTTAACATGACAATTTTTTTTCAAAATGTCATCGTTTCAACATTACAAGTTTCTATAAAACTAATAAATTGTTAGAAGAAGCATGTGTTTTGACAACCTATGAATTAGTAAAAAAACAAATTCAATTTTTATGATTCATATTAACATCGTTTTCTAATATTTGTCATGATACATATTTTATTTTTTTTTTCATCAAGTAAAAATCATTTATTTTATTATAACAATTTCATACTTTTATACTTGAGAAATGAAAGTGAATAAATGTTATTTTACTTAAAATATTTGTTGCTTTATGTAGCCCTTGTCTCCATCTTTGTAATTTTAAACATTCATTTAAAATTTCTAACTATTTTGAAATATTTTATATCATTTTCCAAATTTTAAATAAGCGTAACAAATAAAAATTAAATAAAATTTGAATGTACAAAAAATAAAAGAAATTTTATGTTCCAAAAATTCAAACAGATTATAAAAATATAATAGGTGAGAGGAATCCATATATTTATCATAAGTCCAGAGTTTGTTTATCTTCATTGTTTTGTTTAATTAACTATTGAAAAATTTTTATTATTAAATCAATAAAAAATACCTACAAGTTCTTAGAGATGAAACCGTATTATTATATTTCAGTAATATTACTTTTTTCTAATCGCGATTGAACGCGAGCAACACTGTCGCTATCTAACGTTAGGGTTGATGAAAATTCACGACAATAAATATAGTTGTCTGTTTTACCGATCGTGCGAATGAATTATAAAATTTTTATGTTGCGATTCAAAATTTTAGTATAATGTTGTGGTAGCACTGGTGGTTCTGTTCCGCGGGCGGAATGTCATCGGGCAAATTGTCGCCTATTCTAAGCGCTTCTTTTCATTATATTTAAAAAAAATAGCTGTCTGTGGAAACTATTCAAACCAAATAAAAAACACCCCTATTGAAAAAATCCAAGTGATTAATCACTTGATTTATCAACTGATTTATCATCTAATTTATCATCTGATTTATCATATGATTAATCACCTGACTTCATGAAATGATTTTACACCTGATTAATCTAGTGATTTATAATGTGATTAATAAGATGACTAATCATAATATGACTCATTTCAGATGACTAATCGTATGATTAATCATGTGGTTAGTCATGTACCCGATTTTATGTTATTATTTTACACTTGATTAATCAAGTGATTTATCATATGATTAATCATATGACTGATTTCAGATGATTAATCACATGATTAGTCATATGAAATTAGACATATGATTAATCATATGATAAATCACTTGATTAATCAAGTGTAAAATAATAACATCAAATCGGGTAAATGACTAACCACATGATTAATCATTTGAATCCATCTGAAATGAATCATATGATTAATCATCTGATTAATTACATTATAAATCACTTGATTAATCAGGTGTAAAATCATTTCATAAAGTCAGTTGATTAATCATATGATAAATCAAATGATAATTTAAATGATAAATCAAGTGATTAATCACTTGGATTTTTTCAGTAGGGATGGATCTATTTTTTTACCAAAGAATCATATCCTAAAATTTCAGCCAAATTCGTTTACTGGAGGTGGAAATCTCTTTTTGCAAATAAAACGATTACATTTCATATGACCAAATTTAATAAAAACATAATTCATCGGTTTAAATTCTAATTCATAGACTGCTAAGGGAGGACCCAAGTAAAATTGTTTATTTCAACAACATTTAGTTTTTTCACGGAGATACTTTTTATACAATAAACGGCCAAGTAAACAGGGTTGCAAATATTTAAATCATTTTGGGCTTTAAATAAATTTTAATTCACAAATCCTTTTTGAATTCGTAATTAGAGTTTTATTTAATTAACAATTCCTTTTAAATTAATAATTAAAAATATTTTAATTAACAAATCAAAATCTAATCGTGAATTGAAAAGGCTTTAATTGAAAAATCAAAAGGAATTCTTAATTAAATAAATTTCAATTAAGAAATCAAAATGTAATCGTGAATTGAAAGGGCTTTAATTACAAAATCAAAAGAAATTCTTAATTAAATAAATTTCAATTAAGAAATCAAAATTTAATCGTGAATTGAAAGGGCTTTAATTCCAAAATCAAAAGGAATCCTTAATTAAATAAATTTCAATTAAGAAATCAAAATGTAATCGTGAATTGAAAGGGCTTTAATTCCAAAATCAAAAGGAATTCTTAATTGAATAAATTTCAATTAAGAAATCAAAATTTAATCGTGAATTGAAAGGGCTTTAATTCCAAAATCAAAAGGAATCCTTAATTAAATAAATTTCAATTAAGAAATCAAAATGTAATCGTGAATTGAAAGAGCGTCAGTTATGATTATGATTTGTGAATTCGAGGGCTTTAATTAAAAATTCCATAATTCCTTTTTAATTAAACGTTTTAAAGGAATTTTTATCATATATATGTATATAGAAAAACAGATGTGGACGCGCACATACATACGCACCTGGGCTCATATATATGCAACATTTCGTGTCGACCCAAACGCACACATACAGACAAGTTGATATATATATATATATATATATATATATATATATATATATGTATATATACATACATACATACATACGTGGGACATCAATTAGAACGCACCCACAGACAGGTTTATATATATGGGACATTTCATGCCAATGCGCATGCACACACACAGGATTATATATGTATATATATATATATATATATATATATATATATACATGGGACATTTCGGGTCAACTCGTACGTACTCATGATCACAGGCTTCTCTATATATATGGAACATTTCATGACAACTCTCACATACCTATCCGAGTTCTCAGGTTCGCATATATGGGACGTTTCATGTCAATTTTCATTCATGAACACACACGTTAATATACATGGGATTTTTTATGTAAACTTCAACGCACATACATACAGGCTTATATATATGGGACATTTCATGCCAACGCGCACGAACACATACACACACACAGCATTATATATATATATATATATATGGGACATTTCATGTCAACTTGTACATACTCATAATCACAGGCTTATCTATATATATGGAACATTTCATGACAACTCTCACACACCTATCCGAGTTCTCAGGTTTTCATACATGGGACGTTTCGTGTCAATTTTCATTCATGCACACACACGTTGATATGGGATTTTTTCTGTAAATTTCAACGCACGCACATACAGGTTTATATATATGGGACATTTCATGTCAACTCGTATGTACTCATAATCACAGGCTTTTCTATATATATGGAACATTTCATGACAACTCTCACACACCTATTCGAGTTCCTTCAGGTTTACATATATGCGACGTTTCATGTCAATTTGCATTCATGCATACACGCTTTTATATACATGCGACTCTTCATGTCAACTCATGTACGACCTTACTGACAGGTTTTTGCATATGTATGTATGGTCCATTTCATATCAAATTGCTCACGTTCACCCGCAATTTTTTTGTTTCTATATATATATATATATATATATATATATATTATATATATATATGGGACATTTCATGTCAACTTTCACGTACTCGCAAGCACAGGTTTTTCTATATATATATATGGGACATTTCATGACAACTTGTACACACCTATCTAAGTACCCTTAGGTTTATATATATGAAACGTTTCATGTCAATTCGCATGCATGCACACACGCGTTCATGTACGTGGGACTTTTCATGTCGACTTGCAAGCATGATATAAACATATATATATATATATATATATACATAAGAGACATTTCATGTAGAATCGCACGTACACACACAGGTTTATTCAAGTTTATATGGAACATTTAATTTCAAACACGCACACGCTCACACATACAAACACATATTTAACTTTATATATATATATATATATATATATATATATATATATATACATACTTTACCTTATCGATGTAGACAATATTTAAAAAATAGTTATTTATTATGCTGTGGTACCCACGATCGCCGTCTTTGGATACCTAGGTGTTAATGACAACTTAAACATCATCTACAGCTAAAACTTTTGAAATTCAACTTATAGTTTAATAACTACTTTGAAGTTGTTTCAAATGTTATCTAGCCAAACATGGATGTTCCGAGTAAGATAAACATTGTCTACAAGAATATCTTTTGAAATTTAGCCATTATTTATTAATAACATGTAAGTTTCCCGAGATGACATCTCACAATATCCAGGTGATCCTGGCTACCTGAAAATCGTCTATATGAATGAATTTTGAAATTTTCCATACCGATTATGAAGTTTACAGATATTTGCAGGGACTACGTCAAATGAAACTTGGAGATTCTTTTAGATTTCAATTCTAAGGTTGTTTGATTAGGTCGGAGAATACTCGGAAATGAAAAGATTTAAAAAAAACAATTGTTTAAGATTCATGCAAGTTCCATGAAATATGTTGATTTACTCGTAGTCGATACCCATATATAAAGATCATTCATACAAATCATCTCGCATATAAATTTGCGGTAGTATCCCTACTAATTTATGAATTTTTCGTTCGAATAATGCCAGCGAAATTTAACTTCGAGAAAGCATATTACTATTGTAATTAGTGAATAATTTCAACATTTTTTCATCAAACATCATTCCGATATACAGGTAATAAGCGCTATTATTTAAAAAATTTAAAAAAAGTTAATTTATTTATTTTATACTTTTTAGTCTATTTATTCAATTATTGTATTTTATTTTTAAAGCATGTTTTTAAAATTTTGTATTTTCTATTTTTAAGTTAAAATTGTTTTTATTATCATTTAGAGTTACATTGCCACCAGACTTTTCGAAGATTACACTCAGGTACATCCGTTATCGGCGACTTGGTACTCCAGTTTGACCTCTTCATCCTAAATCATTATTATGCATTATAGATTCACTTTCAAACCTTGAATTAGGTTTTAGCAGCCCCAAAATCCCCCGGGAAACCCACCTCGACCCAGAGAAAGCCTCCCCACTTGTACTTCCTCGGAGACGACGTCCATGCGTATTCTGGACAACGTGCATCACTTTGTGGCAATTGTTTGATCTCAAATTCGGTTTTAGCAACCCTGAAAACCCCCGAGAAACTCGCCTTGACCCAAAGAAAGCCTCCCCATTTATACTTCCTCGGAGATGACTTTTCACACCCATTATCATCGACCTGGATGTCCAGGTACCAAAATGACAACTGATTATTGTATTGTCATCCAAGACCAAAGTCTATGCCAATTGTCAGAATTTATATCTGTCAAAAAGTGCCTGAAATCGAGCGCGCAAAATTTGATTACAGACAGACAAACATGCAAACAGATATGAAGGCGAATATAAGAAAAGCGTATATAAAAAAATAATATTTACCTACGTTAAGTCTGCTTTGAGACTAATTAACTTTCGTTTTTTATGAGAAAAACAAGTAAATTGAATTTGAGAAAATTTCTATAAGTTACTTAAATTTATGAAAAAGTCAATATAAATCGTCATTTTTGTAGAATTATGAAGATTATGATTATTTTCGCGGAAATTATAAAGTTATGGAAATTATTTATGGAAACGTTTTCGATTGGAAAATTTGTGATTATTGCAGTTGAATTTTGTTACATCATCATCAGTTATATCCTCGTTAAAATGACCCGAAAATTTCTAAAAGTTACTCATAAAATTTGGAAAAGTCTATTGTATGCAACTATTTTTCCACTGATTCAGTTGTAATTTATAAAATTGTGAATTTGGGTGATTCATTATGTTTCTTTCCGTAATATTTATCTGATGTTGGAGCTACAGCAATCAAGTTTTGCTTTTTTTATTTCATTAATATCATTTTAAATTCGTAAATTAATAGTATATTGTGTAACGAGTAAGGTTTAGTTGACTATTGCGCACGAGGGCAAGTTGGCGCACGAGCGTAGCGAATAGCGCCATTGCCCGAGACTCTCTCTCTCTCTCATATCTGCCGTACGACTGACTCGCAATAGTATATTTCAATACTTTTTGGTACTATTATTTGTAATTAAATTACATACTTTTAGTTCACCAATTTCACGTTTATACGGAATAATTACGATTTCGTTAATGTAAAAATAATACAAGAATAGATGATACGATTTACTTTGTCAGAGGTTAAAGCGAGATAGAGTATAAAATTCATCATATGGTCGATGAGATACAGTATGAGGGCGCTGCGCTTGTATAAAACTTTGCGATTTTACATTAATTAACGCTTTTGCGTGACATTATTTTACAGAATGTAACGTATTTACGTGATTTAATACAAAATAATATTATACATAGCTGTGAAACACACGCCCTCAAAAAACAACACATGCAGCGCGCGCTATTAGCTACTTACTACCCCGAAAACGCATGCGCTATAGGCCGTTTACTCAGCACGGATGAGAAAAACAAATATAATGACTTGTCTGCACTAAAGCTATGTTAATACAATAATTTTTGTTAAAATAAAAAATCATTTAAACTTGTAAATTTTTTATGAACTTGGATTGGAAATTATATCAAGTTTGACAAACCTAATCTTAAAATACGTTACATTGAAAGTTTGTATTATTACTTTTTATGTAGTATTTTCGTGGGTTTCTTGAGTTGTCCGCACTCGAGTTGAATCTTACA
The DNA here is from genome assembly GCA_017163975.1 of Anastatus disparis. Taxonomy (NCBI): domain Eukaryota; kingdom Metazoa; phylum Arthropoda; class Insecta; order Hymenoptera; family Eupelmidae; genus Anastatus; species Anastatus disparis. The sequence continues at coordinate 2,824,071 of JAFFSR010000349.1, read as the reverse complement.
AATTTTTTCTTTGTCGCAAAAAAATGTTATTAAACGCATTGTTTATTCATAACTTGGGATTGGAAATATTATTAGAAGACTGGAAGCTTCGTCATGCTCTTAAAAATAAAAATAATGTTATCTAATTTTAAAAATAATATTAATCTGAATAATATATCCTCATCAGAAAAGTTATTGTAATTTATATATTTTTAGAACCTTTCCAATTTCATGTGTACCACTATGGTATTATATGGGGATATCCATCCAACTTTAAATTCTCTAGTAACAGGTCATTATTTAAACTAGGTTATAATCTTTTGTGCTATCCTGTAACTCTATTTCTGATGTATTTTGTAAATGTGCCACAAACGGCGCAGCAGATAATTCTATAAAAAGTAAATTTACACATAAGATAAATTACGGTAATTTTTTATGTGTAAAAATGAATGTTTCATAGAAATATCTACTGCGCCGTTTGTTAAACATTTACAAAATACATCAGAAATAGAGTTACAGGATAGCACAAAAGATTTGAACCTAGTTTAAACAATGTGCATCATGCGGTAACCCAGTAACAGCTGTAATATGACCTGTTACTAGACAATTAAAAGTTTTGTGGATATCCCCATACATCAAAAAATATGATTATGACTTCTTCAGATTCTTTATGAATTTCTAATATATTGAATAGTGATTTTTGAAGGGCATATCATAGTATTAATTAAATTAACTTATTAATAAACTGAAAAATTGCCTAGTATTAATAAATTAGTGCGATTTATTGTATTTATTCACAAAAAAAATTTATAGCTTAGTCGTGTAAAATGGCTTTATTTCCACTATCAAACAATTCCATGGTATGCTTAACTATTTCAAGAGTTAAAAAAATTTAATAATATGTATATTTTTTTATAACTTCAAGATCGTTACTGAGAATCATAAATAATTTTCGCGGTATTTTATTAATAGCAGGTCGTACATCTCTATCCTTTTATAATAAAAAAATTCAATTTTCTGCAAAACCTTATGATTGTAGAAAAAAATAAGAAGAAAGCCCCATCTCGTATACTAAAAAGCAATATTTTCTCTTATGAGAAAAAATTATTTTTATCGCTTCGTTTCAAAGAAAACTTTGAAAAACTGAATTGTCCATCCAAACCTCGATATTTTATGTTTTTCAAAGTTTTTTTCAAAAGGAATCGATAAAAAAATTTTTTCCTAATCAAAGAAAATATTGCTTTTTATGATACAAGATGGGGCTTTCTCTTTATTTCTTGCTAAAATTATTAGTTTTTGTAAAAAAATCAATTTTTTGATTACAATAGGACATATATACTCGACCTCCTCTTAAGGATCTTTAATAGCTATTAAACTCTTTACAAGATTGTAATAATTCATCTCGATTTACTTCCACAGAGTTCGTGAAATTTCATTAACCTTTCAATCAATATACAGAAAATATAAAGATTCATCCGTATTCTTAAATGATCTCATAGGAGTCGGTCTGTGGCTCATTCGGTAGAGCGTTGGATTCGTAATCTCGAGGTTCCGAGTTCGAATCCCGCTCTCGGCCGATTGATACAAGCACCACTGTACGTTACATGTGCTTTGTTCACAAACACACTTACGAGCTCCGTCGCTGATTAGCATAGCAATAATAGCATAGCATAAATATAGCGACGTTAAAAAAAAAAAAAAAAAATGATGCTCATAGATTTATAATCATTTATTTACCAATAATTTAATGAATATATTCATACGATGATAAAACGTGAAAAATATTTCTGAAGAATTTTTTAAAATACAATCTAGAAGGATTCTCCTGAAAACTTTACAGTGCTGTTCAATTCTAAAGCGATCTTAATTGTTCATTAATTGTGAATACGATAAAATTAAGGTTACTATTCCTTAGTAAAACTTAATGAATCAAAAAAGTTCAGAAGGTATCAACGAAAATCATGACAATTTTTTTCATAAGAGTTCACAAAGTTGTGTTATGGACTGGTACCAAAAACCGCAAAAAATTAGAAAGGTTCTTTTACATCAGAATCTTTCCAAACCTTAATGTACATGTTCACCGGGGTATTTCACCTGAATACGGAGGACATTTATAACTAATATAGGTAGCTAGGAGAGTTTCCGTAGCCGATGGAGATCCACGGCTCCACCAAAGTTTTTCCTATGTATTTTGGTGCCCTGAACACGAATTTCGAGGGTGGATAGCTGGAAAATAGTTAGGAAAATCTCTAAAGTAAATTTTCTGGTTGTTAATTCTTCGCAGAAAAACATAATTTTTCGTGTTTTTCATCAAATATTAAGTCGAAAATATTCTTATCAATTTTGCCGTACATTGCACCATTTCTCTGTAAAAACATCATAAATATAAAAAAACTCATTTTGCCATTTTTAATGATTTTTTTATTTTATTGCACTAATCATTGGTGACCAATATAATTAAGAATTTTTACATTTTAATTAGCTAAAATTATTCTTTAATCCACCAACTGTTGATAAAAAAAGAATGGTTTAGGCTGGTTGCGGTCTTCCTTTAATTTTTCACGAATAATTGAACCGCTTATTCAGAAAGTACCGTGCAACGGTGCTCACATGAAAAAGTCAGGTCGGAAAATAGGGGAGATTGCTATAGTAACATTAAAGTCCACGGTTCCAAAAATTTTTTTTATATATTTTGTCACTAAACATTAATTTAAAGGGGGTGAAGTCGGAAAATGTCCAGGAAAATTTGTATGATATAATTTCCAAAAATTTGAAAAGTCTATTTTTCAAATAAAAAACATTTTGTCGCTTATTTCATGCAATTTTCATGCCAAAGTTATAAAAAAGAATAAGTTTTATAATTTTTTTCAATTTTTCATATTAGAATGAGACTATTGTTACAGTGCAGCAGAGATTAGAATAGGATTTCCTAAAATTTTATTTCATTTGCTAAATTTATGTTATAATTTATAAATACGTTTAATTAATCGTTATTTGTATTTTAATCTTATTACATTTTTTACATGTAGAATTTTTGCTACAAAAACAATATGTACAGTACGCTATTCATTATTTTATGAAGTTTAAAAAACTTGTGTTTTTATAATTTATAAAATTTTTTAACGAAGTACAATTTTTTCTGTGAACTACTCTTTTACTGTTACATATTTTGTAAAAATATATCTTTTTCATAAAAAAATAGGTATATGATTGATTGAAAATATTAATTTTAATTAATTTAATTTATGTATAACCCTGTTGAAAAAACTCACTGACATGGTAACATTTTTTTTAACTATTAATAATTGAATTTATTGATTTGTTGATTGTAATTCTTTAATCATTTATTTTATTTCCGCAATTCAATCCAAAATATCCTTAATTTATAATCCTTCAGTTGAAAATTGAGGCAGCACACTAATTATAACACATCCAAAATAATTTATAGCAGCATCATCAGTGTCACAACCAAATTTTAAAATTGCTAAGCATAAACTTTCAAAACGAATGTCAGGAAAAAGTAATTAACATTGTAAAAGAATTTTTTTATTACAGATAACTATTATGGGAAAAAATTTTTGAAAATAAAATCATATAATCAAATTATCCATCAAAAAGTAAAACTATTCCTTAAAAATCTTTAAGATTTTTATCAGTATTAATATTAGCAATTTTTCCTAAATTAGAATTTTTTTTATTTTAAGTAACATAGAAAAAATAACCTGTTTGTGTAACTGATTAAAAACTGCTCACTTGTTTAAAAAAAATCTGGTGGCACTCATATATATATATATATATACCTGTGTGTGTGTGTGTGCGCATGTGAATTGACATAAAATATCCCATGTATATGTATATACATATATTCATAAGCCCATGTGTGTGCGTGCATGTGTCTTGACAGGAACAGCCCCATATATATATATATATATATATATATATATATAAAAAAAAATATATACAAACTCAAGTACGTGTGTCATGCATGTAAATTGACATGAAACGTCCCGTGTATATAAACCTGTGTGTATGTGCGCGTGTGAATTAACATTAAATATCCCATGTATATGTGTACACAGATATACACACATATATATGTGTATATATATATATATATATATATACACACATATATGTGTGTATATCTGTGTACACATATACATGGGATATTTAATGTTACTTCACACGCGCGCACATACACACAGGTTTATATACACGGGACGTTTTATGTCAATTTACATGCATGACACACGTACTTGAGTTTGTATATATTTATATATATTCATAAGCCCATGTGTGTGCGTACATGCGAATTGACAGAAACGGTCTCATATATATAAATACAAATTTCAAATACATGTTTAGATGTGTTTGCGTGTTCGAGTTGACAAGATATGTCAAATATATGAAAACCGGTGCGTGCGTGTTGACATGATACGTCCCATATATGTGAACCTAAGGGCGCTTGGATAGGTGTGTTAGAGTTGTCATGAAATGTCCCATATATATAAACCTGTATAGGCGTGGGTAATAATTGACGTGAAAAATCCTATGTATATTAACGTGTGTGTGCATGCATGCCAATCGATATGAAATGTACCATATGTATAAACCTGTGTGTGTGTGCGTGCGTTCGAATTGACATGGAAAATCCCATGTATATTAACGTACGTGTGCATGCATGCGAATCGACATGAAATGTCCAATATATATAAACCTGTGTGTTTGTATGCGTTTGAATTGACATTAAAAATCCCATGTATATTAACGTGTGTGGCATGCATGCGCAACGACATGTACTGTCCCATATATATATATATATATATATATATATATATATATATATATATATATATATATACATAAACCTGTAAAAGACATGAAATATCTCATATATATATATACCTGTATGTGCGTACGTTCCAATTGACGTGAAAAATCCTATATATATTAACGTGCGTGTGCATGCATGCGAATCGACATGAAATGTCCCATATATATATATATAAACCTAAGGTTACTAGGATGGGTGTGTGCGTGTTGTCATAAAATGTCCCACATACATAAAAAAGCCTGTCATTATGAGCATGTACGAGTTGACATGAAATGTCTTATATATAATCCTGTGTGTGTGTGTGTGTGTGTGTGTGTGTGTGCGTGCGCATTGGCATGAAATGTCCCATATATCTAAACCTGTAAGTGCGTGCGTTCCAATTGACGTGAAAAATCCCATGTTTATTAAAGTCTGTGTGCATGCATGCGAATAGACATGAAATGTCCCATATATATAAACCTGTGTGTGTGCTTTCGAATTGACGTGAAAAATCCTATGTTTATTAACGTGCGTGTGCATGCATGCGAATCGACATGAAATGTCCCATATATGTAAATCTAAGGGTACACGAATGTGTGTGGGCGTGTTGTCATGAAATGTACCACATATAAAGAAAACCTGTACTTATGAGTACGTGCTAACCGACATGAAATATCCCATGTATGTATGTATGTATGTATGTATATATATATACATATATACAAACCAAAATATATACGGGTCAACGGGTGCAAGTTGACATGAAACGGACCATGTATATATATATCAACTTGTCCGTATGTGTGCGTGTGGGTCGACATGAAATGTTGCATATATATGAGCCTAGGTGCGTATGTATGTGCGCGTCCACATATGTTTTTCTATATACATATATATGATACAAATTCCTTTAAAACGTTTAATTAAAAAGGAATTATGGAATTTTTAATTAAAGCCCTCGAATTCACAAATCATAATCATAACTGACGCTCTTTCAATTCACGATTACATTTTGATTTCTTAATTGAAATTTATTTTATTAAGGATTCCTTTTGATTTTGGATTTAAAGCCCTTTCAATTCACGATTAAATTTTGATTTCTTAATTGAAATTTATTTAATTAAGAATTCCTTTTGATTTTGGAATTAAAGCCCTTTCAATTCACGATTACATTTTGATTTCTTAATTGAAATTTATTTAATTAAGGATTCCTTTTGATTTTGGAATTAAAGCCCTTTCAATTCACGATTAAATTTTGATTTCTTAATTGAAATTTATTTAATTAAGAATTCCTTTTGATTTTGTAATTAAAGCCCTTTCAATTCACGATTACATTTTGATTTCTTAATTGAAATTTATTTAATTGAGAATTCCTTTTAATTTTTTAATTAAAGATTTTTCAATTCACGATTAGATTTTGATTTGTTAATTAAAATATTTTTAATTATTAATTTAAAAGGAATTGTTAATTAAATAAAACTTTAATTACAAATTCAAAAATGATTCGTGATTCAAATAATTTTTAATTACTTTTTTCGCAACCCTGCAAGTAAAACTAGGTTCAATTAAGTTTATAAGAATATAATTTTTAAATTCATCTAATCAGCTTCGGGTCTTAAGGTAGCTCTCTTGGGTTATACACGTCATGCAGAACATAATTGAAAAATTATTTTTAATTAGCTTTTTTATAAACTTTATGCATTAAACGTAAAATTACCTAAGAAAGAGATACTTTAGAGTTGACAAAAAAAATTATTTCATATCAATTGCAACCCTAGTCGTGAAGATATTAATAATTCAAGAAGAGATACAAAGTATTTACTTAACAGATAGGAAACTTTTTTATTTTTCATGTGATTGGAACATAATAAAGTACATTTTGTGCATTAAAAAATTTCAAAAAGAGTCACCCATGGAATTTTAGTGATAGTGCTTATAGTTTCAACGTAAATTACAATTTTTTAAAAAAAATTATAAAATGTATTAATAAACAGTTGTAATTTACGTTTAAACTATAAGAACTATCTCTGAAATTTCAAGGGTAACAACCTCTGAAATTTTTCAAGGCACAAAATGAGCTTTATTACATCCCAATCACATGAAAAATAAAAAAGCTTCCTATGTTTTTAGGAAATATTTTGTATCTCTTCTTGAATTATTAATATCTTCTTGACTAGTAGGTTGCAATTGTTATGAAATAATTTTTTTTCTCCACTCTAAAGTATCTCTTTCTTAGGTAATTGTACGTTCAATACATAAAGTTTATAAAAAAGCTAATTAAAAATAATTTTCCACATGTATAACCCAAGGGAGCTACCTTGAAAACCGAAGCTGATTAGATAAAATTAAAATATTATATTCTTATAAGCTTAATTAAACCTAGTTTTACTTGGCCGTCTATTATATAAGAAGTATCTCCGTGAAAAAACTAAATTTTGTTGAGAAAAACAATTTTACTTGGGTCCTCCCTTAATAGTCTATGAATTAGAATTGAAACCGATAAATTATGTTTTTATTAAATTTGGTCATATAAAATGTAATCGTTTTATTTGCAAGAAGAGATCTCCACCTCCAGTAAACGAATTTGGCTGAAATTGCAGGATATGATTCTTTGGTAAAAAATAGATCCGTGTTTTTTATTTGGTTTGAATAGTTTTCACAGACAGCTATTTTTTTTTAAATATAATGAAAAGAAGCGCTAATAAAAACGCGAATACTTGAACAGCTAATATTGTAACAGAAAAACAGATAAAATATAAAAGAAAATAAATGTTAAATACTTTAAATTAAGCCTTATTGCATTGCTAAAGGTTTCATGGTAAAAAAGCTATGATTAATTAAAAATTACTTCTTATTTATTAATATCTTTAGCATGCAACAAATAAAGTTTCTGCACTATTCCACCAGCGGTTTTGATCATTTATAACTTAGAATCAGATAACCTTTGTTTGCTATAGGACCTTTTTTTGTAAGAATTTTTGTCGTTCGGTTCTTCAAGATCTGATTAATGCTTCTTTTCACTATCTTCTCGGAAAATTGACTGTATCTTTGTCTATGGAGTTCATTCGAACAAAAGAAAGATCATGGGTCCACTTTTTTTCATGGCACATTTATATATTTAACGACTTTCAAAGCTAACTTAAAATAAAAAATTATTAAATTATTACGAATTTTTTTTTTTTCATTTTTTAAATTAAATTTTTCTGATACAATTAACAAAAATAATCATAAAGAATAATAATTTTCAGATTAATTAAAATTTCATGTTAAGTAAAAGAAAATTACAACCCTATATTCTACAAATGAATTCAATACATATCGATTTCTCCTCTGATGTTCAGTTGATTCACTTGAACTAGTTAGTTATTTAGAATTAGGAGCATATTTATCTTAATTTAAAATCGTTGTAAAAAAACTATTCAATCTTATTTAATTTTCATCACTATTAAAGTCGATTCCGTTTGATTGAAATAAGTTATTTATCCATAGGAATCTCTCCCGCAAAAGAGGGAGAAATAGTTATTTATCCAGAGAAATTTGAAAAGTTAGAAATATCTTTTTTCCGGTCCACTTTTCGAGTTAATAAGGTGGCCTACTTTTGTTGAGGTAGGAATAAAATATATTTATTCTCATCTCAACAAAAATGACCACTTTATTAACTCGGAAAATTGTTCGAAAAGGGGCGTAATTTATATAAAAATTGTAGCGGGAGAGAGTTTATTTCTCCCGCAAATACCATTTCTCTTAAATTAAACGAGAGATAAGTACTTTTCTCATACAAATTCAGAGGGAGATAATTTCTTTTCTCTGCTAAATTAAAAATTCATAAATTTGTATAAATTATTACCAATTTTCATAAAAAAATTTAATTCGAATTCTTTTACAAGTAAACCCGCTTTTTTAGTTGATTACGCGACGGTGGTTGAGGTTGGAATAAAGCACTGTATGCAGCTTGGGAGTAAAGTCTATTTCTTCCTAGGATATTCACTCCCCTTGCTTCACTTCGCTGAATGAGCCTGAAGTTTCTGACATCCAGATCCGACACTTAGAAGAAAATTTTTTTTTATTTAAACAACTTAGAAATGACTTAAATAATCTTGTTGACTCTAAAAATAATCGTAAAAAAAATTTGAATCCCTTCGAATTACCAGAAGGTAGATATGACCTGAGACTAAAAACATACTTCTATGTATATATACGAAAATATAGTAAATAGACAAAAGTGAAAAAATTTTATGATTAGCTGAATATAATCAGCCTGAAATCACTAAATTCACTATATTAACATTCGATTTATGATTAATGATAATTTGGGCCTTTTTGTATTACCGGAAGTATATAAAACCGGCTCGACTTTGATTAAATCATGTTGTTATATACCACAAAAATTATTCAAATACGGAAAACCAAATAATTCTTATTTTTATTAATATAACCAACTGCTAATGGTTGTAAATCCTTAATTAACAATAAAATATAAAACAAAAACTGGTGTAGCATCAATCACCGGAAGGCAACTATATAGATCAACGTATGATGAAAAAATACTACTTTGATCGAATGAAAAATAGCTTGAGAACCGTAATATAAATATTTAATGTTTTTACTAATATAACCAACTAAAGAAAGTTTAAAAATTCTAAATTAATATTTAATTAATTTATTAGAACAATCCGGTGTAGTTTGAACCGCCGGAATCAACTATATGGACCCGTGTATGATAAAATAATACTACACTGTTAAAAAAAATATAAAATTTAATGCACCCTACTAAAAAATCTCAGGTGAGAAATCACCTGATTTCTCAGGTGATTAATCATGCCAAAATCTCATGTGACGATTTTTTTGGTTTTTACACGTTTCAAAGCATACTTAGTCAATTGCGAACTATTTTTGAAAATTTTTGAAAAATTTGAACTTAGAAAATTTTTTAAAAATTTGGTCTTAGAAAAAATTTTGACTCATTTTACAAAAAATTTTCTAAGTTCAATTTTTCTAAAATTTTCAAAAATAGTTCGCAATTGACTAAGCATGGTTTGAAACGTGTAAAAACCAAAAAAATCGTCACATGAGATTTTGGCATGATTTATCACCTGAGAAATCAGGTGATTTCTCACCTGAGATTTTTTAGTAGGGCATGTATACATTAGTTTTCAGCGGAAATTGCACATGAAATTTAATGTGTTTTGTGCATTAAAGTGATATTAAAGTAAATTGCACATGCAAATCAATGTTTTTTATTATAAATTTAATGCGGATTTGCATAAAAATTAATACATTTTACTGTAATTTTACTATGACATCGTATGAAATTTAATTCAAAATCAAATGAAACTTAACGCAAAAATTACATGAAATTTGCTTCCAGTGCGTACATGAAATTTAATACATCTACTGGAAGCTAGTTTCACGTAACTTTCGCATTAAATTTCATGTGATTTTTTAATGTGATTCCACAATAAAATTACATTAAATCACATGAAATTTAATACAAAATGTATTAATTTTTATGCAAACCTACATTAAATGTATGTTAAAAAACATTATTTTTCATGCATATTGTACTTAAATATCACTTTAATGGACAAAACACATTAAATTTCATGTAAAAATTTCATGCAGAACTGCATTAAATTTCATGTATTTTTTGGCCATTTTTAACAGTGTAGTGTAATCGAAATAAAAAAAGATTACAAGACGCATTACGCATATTTATTGTTATTTCGAATATAACCATCTGGAAACGTTTAGGAATCCTAAATAACAATCTAAATAGTTTATAAAAACCATCTGGTGTAGTTTAAACCACCGGAAGGTGCATAAATACTCCCATATCTGATCCAATAATGCTACAACGTTATAAACAAAAATTGTTTCTAAGCCGCATTAAGAATATTTATTGTTGTTACAAATATAACCAACTGGAAACGTTTAGGAATCCTGAATTACAATGTAAATAGTTTATAAAAGCCATCTAGTGTAGTTTAAACTGCTGGAAGGTAACTAGATACTCCCAAATTCGATAAAATAATGCTCTGTAATTGAAAAAAAAATAGTTTAAGAACCGCATTACGTATATTTACTAATTTTACGAATATAACCATCCGCAAATCTTTCTAAGCCTTGAATTAACATCTAACCAGTTAATAAAAACAATCTGGTGTAGTTTGCACCACCGGAAGGTGACTAGACACAACCAAGTCTGAAAAATTTATGCTACTACGATATAAAAAAAAATAGTTTCAAAGCCGCATTGAGAATATTTACTGTTGTTTTGAATAGAACCACCTAGAAACGTTTAGAAATCCTAAATTATAATTTAAATAGTTTATAAAACCATCTGGTGTAGTTTAAACCACCGGAAGGTGCAAAAATACTCCCATATCTGATCCAATAATGCTACAACGTTAAAAAAAAATTAGTCTAGGCGCCCAGAGGGTTTCGTATGAAGTTAGAGGTCCCACCAAGCGAGTAGGTGATTTATATGTATTTTGAGCTGCTGAATCCGAATTTGCAACTTGCTTTTCGCGCAAGTGGTCGAGTAATTTGTTATAAATAAATTAATTGTTTAAATGGCTATAGTTTTTGAACTACAATAGATGTAGTAATTTTCTCTGCGAAAACTTGTTCTTTAATAGAAAAACCAAAAAAAAATCGTTTTTGTTGCATGTCGATTCGATAATTAGAACCAGAGATATGGCAAATATATTGCTAAAAAACATAGAGACGTAGCGCAAGCGCGGAACGCCCTGGTAAAAAATCTTATAACTCGACTACTAATTAATATTTTTTAAAGTTCAACAAGTGTTTAAAAAATGTCAGAGTCTCAGCTTTAATGATAAATTGTTATATATTACTTTTAAATGTTGATAAACAAGCTAGAATGATTTGAAGCAGAAAAAATTTTCAATTTTTCAGAATTCTGTTTGTTTATAACGAAATAATATAGGTTAGCAAACAAAATATTTCTATATTTTCGATATAGAATAATAGGAAATTACATCTAGTTTAAGAATCTGTCTGGTTTTTTTAAATTTAAGTAAGTAGAACCTGAGATATCGCAAATTTAACCCTTTCAGTCACAGGAGCCACTATAGTGGCACCCTTTTTCATTTTCTTTTTTTTATTGTTTAATTAGAACTTTAAGTTTAATCTTTATTCTTTTTGCATTTTCATATAAATGAGTGTTCATTTTATAAGTATTATATGATATATTTTGAATATATGATTGTAAATAAATCTAAAAAATCAATGTATGATAGAAAATACATGTTTTTGCGAAATAATTTGTGACTAAAAGGGTTAAGCTGTAGCGCCAACTTCTTGCAATACGACATATGTGTGCAATATAGCGATCGCTTTCCTTATTAAAAATTCTTTTATTATAAAGTAAGTAATCTTATTCTTTTCTAATAAAATTACTTTTGACTCTATTTTATATACTTTGTCATAATATTAATGATATATAATACATGGAGATGAAGTAGATTTAGGGTTTTAAATAATCATTGATTTTTCGACTACAATAGTAAACAACTTACTCAACTTATGGAGTATTTTTACATTTTTTTTTTTTTTTGCAATTGCAAAAAGAACAACAATCTATTTTATTCAAAAAATTTGTTTAACTTTCCGATTTATTAGAGTTATCTATTTTTAGCTGAATCCTTTTTTATTAAATTTTTATTTAATTTCCTAATACAGAGTTAAAATTAATTTTATTACAAAAGAATGAAATTACTTACCTTATAATAAAAGAATTTTTTATAAGGAAAGCGATCGCCATATTGCACACATATGTCGTATTGCAAGAAGTTGGCGCTACAGCTTAAATTTGCGATATCTCAGGTTCTACTTACTTAAATTTGGAAAATCGGACAGATTCTTAAACTAGATGAAATTTTCTATCATTCTATATCGAAAATATAGAAATATTTTGTTCGCTAACCTATATTATTTCGTTATAAACAAACAAAATTCTGAAAAATTGAAAATTTTTTCTGCTTCGAATCATTCTAGCTTGTTTATCAACATTTAAAAGTAATATATAACAATTTATCATTAAAGCTGAGACTCTGACATTTTTTAGACACATGTTGAACTTTAAAAAATATTAATTAGTAGTCGAGTTATAAGATTTTTTACCAGGGCGTTCCGCGCTGGCGCTATGTCTCTATGTTTTTTAGCAATATATTTGCCATATCTCTGGTTCTAATTATCGAATCGACTTACAACAAAAACGATTTTTTTTGGTTTTTCTATTAAAGAACAAGTTTTCGCAGAGAAAATTACTGCATCTATTGTAGTTCATAAACTATAGCCATTTAAACAATTAATTTGCTTATAACAAATTACTCGACCACTTGCGCGAAAAGCAAGTTGCGAATTTGGATTCAGCGGCTCAAAATACATATAAATCACCTACACTGAAAAACCCTAATGCGGCTGAGTGTTTTCAAAGGTAGACACTCACGCCACTCTGAACAGTGAACGCCAATCGTACTTTCAGATTCAACTCATTGTGTGCCAGATTACACTGAGTGTCATTTCCGAAAATCTGATCGCTCGAAAGAGCGATCAGCGTATTCTCAGATGACACTCAGTGTAATCTGGAAAGCAACTGATGTGATTTTAAAAAATTTAATATTTAGGTTCTGAAAGCGACATCTATTCAACTCAAGAGTACACTCAGCCGCATTAGGGTTTTTCAGTGTACTTGCTTGGTGGGACCTCTTACTTCATACGAAACCCTCTGGGCACCTAGACTAAATAGTTTCAAAGCCGCATTGAGAATATTTATTGTTGTTAAAAATATAACCAACTGGAAATTTTTCAATATCTCAAAGTAACATCTGAAAATTTTTTAAGAACCATCTAGTGCAGTTTTAACCACCGGGAGGTGACTAGATACTCCCAAATCCGATAAAATAATGTTACTACGATATAAAGAAAAATTGTTTCAAAGCCGCATTGAGAATATTTATTGTCGTTACAAATGTAACCAACAGGAAACGATTAGGAATCCTAAATTATAATCTAAATAGTTTATATAAACCATCTGGTGGAGTTTGAACCCTGAAATCCTGAATTACAATGTAAATAGTTTATAAAAACCATCTACTGTAGTTTGAACTGCCGGAAGATAAGTAGACACACTCAAGTCTGATAAAATAATGCTCTGTTATGGAAAAAAAATAGTTTTAAAACCGCATCGAGGATATTTATTACTTTTACGAATGTAACCATCTGGAAATCTTTCTAAACCTTAAATTAACATGTAAACAGTTGATAAAAACAATATGGTGCAAATTTAACCACCGGGAAGTGACTAGATACTCCCAAATCCGATAAAATAATGTTACTACACTGTTAAAAAAAGCATGAATTTCAATGTATTTTTCAGCGCCATTCATAAATGAATTTTAATGTACTTGGAAATGAAAGCTCATTTTATGTATTTTCGCATTAATATTCATGTTATTTCCTACAAATTTTTCTGTATAACAAACATGAATTTCGAACGACGTACATAAATATCGCATTAATGTCTATATATTGAATTTCTAACCCTACTAAAAAATCTCAGGTGAGAAATCACCTGATTTCTCAGGTGATTTATCATGCCAAAATCTCATGTGACGATTTTTTTGGTTTTTACACGTTTCAAACCATGCTTAGTCAATTGAGAACTATTTTTGAAAATTTTTCAAAAATTGAACTTAGAAAATTTTTTGTAAAATGAGTCATAATTTTTTCTAAGACCAAATTTTTAAAAAATTTTCTAAGTTCAAATTTTTCAAAAATTTTCAAAAATAGTTCGCAATTGACTAAGTATGCTTTGAAACGTGTAAAAACCAAAAAAATCGTCACATGAGATTTTGGCATGATAAATCACCTGAGAAATCAGGTGATTTCTCACCTGAGATTTTTTAGTAGGGTAATGTATCAGTACGTGAAATATAATTCATAAATGCTTCAATTTTTATGTTACTTTTAATGTTAATTGTTTTAAAAATCAAGCACATAGAAAAAAATTCTAATAAAATACGTTTTTACAAATTTAATGCAGCTGGAGATTTTTTTAATGCAAAGTGCATTAAATTTCATGTTTGATTACTGAAAGTTTCGAGTTGTTTCGTTTTTAGTAAATTTAATGTGAATACGACATTTTCAATGTGAAATACGTTAAATTTTAAGCAAAACCTCTGGAAATTTTCAGCAAATTAGTTTTTTATTTAAAATTTAATGCAGATCAAGATTTTTAATGTAATGTACATTTCATTTCGGGTTTGAATGCAAACAATTTCCAGCACTTTCGTTTTTAGTAAATTTTATGTGAATATGACATTTTTTATGTGGAATACGTTAAATTTTAAGCAGAACATAAAAACAAATTTTTAGAAAATTGATTTTCATTCAAAATTTAATGCAGATCAATATTTTTAATGTAATGTACATTATATTTCGGGTTTGATTGCAGGAAATTTCCGGTAGTTTTGTTTTTAGTAAATTTAATACAGATATAACTTTTTCAACGTGAAGTACGTCAAATTTTAAGCAAAATATCAGTAAACTTTTAGCAAATTGGTTTTTATTCAAAATTTAATGCTGATCAAGATTTTTAATGCAATGTGCATTATATTTCGGGCACCATTGCAGAAAATTTCCAGCAGTTTCGTTTTTAGTAAATTTAACGTGAATATGACATTTTTAACGTGGAATGCCTTAAATTTTAAATAAAATCTCCAAAAATTTTCAGCGAATTATTTTTCATTCAAAATTTAATGCAGATACAGATTTTTAATGTAGTGTACATTATAATACAGGCTCAATTGCAATTAATTTCCAATATTTTTGTTTTTAGTAAATTTAATGTGAATATGACATTTTTAATATGAAATACATTAAATTTCAAGCAGAACATCAAGAGATTTTTAAAAATTTTTTTCCCATCCAAAATTTAATGCAGACCTGGATTTTTCATATAGAGTGCATTAAAGTTTAATTTCAATCGCAAAAAATTTTCAACAGTTTCGTTTTTAACACATTAAATGCAAACGCAACATTTCAATGCGAAGTACATTAAATTTAAGCCAATCATGCAATTTTCAGCAAATTTGTTCTTAGTGAAAATTTAATGCAGATCAAGATTTTTTAATATAGAATGCATTAAATTTCAAACTAAATTGTAAAAAATTTCATTCAGCTTCATTTTTAGTAAATTTAATGCAAATCGAAATTTTTTATTGTAAATGCATAAAATTTAAAGTTACATGGCAAAAAATTGCTTGAGCTTCTTGATTATGCCGATAGGAGGACGCGCGTTGATGCGCGTTTTGTCCCCAAGCGGTGGGAAGAGACCTCACTTACTATATAAGACACACATGCGCAGCGGCTGTCGTATTACCATATAAATGCGACATTATAAGTAAATTTGAATGTATTGTATGCGGATATGTATTGATATATAAGTATGTGTTATAAAATAATATATTCCAAGTATCATGTAAATAAAAATCCACTCAGTGTTTCATAGTTACAATATATAAAATATACTATGGAAAAAATAGAATTCGAACAGAATTGTAAGAAAAATCATCAGATTTGCAAAAAAAAGGATCAAAACAACAAATTAAATACTTAAGAGAAAATAATGTAATAAGAAATTATCTTAATCTCATTACTGACAAATTAACAAAACTTTAATATATTTTCTGAAAAAATTTTAGGTGTATTGCACAAAATTTTAAGTACATACATTAAAAAATGGGAAGGTGTAATTGCTGGAAATTTTATGCAATTTTATATGAATATTCAAGCTGGTACATTAATTTAAGTTTAGAAAAGCTTATCTGAAATTTTATACATTTTCACTTTAAATTTGAAGCACTTTAACCTATTTCATGTAGGTATACTAAAAAGTGGATATGCGAATCATTAGAAATGCTATGTAGTTCTACGTGAAATTTTATTCATTTTACATGAATATTTAAGCAAGTACATACAATTAAGCTTGTATAAAGTCACCTGAAATTTAATATATTTTTACATAAAATTTTAAGCATATTGCACCAAATTTCATGTGAGTACATAAAAAACTGAAGGGCGCAAGTTGCTGAAAATTCTGTTCAGATCTACATGAAATTTTATTTATTCTACAATAATATTCAAGCTAGTGCATTAAATTCGCACAACAAAAATTGCTTGCAATTTTATGCTTTCGTGCATTAAATTTAGAGCAGATTTAGTGAAAAAATTATGTATTTACATGACTTGTGCTTTCATGTGCTCCGATAAAATTTTGCTTCCAGTACTTTTACATGAATTTTCATGCATGTATTGTTGACAGTGTACGATATAAAGAAAAATTGTTTCAAAGCCGTATTGAGAATATTTATTGACGTTACAAATGTAACCAACAGAAAACGTTTAGGAATCTTGAATTACAATGTAAATAGTCTATAAATACAATCTGGTGTAATTTGAACCAATGGAAAGTGACTAGACGCAACCCAGTCTGTAAAATTTATGCTACTACGATATAAAAAAAAATAATTTCAAAGCCGCATTTAGAATATTTATTGTAGTTACAAATATAACCAACTGGAAACGTTTAGGAATCCTGAATTACAATGTAAATAGTTTATAAAAACCACCTAGTGTAGTTTAAACTGCCGAAAGATAACTAGACACACCCAAGTCTGATAAAATAATGCTCTGTGATAGAAAAAACTAATTTAAAAACCGCATTACGTATATTTATTATTTTTTTATCGGATTAAGAAGTATCTAGTCACCTTGCGGTGGGTGAAACTACACTAGATGGTTCTTGTAAAATGTTCAGAAGTTAATTTTAGATATTAAAAGATTCCCAGTTGGTTATATTTGTAACACCAATAAATATTCTCAACGCAACTTTAAAACTATTTTTATTATATCGTAGTAGCATTATTTTATCCAATTTGGGAGTATGTAGTCACCTCCTGGTGGTGTAAACTACACCAGATGGTTCTTATAAACTATTCAGATGATAATTTGAGATATTGAAAGATTTCCGTTAGTTAAATTGGTAAAAACAATAAATATTCTCAATGCGGCTTTGTACCTTTTTTTTATATCCTAGTAGCATAAATTTTTCAGACTTGGTTGCGTCTAGTCACCTTCCATTGGTTCAAACTATACCAGAGTTTATTTATAGACTATTTACATTGTAATTCAAGATTCCTAAACGTTTCCAGTTAGTTATTTTTGTAGCAACAATGAACATTCTCAATGCAACTGTGAAACAATTTTTTTTTACATCGTAATAGTATTTTTCGATACTAGTTTTTTTGAAAAAATTTGTGGTTGTACTTGCTCCTTTTTTGTTTTACAATTTAATGTGAAAGACAGAGAAAAAGAGTTAGAGAAAGTCAGAAAGAGATCGGGGAAGAAAAGAGCGAGCGAAATAAAGAGGGAAGGAACGAGAGAGAATATACAATCTTTAACAGCATCATAGATTGAATATATTCTCTCCTGCTCCTTCCCTCTTTCTTTCTTTCGCTTGATCTGTCTCTTTCCCAATCTCTCGCGCTCTCTCTCTTTCTTTCAATTGTTTTTTGGAAATTTATATTAAATCTTATAAAATACCTTCAAAAAGAAGAATCTTTTATCATGGAAAAACCCATACAATCTCAATAAAATGTTTTTTGAATATACTTATTAAACCTCATAAAATACCTAAAAAAAAACGAAACATTTATCATGAAAAGACTTATTTAATCACAATTTAATTTTATATTAAAATCCCTATTAAGAGATATAAAATACCTATTAAAATCGTAACTTTTATTATGAAAAAACTCGTTGATTCACAATAAAATTATATTAGAATATTCCTATTAAATCATGTAAAATACGAATAAAAAAAAATTATATCATGAAAAATCCCATTGAATATAACTATGAAATTTAATTTGAAAATTCCTAAAAGAGTCCGCTGTATCTCTGTCCTTTTCTAATTAAAAAATTGACTTTTTTCCCAAAATTAGCAACAGGAGGCAAAAATAAAGAGATGGTTTCGATGTGTTTAATAAAATGTAATATTTTCTTTGATTAGTACACTGAAAAGGGAAGCGAACTGTGACTGTACTCTACGGTACAATCGGTGTCATTTTTAGAATACAGTCAGCCTACGCGTCGAAATGCGAATCAGTAGTCTCTAGAGAAGACTCATTATTCTCTGAGCGAAGACCTGCTCATTTCTTCGAACAAAAAACATCGCGGAGAACACTCAAAACCTCGCAGAGAGCACTCATTATCCTCTAGAAAACACTAGCATCTCTCTCGTACTTCAATGAATGTTCGCTATCGATACTAGCGCCACTCGCCGCCATAGAGTACAACCACTGTTCTAACCCCTTTTCAGTGTATGAATTAATTTTATTGCTTCGTTTTTAAGAAAAGTTGGAATAACTTAAAAAATTAGAAATTAGTGTCAAATAATAGGATTTTCAAGTTATTCCAACTTTTCTTGAAAATAAAGCGGTGGAATTAAATTATTCTTATCAGAGAAAATATTGCTTTCTATTACACGAATCGAAACCATCTCTTTATTTCTGCCTGAAGCTATTAGTTTTTATAAAAAATAAATTTTAAATAGATTCGGTAAAACAGGTAACTGTGTCGGTATACAGCTGACTCGCACGTATAATACGTAAAAAATATAGAAACTTTTATGACGAAAAACGCATTTTATCACTATGAAATCTTATTTGGAAATATCTATTGAACCTTATAAAATACTTGTAAAAAAACTTTTTTTACGGAAATACTCATAAAATTTGTATGATATTTAACTTAAAAATTGCCATTAAACGACATATAATCCCTAAAAAATACAGAAACTTTTATGATTGTAAACCCTGTTAAACCAAATGAAATTTTATTTGAAAATATTTATTAAATCAAATAAAATATTTTAAATGAAGAAAAACTTTTGCTATGAAAAAACGCGTTGAATACCTGTGCAATTCTATTGGGAAATTCCTATCAAACCACATAAAATACCTACAAAAATGAGAAACTTTTATCATGAAAAAATGCGTTAGATCACATTGAAATTTTATTTGGGAATTCCTATTAAACCATCTCTATTTGAAAATATTTATTGAAGCATATAAAAGATCTTGTAAGAAGAGAGACTTCTATCATGAAAAAAACGCATTAAATACCTATAAAATCTTATTTGAGAATATCTATTAAACATTATAAAATATTTGTTAAAACACTTTTATTACGGAAAAAACTTATTAAATCACTACGACATTTAACTTGAAAATTCCTATTAAACCACATAAAATCCCTAAAAAAATAAAGAAACTTTAATCATGATTAAAAAACCCATTGAACCAAATGAAATTTTATTTGAAAATATTTATTAAATAAAATAAAATATTTTAAATAAAGAAAAACTTTTACCATGAAAAAACGCATCCCTGTTGAAAGAGTCTTATAAATCTCATAAAATCTCATTAAATTAATTACATTTTTATAGGAAAAAAATTTGCCTCGTAAACTATTATATAAGATTTTATGTGATTTTTCAAAAAACAAATATTTTTATATGTTTTTATTAGAAAATTCTTATGAAAAAAATCGACGTTATGATAAGTTAAGATTTTGTTAGGTGACAGAAATTTTACCTATTTAAATTTTAATTTTTATTTAAGGAAATAATTAGTATTTTAATGCTTCTCCATAGTGAGAAGAAAGAGGCCTTAAAAACGTCAAGGCTACTTTCTTTTCACGTTTTTATCAATTTTCTAAGAAGCCAAGCTCGATCGTTGACGGGAGCCTTTGCTTCTTCTCCACTCTTTCTCTACTTCGTTGAGTTGAAGTGGGGACTTAGCGTCGGTTCCCATGCATAAGACGGGTGAGAGCAACGAGGAGAGAGGACTACCTTTCTCTGTCTCCGCGCTCTCCCCCACAACAATTAAAACGTTTGAAGCTGGCTCGAAGACGGATTGTAAAGCGAAGGAAAATCTTTTTGCGAGAGACGCGCGGGATAGGCCCGATGGGCAAGTTCGAGAGGCGGGAGGCTCGCGCAGTTTTCTCCTCGTATGTAAAATGTTAAGTGTTTTTCTTCTCTTTTCCCTTTAGTCATTATCCAAGTTTCTTTTTATTTTTCATTTTCTCTCATGATTGCAAACTCAGTTAGTTTTTTTTTTTTACGTTATTTAGAGAGTTTAGTGGTTCATTAATTTACCCGGCTAAATTTTCCGGTTAACACGTTCGGGAGTGTATTTAAAAGAAGGCAGCTGGAGATGGCAAGCGAGGTAGCAGCACCCAGGAAAGCCGGCAATGCCGCCACGCCGGCCAACAGTTTGTTCACTCAAGTAAAAGATAAGTATTTTAAATTTCCAAATCATGAAAACCGACTTGTAATAGAATCAAAATAAAATATAGCAAGAAAATTTAAAATTAACTAAATTATATTTTCATTAAAATAAAATAAATTATATTATTAATGGGTAAAATTTGGTGAAATTCTTAGTTTATATTGCCATGATTTTCGTTCTTGCACCGTAATTTGATTTAGTTTTACGTGTATTATAATTCTTATTATTTTTATACAAATAAAAATTCAAATTTACGCACTTCAAGCAAAAGTCTCAAAGTATGCATTATATTCCAATTCCTGCATGTTCAAGAACTACTTGGTAGCAAAAACCATTAAGCTTTAATTTAGCTCTCAATTTAGAACATTATATTTTCGTATTTATTGAAAAAGCCTTCAAGTGAAAAAAATTAACTGAATTAAGTCTTATAAAGATTCAAATTATTACTTTAAATGAAAAAATTTTTCTAATAACTATTTAAATACTTCAAATTGAATTCTATTCTGATTCCAGTTATTTTCTTTTATTATTTTTGTTTTAAGGTTGTTTTTTTTAAAATACATTAAAAATGTAATAAGAAGGAATTTAAATAAAATAAAATTAGAATTTATATTCATCAAATTTTATTTCGTAACTTGCTCATATAAGGAATAGAACAATAATTTTAATTATTTATCTAAAAACATTAAATAAAAAAAAAACCAGAGAGTTCAGAAAGCATTTAATTAATCAAGAGACTTACTGACGTGGTTAAGTTTTTCAGTTTCCGTTATTTTTAGTTATTAGTGTAATAATCATTAGATTTAAAATTGATTGGGGTCGCCCCTTTTTCAGAGGGTAAAACTTTTTTAAAAGGGTCGCCCTAACACATGGCGCCCTTGCGTGGAGCAATCGAGTAAAAGGACTGCAGGGATTGTGATTTTTTTCAAAAAAATAATAGAAAAGAATCGGAATCTTTGTTGTTTCGTGCGTTTGACGCACTGACACGTAAGTGTTTAGCGGTTAATCTCGCGACCTGTCGGGAAGGAGTAGATTAAATTAAAAGGAGTAAATGAAAATCAGTTAAGTGTGTTTGATATTATTGAAAAGAAAGAAAAAAATAGAAAAATAAACACACACAAAATAACACTTTGTGTGTGATTCTGCACACATGATTGCCCAATAGGCACACATCTAAAAAAAAAAAATTCTTTAAGAATTCGCGAGTGTCCGCTCTGAAGTTAATAAAATATATTAATAAGGTATTCATGGGGTATTCACGGAGTATTCTTCCACAAAATTTAAATAAAAAAAATAACTCTTCAACGTATCTTTATAAATATTTTAAAAGAGTTAAGAAAGTATTCATAAAGAATTCTTTTTTTGAAAAAGTTAATCATAATCCAAAGTATTCATAAAGTATTCAAGAAGTTTACTTTTGAAACACTGATTTTCTAGTAACTTAGTCACTTTCAAAAATCGAAAGATGTAATGGATATTTTATCGCTTTTCAGATTGTTTTAAAATCATTTTTAATTTTGATTTTCATGAAATTCTAAATTGAAAACTTGAAATTCCTGATAATTTTATAAATTGTAAAAATTCAATTTAATTAATTATGTAATAATTTAAATATTTTTTATCTATTTCAAACGAAAAATTGTTAACATTTTATGATACAAAATATATAAATATTTTAAGTGTGTTTCAAATAAATTCTCATTTTGAGAATTTAAACAAATATCTAAACATTCTTCAATTTAAATTAAATTAACCATGACTTCACAAAAAAATTTCTTTTATTAAATTAAGGTATCTCTTGAATAGTTGGTGAACTTTTACTTAAATTATTCAAATAAAAATGTAGTTTGGCTAATATTATTAACCATGAATAATTAATTGGCAAATTTACTAACATTTCTTATGCTTATACCAATGAACATGTACAAGTTTCGAGAATTAATTAACAGATGAGTTGGTAGCCAAGTAGGCTAAGTCATGGGCAACAGTTTTTTATTTGGTTTGACATCCTCAAGAACCGTGGTTCGAATCTTGAACAAATAATTTTTTTTTTAAATTTAATAGCTTATTTTCAATCAATTATAACATTTTTTGTTTTTCATAATCATGTAAAATAGAAGGATTATTTATAATTTGATGATAAAAAAAAGTATTTTGAGAATGTGATTCAATCAAAGGAGTTGTTTGTGAATGCTTTGTGAATGCTTTAAAAACTAAAGTGGTCGGCAATGGCGAGTAAACAGAGCAATCATTAAGATCCCTTTATTGATACTTTCGTTTACGAAAGTATACATAAGGAGTTCTTTTTTTTTTGATTCTCTCTTTGACACCGTTTGCTTGTTGGGTGGTTTGATGTGGAGTTTGCGCGCATAAGCATAACTTTATCGCGATATTATAAATTGATTGGATGCATTTGTTAAATAAATAATATAAAGTTCAGCAATCAATATTAATCTTATCAAATAAATTATTTAGTTTTCATAAATAAAGAATTAGATCTTTTAATAAGAAAATAGTCAATTTTTATACACATGTATTGGTGTAAAAAAAATAATTGCTGTTTGATGGAAAATTAAATTCATTTTAATTATACAAGAAAAATTATCTTATTGATCTTTATTTCTTTGAATTATCATTGATTGCTCATGATTATTATTTTTCATTTTATTTATATTTAGAAGTGTTTAAAAATAACGAAATTTCTATATTAATAAACCATAAATATGAGAAATTACCATAATTTACAACAAGCGTTTCGTAGTATAATCGGTAGCGTCGATGCCTCGCATCTAGGAGGTCGTAAGTTCGCGCCCGAATCAGCTCGAAAAATTTTTAAGCGTTTTAATAGGTGATATAATTTTAGTAGGTTAATCTTTAAATTAATTTCACGTTAGAATTAAGAAGCAAAACAAGGAAGAAAGAAATGTTATTTCTCCTTTATTACTGAATTTTGGATTTTCATTTTCTTAGCATGGGTTTGCAAATTTATGGGTACAACCTGTTCAATTTTAATGGTTAAAATTTTTTTTATAAAAAAAAAAGAGAAAATTAAAATTCCAGGCAATTTCCTGGGGTGTTTTCTTTCATTTTGTTGTTATAAGTACTCTTGATTGCTGTCTCAATTTTCTTTTCTTCTAGTGCGGTCGGGACTCGAACCCACGAGCCCGCTGTATTTATTCTAGATATTAAAATGATGAATTACAATATACATATATATATAATTCTATAATATACATCTATATATACATATATGCTTAATTACTATGTATTTTCTATTTTTTTTATCCTCAATTCTAGCCATATCGGCTATTGCGGAAGGGTACGAACAGTGATGAGTAGGCCCATCACTTAGTAGTTGCCGGAACCAATAGTTCGATCAAGATAGGCCGCGACAAAACCAAGGGGAGTGAACGAATTGAAATCTCCCCTCGTTCTAAAAAATTTTCAGGTGGACCAGGAGTATAAAAGTAAATACCGCGACGAAAAATGTTTATTTTCTTTAAAACAAATAATAAAAAAAAAAAAACTATTTGCCATCCGCTCGTAAACTTGCGCTAACCTACGCGATCTGACCCAATAAAACATTAAAAACAAGAAAAAAATAAACAAAAAAAGAAACTAGCAACGAAATTTTTCTGACCCAGCCGCGTTCGCGAGGAAATCATCATGTTTGATTCCGAAAAAATCCTTTAATTATAAACTGCTTAATTTTCTCTAAAGTAGAAAATTGAGGCAGTAATCAAGAGAGTGTTTCCGCAAGGAAACAAGGATTTTTTAAAAAAAGAAAAAAATGTACCGAAAAAGAAAAAAAATATAATTTAAATAATATTTTCTTTAGCGATTTCAGCAAAAATTTAACTATTTTAAGTATTTGGTTTTTCCTTGCGGGGAAAACTAAGTAAAATTTAGAGATGTTAAAATCGAAAGTTCGTTTCAATAACATATTATATAGATGCGAAGCGTTATATATATAGTAAATAATGACCTTTACTAATAAACTTTTATTAGCTTAACAATAATAGAAGTAGTACTTTGGAAGATTCGGTTTACCTGCTTTTGATGCGAGGGTTCAGGGAAAACACTAAATTTATACCATTGAAGAATTCTCTTTCCTAAAAGGGAAAAGGGATTTTCGTCTTAGAGCGGTTTAAGACGGCTAAATAAAACGAAAAACATAACTACATCTCATAAGGCTTTCCCCCTGGAGGTAGAAAGTTTTTGAAAATGTAACTAATGGTAATGAAATTTACAACATTCAAAAAAATAATAAAATCGCCAAATTGTTCAATCTTAACAGAAGTTTTAATAATAAATTCTCTGCGTCGTTTCACTCACCTTAATTGAATAAAAAAATAAATCGTGACTGATATTTAAGCTCTTGCCACAAAATTATAAGCAATATTACATAAAACTGTTAAGGATTAAACATTTAAAAATTTTCTTTTCTTTTCTCAAAACCGAAATTATAAATTCTGAGAATTAAGTAAATCACACTAAAAAAATTGTTTTTTTTTCGAATTAATTAAAATCAATTCAGGGTGGTACATGCTCAAGTGAAAATCAATAAATTTCTAATTTTATCTTTAACATAAAAACAAAAAAAATCCGACAGTATAGTAACTTTTAGGTAATTTAAATAAAAATGTAAAAATTTTAAAATAATAAATAATTCATCATTTAGAATTATTAACCAATTTGTAATAAAAGTAAAATCGTAATTCATTAGGATCGAATTTTCTTATTAAAATAAAAATTTATTCAAAATTAAATGAATTGAAATAAATTTAAATTATAAAACGTTCTTTTCAGTTAACCGGGTGAACATTAAACCAAAGTTTTCTTATCGTGAATGTCATTGCGTCATGCAGTGCAAACCATAACGTATTTTCACATAGCTTCGTATAGACTAATATACAGTTACATCCGGTCGAGTGAAAAAAAAAACATCAAGTTCTAGTTTGAAGTTTAAAAGAAAAATATCTTATTACCTAAATATTCTGGCTACTCAGAACTAAACTTTGTTGGTCTCACCCGAGTCAGCAAGTAATAATAGTGTAATTTAAGAAATTAACTTCGAGATAAATACAATGAGTTCCGAACGCACAAACTCAAGCGTGTTTTAAAGATTATTAAATTATGTGACTTAAAAATTTTAAAACTTTTTACCTACAATACCTTTGACTAAATTTTTCTATCATGTTATTACTATTTACAATTTTTCTTTTTAAGTAATCTAATAAAAATTTTTCTTTGCAACTTTAACTAATTTAACCAATACACAGAGATACCTTTTCAATAATTAAAGCATTGATGTTAAATAATAATAGAACAATTAAATAATTACAAATTGCTGCAGTTGTTATGTTTCCTTTTAATAATTAAATTTTATTATTATTTAAACAATAACATAAATAACAGAAAAATTAAAAAAAAAATGTGATTTTAAGGGATGAGTTAATAGAACTAATTTTAACGATTAAAATACGTTGGTTAAACTGAAACAGTAAAAATTCATCATAGTTGTTTGAAAATTGATTTTCTCTTTTATTCCAGAGGGAAAGAACTGGAAACCAATTAGTTTATTTTATTTTTACAAATTGCATTAGCATAAAATTAAATATCTTAAGTATTTAAAATAATAAAGTGATTCTGACATTTTTGAGTGCTAATAGGGGTAATAACCCTTACAGATGTTAACCTTAAGCCTCCGCATCATAAAATACAGGTAGTAGGTAGGCAGGTATAGGATGCGTAACTATCATAAACTTATAGGCTTAAAATGAAACATAGAAATTCTGTGTAGGAGCATATAGTTTTGCGAACTTCAATAAATGCCGTTGGAAATATGATACAATATTTAAAAATAATGTAACCGTAAGAAAAAATTTTTCTCGAAATTCTAGCATTTGTATACAAAAGTGGCACTAGTATTGGGGGAGATGGGTCCCTTTCGCTTCTAGTGACCGGACCTCTGTGAAGTTAATAAATTCAAATTTTAAAATACAAATTTCTAAATCAAACGTAATAGAGTTTTAAATTTTTCTAAACAAATATTACTATAATAATGGTTGAAGTAGTTATAAAATTAAACTTAGTAAGAAAAAGAAAACGATGTTCTAATTTTAAAGTTTCAAAACATTCCTTATATATATATATATATATATATATATATATGTTTCCAAAATCCTTGGAAAATATTTTAACATTATGTACAAATCATTATTTTTATTAATCCATATTTTAAGTTTTCCAAACATTTAATAAATTCCGATCAAAATTCAATTAAAGAATAAAATTCACAAAGCAATACGTTAACATAGTATTTAATCTATTTAAATCAATCATTTACGTTTTTTAAAAAAAAAATTTTTTTTTCTTTGATAAATTATGGTCAAAACATAATTAAAAACTCAAAGAAATAAATTCAACTTAAAAATAATTCTGGTAAATGTAACAACAATAATTTTAAAATGCTATTAAAAGTTAAAATTATTTTTAAGTACTAAAATATGTAAAAACTACAAATTTGATTGTACAAATTGTATAAATATTTAACTCGAATATAAAGACATCGTCAAATAAAACAAAAATCATCAATGTTTAAAATTTAAAAATAATATCTATGAATAAAACCAGTCAAGCGTAAAACGTACTCGTTTTCGAACAGTGAGACTGAAATTCTTTGCGCGCGATAACGCACATTTCAATCTCTACGTTGAAGTATACGTTGTATGTGCTAGCGTGCTCTGTTAAAGCAGCTCGAGTTTGAAGTAAGGTGACGTCATGCTGGCTTGTGCTTACAGTACGCTCTAAGCTAGTACGCAAAGACTTTTTAATCACTTTCATTATTTGTTCTCTATCTGTTTTCCATTATTTTAAAAATAAATTAATATTTATAATAATAACTAATAAATAACAAAATCACTAGGCATTCTTCGAATAAAAGTTTTTTTTGTTTATGAATTGCTGAAAAATAAATCATGTAATCTACCTGTATACAATAAAAATAACTAAATTACAAAATTGATATTAAATAGATAACTCAACGGTAACACACTTAAACGACAGAATAAAAGAAATGTTTAAAAATTACAAAATCTAGTTTTTCAAATATTTAAATTCAATAATGTGAACCATTCTATTACATAAATACTAATAATTAAAAATATCCACAGTTAACCTTTTACTTTAAAAGGTTTTAAAACTCAAAATTAAAACAACCTCTATATGTTTTAAATAAACTACAAGTTTATTTATGATTCATCATAATCCATATGCTAAACTAAATTATTATTACACCTCCTTGTATTTAATTAAAATTCATATGTTACAGTATAAAAAAATATAATAATTTTCAGGTTATACCGTAAAACTCAACACCTCCTGTTACCATTGTTAATGTTAAATTTAATGCTTACTAGTAATATAAAAAAATGCTGCAAACCGATATCTTGTTTCAAAAGAAAAAAAAAATAGTAGAAATTTAATGTGAATTTTTTTTTTTAACTGTCATTCTCACGTTGTCACCTAAGACGAGTAAGGCAATAAAAATGCAAACTGTATGCTTCTCCCGTGGTATTATAACTAGTATTTCAAATATTACACAAAGAAAATATCATCTCATATATTTTAATATAAAAACCGCGTAAACAAATTGCTATTGTACGAAATAACATATTTATAGGTATATTTAAATAAATATTTTAATGAAATTTCGTGAGTTTCAGATGAACATATTCAACCTATCCAAATCAGAGGGAATAATTACGCTTATCCAAATAAATAAGTGGCAGGTATGCATATTTTAATTAATATGCATCCCATTTAGTCTTAACCATTTGCAGCATGAAGTATTAAAGATAGGTCTAATACTATAATAGAACCGTAGTAGCTTAATCCTTAATATTAAGTTTAACAAATTCAAATAAATTTTGGGCGGAGTCATTAAATAAATTTTTAAATCTAACCGCGTTGAAATATAGTAATATTTTTCAATTCCGGAATAGTTAATAGCGTATCTACTGGCGAATATCTAACGAAAATTAAACAAACGTCTAATCGGATCTTTCTAACTTACATAATTAGTTTTATAATTCAATTTTATAAAAAAAAAGAAAACACGAATTAATATAAAAGCTGCTTTATTGTATATAATAGGACTCTTGCACTAAAGGCGCAAGAGAAAGAAAAGATTAGTTGAATGTAGGATTTCTTGTACTAAGGTTCAAGAAAAACAATAGGAAAGAAAACGGTACCTAGACAACTGCAGTTAGTAAGTTAGGTTAGGAAATATTTGACTTTCATGGTGGTGGGCAGATGGTCCACGCACGATGGCTTATAGGACATGACTGATCACCATGTTCTATCATAGAAAAAGCAACCATGGTTAGTCGAATCAGATGTGCGACTCTAGTATAATGTGAAAAATTACGAAATGAAAAAGAATACAAATTGAATTAAAGAAAAAAAATGAGATACAAAATTGAATACAAATGAATTAAAAATGAATGCCATCCCGATGCTTTTTGTTAAGGTCGTGAGATGATGATTATTACCGGATGCTTTTTGTTAAGGTCCGATGACTAAATAAAAAATTACAAAATGAAGAAATATGAAGAAAATCGCGTAGCTTAATCTCGTATACTATTTGTGATTACTCGCTGTAGTATAATTAAGCCGTCGGGTACGCGCTGGGGAGTACAGATGCAATAAGCATACCCTGGCCTGTTGATATTCGAGCGCTATTTGTGATCACCCACTGTAGCATAATTAAGACGTCGAATGCATCGCAAGGGAGTACAGATGCCCACAGCATACGCTTGCGAATGTTATTCAAGCACTATTAGGGAGTACAGATGCCCACAGCATACGCTAATAGTATAACTAAGGCAATATAATTACAAATACAAAAAGAAAATAAGGAAACAAACAAGGAAATTACCAAGAATAAATAAAGAAGAAAAAAAAACAAAAAGTTACATAATAATCTTGTACTAAAGGTTCAAGATAGTAACAATATATAATTACTTACAAGAAATAATTCCAAAATATAATAAAGCAGCACTAGCATTACCACGTAAACGAATAAAATAAATTTTTTTTATTGATAACTAATGTAGCCTTTTTCTCTCGATAAGTTAAGATAATATCGTTTTGCGCAAAAGTTCAGGTTTCATACTTTTTATCTAAATATGTGACTCCAACATTAAAAACTGCAAGCATAGAATCTACTGTTTCCAGTAAAAACGGTTAGGTAAAATAAAATTTGATGCGTTCCCATAGAAAAGTGCAACTGCAGGGAGGGGAATCAGAGAAATATAATATTTAAAATTTAGTTATAAAGATGGCACACCTCGAGAGAGAGGGTACCGCTCCTACTAGATCATAAGTATATAAGCTACCTGGACAAGACAACGCGCATCAGTCTTGTTCCAGCAGCAATACAGTAACTTTTACCGAAATTTAATAATTATCATAAACTGAAAATCGTTAGTTAGTGAATAAGATTACAGTGTTCAAAATTAGCAGTTATATAGAGTGTTAGTGTAACACCGTGTAGTGAATTCAAGTTTGACAAAAACTAGGATAAACCTAGGTAAAATCATTTTTTTTTATTATTTTATACTCTAAATATGCTACCATCGTATGTCCTACAATAATAATTTTATTAATATTTAATCTATTTATTAATATAATACTACTCTTTTATATTTTAACTTAACTATTAATGCTCATATTAAATCTTTTTTTATTTTTAATTAAATTTCAATGTTTGCGTAATTTTTCCCTATGATGATACGTTCATCCAAGCGACGCAAATTGACCCGAAAGTAATTCAGTCAATCTTAACCTTCGATAAATAGAATATAGTAACAAATCGATTTACAAATAGATATTGGATTGGCCTTTATATAAGTTGATGTTTAACAATAACTTCTAAATATTAATTCAAGAAAAAAAAAGATAAAACTATTGATCAGTTCTATCTTTATTCTAACTCCTGAAGGCTGAAAACCTGTAAAAATTCGGAATTAGATCAACACTTCTAAGGTATTCAAGGAGTTTTTGCCATATTGTATGCCATACCGAGATATCACTATCATTCTCATCTTCTTTTATACCTAACCCGCAATAACTTTTTCGTGCAGTAATAATTGTAGATACTATGGTATTCAAATTGATTTTTATTGATTAAAAAAAAATTACTCCCTGTGTATTTACACTTTGGGAATAATAAATTAATCTTCAGCCCGCTTAATAAATGGCGGTAAAATAAATAAAATAAATTTGTTAAAATTCTGTTAGATCTCTCCGGACTATTAAGCACCGAAACAACAATTAAACATGATGTGATTAAGGTTACCTAAATTAATTCCTAAAGCTTTCCTAATCATTAAATTCCTATCCAAAACGTTTATCTTTTCTTTCATTTTCTCAAACCTTCCTAAAAAGTTATTAAAATGCAAAATATAAAATTATTGATCAACTTGAAATAATGTTGAACCAATAGCATCAGTTTATCTTTTTAATTATAACTCTTAAAATTTCGATCGCAATGTGAATCATTAAATCTCGGGAACAAGCCAAACAGTCGTAAATTTATTTAACTTAAAATTACTGAATACTCTCATATTATAACGTAAACATAAACCTCCGAAGAAGTCTTTAACATTTTACCAAATTATTTAATTTTGATAATGTTACTACCTTCATTATTGCTGTCGATCAACATTTTCAATTTTCTCATATAAAACTTTTTTTTTATATATCTATTTCTTGCTCTATTAGTTTTTCGTAAAAAAAAAAAGGAAACATATAGGATTAAGAAATTCGCATTAAGTTATTCCAAGAACTAAATAATCATCAATAATTCTGTATCTAAATATACGTACCCTAACAAACAAAAAATTGTAACTTTTAGTTTCCAATTCGTGTGTCAAAACATAATAATTTAGTAATGTTGGAATCCTATTCCACATTAAGTACTCGCTGATTACCGGTTATGATCGATATTGATTTTATAATAATACCAATATACTAACCTCAAGTACACATTCTTCTTTTAATTAAATTTTTTTTTAAAATTATATTACTCTTCTGGAAAATCCGAACCCAGCGTACGTTTTAATATACAATTTCACTTACACTATTTTTTTTTATTTTTTCTCAAATAAACATGGAAAAGAGTGACAGTGAAAATTTATGTTTTATTATTCTTTTTTTTATCTATTGAACGTCATTTTGATAAAAAGCGTTCGTTATTAATTTTATGGTATTTTTATTTCACATTTATTTCATTTAACTAGAACAATTCTATTTTCGCATTATACTAAAGAAACCATAAAAATATTTTAACTTAAATTCTATTTTACCATGCAAAAAGAAAAATAAAACTATTGATCAAATTCATAATAAATATTAAGGATTCGAGAGACTGCAATATCGTTAACTATGCAATAAACATACACCTTATTGCATAACCTTAAACGGGAATCATGGTCTCAGACTCATTTCATTCTTAAATATTATTATAAAATTCTAGAATGTCCTTCTAAATAGTCTTCAAAACTAAACGATCCTGTTGAAACCTCCTAAATTTCCTAAATGGCTAATAACTATTTAACTCTTCTCCGTACATTACATTTAAAGCTTGTAATGTCGTATCCCTCTTGCCATTTGCAATCGATAACAATCTATAAAGGATTTTACTTCTTTCAAATCGTTAGTTGACATTTTTTCTTCTTTTGTATTAACAAAAAAAAAACGGTAAAAATATCCAATAATTTTACGTAGATACAAAAACTCACGTATCCGTTTATAACAGTCTAAAGAAGAATAATCACTCTAACTCTACTCTATACTTGAGTAAATTTCGCCTCTTATTAGTTAATTTATTGTATTTTCTAAATAAAATAATCAGTCTCTAACTCTTCTCTAAATATGGAATTTAAAGCTTGTAATGTCGTATCCCTCTTGCCATTTGCAATCGATAACAATCTATAAAGGATTTTACTTCTTTCAAATCGTTAGTTGACATTTTTTCTTCTTTTGTATTAACAAAAAAAAAAACGGTACAAATATCCAATAATTTTACGTAGATACAAAAACTCACGTATCCGTTTATAACAGTCTAAAGAAAAATAATAACTCTAACTCTACTCTATACTTGAGTAAATTTCGCCTTTTTTTTTTTTCGTTAATCTATTATATTTTCTATATAAAATGTCAGTTTCTAACCCTTCTCATATATTTAATTGTAATACAATATAAATTCATTATTTTAATGACTTTGGATTTAAACACCATTTGTTTAATATTCACTCTGGCTAAGATTAATTGTCGGGGACGACAATAAACTTAGTAAGGGGGAGAGGTAAACAAGTGACTGACTGTTTACCGTCTCGTTTGTCATTCCTGTTTTCTGTTTGTTCATATTTTCTTAACAATCACCATACAGTTATACAGTTTCGACGTTTCTTAGACGTTGTGCGCTATTTCTTATATTAATCAAATTTTTTTAATATTTCCAAAAAATTAATTATTATTTATTTGACGAACGTATTTCTAGCAAATTTTACTATGAATTATATTCATTTTTGTCAAAATAATAGTCTGTAGCAGATTTACAACACGGTATAGATATTTTTAAAACAAAAAGTATTGCAACTTCTACGTTATTTTTCTCTTCGGTTATAAGACATTTTTAAAACTTTAAACCGTCGCCACTCACCGCCCTAACATATAACGAAAAACCCTTTATTTTTCCTTTTTAATCGTACAACCGTAGACCCGTTGATTAGGAGGATTGTTCCTAACTTGACGGCGTAAATTCTATTCCTCGGAATTGTTTAGCGATTTTTGCTAAAAAAATTCTTGTTAAACTTTCTATCATCCCGGTGAATTATCTATAATAAATAGGCGTTCATTTATTTCTTTTTCTATTTTTATTGCAGTTTCTATTATTTTTATATAAGAAAACATCCCTCTTGTCGAGACGTCAACGCTTGTAAAGCGACCCTTAATATGTTATGTATGAGTTCCAATCCGAGTACGTTATTTTTTATTCTTTTTTCATAATTCAACCAAGGAAGAAATCTATAAAAGAAATTCTGTATCCTTCTTAAAATTATAGTAATTTTAAATCACAAGAATTAACAATTATTCTCAAATGTCTAAATTGTTATCATTCAAATTTTCTTTAATGGAGTGCCACACTCTGAGTTTCTCGCGTTAGCAATTTCATATTATCGGCTCTGTCCAACACTCTTACACTATGGTAAACTTCTCGGCTTGTCATTAAGCAAGCGCAAGAATTTATTTCATTCTTGTTATTGAAAGCTATCTAACTCTAACACATTTTCCTCTTTTGTCCAATAAGTAATTTTAATGTAATGGTCTTCTGAATAATCTCGATTGTTGGAGAAGATCGTGCCTGTTACCATCACGGTAGATTCCGTTTATAATACCTTGTAATTGTTGTGATTGTTATAACCTCTTGAAAAACTCCATTTTCTTCGGAGATCATTGCTGTCGTTCCGTTAAATCGTGTTGATCCATTCTGTGTGACCATATTCTTTTATTTAAAATTAAAATTACACCCAATAATTATCGCCATAAAAACCTACTGCGCCACCGTGTTTTAATATAACGTATGGTTCTAGATCACTATTAATAACTTTTTAAATTCTGCTTCTTCTTTATCCTAAATCCTTCCAAATTTCTTCCTTTAACATAATATCATCAGGATACAATGCCAATACGTTTGGGGATTATTGCTAGGCAATGATCTTTCATTAGCTACTGCAGCTACCGATATGAATCTTTTTCCTTCTATTTCCAAAATAACAAGAAATAATGCACTGTGTACCTCAATTCTAAAATTCAAACTATAGCCGTGAGATTGCGGAATCCTTTTGTTGCTACAATTCATTGAACGCGAAAAGTAAGGTGGATTGACTGATTCGAAAGTAGGGTCGATGAACGCGCATATACTATGTATACGGCTCTGAACATACTGAGGGAATTATTAAAAACAAAAAAATGTTCAACTTTATCTTATTTTCTTTGTTTAATTTAAAAAACTTTTTGTTCTTTATTAATTACTTTGCTTATTATTTTTAAAAATTAAATGTGTGGCAACTCACCAGATTTTAATTGAACAAATAAAACCTTGAATTCACTAACTGTGTAAATTCTCCCTTTTAGGTGCGAAACTCTGCGAATTGAACCTATAGCTAGAAAATCAAATTCAAGGATAGTATTGCCGTAGGTAATCACTAAAATTAGTCTATTTTTATTATTTGGGGGTTTTAGCAAGACTAGGTAACGAATTACGGGGACCGGAAGTAGAAATGCCAGACAACACGAATGACGCTCAAAACCGAGACGGACAAGCCGATCCATCTATGTTTATGATGACGGCTATGGCGAATAGCTTCGCCTTACATAATGCCCTGCAGGGCCTGCGCAGCTTTGACGGGCATAATATGCCTTTAAAAGACTTTATACAAGATGTTCGTAATGGAAAAGAATATGTGCCTGCAGGAAGTGAAGGACAGTATGTCAAGGCCGTGCTAACGAAGTTGCGCGGAAATTCTAGAGACTGCACATATGGACATTCCTTTGCCAACATCGACAGCTTAGTGAATCATTTGAAGACTAGATTCGCACCGGGCAAGATGTATACTTACTATACTACCAAGATAAATGACATGAGGATGAAACAAGGAGAGACTGTAGGAGCTTTCTACGATAGACTTAACATTCTGCTCAGTGGGGCTAAGAATGTTCTAAAGGACGACATCCCAGGAGCGACTGATGCTAACCTGAACGACGTGATAAAACCTTTAGAATACGCGGCAAAGGACATCTTCATAAGAGGACTACCTGCCGATATATCTGTACAAGTGGATGGGAAAAATCCCGCCACCCTAGCTGACGCTTATAAAGATGCAGTGCGTATAGAAACTCGCATGGAAGCAAAAATACTGCCGGACACCAGATATAAATTTCATGGACAAATGCCCAAGGTAAACTGGGAACAGACCGAATTTTCGGCCGAAAATCATTGGAAGCCAAGAAATCCGAACAACAACTGGAATAATGGGCAAAACAGGCATCAAAGCCAAAACTACGCATCTCAACCCATGGTGAATAATAATACTCCGCCTGGATTCCAGCAGAGGCAGGGACGCACAAACTATAATGTGCAAAGGACCAATCAACCTCAAATCAGACAAATACCACAGAATTATAACGTGAATAACTCACCACAGAGGTTTAATCAAAATCATTACACGCCTCGACCGCAGTATACCCAGCAACAGCAGCAGATGTTCTCACAGGACGCTCGTTTATACAACCCTTATGTGCCCGGAGGACAGAGACCCTCGACTAATTATCAGCGACCACAAGGGTATGAGCCTGGATATAATGCTTATAGAACACCTAATAACTATAACCGGATGCCTCCAAATCAGACTGAAGCTCCACGACAATCTGCATTCAATAATCAGCCTGCTTTAAACTGGCAACTGGCTCGTCGCAACCAAGAGTCGACGAGCCAGAGACAAGTGACACCAAGCTCATCTCAACCTGTAATACCGAATGCACCTCAACCACCGACTCAGCAGAACTCAACACAGGTGATGTTGATAAACGAGACTGCAAACGAGTTTCCATGTATAGGGGACTGACTGACAACGATAGTGAAGTAGACGAACCTACAGCTATCAGATTATATGTGACTGAAGGGAAACAACCTTGGATGACCTTCATGATTGATAACGGTGCAGCGGTAAATTTGGTAAAGTGCACTGCTTTACGCGACGATATACCATACGATCCTACTCGAAGCACTGAGTTGAGTGGTATTACGAATGAATGTATAAAAACGTATGGTACCACTTGGCTTACTCTAAGGAAAAGACCAGTAAAATTCCATCTAGTAGGACCAACATTTCCCATCGATCAGGATGGGTTAATAGGCAGACGCTACCTTAAGGAAGAAGATGCCGTTATATCTCATTATAACCACGCGCTCATGATATCTGGAGACGCCATGCATCCCATTCCCTTTATCGATCAAGAACAGGATAAGACCAATTATACTAATGATGCTACCCATGGCAGTTCCATCGACCAATTAGACACTTCAGGGGATTCTTTGAGCGAAACTGCAACCCATTACTGTATTCCTAGTAGAAGCAGGCAAATATTGGAACTAAATCTAAAAAACACCACTCTAAAAGAAGGATATTTACCTCGAATTGATGTAGGTAATGACCAGGTGTTTCTCGGAGAAGGACTTGTCAGCAATGACAATGGAAAATGTAGAATCTTTGTAATAAACACCAGTGAAGAAGATGCCTTCATAAGTATAAATCCTAGAGAGATCCTACCTTTTGAATATGTGGACCCTGATTTTTATTCAGATACCATGACCGAGACTGATGAAGGGCTTATCACCACCCCTTATCAACGAGTGCAAAAACTCCTGGACATCATGGCATTGGACCATCTAAACCACGAGGAAAAGGCACATGTAGAAAAATTACTCACTGAATATCATGATGTATTTCTTCTACCGGGAGATCCTCTACCAGTTACCCATTTAACTGAGCATAGGATACCAATGACCGACGATATTCCAATAAATACTAAACAATATTCATAAACAAGTGATAAAAGACGAGGTAGCCAAGAAACTCAAAGACGGGGTTATCGAACCATCTTGGTCACCTTCAAATAACCCAGTTGTGATAGTGCCTAAGAAACCTGACAAACACGGAAACCCGCGTTGGCGTATGGTCATCGATTTCCGTAATCTTAATAAGAAGACAATAGGGGATGCTTATCCATTGCCAAACATAACTGACATTTTGGACCAACTTGGAGGGTCAGTCTATTATTCCGTATTCGACTTGGCTCATGGATACCAGCAACTACCTTTACATGAGGACGATCGTTGGAAGAGTGCATTCACCACTCCCAATGGACACTACCAGTACACCCGTCTTCCTGAGGGCCTCAAGGGGGCGCCCGCAACGTTTCAGCGCCTGGTCGATAAAATATTGCTAGGACTACAAAATACGGAGATGCTAATATATCTAGACGACACTATCATTTACTCCAAGGACTTACACGAGCATGAAAGGAAAACTCGTAAGTTTTTCGAACGCCTCAGAGCAGCGAATCTTGCGCTCCAGCCAGAAAAAGTGGAATTCTTGAGAAAAGAAGTGACCTTCTTAGGCCATATAATCAGTGAGAAAGGCGTTGAACCAGACCCCGGGAAAATCAAAGCAGTCCAGGAATTCCCGACGCCAACAACACCTAAAAATATTCGACAATTCCTAGGTTTAGCTGGATACTATAGACGTTTCATAAAGGATTTCTCTAAAATCGCCAGACCTCTGTCGAACTTACTAAAAAAGGACGCAAAATTCGAGTGGGGGGAGGCCCAGGAGCAGAGTTTCCAAGATTTAAAAGGACATCTTGTTAAGCAACCACTGCAAACGACTGTCGGGGACGACAGAGTTTCTTAGTAAGGGGGGGTGTAAGGTGACAGAAATTTTACCTATTTAAATTTTAATTTTTATTTAAGGGAATAATTAGTATTTTAATGCTTCTCCATAGTGAGAAGAAAGAGGCCTTAAAAACGTCAAGGCTACTTTCTTTTCACGTTTTTATCAATTTTCTAAGAAGCCAAGCTCGATCGTTGACGGGAGCCTTTGCTTCTTCTCCACTCTTTCTCTACTTCGTTGAGTTGAAGTGGGGACTTAGCGTCGGTTCCCATGCATAAGACGGGTGAGAGCAACGAGGAGAGAGGACTACCTTTCTCTGTCTCCGCGCTCTCCCCCACAACAATTAAAACGTTTGAAGCTGGCTCGAAGACGGATTGTAAAGCGAAGGAAAATCTTTTTGCGAGAGACGCGCGGGATAGGCCCGATGGGCAAGTTCGAGAGGCGGGAGGCTCGCGCAGTTTTCTCCTCGTATGTAAAATGTTAAGTGTTTTTCTTCTCTTTTCCCTTTAGTCATTATCCAAGTTTCTTTTTATTTTTCATTTTCTCTCATGATTGCAAACTCAGTTAGTTTTTTTTTTTTTTACGTTATTTAGAGAGTTTAGTGGTTCATTAATTTACCCGGCTAAATTTTCCGGTTAACACGTTCGGGAGTGTATTTAAAAGAAGGCAGCTGGAGATGGCAAGCGAGGTAGCAGCACCCAGGAAAGCCGGCAATGCCGCCACGCCGGCCAACAGTTTGTTCACTCAAGTAAAAGATAAGTATTTTAAATTTCCAAATCATGAAAACCGACTTGTAATAGAATCAAAATAAAATATAGCAAGAAAATTTAAAATTAACTAAATTATATTTTCATTAAAATAAAATAAATTATATTATTAATGGGTAAAATTTGGTGAAATTCTTAGTTTATATTGCCATGATTTTCGTTCTTGCACCGTAATTTGATTTAGTTTTACGTGTATTATAATTCTTATTATTTTTATACAAATAAAAATTCAAATTTACGCACTTCAAGCAAAAGTTTCAAAGTATGCATTATATTCCAATTCCTGCATGTTCAAGAACTACTTGGTAGCAAAAACCATTAAGCTTTAATTTAGCTCTCAATTTAGAACATTATATTTTCGTATTTATTGAAAAAGCCTTCAAGTGAAAAAAATTAACTGAATTAAGTCTTATAAAGATTCAAATTATTACTTTAAATGAAAAAATTTTTCTAATAACTATTTAAATACTTCAAATTGAATTCTATTCTGATTCCAGTTATTTTCTTTTATTATTTTTGTTTTAAGGTTGTTTTTTTTTAAAATACATTAAAAATGTAATAAGAAGGAATTTAAATAAAATAAAATTAGAATTTATATTCATCAAATTTTATTTCGTAACTTGCTCATATAAGGAATAGAACAATAATTTTAATTATTTATCTAAAAACATTAAATAAAAAAAAAAACCAGAGAGTTCAGAAAGCATTTAATTAGTCAAGAGACTTACTGACGTGGTTAAGTTTTTCAGTTTCCGTTATTTTTAGTTATTAGTGTAATAATCATTAGATTTAAAATAGATTGGGGTCGCCCCTTTTTCATAGGGTAAAACCTTTTTAAAAGGGTCGCCCTAACAGATTTAATGAGTTTCTTCTAATAAAAAGTTAATGAGATCTTATTATATAAAAATTATGTTAGAATAATTTAGTATTTACTTAACATGGTTTGTAATAATTATTAAGAATTTTCCTATTAAATAATTTATTTGTTTTTAATAAGGTATAGAAGATATAAGTTTTATATGATTTAATTATCAATTTAAAATAAAATTTCGATCCGTTTAATATGTTTTATATTATATAAATTTTAATTTAATTTTATTAAAATTTCAGATTAAAAGCAATCTTTTACAAGATTATATTGGCAATATAAAATGCAAAACTCAATCAGATTTTTTATGATTTTTCGGGTGGAGATACACATATTAAAAAAAGTAAATTATAAGGTTTAATAAGTAAAACTGAAAGCAAGATTTAATACGAGAAATACAATCAAGAGGCGCGGTAGCGCCTCGACGGCGAGTTAAGGTACGAATACGAAAACGTCGAGGCTTAAATATACTTTAGCTTTAATAAGAAAAGTTTCTTTTTTCTTACAGGTATT
The DNA here is from genome assembly GCA_017163975.1 of Anastatus disparis. Classification (NCBI taxonomy): domain Eukaryota; kingdom Metazoa; phylum Arthropoda; class Insecta; order Hymenoptera; family Eupelmidae; genus Anastatus; species Anastatus disparis. Next base: position 2,783,230 of record JAFFSR010000349.1, on the reverse strand, counting down.
TTAAAAGGTTTAATAGCTATTTTCGAATAAGATTTTATAGGTATTTAAAGCGTTTTTTCATAATAAAAGTTTCTCTTCTATTAAGATATTTTATATGATTTAATAGATATTTTCAAACAGAGATGGTTTAATAGGAATCATCAAATAAAATTTCAATGAGATTCAAGGCCTTTTTTCATGATAGAAGTTTCTCATTTTTGTAGGCATTTTATATGGTTCGATAGGAATTTCCCAATAGAATTGCACAGGTGTTCAATAACTTTGTAAAAAAACTAATCATCAGAATGAATTTTTCTTTTACAGGTCACTCTGTTTCGAGATAATAAAGGGCGGAAAATAGCAAAACCTCAGGAATTCGGAAAAAAAATTATTTTTCACAAAATGATATGAAAATAATTATCATACTAGAAAGTGTAATGTTATCAGATTGGCTACACCTGACTCTGACGCGATACATGTTGGCGTTTTTCTTACGCTGTAGCACGAACTTCGAAATTTGAAATATGTTCAATATTGTCATTTTATGTAAATGATAACTCATAATTATTTTTTATTTTTCCGTGACGTGATGAAAGCAATGATGTTTTATTTTTTTTTTTGACATAAATAATATTTTTGTTGTATATGTGTGATCATTTGTTATTTATTTGGTGCGGCTTTTTCTGCTACTAGAATTAAAAATTGATAAATATAGAATTATTATTATAATATATAACACTTTTAATTTACTAATAATTAATTTTCTAATTCGTGATATTTAAGGAATAGAACGATACATGTTCATCTGCTATACTTCGTTTTAAAATAGTTAACTTTTGAGTTTAAAATTAATTATTAGTAATTCAAAATTGTTATATATTATATGATTTACATTATATTTATCAACTGTTAAAAATTATTTTACAATTTAATGGTTTTTATGTTATTGAGTATTAATTATATTAAAGTTTCATACTTTACAGCGCCGCAGTGCGCATTATATTGGTAATATGTTAGTATAAAATAATTAAGTTTCGTCGTACGAAAAAATTCGGTACTATACCAAATAATTTTTGGGGTAAGACGCGTTGAAAGATGTACTAATATAGGTTGTCTTAATTTATGTACTGACATGGAGAGTGTTTCACCTTCGGGTCACCGTTTTTGCTGAAATTTTGAGAATGTTTTCTGGATACAGAAATATGAATACAGCCAAAATTTTACAGGCCAACGCTCAATATTTCCCCAATTACAGGCCATTGAAGAAAATCACTAAAAAAGTTACTAGATTTTCAAACGCTCATAGTTCCTCAGCATTATTAGCTAGAAGCTTAAACCTTTTTTTAAATGAAAGCTGAGATAAAATCCTTTCGAAATAGTAGTTATAGCATATCGAAATATTATTTTTTCCAAAAATTATAGCGTAATAAAGATTTTAGCTTTTACTATTAATTAATGTTTTAAACAAAAAATTCAGGTTCAATCTTTATTACGCTCTAACTTTGGGAAAAAATAATATTTTGAGATGCTATAGGTGCTATTTCGAAAGGATTTGAGTTCAGCTTTCATTTAAAAAAAGGTTTAAGCTTTTAGCTATCAATGATGGGATACTATAAGCGTTTGAAAATCTAGTGACTTTTTTAGTGATTTTCTTCAATGGCCTGTAACTAGGGAAATATTGAGCGTTGGTCTCTAAAATTTTGGCTTCCTTCATGTTTCTGCATCCAGAAAACATTTCCAAAATTTGAGCAAAATCGGTAACCCGAAGGTAAAACACTCTCCTTGTGAGTATCATTAAAAAAACGACTAGTAATGTTTTTTTGACTACTGACTTAAGTTAGTACATTTTTTTAAGGTATTTTCCTTTCTCTGTGTGTGCATGTGCAAATACGTTATTTTACTCACAAAAATATGTAATCTCCGTAACTAAAACTACGTATCGGAAATATATACGTAATTCTGATGCATACTTTAGTGACGCAGCCCAATACGTATTAATATTATGAAAACACGTAATTCTTATACGTTCCGTACAATACGTAATCAAGCTGAGTTTTAGTACAAAAATACGTAACTATTATACGTATTCCTGTCAGAAACACGTAAATGCCATACGTAGTTCGAGGCTTGAATACGTATCCGTGGTGATAACTACGTATTTTAGGACGTAGAATGCGTATTTTTAAAACATTTAGAAACTAAAAGACGTAATACGTATTTCAGATAAATAACAAAATCACGTAATCCATACGTAACAAAGCGTTCGAATTTTTCACATATTTGATATTGATAATACGTAGTTTCAATACGTATTCCAAGGGAGTGAAATACAAATGAGAAATTACGTATTACATACAAGAAATACGTAATTATTGGCGCAATATACGTAACAAAGATACGTATTTTTCACATGATACGTATCCTAAACACATCCTTCCATTGGAATACGTAATTATAATAAATACGCACCATACGTAACTTTCGATTTAAATTTCGGGCTTGAATACGTATCGCCTTTAGAATACGTAATTTCGAGCACAAGATACGTACCTGTTAGGCAGGATTCGTATTCAGAATACGTAATTTTACCACAAAATACGTATTTGAAAACATGTTGTGATTACAAATACGTAATTTTCATTTTATATGTGCCTAATCTATGTATCTTTGATACGTATTTCATGCGAAAATTACGTAATTTTGAATCGCAATTTTTGGCTTCAATACGTATTGCCAAAACAATTACGTGATTTAGAGTAAAATATACTTATCTATGAGGCAGGTTTTCTAGTCAGAATACTTAATTTTGCCACAAAATACGTATTTAAAAACATCTTGTGAATAAAATACGTTAATTTCATTTCAATATGTGCCATATACATGCTTTTTTGATACGTGGATCAGGAAAAAATAACGTCATTTTAATCGCAGTTTCGTGAACGGATACGTATTGCTAATGCAATTACGTAATTTTCAGTACAACATACGTATCTGTGATGCAGGATATGTATTCAGGATACGTATTTTACCACATACTACGTATTTGATTTGTGGTAAAATGACGTTTTCTGAATACGAATTCTGCCTCAGAGATACGTATCTTGTGCTCGAAATTACGTATTTTCAAGGCAATACGTATTCCAACCCGAATTTTCAATAAAAAATTACGCATGATGCGCATGGAATACGTATTAAGAATACGTATATCTGGCATTAGTGTTTATAAAAATTACGTATTCTAATGGAAGGATGTGTTCAGGATACGTATCATGTAAAAAATACGTATCTTCGTTAAGTATATTGTGCGAATAATTACGTATTTCTTCTATGAAATACGTAATCTCTTATTTGTTTTTCAGTCCCTTGAAATACGTATTCAAACTACGTATCATCAATATCAAATACGTATTCTATAATACGTAATAAATTCGAACGCTTTGCTACGAATGGATTACATAATTTTGTTACGTATCTGAGATACGTATATATTTTTAACAGTATTTAAGCCCGAAATACGCGTTTTCACTCACAAAAATATGTGTCTCCGCAACTGAAACTACGTATCGGAAATATATATGTAATTCAGATGCATACTTAAGTGACGTAGTTCAATACGTATTATTATTATTATGAGAATACGTAATTGTTATATATTTCGTATAATACGTAATTAAGCTGAGTTCTAGTACAGAAATACGTTACTATTATACATATTCCTGTCAGAAACACGTAGATGTCATACGTGGTTTGAGGCTTTAAAACGTATTTGGGGCGGTGACTACGTATTTAGGACACGCAATACGTATTTTCGAAACGTTTCAAAAATAAAAGACGTAATATTCAACAGTATTCAAGCCTAAAATACGTACTTTCACTTACGAAAAAACGTCTCTCCGCATCTAAAGCTGCGTATTCTGATATAATTCTGATGAATACTTTAGTGACTACGTATTATCAATATCAAATACGTGAAAAATTCGAACGCTTTGTTACGTATGGATTGAGTAATTTTGTTATTTGTCTGAGATACTTATGACGTCTTTTAGTTTTCGAATATTTAAAAAATACATATTCCATGTCCTAAAGTACGTAGTTATCACTACGGATACGTATTCAAGCCTCGAACTACGTATGGCATTTACGTGTTTCTGACAGGAATACGTACAATAGGTATGTATTTTTGTACTAAAACTCAGCTTGATTACGTATTGTACGGAACGTATAAGAATTACGTATTTTCATAATATTAATACGTATTGGGCTGCATTACTAAAGTATGCATCAGAATTACGTATATATTTCCGATACGTAGTTTTAGTTACGAAGATTACGTATTTTTGTGAGTAAAAATACGTATTTGTGGGTTGCATATTGTTAAATATTACGTATCTCATTTTTTGAAAGTGTTTTAAAAATACGCATTCGATGCCCTAAACTACGTAGTTATTACCCTAGGTACGTATCCAAACCTCTAAGTACGTATGATACCTAAGTATTTCCGACAGAAAATATGTAAAAAATTTTTTTGTATTTCCTTTATACCCTTCCTGATTACGTATTTCCTTTGAAATACGTATTTATATAACGTATCTTCACCATTGAATTCACATCCGACTACGTCACAAATTCGAACGTTTTGTTACGTATGAACTACGTATTCCTGTTACGTATCTGAACTACGTATCAAAAATACGTATATATTTTCAATAGGGATATACTATGGAGGAAGCATGCCGTGTTAAAAAGTGGTCGCAACTTTAGGTAGAGAGAAAGAAGATATTAACTTAAATCCAATCTCTCTCGCGTAACGCTCCCGTAAGCGCTGCACCAGAAAGACAGTATTGAAGTATTTATTTTCTTTCTTTCTCACATCATCTTTAAAATATCCACCAATTTACCATATAACATGCTGCCTCCACGTATATATACTCGAAGCACATACCTGAAAAATGCACGAATCCGAAGAACCGGAGATTCGTAGAAAAAGGTAGTAAATATTTTAATTACAATAATATTTAAAATTCACTGAAAAGTAAATTAAGGGGTGTCCTAATACCGACACAGAGATCTACCTTATCTACATTTAAATTATGCATTTTAGTAAAAATTTAACTATTTAGGACTAAAATTCATAGAAGAGGCACATTCTTAACATTGTAAAGAATGTATTGCAACATTAAAAGACAGAATAAAAGTGAAAATAAAGACAAAAACTGTATAATACGATTATTCATAACTACATTGAGAAGTTAATCGTATTAAGCAGTTTTCGCCTTTATTTTTACCCTTATATTGTCTTTTAACGTTGCAATAAATTTTTTGGCATGTTAAGAATGTGTCTCTCCTACGAATTTCAGTCATCAATAGTTAAATTTTTATTAGAATTCATAATTTAAATGCAGATAAGGTAGAACTCTATGTCGGTATAAGGATTCCCCTTAACTCTAGAATATTAAATTTGAATATACGTTATTGTATATGTGAACAAATATTAAAAAAAACTTTATTACACATACAATATAAGGCTAAGTTTAAATATGTCATAAATGGAATGTCATGTAGTTCGGTTCGATTACATGTATATAATTAACTTCACCGATTTTCAATAAAGAAAAAATATGTGTAATTTAATATTTAAAATAAAAATATCAAAAATGACAACAACAAATAAATTTCAAATGAAGATTTACTTTATATTAAAAATCAGTGAAACTAAATAATATAAAGTAATTGAATAGAACCAGGAACTTAAAAAAAATAGAAAACTTAAAAGCAGGTCGAGTATATCTGTCCTTTTTTAATCAAAGAATTGATTTTCTTACAAAAACTAATAATTTTAACAAAAAATAAAGGGAAAGCCGCATCTTGTCTCAAAAAAAGCAATATTTTCATTGATAAGAAAGAATTGATTTTATCGCTTTGTTTTTAAGAAAACCTTGAAAAACTTAAAACATAGAGGTTAGGGGAAACAATTTAGTTTTTCAAGGTTTTCTTGAAAATGAAACAATAAAATTAATTCTTTCTGATTAACAGCAGGCCGGAGTAGAACCTGATACCGACCGAGTAACAATTGAGTTGTTTGTTATTTACTCAAGTATTAATCGGTGTATCTTCAAAATAAAGGTTGATCGCAATAGATATTATTATTATGAATATCTATGCACAAGAAAAAAAAATCTACCGATTTGTTTTTGAGAAAAGTAAGGAACGCCGAAGTAAAAGATTATGTTTATAATATTTTCGCGTTCCTTACTTTTCTCAAAAACAAAGCGATAGATTTTTTTTTTCTTGTGCATAAATATTTGTAATAATAATATCTATTGCGCTTAACCTTCAATTTGCAGATACACCGATTAATACTTGAGTAAATAACAAAAATGCCAATTAGACAAGGACAGCGAATCCGACCTGCTCTTAAAGAAAAATTTGTTTTTTTCGATGCGAGATGCGGCTTTTTCTGCATTTTTTGCTAAAGTTATTAGTTTTTGCAAAAAATTAATTCTTTGATTAGAAAAGGACGGAGATACGTGACCTCCTCTTAAGCTTTATTTCCAAGAATATTTCACATTAAATAGTATATTTTTCACTTAGGGAAAAAAGCAAAGAATGTCCTAAATCAAATGTAAATTGTAAGGTATAATTCACAAAAGTCGAAAATTGAGCTTGACTTTATAGGTAACCGAGAGTATCTCGTATTATTTCGAACTCCAGTATCGTTTGGATATTGAATTCAGTTGACATCAGATAACAAAATTTTAAAACGTGTAACGTGTAATATCACTGAAGAACGGCTTTTATGTTTAGATTCTTGACCTTAATATATGACTATTATTTTGAACAATACAATTAAAAATACACCTTTTTACGTGAAACATACTTAAAAACCAATTTCGTGTTTATTTCTAATTATAATATCTTCACATATATATTTTATACATATAAAATACTGAATTTAAATACACGATTATAAGATTAAAATAAAATATTTTGGTTATTTTAAAATTCGAATATTACAAAACAATAAATCGACTATTTGCATCAAATGTAAATTCTTAATGAAATATAAATATTACGAAGTGTATGTATCACAAGTAAGATTATATTATATTTAATTTTATATTTGTTTTTTTATTTCCATATCATTGATATTATAATTTATGAATGAATCCTTAATATTAATAAAAAAATATTAAAACATGAAGGAAAATTATTAAGTATTAAAACACAACTGAAAATGTCAATCGAATAACATTTTCATCAAAATGAATTTCAACGCTATGATTCTTAAAATAAAAATTTTCATTTAACTATCATCTATTGTAATTATTATTTGTGTAACATATATGTAAGAATAATATATTTCATGAATAATCATTTTATTTGATGAACTATTAAATAAATTTATATATTTATAATTGTATAACATAATTTAGTCAATTAAAGTTTTATTCAAGTATCATTCAGAGAATAAAGTACTCGAGTTAATTTCATGAAAATAACTAGTAATTAAAAATTTATTTGTAAACCATTCTTCATAAATAACATTCATGTAACCTTAATAACATATTCATATGTATACTGGACGGACACTGATTCGCGACCCACTGCATATTCAAAAGGCACGAACATGGGGTCGCGAATCAGTGTCCGTCCAGTGTACGTGTGTTCGTATTTACATGAATTGGCATTTACGTAAAAATTGTTAAGAATTGAATGTATTAATAATAATTTCACTAAAGCAATAATATTTTTATTGAGAGAAATATATTAATTTTTACAATATACACTCGACGGACGTTAATTCGTGTGGAACGTTTTTGAAATCCTCCAATGAGAATAACCGATACAACAGTATCATCCAATAGCATTGTACAATTTTAAAATGTTCCACACGAATCAATGTCCGTCGAGTGTATCTAATGTCATCATTTAAAAAATTATCACAATATCATATAAAAATATTCTTTCATTATCTTTTTAACAAATGTTTTATAAAATACAATCTTAAAAAGTAATATTTTTAATATTAAATTATTTTTAATAGTCAATTATATAGATAGGAAAATATATGAAATATGGATTAATTTTCCTGATTATGTCTATAATTATGAATTCATATATACGATCTTTCTAGATGGAAGTCAAATTTCCCATAAAATAGTAAACATTTCAAAGAAAATTTATTTATGATTTAAATAATATTCTTAAATATCACTCTAAAATTTGTGTTAAATATAATGATTGGAAATTATCATTATTCTATTAGATTGGATTTATTGTTAAAGTTACATTATATTTCACTCTAAATAATCTATACTTATAAAATTTACATAATATTTTATATAAACTATGAAAATGATAATCACGAATTTAATATTATTTTATCCTATAATTAAAAAGTTTACATAATTATTATAATTAATAACTTATAAATTACACAGGCCCACAAAATGAAAAAAAATGTCTGAACTTTTGACCGGACATACATATTCCCATGTATTTTTCGACGCTGAATCCGAATCTGTAATAAAAATATAGGGTTTTCCTACCTTTTCTCAGAGTTTTATTGAAAAAACCTCATTTTTTACGGTTTTTTTGCGGTTTTTCGAGTCTAGAAAAAACAAATCATGAGATACGGTTAATTGGACTTCAAAATCGAATTCTACGGGAAAAAATACACGGGAAACCATACCTTCAAATTTTTTTAACGCGATTCTAGTCCTCTGTATGGGGCTGAAAAGATGAGGAAATCGGTAAAACTCGAAATTTTGCCTAAAATGGATTTAAACAATATTAAAATTTAATCATGCGTCTTTTGAAGAGTCGATAAACATTGGAAATACTATCCTGGGGGTTTTTCAGATTGCTGATCATGAATTTGAAGTCAGATTGTGTAAAAACTACTTCTAGAGGGCGGTGACAAGAACTGTATATGGTAAATTTATCGATTTTTTAAAAATTTTACGTCTGAAATACTAATTTTAGAGTCTTTCACAGCATTGACTGTAAATTCAAGATATTAACTTAGCCTATTGTGTACGTTAAACTTAACATTTTGTCTATGTTTGTCTCTCTCTCTCTCTCTCTCTCTCTCTCTCCGATGTTTTTTTTAAATTGGCTTACGCTTACGTACACGTTTCTCTTCGAATGACCGATGTAGTGGATTTCTGACACGTTTTTGTCCTTTTTCGCAGCTGTTTCTCTTTTTATCATCCAGCAGTAATCTGCTAACATGTTGATACCCCAGTTTCCTTGAAATCTACGTTCAAACTCCTTTAAATCTTGGTGAAATCGTTCACCATGCTCTTCACTAAAGTCTCCGTTATTTTCAGGAAACTGATCAACGTGTGAATCAAGAAAATGAAGTTTTAAGTTCATTAGACAACCCAATTTTTCAAAATTACGTACCATTCTTTTCACAATAGCTTTATAATTCGTGTCTTTGGCATTACCCAAAAATTTCGTCGATACCTCTTTAAAACTTAACCATGCTGCCTTTTCAACATCAGTCATGCTTTGTTCAAAGTTTTCGTCTCTAAATAAAGTTCGGATTTCAGGACCATCAAAAATACCTTCATTTAATTTAGCATCAGATTTATGGAGAAATACTTTGCTTATATATTGGAAGCATTGACCGTCCTTGTCCAAAGCTTTAACTAATTGCTTTATCAATCCAAGCTTTATATGCAGAGGCGGTATCAAAATTTTCGAAGGATTAACGAGTGGATCTTTTATAACATTCTGTTTTCCAGGTTCAAACGATTCTCTTGATGGCCAAATTTTCTTTTTATAGTGTTTTTCTCTATCTCTGCTATCAAACATGCATAAATAACATGGGTACTTCGTAAATCCAGATTGTTGTCCAAGTATCATAGATAAAATCTTTAAATCGCCACATATTTGCCATTTATGTTCTCTATATTTTATTTTCGTTAAAAGTAGTTCAAGATTGGAATACTCTTCTTTAAAGTACTGTTGAATGTGCTAATGGTATAGGAGCATATTTATTTGTGATATTGAGGAGTACTGCTTTAAGGCTGCGCTTTGATGAATCAATGAATAGTCGCCAATTTTCAGGTTTGTATATGTTGGGTTTCAATTCATCAATAAGACCTTTCACGTCCGTGCAATAAACCATATTAGAATCATTCTTGAAATAATTTCTAAAGCGCTCTTCTCGATTACGATATGCACATACTTTAGTACCCTTTGTCAACATATTTCGTCTCTTAAACTCTGAAGCCATAAACTCTGATTGTTCCTTAGATAAACCACTCTTTCTAAATAAATCGTTCAGACTTTTTTGATCAAACTTTTCAACAGTTCGTTCTTCACCCTTAGGAATATACTCTTCATCACTATCCAGAGAATGTTCTTCAGGTGAACTTAGATCTTCTTCATTTGATGAGCTTCCGTCTGCGGCAATCAGATTTTCAGTTGTTTCATCTGTCGAGTTTTCATCTACATTTAGATTCCCTAAGCCTGTTGTAAAACTATCTCTCGAATCTTTATTTTCAAAAATATCTATAAAATTCTTGGATGGAAATTCTATACAAGAAGTATTAGGATATACTATTCCTTTTTTCTGTATCTTGTCTAAACCTTGTATCTTTGTTAAACAAAAATAGCAATCATTTTCATCTTTTGGTTCCTTCCACTTTGTAGGTATAGTAAATTTTAATTCGGACCTAGCCTGACTGGTGTTGTATCGATTCATCATGGCATAACATGAAGCACATATATAATGAGGAACCCAAATTTTATCCTGTTGAGAAATCTCAATATCAAAACATTTTTGATAGATAAAATTAATATTATCTGTGATTTTTCTTTTGTTTCGTTGTCCAATATATTCTGAACATACATAACAGAAATTATCTTGAGATCCATTACACGTATGGTTAAAACTGTTATTGGATGTACCAGCGCAGTTTCAAAAAGGTTGAAAATTTGAATTAGCCATATTGTTGAATTAAACCCCACACACTAGGAATCCTGTTCCGATCGCAGGTGAGTCCGCCGTCCTAGGGGTGATAACTCTCATACCTCCCCAGGCCTAAGTATGAGAGCTTTCCGACTTTGACGAGGACAATGTCAACTCGTCGTCGGACACACTACGGCATCATTCTCACATCCTAGTGCTCCCCTGCAGGACAGCGCGCCTTCGCTGGGTTCGTTACTGCAAAGTATTGAGTACACCGAATCATTCTACACATCCCATTTTCAGGGCAGTTGTCATCGTGACCAATACTTCGCAGCAGCAGGTTTTTTTTAGGTACCCTTATAGAGTACTGATATATATATATATATATATATATATAGCTTTGGAAAAAGATCATAAGTCCCATTCGTTTATAAACAATGCTTTAAGATCAATGACAGTGTACAACAGTGATTAACTGAACGGAGCTTTAAAATGAAACCGAATTCATTTCTAAACAACAGTACCCAGTTTTACAACAGAATAAGTATAAATAAAAAATTGACAGATCAAATTGTCTCTGACACAAACACACCAAATGAAGAAGATCTAAGTTCACCTGAAGAACATTCTCTGGATAGTGATGAAGAGTATATTCCTAAGGGTGAAGAACGAACTGTTGAAAAGTTTGATCAAAAAAGTCTGAACGATTTATTTAGAAAGAGTGGTTTATCTAAGGAACAATCAGAGTTTATGGCTTCAGAGTTTAAGAGACGAAATATGTTGACAAAGGGTACTAAAGTATGTGCATATCGTAATCGAGAAGAGCGCTTTAGAAATTATTTCAAGAATGATTCTAATATGGTTTATTGCACGGACGTGAAAGGTCTTATTGATGAATTGAAACCCAACATATACAAACCTGAAAATTGGCGACTATTCATTGATTCATCAAAGCGCAGCCTTAAAGCAGTACTCCTCAATATCACAAATAAATATGCTCCTATACCATTAGCACATTCAACAGTACTTAAAGAAGAGTATTCCAATCTTGAACTACTTTTAACGAAAATAAAATATAGAGAACATAAATGGCAAATATGTGGCGATTTAAAGATTTTATCTATGATACTTGGACAACAATCTGGATTTACGAAGTACCCATGTTATTTATGCATGTTTGATAGCAGAGATAGAGAAAAACACTATAAAAAGAAAATTTGGCCATCAAGAGAATCGTTTGAACCTGGAAAACAGAATGTTATAAAAGATCCACTCGTTAATCCTTCGAAAATTTTGATACCGCCTCTGCATATAAAGCTTGGATTGATAAAGCAATTAGTTAAAGCTTTGGACAAGGACGGTCAATGCTTCCAATATATAAGCAAAGTATTTCTCCATAAATCTGATGCTAAATTAAATGAAGGTATTTTTGATGGTCCTGAAATCCGAACTTTATTTAGAGACGAAAATTTTGAACAAAGCATGACTGATGTTGAAAAGGCAGCATGGTTAAGTTTTAAAGAGGTATCGACGAAATTTTTGGGTAATGCCAAAGACACGAATTATAAAGCTATTGTGAAAAGAATGGTACGTAATTTTGAAAAATTGGGTTGTCTAATGAACTTAAAACTTCATTTTCTTGATTCACACGTTGATCAGTTTCCTGAAAATAACGGAGACTTTAGTGAAGAGCATGGTGAACGATTTCACCAAGATTTAAAGGAGTTTGAACGTAGATTTCAAGGAAACTGGGGTATCAACATGTTAGCAGATTACTGCTGGATGATAAAAAGAGAAACAGCTGCGAAAAAGGACAAAAACGTGTCAGAAATCCACTACATCGGTCATTCGAAGAGAAACGTGTACGTAAGCGTAAGCCAATTTAAAAAAACATCGGAAGAGAGAGAGAGAGAGAGAGAGAGACAAACATAGACAAAATGTTAAGTTTAACGTACACAATAGGCTAAGTTAATATCTTGAATTTACAGTCAATGCTGTGAAAGACTCTAAAATTAGTATTTCAGACGTAAAATTTTTAAAAAATCGATAAATTTACCATATACAGTTCTTGTCACCGCCCTCTAGAAGTAGTTTTTACACAATCTGACTTCAAATTCATGATCAGCAATCTGAAAAACCCCCAGGATAGTATTTCCAATGTTTATCGACTCTTCAAAAGACGCATGATTAAATTTTAATATTGTTTAAATCCATTTTAGGCAAAATTTCGAGTTTTACCGATTTCCTCATCTTTTCAGCCCCATACAGAGGACTAGAATCGCGTTAAAAAAATTTGAAGGTATGGTTTCCCGTGTATTTTTTCCCGTAGAATTCGATTTTGAAGTCCAATTAACCGTATCTCATGATTTGTTTTTTCTAGACTCGAAAAACCGCAAAAAAACCGTAAAAAATGAGGTTTTTTCAATAAAACTCTGAGAAAAGGTAGGAAAACCCTATATTTTTATTACAGATTCGGATTCAGCGTCGAAAAATACATGGGAATATGTATGTCCGGTCAAAAGTTCAGACATTTTTTTTCATTTTGTGGGCCTGTGTTATTGTATTATTTTTACGTCATAAACGTATCTTTTTTATTAATATTAGTAAATCAAAATTCCTCAGTTATTGAACAGTCGCATTATTTCATTATCAAGCGAAATTAAGTAGATCATAAGAAAAGAATCAAAATGTATATCTCGAAATTACCAAACGAATCCTAAAAACCATTAGGAAACATATTATCAAACTTTAAGAAAATTCATAAATAAAATTTGATGTAAAAGACAATAAATCTCATAAATAAATATGAGTATAAAAGCCAAATGAAACAAATGATAGTGGGACATTACCCCAGGTTTCTTATTGGTAATACGTTTACACTGCCCGTCAAGTTCTATATTTCAAAGCAATTGCTATTACTAAATATACATATATCAATTATTAAAATATATACGCGCATAAAAATCAATTGTATCAAAAGTGTTAAAAGATATCAATAAACCTCGAGGATCTATTTACATATTGTGCCTATTCATTTTCTGCCCATACCCAGCACCAATCTACTGAGAAATACTACAAGGTAAGAATATATAATTATTCAATAAAATCTTTATTTCAAGAATCAAGTTTATCCTTTAATAATATTCAATCGTGACAGCGATTTCGTTCAATTAAATATTGGTGGAGTTTTTCCACCACTAGATTCATACATCTTTATCTTTATGACATACATTTTATAAATAAATTCAATATTTCAAACGAACATAATTTATATATATTCTATGCAATTAATAAATATAATTAAATAACATACACACTTTTATTTAGTCCTGGTGCAAGCCAGGACTTAACATTTTGGTTCCGGTACAAATTTTTTAATTGAGAAATCGTATTGAATATATTGAAGGATAATCAAAGAAAATTTATAATTCATTACCTATTTATATATAAAGTACATAAAAATATAAAGGGCTTATAATAAATACAGTGTTAAAAAATGTGTTAATTAACCGCCAAGTGCGTCAAATAAAATATTATATATTAAAGGCACAAATCAAATAAATATACATAAAATTAAACGCATTATTAAAAGCGAATAGCGTTATTGAAAATAAAAACATTATACGCGAAGTGTATTATCAAATACGAATAGCGTCATCGAAAATAAAAATATTAAACGCGAAGTGTATTATCAGATACGAATAGTGTTATTAAAAATAAATTATTAAACACGAAGTGTATCATTAACCTTTAGAGGGCCGGAGTTTTGAAAAATTTGAAAATCGAATTTTTCTATTGGCAATCCAACACGGGATGTGTCGTCATCAATATGGCGATGTGTGCGTCTGCTACAAACGTAGAGAATACACGCACGGTATAGGAAAAATCTGAGTTTTTACCGATTTTCTAATTAATCGTAAAGGTGATGAGGAAAGTTTTTTGTGTTTTCTAAAGAAGAGTAAGTTTTAAACAATAATTTGAATGTTTCGATAACCAAAAGTAACGTAAATATTTTAAAAATATCAATTATTGTTGTAAAGCATTCGTAACTGATCAGCTGCTCATATATAATTCACATTATAATCTGTAATGTAAGTAGTAAATAAAAAATTTATATTTTAAAATGATAAATTATACAATTTTGAAAGAAAATGTTATTTTTTTAGAGACATTTTACAAATAAATATTACATAACCTCAATGTGTCCCTGCTGTTATTTATCATAAGAAATAAAATCTGACAGAAATTTGCAAATTTGGAGAATGTATATGTTATCAAGCAGAAATTTTGTAAAAGGTGAAAAAATATTACAATCAAATCATATATTAAAATGTGGGAAAACAGGAATTACTCCTGTTTTAAACAATATGAGTATTGTAGCATCTCATTCTTGAATTATTTTCTGTTAATCTTTAAAAAATAAATTTTTTTAAAATTTTTTACATTTTTAAAATATAATTCTTTTATGTTATACTTAAATGAAACTTTACAATATAAATTGTAATACAGACTTTCCAAAATTTCTGTCAGATTTTATTTCTTATGATAAATAACAGCAGGGACACATTGAGGTTATGTAATATTTATTTGTAAAATGTCTCTGAAAAAATAACATTTTCTTTTTAAATTGTGTAATTTATCATTTTAAAATATAAATTTTTTATTTACTACTTACATTACAGATTATAATGTGAATTATATATGAGCAGCTGATCAGCTGCGGATGCTTTACAACAATAATTAATATTTTTAAAATATTTACGTTACGTTTGGCTATCGAAACTTTCAAATTATTGTTTAAAACTTACTCTTCTTCAGAAAACACAAAAGACTTTCCTTATGACCTTTACGATTAATTAGAAAATCGGTAAAAACTCAGATTTTTCCTATACCTTGCGTGTATTCTCTACGTTTGTAGCAGATGCACACATCGCCATATTGATGACGACACATCCCGTGTTGGATTGCCAATATCATGAACAAAAATTATAAATATTTTAGAAAAAAATCTAATCTCTTTTTCTCTTTTTCAGGAATTTTCGCACATTTCATAAATTTTTGAATCTCTATAATTTCATTTTTTTTATATTCTAGTTCATTTATATTATTTATGTTTTATTGATAAACAATTTTTATAAAATAAGAAAAATCTGTAAGTTTTCAAAATGTGGCTTGTAAATTTATAGATTGTCGATTTAAGCGTTCTATCAACTTGAATCGATCAATTTAAATAGTAAGAAATAATCACATTTAAATCAATTGATTTAATCAAACACGAATGGTTTTTAAATGAAAAATTAAGAAATTTAAATCAATTTATTTAAATCAATATTAGTTAATAATTAAATTAAATATGTAAAATTATTATATACAGCATCTATAATAAGATTTAAAGCTTTAAAATTTTATTTATATCAATGCATCTTACTACTTATACTTTTATTTTTTTTATTTTTATTAACAATAAACATTTTGTAAAAGAAATCTAACATTTCTAATGATCATTAAACACGAAAAATATATTTACAAAAAAAAAAGAAAGAGAAAGTTACATACTTTTATCCAAATGCAACATGAACCAATATTCAAATGAATATTTCAACTTCTAAATTTACTTAGAATTCGTATTGCAAAAATAAGAGAAAAATTATTATAAAAAAGTCTTTATCAAGACTTAGAAAAAAATTTATTTTACGATTACAATCTATGTAAAGCAAAAAAAATGATGAACTTTATTATAAGTTCTATATAGAATGAAAGAACTATGTTCGATCTTCATTCTAACTTCTAAAATTATTTAAAGCACATATTTGTCAAAATAAAGACAACCCTAGTGGAAATCGAATCTGTGAATAACTGGGAATAACTGTGAATAACTGGGAATAACTGTGAATAACTGGGAATAACTGTTATAAACTGTTCAGTTTGAGACAGGAATAACAGTTATTCCCAGTTATTCCCAGTTATTCCCAGTTATTCACAGTTATTCCCAGTTATTTACAGTTTAGTTTAATAATAATTTGAAAAATATAAATTTGAAAAAATGAAAAAAATATATATTTTTTTTATTTTTTTTTCTATTATAAATATATTTGTGAATAACTGTTATTCGTACCTCTGTTTTTTCAAATTATTTTTAAGTTATAAACTGTGAATAACTGGGAATAACTGAGAGTAACTGGGAATAACTGGGAATAACTGAGAATAACTGGGAATAACTGGGAATAACTGGGAATAACTGGGAATAACTGTTATTCCTGTCTCAAACTGAACAGTTTATAACAGTTATTCCCAGTTATTCACAGTTATTCCCAGTTATTTCCAGTTATTTCCAGTTATTTCCAGTTATTCCCAGTTATTCACAAATTCGATTTCCACTAGGGAAGCAATTAAAAACGATTAGTTTACGTTTAAGTTAGATTTATGTTAAACTTACCATACAAATTACAGGCAAAAGCAGAAAATTTTGAAAAATTTACTAACTATTATTATATATAAATAAACTGAAATAATAAAATTTACTTTTTCAACTTATGTTAGATCTCTTATTATATTCTTAAAACTTATAGCTTTTCATAAATGACAAAATAAATCTCAATAACTTGTATATATACGAAAATTTTAGTACGAATCATAATTAGATCATTATCATAACTAGATCATATTTAAGAGCAGGCCGGATTCGCTGTCCTTGTCTGATTGGTATTTTTGTTATTTACTCAAGTATTAATCGGTGTATCTGCAAATTGAAGGTTAAGCGCAATAGATATTATTATTACAAATATTTATGCACAAGAAAAAAAAAATCTATCGCTTTGTTTTTGAGAAAAGTAAGGAACGCGAAAATATTATAAACATAATCTTTTACTTCGGCGTTCCTTACTTTTCTCAAAAACAAATCGGTAGATTTTTTTTTCTTGTGCATAGATATTCATAATAATAATATCTATTGCGATCAACCTTTATTTTGAAGATACACCGATTAATACTTGAGTAAATAACAAACAACTCAATTGTTACTCGGTCGGTATCAGGTTCTACTCCGGCCTGCTGTTAATAATAATTATAATTACGTATTATTAATAACTATAATCTATATATTTTTAGTTAATTTTAAGTTTTTTTTTATATATCTAGCTATTTTAATTTTATACCAGACCTACGTTCAGGTAAACTAATTCCACCTCTGTAAGAATTTGCCTTATAACCTATACTACTTATAGGATTGTACTTTTGATTTAATAAATAAATATATATAGCCACATTTAGTGTATTAAGTGAAAATATGAAAACAAGAATTTAGAAAATTTTTTTTTCTTATTGCTTAGTTGTCATATGCGCAATTATCTTAAGGGGATGTAAAACGGACACTACACCTGTACTCATGAATTTGGCCTATCTTTTTATTTTATTGCAAAACTTGAGGAAAATGCTTTAGCTTGTAGTATTTACCACGAAGATTATTCAGTTAAATTTTCAAATGAATTCATTCATTATTTATTGAGAATTTTGGATTCCAATAATGATTATTATAATTTTTCGATTTTTTCCCAGAATCCAAATATCTTAAAAACTAATGAATAAATTTATTTGAAAATTTAACTAAATAATCATTATGATATATACTATAAGCTAATGCATTTATCTTCTGAAAATTCAACAATAAAATGGAAAGACAGTTAATATCTATGAGTACAGGTGTAGTGTCCGCTTTACATCTCCTTAAGCCGGGAGGGAAGTGAATGAATATTCATTTATATTTAAATAATTATAAGAATCTATAAATGATATCCAACTGTTATTTTTTTTGAAATTTAAAAGGAAAAAAAAGCAAAAAAAAACAAACATTTCTTATATTTGAACTTGAACAATTATTATTATTTTGACAAATCTAATATTATTTTATAATTATTTTACATGGCATGTTATTTGTTATTTTTTGTTACGAAATATCTCATAAGCTAGAATTCAAGATTTATAAACATATTATGAAAATATTTTTAAGCAAAATCACGAATAATTTAAGGCGATCTCCTATTAGAGAAAAAAAACCATATCATGTTTAAAATATTACAAATTTAAAATAGCAATATAATTAAAGAATTTTTCATCTTCTTTTTTTTTCATACCAATACTCATACATTACTTAACAATTATATAATGCGAAGATACATCGAATAATTGAGACATTCATATAAAATATTTTATTTAAATAGATTTTAAGAGGAGGTCACCTATCTCTGTCCATTTCTAATCAAAGGAATGATATTTTTACAAAAACTAATAACTTTATCAAAAAATGAAGAGAAAGCCGCATCTTGTATCAAAAAAAGCAATATTTTCTTTGATAAGAAAAAATTGATTTTATTGTTTCGTTCTCAAGAAAACCTTAAAAAACCAAATTGTCCACCCTAACCTCTATGATTTAAGTTTTTCAAGGTTTTCTTGAAAACGAAGCAATAAAATTTATTCTTTCTTATCAAAGAAAATATTGCTTTTTTATTACGAGATGTGGCTTTCACTTCATTTTTTGCTAAAGTTGTTAGTTTGTGTAAAAAACTCAATTCTTTGATTAGAAAAGGACGGAGATATGTGACCTCCTCTTAAGATATTTATGTAATTTGATCAATAACTAAAAAAATTGTTATTATCCTATTAAAAAAGTTCGTGCTGATTCTGTACTGATTTTACACTGAACTCAGTATGTGATTCGTACTGTATAGACGTAGAATCAGCATGATATTCACATAAAATCTGTACTGAGCGAGCTCTGAAAAAAGTCTCAAAACGCAATGCGAATAACGCACGAAATTTGTACTAATAAGGTTAAAAAACTATACGAAATTCGTGTAAAATCAGTATAAAATCTGCAAATGCATATTTAGGTATATTCAGTAAACCTACTCAGCACGTAATCAGTAAAAAATCAGTACACCGTTTGTACAATTTTGAAGCCCAGTCTGTACTTAATTTTATTAAAATAAATGTTCGATTAGTATTGATTGATCGTAAAATCTGTACAAATTCCCAAATTAGACATTAGAATGTAGAATAATAAAATAAACTCAGTACAAATTCAGTACGAAAACAGTACATAATTGATACAAAATTATAAATGATTTCACACACAATCTTTTTACAATACGTGATTAATTCATACTAAAATTGCATAAATTCTGTGCAAAATTTGAGACTAGGGTTCAGACAAAATGATTATATTATCTCAATACGAATTCCATACAAATACGGTACGTAATTTGTAGAAAAACTGAACAGAATTCGTTCAAAATCTTACGGCAATACGTGGTTTATCAGTACTGAATTTGAATAAAATACGTACAAGATACGAGATCAAGCAATAAAATATGGAATAATTAGGTAAAGTTGATGCAAATTCAGTACGAAAACAGTACGTAATTCATACAAAATTATAACTGATTTCACACACAATCTTTTTACAATACGTGATTAATTCATACTGAAATTGCATAAATTCTATGCGAAATTTGAGACTAGGGTTCAGACAAAATGATTATATTATCTCAATACGAATTCAATACAAAAACGGTACGTAATTTGTAGAAAAACTGAACAGAATTCGTTCGAAATCTTACGGCAATACGTGGTTTATCACTACTGAATTTGAATAAAATACGTACAAGATACGAGATCAAGCAATAAAATATGGAATAATTAGGTAAAGTTGATGCAAATTCAGTACGAAAACAGTACGTAATTCATACAAAATTATAACTGATTTCACACACAATCTTTTTACAATACGTGATTAATTCTTACTGAAATTGCATAAATTCTATGCGAAATTTGAGACTAGGGTTCAGACAAAATGATTATATTATCTCAATACGAATTCAATACAAAAACGGTACGTAATTTGTAGAAAAACTGAACAGGATTCGTTCGAAATCTTACGGCAATTCGTGGTTTATCAGTACTGAATTTGAATAAAATACGTACAGGATTCGAGATCAAGCAATAAAACATGGAATAATTAGGTGAACTTGATGCAAATTCAGTACGAAAAGAGTACGTAATCGATAGAAAATTATAACTGATTTTACACACAATCTTTTCACAATACGTGATTAATTCATACTGAAATTGCATAAATTCTATGCGAAATTTTAGACTAGGGTTCAGACAGAATGATTATAATATCTCAATACGAATTCAATACAAAAACAGTACGTAATTTGTCCAAAAACTGAACAAAATTCGTTTGTTGAACTGAAATTGCATAAATTCTATGCGGAATTTGAGACCAGGTTTCAGACAAATATTTTATTGCTAAATCTCGAATCCTGTACTTATTTTATTCAAATTCAGTACTGATAAACCACGTATTGTCGTAAGATTTTGAACGAATTCTGTTCAGTTTTTCTACTAATTACGTACCGTTTTTGTATGGAATTCGTATTGAGATAATATAATCATTTTGTCTGAACCCTAGTCTCCAATTTTGCATAGAATTTATGCAATTTCAGTATGAATTAATCACGTATTGTAAAAAGATTGTGTGTGAAATCAGTTATAATTTTGTATCAATTACGTACTGTTTTCGTACTGCATTTGCATCAACTTTACCTAATTATTCCATATTTTATTGCTTGATCTCGAATCCTGTACGTATTTAATTCAAATTCAGTACTGATAAACCACGTATTGCCGTAAGATTTTAAACGAATTCTGTTCAGTTTTTCTACAAATTACGTACCGTTTTTGTATGGAATTCGTATTGAGATAATATAATCATTTTGTCTGAACCCTAGTCTCCAATTTTGCATAGAATTTATGCAATTTCAGTATGAATTAATCACGTATTGTAAAAAGATTGTGTGTGAAATCATTTATAATTTTGTATCAATTACGTACTGTTTTCGTACTGAATTTGTACTGAGTTTATTTTATTATTCTACATTCTAATGTCTAATTTGGGAATTTGTACAGATTTTACGATCAATCAATACCAATTGAACATTTATTTTAATAAAATTAAGTACAGACTGGGCTTCAAAATTGTACAAACGGTGTACTGATTTTTTACTGATTACGTGCTGAGTAGGTTTACTGAATATACCTAAATATGCATTTGCAGATTTTATACTGATTTTACACGAATTTCGTATAGTTTTTTAACCTTATTAGTACAAATTTCGTGCGTTATTCGCATTGCGTTTTGAGACTTTTTTCAGAGCTCGCTCAGTACAGATTTTATGTGAATATCATGCTGATTCTACGTCTATACAGTACGAATCACATACTGAGTTCAGTGTAAAATCAGTACAGAATCAGCACGAACTTTTTTAATAGGGTACATTCAAATTTTTCTTTTGTTACTTCTCGTACCGATAAGCAACATCTTGAGCCCCAAGGTGTTACGTCACGACGTATCTTTTATTTCAAGTTTGTTATTCTAAAATATGCAGTTATTGATCAATCAGATAATTGAACTTAATAAGCATATTGTAAATATTTTTGAGAGAGAGAGAGAGAGAGAGAGAGAGAGAGAGAGAGAGAGAGAGAGAGAGAGAGAGAGAGAGAGAGAGAGAGAGAGAGAGAGAGAGAGAGAGTAAATGAGAAAACAAAACCCCCGGTTTTTTTCTTAATTTGATAATTGGGTCACACAAACCGAATATTGGCCCAATAATTATAGGACACGTATGGGACCTTCCTGCAGACATTCTCTATCAGATAAGAAAAAGTTTTTTCGAATGGGTTAAGAAACGACGGAGTCATGAGGTAACAGACATTAAAAAAAAAAAAAATTCAGTCGAAATGAGAATCTTCTCCTCTTTAAAGTCGGTTAAAATTTGATGTGAAAGACAATAAATCTCATAAACAAATATGAGTATAAAAGCCAAATGAAACAAATGATAGTGGGACATTACCCCGGGTTTCTTATTGGTAATACGTTTACACTGCCCGTCAAGTTCTATATTTCAAAGCGATTGCTATTACTAAATATACATATATCAATTATTAAAATATATACGCGCATAAAAATCAATTGCATCAAAAGTGTTAAAAGATATCAATAAACCTCGAGGATCTATTTACATATTGTGCCTATTCATTTGTCTGACCATACCCAGCACCAATCTACTGAGAAATACTACAAGGTAAGAATATATAATTATTCAATAAACTCTTTATTTCAAGAATCAAGTTTACCCTTTAATAATATTCAATCGTGACAGCGATTTCGTTCAATTCAATATTGGTGGAGTTTTTCCACCACTAGATTCATACATCTTTATCTTTATGACATACATTTTATAAATAAATTCAATATTTCAAACGAACATAATTTATACATATTCTATGCAATTAATAAATATAATTAAATAACACACACTTTTATTTAGTCCTGGTGCAAGCCAGGACTTAACAATTTTATAAAATACAATTTCAACTTAAATAATTAGCTTTATATTAAAACTTAATTTTATTAGTATTCTATTCCGCGAGTTGATATATATTGAATATATATATATATATATATCTCTATATTATATAGTTGTAAGGAAATTTTCTACGACCAAGGTCCTCCCCTTCTCTTCTTTTCCTCATCCTCTTACCTAATTTTGATCCTCTTTTTTTTCCCCTTATTTTCTACGTTATTTTACGTTATTTGTTCCTCTTCCTTTTCTTTTCCTTTTTCTTTCCTTTTCTCTTCTTTTTCTCTTCTTTTGAGTTTCCTCATGCCTTCATTTTCTCTTCCTTTTCTCTTCCTCAAAAAATCCATCACTTTTTTCGTTATTTTTACGTTATTTTAGGTCATTTTTGCTCCTCCTCAGGTGAATCCTCAAATTTTACCTTTTTTTTTTTGTTATTTTACGTTATTTTACGTTTTTGTTCCTCTTCCTTAGCTGCTCCTTAGCTCATCCTTTTTGATCCTCAATCTCATTTAAATTTCATCATTTAAAAAGCTTCTTGCTAATTTTTATTGTTTGCACCTACTGCTTTCACTTTAAATATATAGAACAAACATATTAAGTTAATAATTTTTATGATAAATTTTATAAAATTTTATACAATTATTGTTTAAAAGAATAAATGACATCAAACATGGTAAAATGGAAATTTCGCAAGCCTCCTGTGCGTAAGCGCGCCAACCTCCACTACTAAGTAAAACTGTAAAACATATTAATTCATTGAAATTATTTTAAATTCAAAATGTTCTTTTAACATTATAATTTTTATATTTTAAATTAGATCAATGTTTTTTAATATTTTGATTATTACTTTGAATTATTTTATAATGGGTATCTAATGAATCAAGTGTACCACTTGTAACGAGGATAAAAAATTACTCGTATACTATGATATAGTATACGCATACATCCATCTTCGTTGTGAGTCGCACAGCACAACGTAGATTTTTATGCTTGATGTGTGAGTGTAAGAGTGAGACAGAGAAAGTCTGTGCTAATTTTTATTGTTTGCACCTACTGCTTTTACTTTAAATATATAGAACAAACATATTAAGTTAATAATTTTTAAGATAAATTTTATAAAATGTACAATTATTGCTTAAAAGAATAAATAACATCAAACATGGTAAAATGGAAATTCCGCAAGCCCCCTGTGCGCAAGCGCGCCAACCTCCACTACTAATTATTTTTTTGAAGATTTTAATGAAAATAAAGAAAATAATGCTTTATTTGAACTTAATAATATTTTCATTAATGAATATATATCTTGTAAAGATTTTGGTTTACCTGAACCAAAAATAAATTTAATTACTTTGAACAATAATCATCATGATGAAATAGAAAGCAAAAAAAAATTTTTAATTAATGTATAATAAATTAAACGATGAACAAAAATTAATTTTTGAAATTTTAACTGAAAAAGATAATAAAAAAATATATTTTATCGATGGTCCTGGAGGAATAGGAAAAACTTTTTTATATAAGACTTTAATATTTTATTTTATATCAATTAATAAAAAAATTTTGTCTATGGCTTGGACTGGTATTGCATCTACTTTATTACCTAAAGGAATGACAAGTCATGAGACTTTTAGATCACCTTTAAATTTAAATACAATTAAAAATGCATTTTTAGAATTACAATCAGTTAAAAAAAAAATTAAGAGAAGCTGATATAATAATATGGGATGAAGCATCAATGATTCCAAAAAAGCATTAGAAATAGTTAATAATACATTAAAAGATGTTTGTAATAGTAATTTTCTTTTTGGTGGAAAATTAATTATTTTAGGTGGTGATTTTCGACAAATTTTACCAGTTGTTAAACATGGAAATAAAAATTTAATTATAGAAGAAACAATAAAAAGTTCATATTTATGGCAATTTTTTAGTATATTAAAATTAACAAAAAAATATTCGATCTAAAAATAAAAAATTTGCTTCATTTCTATTACAAATTGGTGATGGCAAAATAAACCCTTTCATAATTCCAAACAAATTACAAACTAACGGTATTTGTTCTAAAATTTATTCAAATATTAATAAAAATCGTTGCAAAGAAAAAATTATATTAGCTCCTCATAATGAAGATATTGGTAATTTAAATAAAAAAGTATTAAATTTATTAAATGGAAAAACTGAAACATATTATAGTATTGATTACGCTACGCATAAAGGTGTTGATCAAACTGATGATAACATTTATTTGAATTACCAAATAGAATTTTTTAATAAAATTAAAGATGGTTTACCACCTCATAAATTAATTTGAAAGTTAATGCTATAGTAATGTTGTTAAAAAATTCAAGTATATCGGAAGGATTATGTAATGGTACACGATTGAAAATTATAAATTTATATAAACATAATATTGAAGCTGAAATAATAACAGGCGATAAAAGTAGAAGTAAAGTTTTTATTCCAAAAATTACTTTAAATACAGGAAATAATTCTTCATTACCATTTATTTTTTACAGAAAACAATTTCCAATTATATTAGCATTTGCAATAACTATAAATAAACCACAAGGTCAAAGTTTCGATAATGTAGGCTTATTTATAAGAAGACCATTGTTTTTACATGGTCAATTGTACGTTGCTTTGTCAAGATGTGAAACTTTTAATAATATTTATATTCAAAATAATTTAGGTGATACATCAAAAATAGATAACATTGTTTGGACGGAAATTTTCAATAAATAATTTATTTAAATTCTTGCCATTTTTATTAATTCATTTCATTTAATTTTAACGATTAATTGATTTTCTAATTTCATTTTGTTGTGTAAATTTGATTCACTTGAAGGGTATTTTATTTTTATTTCACTAAAGTTAAAGATTTTTTTTTTTGTAAAACTTGTTTTAAATTAAATTGAAAGCTAAAACAGTTTCATAGCTGTCAGAAAGTAATTAGTCGAAAATATCGGAGTGGTAGCTGTTTCGAGAGCCGCGCTACTCATGATGCGATTTTTGTCGACAAAAGCTAACAAATTTTTCATTATGAATATTAGTGCGTGCGTAGAGCAAGCGATCAGCAAAAGCCACTTCAGTGTCGGGTAGACAGCTAAGTAAAGAGTTAGTAGACTCTTTCTCTTTCTCTCTCTTTCACATTAGAAAATTTTATTTTTTCAGAGACTTTTTACAAATAAATATTACATAACCTCAATGTGTCCCTGCTGTTATTTATCATAAGAAATAAAATCTGACAGAAATTGGCAAATTTGGAGAATGTACGTTATCAAGCAGAAATTTTGTAAAAGGTGAAAAAATATTACAGTCAAATCATATATTAAAATGTGGGAAAACAGGAATTACTCTTCTAAACAATATGAGTATTGTAGCATCTCATTCTTGAATTATTTTCTGTTAATCTTTAAAAAATAAATTTTTTTAAAATTTTTTACATTTTTAAAATATAATTCTTTTATTTTATACTTAGATGAAACTTTACAATGTAAATTGTAATGTAGACTTTCCAAAATTTCTGTCAGATTTTATTTCTTATGATAAATAACAGCAGGGACACATTGAGGTTATGTAATATTTATTTGTAAAATGTCTCTGAAAAAATAACATTTTCTTTTAAAATTGTATAATTTATCATTTTAAAATATAAATTTTTTATTTACTACTTACATTACAGATTATAATGTGAATTATATATGAGCAGCTAACAAATTTTTCACTATGAATATTAGTGCGTGCGTAGAGCAAGCGATCAGCAAAAACCACTTCAGTGTCGGGTAGACAGCTAAGTAAAGAGTTAGTAGACTCTTTCTCTTTCTCTCTCTTTCACATTAGAAAATTGCAATCAATGAAAATGTCAAATAAAGCAAAGGTGGACCCCTAAAAAGTCATTGATGTAAATTATTAAATGTGTTATGCTTATTATATTTTATATTTTTTTAAATATAATAGAAACAGAATAAAATTATAAATCCCCATATATAAAATATAATTAAAATGTTTCCCAAGTTTTTTATAAAATTATTATTTAATGAAAATTAATGTTTAAACTTAATATTAATAGGAAAAATGGATGTATTTCAATGCCCGTTTTGCAAAAATTCTTATTCTACATCTGAATTTTTAAAAATACATATAAATAGAATTCATATTAAAACTATAAGTTGTAGAACATGTGGCTTATTTATTAAAATTAAAAATATTAGAAGACATGAAAGAACTCACGTACAAAAAAAGGAATTATGTATTTATTGTAAGAAAAATTTTAGTACGAAATCTAATAGGAAACAAAAATTTACATGCTAAAAAATAATTTATTTTCATACAAAATATATGTATGAATTATGTATATATAATTAATATTACATATAAAAATTCTAAGAAGTATTTTCCAGAAATATTATTTTTTATTTATAAAAGTAAGTAAAAAATTATATAAAATTTTATAAACAATTATATTAAATAATTTTACAATATTTACAAAAATTAGAACAAAAAGATGAAAAAAATTCTAAGTATATTGACAAAAAAAAAAGGATAATACATAAAAATTTTTTTAATTTCTGTTTTCAAAATTTTTAGTCATAATAAAAATAGGTAAAATTTTTTTAATATTCTAAATTTATGAATTAAAAAAATTTTTGAATTTCTAAATACTGTTTAATAGTAAGTATAAGTAATATTTTTTTGTATATTTAAATATATTAAATTTAATATACATATTATTTTTAATATTTTATATTTCAGCGAACATATTTAAAAGATGTTATTTTTTATTTTTAATATATAAATACAAAAATTATTTTTTTTATTTATTTATTAAAAAAAAAACATTTTTTAAAAATGTGAGTGGAAATAGGCCTCCTGGGGAAACCACTAAAAAAAAAACGCACCTACATATATACCTCGGTATTTAAAAATACTAGGAGGTGTGGAAAATATAGAAATATATTTATAATACAAACTTTATAAATTTAATAATTTAGGTAAAAAAAAACAAAAATTTATTAATGCTACGGACATTCATAAGATATTAGTATTTATGAAAATTGGTTCTATATAAACAATAAAAACTTTTATTATATAACATCATATAAATAGGGAAAACAAAAATAGGTTTGTAATAAATATTTAAATATATTTTTGAGTATAACTTAATATATTTTAAAAATTATATTTTTTACAGTTGATAAAAATAAAAAAATAAAAATAATGTAACCTAAATAACAAATAGGGGCTTGGCGAGCGGAGCGAGCAGGGGGGTAGCTCCCCTAGTATATATATATATATATATATATATATATATATATATATATATATATATATATTGTAACGTTTTTCCCTTTCGGGAGGGGGGAATACGTGTAACTCCTGTTGCCAGACGCTTCAGTGAGTTACCAGGGTAAGATCGGCAGGAGTTGGAGGGATCGGACGGTGAAAAGTGAAGGAAAGTAACCGGGTTTAACACGTTTGTTTATACTAGGGAGTACCTTGGCTTTATTGTACTCATTGCTATCTTACAACGACGTGTATAAAAATAAAAGTAATATTTTAATAACAAAACTGAACCCTACTAACTTTATATAAAACTAATCACTAACCTAACTTTAATATATATACAATAAGAAAATGTTATCTTGCGGTTTTATATCGGTCACTTATCATAAATGCAACTTATGAAAGTACAATAATCGACGAAGTTCGCTGGATGCTTTACCATTGAACGTGCGATAATGTGCACTTTAAAGATAAGATGCATTATTACCTTTATTATCTGAAATTAGTGTAAAACAGATTTAATTTAAGGAATTTAGAATCATTTTTATTAATTTTAAATTATTAAATTTATTTAATATAATCAATCCTTTTTTAAATAAATTACGAAGATACAATAATTTATTTAAATAAACAATTAAATGAAATGATAGTCTTATAATAAGCTAATCTCTACATATTGCCGCGTAGAGAGTCGGATCAAGAATCCGACAGAATACATCTTAGATGTTACATGATCGAACATCAAAGAGAATGAGAGAGCTTGGATGGATTCACGCTCTTTTATATTATTTCATAAACCTTCTATGAAGTTCTAATTCTCATTAAAGAATTATACATTAGGAAATAGAATTTTCGATAAAATTCATTTTTTATATTTGCTGAAGAAACCTTTTGCAAAAGAAACATTCTATTTCCTTTACATTTCAAAAAACTATTTTTAATAATCTATTTTATTATTTATCATCTAGAAAAGCTAATTTTTTATATTTTAATTCCTATCTTCAAACTTTGAATTATACATATTATAGAAATTGGATGTTCTATTTATATATAAATAATTATTTTAAAAAAATACATCTAATATATTTTATTATTAACTAGGGGGCATGCCCCCTGCGCGCAAGCGCGCCAACCCCCATCCTCCTTTACAATTTAAAAAAAATATCCAAGAATTTGCAATTTTGAAAGAAATATGTAGAAATATAATTGTAATAATCTTACTATGATTCAGCTAAGTAGATACAGGCAGACAGTGAATAAGTACACTTGATTTAATATTTCAATTATAGAGATTTTATTAGATACTTTTATAATGAACTAAATAAAAATTTAATTTAATTTATAAAGACTATATTTAAGTGTTAGATATTGATTTTGACTTAACAAAATTTAAATCTTATCATTTGATTATTAAACTTCAATTTAGCTTTTTCAAAATAATATTTTCAACCCTATACTTTAAATAAAATTGTAAAATTGATAATTATTTATATGATTAAACTTCACGATGATTACAGGATAATTAGCTAATTGTAAAAATATATTGTAACCTATTTTTCATCTATTATAAATCTTAAACTTATATATTATCATATATTGTTATATACAAAACGAAAAATTAGCTATTACCAAGTTGACTACAAGCTTGAAATCAGCTAATTTTCAGTTATTTTAAAGCTCAAATATAGCTTAATTTAGTTATTTCCTAGCTAATTACATGCTTAAATCCAGCTAAATTTAACGCTGTAATATAGTTCTAAAAATGAGGGGCACATTTTTAACGATAACAGCGATAACAGCGGTGATATACTTTCAATAATATAGAGAGAATATAATATAAATAGATCTAAAATGTAGCTAAAATTCAGTTAAAAACAAATCAATATTTACCTGAAATTGCCTAAAATTACTATAAATTCTAGATAACTGTTAGCTAAATTTCAGCTAATTTCCAACTAAATTTTGTATAAATTTAGTTAATTTTAACATTAAATTTAGCTAACTTTTGATTTAATGTAGCTAACTTTTGATTGAATGTAGCTAACTTTTGATTGAATGTAGCTAACTTTTGATTGAATGTAGCTAACTTTTGATTGAATGTAGCTAACTTTAATTTAATTTTATCTGACTTCAGCTAACTTTAAGCTAACTTTTAGCTACCTTTTAGCTAATTTTTAACTAACTTTAAGCGAAATTTCAGTTAGATTCTAGCTAAATTCTAGCTAACCAAGGACAAATCGAATTCTTACCTACAGTGGCAACGGCGACGGCGGAATCTGTTTATAATATAGAGAGATATAGCTAGCTTTCAGCTAAATTACAGCTAAATATATCTAAATTTTAGCCAACTTTTAGCTGATTTTCAGCTAACTTTTAGCTAACTTCTAACTAACTTATACGTAACTTTTTGCTGACTTTTAGCTTGCTTTCAGCTAAATTATAGCTAAATTTATCAAAATTTCAGCTGACTTTTAGCTGAATTTTAGCTGAATTTCAGCTGAATTTTAGCTAAATTTAGGAGCCAAAAATGAGCGGCGTATTTCAGACGGCGACAGCGGCGATATATTTTTAATAGTATAGAGAGATAATCAAATATTGATAATACTTTTTCATTAACAGAAATAGAATATTCCATTTCTATATTCATTTTACTATCTCTATATATATACATTTTGACTTATCTTCGTTATCGGCCTTAATAGGTAACTATGAAGTCCTACTTATACCTTTAACGTACTTTAGATTTACTATTACAGAAAATCATTCTATGTCTTAAATAATGTCCAATTATTTATAAAACATTCATATTCAATTTAATAATTCTGTATAGAATTGATATGAGCCGTTACAAGTTTAAAAA
Organism: Anastatus disparis; assembly: GCA_017163975.1. Classification (NCBI taxonomy): domain Eukaryota; kingdom Metazoa; phylum Arthropoda; class Insecta; order Hymenoptera; family Eupelmidae; genus Anastatus; species Anastatus disparis. The sequence goes on along the minus strand of JAFFSR010000349.1, from coordinate 2,751,768 downwards.
GTTGATAAAAATACATATTTTTGTGAATTTTATATAAGTAATTTAATTCAACATTTTCTTCAACTTATCTTATAAAAATTCCAGAGCCGTCATTTTGTGAAGATATATATACTAAAGATCTCTGGAAATTTTGAAGTTACTTAATTGAAAATTAGCTGGAAAGTCTACGGGAAGTACCAAAATTTTCAAAAATCAAGTTTTCGACAACTCAAACGAATTTAAAACATCGGATAAGGTTTTTTAAAATTATTGATGGATCAAAATCTCATAAATAATATGTATTTAAGATGAAAAGGAGTTTTATTTATTAATATCATTAGAAAAAAAAAATTATGACTACATTTTAATTTTTTTTCAGGCTTAAACTCAGTCCTGATATCTTTAACAGTTTTTAAATGTAAATACTGTAAATATCTGTGAATAACTATAAATAATTGTAAATAATGCAATTATTAGAAATTACGGAGAGTAATAATATTAATGTTCTATTTACAACAAACTTTTCTGAATAATTAAATACACACACACTCACACACACACACACACACACACACACACACACACACACACACACACACACACACACACACACACACACACACACACACACACACACACACACACACACACATATATATATATATATATATATATATATACACACAGGGTGTCCCATTTTAAAGAAACCACCGAGATATTTTTGATAGTTGGTGTTGTATAAAAAAATTGTTCAGACGAAAGTTATTCGGGACAATGGGGGTTATCTTTCTATGAAATTAGTTTTGACCTTGAGATTTATTTCCAATTTGAAGGTCAAAGTGATTTTTTGAATGGGAACCCCCGTTTTTGATCCCGGATTTGGAAAGAGCAAAAAATTCTACGTTCAGATATGGTATTATGTGTGGGGTGCGGTTGACCACTCCAAGGTCATGTAAGGGTCAAATTTATTATTTTCTTCATCTATGTACACGAATGATCGAGTCAGGATGAGGTTAATAATAATAATAATAATAATAATAACAATAACCAAATAACGCAAAATTCTAATAACCCGATAACCTAAATAACCAAAACCCAATAACCCAAATAAATAAAAGTACGTTTATCTGAACATTTGCTCATTACGTGTGTTCATACCACAATTAGGTACGTGAATCAATCTAATAAATCTAGGCAATCTTTTCTCGAATAATCTGGCATATTCAGTCCTTTTGAGTCGCTAGACACTAGAAGATTTCCACGAGAACTATCCTGAGAAGGGCTGTTCATGAGACACCTTTGTCATAAATAATACTAAAGAAGTGTTATTTACCGATTTAGATGAAACTTTGTAGGCTCGTCCGGAATCACACCAGAAAAGAGAATAAAAGTAATTTGTTTTCCCACAAGATGAAACATGGTTCATGACAAAAACTTCTTATCATGTCCGATGGATTATAGTAATTAATATTTGTATTATTATAATTATGTAAAAAAGAAAACATTCTGATTTGTTGCGTTCCAAAAGTACCTAATAAATGTAATCTCATTTCAGAAATATCATATCTTGAAAAACATGGACATAAATAACACCGGCACACAAAAGAAAGAAATTGGTCTGTTCAAGAAACCAGACCTATCCATCCTTATGTATTTTGACGCGCAAAATCCGAATCCAAGGTTGGTTTGGCCCAAACACCCTCAAAATTTTTTTTAAATTGCGTATAACCGTTAAAAAACGCGAAAAATCATGAAAATTCACACCTTAAAATATAGGTTATGAGCAATACATTTTTTTGTGAGTGTACTATACATGGTTTTTATGTATTTTCATGCGCTGAAACCGAATCCGGGGTCTATTTTGATCGTAGACCATTCTAAGTATGAAAAATTAATAAAAAAACTGTAAAAACACGAAAAAAATTACGGAAAATTGTTGGATTTCGCATTAAGAGCATGACGAAGCTGTCCGCCTTCTAATAATATTTCCAATCTTAACTTATGAATAAACGATGCGTTTAATTGAGTTTTTTTGCTATAAAGAAAAAATTTGTAAGATTAAACTCTAGTGCGGACAACTCAAGAAAACTACCAAAATATTATACATACAAAGTTATAATAAAAACTTTCAATGTATCGTATTTTAAGGTTAGGTTTGTCAAGTTTGATATCTAATTTCCAATCCAAACTCATAAAAAAATAACAAGTCCAAATGATTTTTTATTTTAACAAAAATTATTGTACTAATATAACTTTAGTGCGGACAAGTCATTATATTTGTTTAATTTAAGAATTTGAAAAGATATCGATAAAATAAAAAAAGCAAAACTCGATTGCTGCAGCTCCGACATGCCGTTAAAGAGTATAACTTACTTGCAATACATGTTTTTTGTGTGTGTCTTATAAAATGATTCATGTGGATTTCAGGCGTCTAAAATGAGATCTGGTGAGTATTTGACTTTTATATCCCCACAACTTTGAAAAAAAATGTCAAAATCTTGTAAAACCGCTCACAAAATAAAAATATTGCGAGAAAGGAAAAAACGTAAATCGTGACATTCAAAAAGTTCTTTCTCTTTTCTAAATATATATATGAGTGATTTTGCAAAACCTTTAATTTTTTAGGAAACTCTAAAGTGCTGAATTAGAAACACTATAGCTCAGCTTCTTGAATAGGCACACGAACATAACATGATTCAAATTAATAGTTTTAAAGCCAAGAAATATATCCTGGTATTTTTGTGAAAGCACATAAGAAGTTATTCTGAATATTGTAAAATTATCGAAACGAGGGGCCATTTCACGTAAATCATATAAAAATGCAAAATTTTCGAAGATTTATGGAAATATTTAATTTAATATATTGGATTATCAAAAAAAATCATAAGAAATTATTTTTTGACTTCATTACGAAGAATTTGAGCTGAGTCAAACTTGTGTGCCTGCTCAAAAAGTTGAGTAGCAGCCTACAGAAGATATGTAGTTCTTTTTTGGTAAAATTTGAGAAAGGTCAATGTTTTCATCAACCACATAAGTTTATCCCGGCTCAAATTCTTCGTAATGAAGTCAAATAATAATTTCTTATGATTTTTTTTGATTATCCAATATATTAAATTAAATATTTCTATAAATCTTCGAAAATTTTGCATTTTTACATGATATAATGGCCCTTCGTTTCGATAATTTTACACAATATTCAGAATAACTTTTTATGTGCTCTCACAAAAATACCAGGATATATTTCTTGGCTTTAAAACCATTAATTTGAATCGTGTTATATTCGTGTGCCTCTTCAAGAAGCTGATCTATAGTGTTTCTAATTTAGCACTTTAGAGTCCCCTAAAAATATAAAGGTTTCGTAGAATCACTTATATATGATTTTTATTTTTCTTTCCTTTTCTTTCTTTTTTTTTAGGACTCCAACTCTGTTTGCTCTACTCCTTTTTTCTCTTGTAACGAACTCTTTTTTTTTGAATGACCTGTGCAAAGGGTTTCTTTTTCTTTTTCTTTTGTTACTCACAGTGTCTCTTTTCAGCATCCAGCAAAAGTCTGCCATCATGTTAACGTCCCATTTTCCTTGATATTGATTCTCCATTACACTTATATCTTGATGGAATCGTTCTCCTTGTTCTTCGCTGAAGTCTCCAAGATTAGAAGGGAAGTAATCCAGATGAGAATGTAAGAAATGCATTTTATAGCTCTTCAAGTAATCCAAATTTTCAAAATTTTTCAATATTTCTTCAACAAGTTCCTTATAGTTCTCACTCTTTTTATTTCCTAAGAAGTTCTCACATACAGATTTGAAACATTGCCATGCGGCTTTCTCATTGGCAGTCATTTTTGTCATGAAATTTTTGTCTTCAAATAGAGTACGAATTTGAGGACCATCAAAAATACCTTCTTTTTATTTATCGTCACTTATTGCGGGAAACTTTTCTCCTAAATACATGAAACAATCGCCATCTTTATTGAGAGCTTTTACATACTGTTTCACAAGACCAAGTTTGATATGAAGTGGAGGAAGCAGATACTTTGATGGGTCAATCAATGGTGGGCGTATAATGTTCTTCAACCCTGGTTCAAAATCTGCCCTAGTTAACCATATTTTTTAACATAGTGACTCTGCCTGTCTCTGCTATCCCACAAACATAAGAAGCAGGGATTTTTAGTAAAACCTGATTGTTGTCCTAATATCACGATTGCAATTTTAAGAGGCGGCCGTATCATTCTGTCCTTGTCTAATCTAAATTTTCTTTATTATTAATAAATTAAATATTTTCATAGAAAAGTAAGACAACCGCCCAATAGAGCAAAAGACCAAGCAAACGATTCTTTTTATGAAGAAATATGAAATTTTGATTATTTTTTGAGTGAAGTCTGAAACGGAAAAACAATCGAACTTGATTGAGTTGATTCAACTGTTTTTCCGTTTCAGACTTCACTCGAAAAATAATCAAAATTTCATATTTTTTCATAAAAAGGATCGTTTGCTTGTCTTTTGCTCTATTGGGCGGTAGTCTTACTTTTCTATGAAAATATTTAATTTATTAATAATAAAGAAAATTTAGATTAGACAAGGACAGAATGATACGGCCTCCTCTTAAGATCGCCACAAACTTTCCATTGATGTTCAGAGTACTTTATTTTTTGCAATACTATCTCCAAATTTTCATAAATTTCCTTTAATTTAGTTGAGTGAGCTATAGGAATAGATGCAAACTTATTTCTGTTGTGAAGTAAAACAGCTTTGAGACTTCGTTTTGATGAATCAATAAAAAGTCTCCAGTCCTCGTCTTTATATGAGTTCGGTTTTAGCTCATTCACTAACCCCTTCACATCTGTACAGAATACTAGAGAGTTTTCTGTATCGTTTGTGAAATATTTTCGAAATCATTTTTCTCTAACTCGGTAGAAATAAGCTGTTGTTCCTTGTGCCAACAGGTTTTTCTTTTTGAATACTGAGGCTAGATATTCGGTTCCATCTTTAGGCAGTCCTAGATTCCGAATAAGATCACTCAACTCCTTTTGATTGAAGGTTTGAGGAGCTTTTCTTTCTCCATCCGGCAAGTATTCATCTTCAGAGCTTTCTTCACTCTCGGAAGTTCCTTCCTCAGACAATGCCTCAACTTCCATTTCCTCTGCTACTCCTGAAGTGTCTACATCCATGCATTCGGTGTCTCAGTTTCATCCTCGACTACAGCTATTTTTTCAGGCTTTTACACTGAAGAAACGTTTGCATACACAATTCTAGATTTAGTAGTCATGTTAAAACCATTAGTGTTAATCATACAGAAGTAGCAGTCTTTTTGGCTTATTGGAGCGCACCATTTCATTGGTTTTGTAAATTTTAAGTTTTTTTGTTGTTTATCGTTTTGCCATCGTGTTAGCATTGTGTTACATCGATGACAAACTTGTTGTGGTACCCACATTTCATTTCGAGTGGTTACTTCCACACCAAAGCATTCATTGTAGTTCAATTTAAAACATTCTCAAAAAGATCTAAAAGATTTTTGAAGCCCATACTCTCCACAAACAAAACAAAATGAATCAGGATCTTTATTACACTCGTGTCGATGATTTCTTGTAGCATTAGACTCTACAGAGGCCAAGTTACCCACCAATGTAAAGCTGCCGTCGCTTGATGACGACGCCTGTGGGCCCGTTTTCTCACCCTTACCAGACGCTGATAGTGGAGTTCCGAATCCCTGCATCGTAAGACACTTATTACTTTAGCCTGCCATGACGGCATAACGCCATTAACCCAGGGACTCTGCGATACGGTGCTGTTGCCCACCTTCACCACGTGGAGGTGCCCTGGTCACAGGCACAAGCAATAGAACGTAATTTGAAGAAGTCCAAACTAAAATAATGTATTTAATAAATACTTTTATCTGATATAATTAAAAAATTTTTTGAATTAATGATATAGTCTGCTACAACATGTCAAATTGATTGCTATGTAATAGAAGTCTTTATTCTTTTTGTTTAGTTTGTGGATAGTATGGGATTAGAAAATATGTTAGATCTTTCTCAAACAGTTTTAAATTGAATTACTATGATTGCTTTGGTGTTGAAGTAGCCAATTAAAATAAAAAAAAGGGAACCACAAAAAATTTGTCATAAAAGATAAACAACAACAGAAGTTAAAATTTATAAATAGTCAAAAAGACTGCTCCTTCTGTACGACTAACACTACTGATTTCATATATATGCAGACGTTTCTTCAGTGTAAAAGCCTGAAAAAATAGCTGTAGCCGAGGATGAAACTGAGACACCGAATGCATGAATGTAAACCCTTCAGGAGTAACAGAGGAAATGGAAGTTGAGGCATTGTCTGAGGAAGAAACTTCCGAGTGTGAAGAAAGCTCTGAAGATGAATACTTGCCGGATGGAGAAAGAAAAGCTCCTCAAACTTTCAATCAAAAGCAGTTAAGTGATCTTATTCGGGATCTAGGACTGCCTAAAGATGGAACCGAATATCTAGCCTCAGTATTCAAAAAGAAAAACCTGTTGGCACAAGGAACAACAGCTTATTTCTACCGAGTTAGAGAAAAAGGATTTCGAAAATATTTCACAAACGATACAGAAAACTCTCTAGTATTCTGTACAGATGTGAAGGGGTTAGTGAATGAGCTAAAACCGAACTCATATAAAGACGAGGACTGGAGACTTTTTATTGATTCATCAAAACGAAGTCTCAAAGCTGTTTTACTTCACAACAGAAATAAGTTTGCATCTATTCCTATAGCTCACTCAACTAAATTAAAGGAAATTTATGAAAATTTGGAGATAGTATTGCAAAAAATAAAGTACTCTGAACATCAATGGAAAGTTTGTGGCGATCTTAAAATTGCAATCGTGATATTAGGACAACAATCAGGTTTTACTAAAAATCCCTGCTTCTTATGTTTGTGAGATAGCAGAGACAGGCAGAGTCACTATGTTAAAAAATATGGTTAACTAGGGCAGATTTTGAACCAGGGTTGAAGAACATTATACGCCCACCATTGATTGACCCATCAAAGTATCTGCTTCCTCCACTTCATATCAAACTTGGTCTTGTGAAACAGTATGTAAAAGCTCTCAATAAAGATGGCGATTGTTTCATGTATTTAGGAGAAAAGTTTCCCGCAATAAGTGACGATAAATAAAAAGAAGGTATTTTTGATGGTCCTCAAATTCGTACTCTATTTGAAGACAAAAATTTCATGACAAAAATGAATGCCAATAAGAAAGCCGCATGTCAAAGTTTCAAATCTGTATGTGAGTACTTCTTAGGAAATAAAAAGAGTGAGAACTATAAGGAACTTGTTGAAGAAATATTGAAAAATTTTGAAAATTTGGATTACTTAAAGAGCTATAAAATGCATTTCTTACATTCTCATCTGGATTACTTCCCTTCTAATCTTGGAGACTTCAGCGAAGAATAAGGAGAACGATTCCATCAAGATATAAGTGTAATGGAGAATCAATATCAAGGAAAATGGGACGTTAACATGATGGCAGACTTTTGTTGGATACTGAAAAGAGACACTGTGAGTAATAGAAGAAAAAGAAAAAGAAACCCTTTGCACATGCCATTCAAAAAAAAGAGAGTTCGTTACAAGAGAAAAAAGGAGTAGAGCAAACAGAGTTGGAGTCCTAAAAAAAAAGAAAGAAAAGGAAAGAAAAATAAAAATCATATATAAGTGATTCTACGAAACCTTTAACTTTTTAGGGGACTCTAAAGTGCTGAATTAGAAACACTATAGCTCAGCTTCTTGAAGAGGCACACGAATATAACACGATTCAAATTAATGGTTTTAAAGCCAAGAAATATATCCTGGTATTTTTGTGAGAGCACATAAAAAGTTATTCTGAATATTGTGTAAAATTATCGAAACGAAGGGCCATTATATCATGTAAAAATGCAAAATTTTCGAAGATTTATAGAAATATTTAATTCAATATATTGGATAATCAAAAAAAATCATAAAAAATTATTATTTGACTTCATTACGAAGAATTTGAGCCGGGATAAACTTATGCGCTTGATGAAAACATTGACCTATCTTAAATTTTACCAAAAAAGAACTACATATCTTCTGTAGGCTGCTACTCAACTTTTTGAGCAGGCACACAAGTTTGACTCAGCTCAAATTCTTCGTAATGAAGTCAAAAAATAATTTCTTATGATTTTTTTTGATAATCCAATATATTAAATTAAATATTTCCATAAATCTTCGAAAATTTTGCATTTTTATATGATTTACGTGAAATGGCCCCTCGTTTCGATAATTTTACAAAATATTCAGAATAACTTCTTATGTGCTTTCACAAAAATACCAGGATATATTTCTTGGCTTTAAAACTATTAATTTGAATCATGTTATGTTCGTGTGCCTCTTCAAGAAGCTGAGCTATAGTGTTTCTAATTCAGCACTTTAGAGTTCCCTAAAAAATTAAAGATTTCGCAAAATCACTCATATATATATTTAGAAAAGAGAAAGAACTTTTTGAATGCCACGATTTACGTTTTTTCCTTTCTCGCAATATTTTTATTTTGTGAGCGGTTTTACAAGATTTTGACATTTTTTTTTAAAGTTGTGGGGATATAAAAGTCAAATACTCACCAGATCTCATTTTAGACGCCTGGAATCCACATAAATCATTTTATTAGACACTCACAAAAAACATGTATTGCAAGTAAGTTATACTCTTTAATGCGAAATCCAACAATTTTTCGTAATTTTTTTCGTGTTTTCACAGTTTTTTATTAATTTTTCATACTTAGAATGGTCTACGATTAAAATGAACCCCGGATTCGGTTTCAGCGCATGAAAATACATAAAAACCATGTATGGTACACTCACAAAAAATTGTATTGCTCATAACCTATATTTTAAGGTGTGAATTTTCATGATTTTTCGCGATTTTTAACGGTTATACGCGATTCAGAAAAAAATTTTGAGGGTGTTTGGGCCAAACCAACCTTGGATTCGGATTTTGCGCGTCAAAATACATAAGGATGGATAGGTCTGGTTTCTTGAACAGACCAATTTCTTTTTTTTGTGTGCCGGTGTTATTTATCTCCATGTTTTTCAAGATATGATATTTCTGAAATGAGATTACATTTATTAGGTACTTTTGGAACGCAACAAATCAGAATGTTTTCTTTTTTACATAATTATAATAATACAAATATTAATTACGATAATCCATCGGACACGATAAGAAGTTTTTGTCATGAACCATGTTTCAATAAAATACCACTGAATTTATATATCGCATGGTGCTTGCGAGGAAGTTTGAATACAAATTTAATGTAACTTCAAAATTTCATCTGAGAATGATTTGTTGGCCCATTACATAATTCAGGCATCACTTTTAAAATCATTTTACATGATCGATTTGGAGAAAAATTAGTAATAATGAAAAAAAGATTAAAAACCAAACCATTTTATTTTATTTATAAAACAAATGCTCAAAAATGTTTGGAACGTCAGTGTAATAGTAAAAATATAATAAAATTAAAAAATATTTGCCTTATGTTATGCAGCTATTTAGCTCAATTATTTATTAAAATTAAGGAGATGTAAAACGGACACTACACCTGTACTTATAGATATTAGCTTCCTTTCCATTTTATTGCTGAATTTCCAGAAAAGAAATGCATTAGCTTGTAGTATGTACCATAATGATTATTTAAATAAATTTTCAAATAAATTCATTCATTAGTTTTTAAGATATTTGGGTTCCTGTACAAAATTGAAAAATGTTGATAAATAATTTTGAAACTCAAAATTCTCAATAACTAATGAATGAACTTATTTAAAAATTTAACCGAATAATCTTCATGGTACATACTACAAGCTAATTCATTTTTATATTAAAAATTTTGCAATAAAATGTAAAGATAGTGAATATTTATGAGTACAGGTGTAGTGTCCATTTTACATCGCCTTAATGTCGAAAAGTAGTTCTATAGCTATTTACGTATAGATACATAGTATTCAGAGAATGTGAATTCGATGACATCTGTTAATATACACTTTAAGTAGTCATTTGAAACTTGCATAACTAATAAGGAGAAGTCTCCACACCTCTAGGAAACCGATTTAGCTAATACTGCAGGTCATGATTTTTTGATCAAAAGAATGAATCCGTGTTGTTTCTTTTCTTATAATAAGCCCAGCGACAAAGATAAGGTTGTTTCTTTCAAAAATATAGTAAGAAGAAGTGCTAAAACTCTTACAAAAAAGTGAATGAAAGATAAAAAAGTACAAGTTGAACAATTTACTTTGAACCTTATTGCGTTAAAAAAGTTTTTGTGGTTCGGAAGTTATGCTGAATTAAATATTACTACATATTTTTTAAATATTTTTAGCATGTAATACATAATGAATTTTTACACTATTTAATTAGCATATTTTAATCACCTCGTACGCAGCATGTAATATTTATCGAAGCTTCCTGGAATAATGGCACGGAAGATTTAAAATATTTCAGGAATCTTCTATGGAATATTCTTGTAATATTTGTTGATTCTTCTTATATTGGAATATTCTATGGAATATTGTTAGAAAACTCCAAAAATATTCCATTGGAAGATTTTCGGAATATTGAAACGGAAGATTTGAAACATCTCATAAACCTTTCATGGAATATGCATGGAAGATTTGGGGAAACTTTTATGAAATATTCCATAAAATATTTCTGGAAGATTTTAGAAATCCATCGTAAAATATTCCATGAAATATTCATGGAAGATTAGTAGAATATTGACACGGAAGATTAGGATTATTTCAGAAAACTTCCTCTAATATTCGTATGTCCTTGATACTTCTTACATTGGAATATTCTAATGAAATATTCTTGAAAGATATCAAGAATACTTTAATGGAAGGTTTGGGTAATCTCACATCTTTTATGAAATGTTCCTGGAAGATTTTTGAAAGGTTTCGATAAAAGATTTAGGGTTTCAGATCTACCAAAAAATATTTCTGGAATATTTTATGAAAGATTCAGAAACGCTGAGAGGGGATAGTATATATATATATATGGGACAGTACATGTCGTTGCGCATGCATGCACACACACGTTAATATACATGGGATTTTTAATGTCAATTTAAACGCATACAAACACACAGGTTTATATATATTGGACATTTCATGTCGATTTGCATGCATGCACACGTACGTTAATATACATGGGATTTTCCATGTCAATTCGAACGCACGCACACACACACAGGTTTATACATATGGTACATTTCATATCGATTTGCATGCATGCACACACGTAAATATACATAGGATTTTTCACGTCAATTATTACCCACGCCTATACAGTTTTATATATATGAGACATTTCATGACAACTCTAACACACCTATCCGAGCCCCCTTAGGTTTACATATATGGGACGTATCATATCAACACGCACGCACCGGTTTTCATTTATTTGACATATTTTGTCAACTAGAACGCGCAAACACATCTAAACATGTATTTGAAATTTGTATTTATATATATATATATATGGGACCGTTTCTGTCAATTCGCATGTACGCACACACATGGGCTTATGAATATATATATATATATATATATATATATATATATATATATATATAATTATATATATATATATACACATATATATGTGTTTATATCTGTGTACACATATACATGGGATATTTTATGTCAATTCACATGCGCGCACACACACACACACACACAGGTATATATATATATGAGTGCCACCAGATTTTTTTTTAACAAGTGAGCAGTTTTTACTCAGTTACACAAACAGGTTATTTTTTCTATGTTACTTAAAATAAAAAAAATTCTAGTTTAGGAAAAGTTGCTCATATTAATACTGATAAAAATCTTAAAGATTTTCAAGGAATGGTTTTACTTTTTGATGGATAATTTGATTCTATGATTTTATTTTTAAAAAAGTTTTTCACATAATAGTTATCTGTAATAAAAAAAATTCTTTTACAATGTTAATTACTTTTTCCTGACATTCGTTTTGAAAGTTTATGCTTAGCAATTTTAAAATTTGGTTGAGACACTGATGATGCTGCTATAAATTATTTTGGATGTGTTATAATTAGTGTGCTGCCTCAATTTTCAACTGAAGGATTATAAATTAAAGATATTTTGGATTGAATTGCGGAAATAAAATAAATAATTAAAGAATTACAATCAACAAATCAATAAATTCAATTATTAATAGTTAAAAAAAATGTTACCATGTCAGTGAGTTTTTTCAACAGGGTTATACATAAATTAAATTAATTAAAATTAATATTTTCAATCAATCATATACCTATTTTTTTTATTAAAAAGATATATTTTTACAAAATCTGTAACAGTAAAAGAGTAGTTCACAGAAAAAAATTGTACTTCGTTAAAAAATTTTATAAATTATAAAAACACAAGTTTTTTAAACTTCATAAAATAATGAATAGCGTACTGTACATATTGTTCTTGTAGCAAAAATCTACATGTAAAAAATGTAATAAGATTAAAATACAAATAACGATTAATTAAACGTATTTATAAATTATAACATAAATTTAGCAATTGAAATAAAATTTTAGGAAATCCTATTCTAATCTCTGCTGCACTGTAACAATAGTCTCATTCTTATATGAAAAATTGAAAAAAATTATAAAACTTATTCTTTTTCATAACTTTGGCATGAAAATTGCATGAAATAAGCGACAAAATGTTTTTTATTTAAAAAATAGACTTTTCATATTTTGGAAATTATATCATACAAATTTTCCTGGACATTTTCCGACTTCACCCCCTTTAAATTAATGTTTAGTGACAAAATATGTGAAAAAATTTTTTGGAACCGTGGACTTTAATGTTACTATAGCAATCTCCCCTATTTCCCGACCTGACTTTTTCATGTGAGCACCGTTGCGCGGTACTCTCTAAATAAGCGGTTCAATTCTTCGTGAAAAATTAAAGGAAGACCGCAACCAGCCTAAACCATTCTTTTTTATCAACAGTTGGTGGATTAAAGAATAATTTTAGCTAATTAAAATGTAAAAATTCTTAATTATATTGGTCACCAATGATTGGTGCAATAAAATAAAAAAAATCATTAAAAATGGCAAAATGAGTTTTTTTTATATTTATGATGTTTTTACAGAGAAATGGTGCAATATACCGCAAAATTGATAAGAATATTTTCGACTTAATATTTGATGAAAAACACGAAAAATTATGTTTTTCCGCGAAAAATTAACAACCAGAAAATTTACTTTAGAGATTTTCCTAACTATTTTCCAGCTATCCACCCTCGAAATTCGTGTTCAGGGCACCAAAATACATAGGAAAAACTTTGGTGGAGCCGTGGATCTCCATCGGCTACGGAAACTCTCTTAGCTACCTATATTAGTTATAAATGTCCTCCGTATTCAGGTGAAATACCCCGGTTAAAATGTACAAGGTTTGGAAAGATCCTGATGTAAAAGAACCTTTCTAATTTTTTGCGGTTTTTGATACCAGTCCATAATACAACTTTGCGAACTCTTATGAAAAAAATTGTCATGATTGTCGTTGATACCTTCTGAAGTTTTTTGATTCATTAAGTTTTATTAAGGAATACTGACCTTAATTTTATTGTATTCACAATTAATGAACAATTGAGATCGCTTTAGAATTGAACAGCACTGTAAAGTTTTCAGGAGAAACCTTCTAGATTTATCATCGTATGAATATATTTATTAAATTATTGGTAAATAAATGATTATAAATCTATGAGATCATTTAAGAATACGGATGAATCTTTATATTTTCTGTATATTGATTGAAAGGTTAATGAAACTTTACGAACTCTATGGAAGTAAATCGAGATGAATTATTACAATCTTGTAAAGAGTTTAATAGCTATTAAAGATCCTTAAGAGGAGGTCACGTATCTCTGTCCTTTTCTAATCAAAGCATTGAGTTTTTTACAAAAACTAATAACTTTAGCAAAAAATGAAGAGAAAGCCGCATCTCGTATCAAAAAAAGCAATATTTTCTTTGATGAGAAAGAATTAATTTTATTGCTTTATTTTCAAGAAAACCTTGGAAAACTTAAATCATAGAGGTTAGGTTGAGCAATTTGGTTTTTCAAGGTTTTCTTGAGAATGAAGCAATAAAATTAATTTTTTCTTATCAAAGAAAATATTGCTTTTTTTGATACAAGATGCGGCTTTCTCTTCATTTTTTGTTAAAGTTATTAGTTTTTGTAAAAAAATAATTTCTTTGATTAGAAAAGGACAGAGATACGTGACCTCCTGTTAAGAGGAGGTCGAGTATATATGTCCTATTGTAATCAAAAAATTGATTTTTTTACAAAAACTAATAATTTTAGCAAAAAATAAAGAGAAAGCCCCATCTTGTATGATAAAAAGCAATATTTTCTTTGATTAGGAAAAAATTTTTTTATCGATTTGTTTTAAAAAAAACCTTGAAAAACATAAAATATTGAGGTTTGGATGGACAATTCAGTTTTTCAAAGTTTTCTTTGAAACGAAGCGATAAAAATAATTTTTTCTCATAAGAGAAAATATTGCTTTTTATGATACGAGATGGGGCTTTCTTCTTAGTTTTTGCTACAATTATAAGGTTTTGCAGAAAATTGAATTTTTTTATTATAAAAGGATAGAGATATACGACCTGCTATTAATAAAATACCGTGAAAATTATTTATGATTTTCAGTAACGATTTTGAAGTTATAAAAAAATATACGTATTATTAAATTTTTTTAACTCTTGAAATAGTTAAGCATACCATGGAATTGTTCGATAGTGGAAATAAAGCCATTTTACACGACTAAGCTATAAATTTTTTTTGTGAATAAATACAATAAATCGCACTGATTTATTAATACTAGGCAATTTTTTAGTTTATTAATAAGTTAATTTAATTAATACTATGATATTCCTTTCAAAAATCACTATTCAATATATTAGAAATTCATAAAAAATCTGAAGAAGTCATAATCATATTTTTTTATATATGGGGATATCCACAAAACTTTTAATTCTCTAGTAACAGGTCATATTACAGCTGTTACTGGGTTACCGCATGATGCGCATTATTTATACTAGGTTCAAATCTTTTGTGCTATCCTGTAACTCTATCTCTGATGTATTTTGTAAATGTTTAACAAACGGCGCAGTAGATATTTCTATGAAGCATTCATTTTTACACATAAAAAATTACCGTAATTTATCTTATGTGTAAATTTACTTTTTATAGAATTATCTGCTGCGCCGTTTGTGGCACATTTACAAAATACATCAGAAATAGAGTTACAGGATAGCGCAAAAGATTATAACCTAGTTTAAATAATGACCTGTTACTAGAGAATTTAAAGTTGGGTGGATATCCCCATATAATACCATGGTGGTACACATGAAATTGGAAAGGTTCCAAAAATATATAAATTACAATAACTTTTCTGATGAGGATATATTATTCAGATTAATATTATTTTTAAAATTAGATAACATTATTTTTATTTTTAAGAGCATGACGAAGCTTCCACTCTTGTAATAATATTTCCAATCCTAAGTTATGAATAAGCAATGCGTTTAATAACATTTTTTTGCGACAAAGAAAAAATTTGTAAGATTCAACTCGAGTGCGGACAACTTAAGAAACCCACGAAAATACTACATAAAAAGTAATAATACAAACTTTCAATGTAACGTATTTTAAGATTAGGTTTGTCGAGCTTGATATAATTAATAATCCAAGTTCATAAAAAATTTACAAGTTTAAATGATTTTTTATTTTAACAAAAATTATTGTATTAACATAGCTTTAGTGCGGACAAGTCATTATATTTGTTTTTCTCATCCGTGCTGAATAAGTGGCCTATAGCGCATGCGTTTTCAGGGTAGTAAGTAGCTAATAGCGCGCGCTGCGTGTGTTGTTTTTTGAGGGCGTGTGTTTCACAGCTATGTATAATATTATTTTGTATTAAATCACGTAAATACGTTACATTCTGTAAAATAATGTCACGCAAAAGCGTTAATTAATGTAAAATCGCAAAGGTTTATACAAGTGCAGCGCCCTCATACTGTATCTAATCGACCATATGATGAATTTTATACTCTATCTCGCTTTAACCTCTGACAAAGTAAATCGTATCATCTATTCTTGTATTATTTTTACATCAACGAAATCGTAATTATTCCGTATATACGTGAAATTGGTGAACTAAAAGTATGTAATTTAATTACAAATAATAGTACCAAAAAGTATTGAAATATACTATTGCGAGTCAGTCGTACGGCAGATATGAGAGAGAGAGTCTCGGGCAATGGCGCTACTCGCTACGCACGTGCGCCAACTTGCCCTCGTGCGCAATAGTCAACTAAACCTTACTCGTTACACAATATACTATTAATTTACGAATTTAAAATGGTATTAGGCTGATTCCATTTCAAATCGAACAGTCAGTATACACTCAAGTCACCAATTACTGCGCTAATGGAGTATGTTATTCTACCATAAAAATAAGGGTATACGTATTTTTTTATTTTGCTGAAATATCAAAATTGCATCATACATAAACTAAATGTTAAAACTGAAAATGTTGAGAATAACTTTAGAGGGCTATCGTTTTACCAATTTTCAATGAATTTTGGTAAACCTTATTTTGTTTTATTATGTTTTAAGCCCTCTTTAATTCAGTGCAAGAAATTTCAAAAAAGACTAAAAAATGACTAAGATATGTGCATTTTACCAAAAAATGCACTTTTTATGCACATGCATTTTTCTCGAAAAACCCATTTTTTTTTGCTGAAATTTTTTGTGCTCATAGAGGACCAAATTACCTATCTAATGGTACTTGGTTGATCCCGTACTTATTTGTTTGAAGCGAGAAAAAAAATTCACAAATTTTATTGGTGAAAAATTTTTGTATATACGTTCGGAAATTTCAAGCAATGTAGATTTAAACACTATCCTTCTTTTAGCATTACCCAGGAACAACGACGTGGACGTAGAAGGTTTCTGTTTCCTTCGGGGTGCTTTTTTAAAGTGAGTTCCCCTTGCCTCTCACTGTTGGGACGCGTCAAAAATATAATTATAAATAATTACTTTTTTTTATTTTTGCACTCATTATTTTTAGTTCTAAGTGTAGCCTTACGACGTTTGACTTTTTTTTTGTCTTTCACTTTAGTCAGTGCGTGTATAGCTGTTCTGCCAACAAATATATGCGATTTCAATTCCCCAAGTTGTTTTAACCACATATGACTTTTTTGAATCCCATTATATTTAGGAACTGTACTCCATTCAATATTTTTTTCTTTTCTAAATTTTTCAATCCCATTTATTGGTAATAATATGATTTTGATTGCACTGGTGTACTTTTGAACCCAATTTATAAAATCGTCAGCATTTTGTATCGATTCTTCATAAACTCTTTTTAAGTTATGTGAAGTAGCATAATGCTTTAGAAGCCCACCTATTCCATCAACTGCTCCTTTCCCATGACCAGTCGCAGAAAATAACCATTTCATTTGATAAGAAAAATGTTTGAATTCATGTAGCTGAAAACGATTTTTAAATTGGCTTGCAGCTCCATCTGATATAATAGTGACTCTAGTAACTAAATCATTTTTCATAAGATCGATAATTTTATTTATTGCTAATAGCGCATATGCAGTATCATGCTTTTTGTCGTCACTAACGATCGCAAAGCTTTGCGTTATCTCTCCTTGGTAACAGACTGCAGTGAAAATAGAAATTTGGTTATTTACCCAATGATTTCCCTGAACCGCTTTATTATTTATTACAGACCAATTTTCTGCAAAATCAACGTGGATAATTAACTTAGTAAGATCAGCTTTACCTTCTTCTTTTTCTTTTTTTATAGCTTCACGTTGAATATTTTTTATGTATACGTGAGTACTTGCTTTTAGTGCGCAGATTGAAAATTTTTCTTTAAAAACTGATAAGCTTACTGTTTGTTTGATAAGATTACCATTATCCGGTGATACCCTCACTACCGGGTCAATAATTGCATTCTTGCAAGAAACACGAATCAGATAGTTCAGAACACAACATTGCGTTAGTTATTTCTAAACGAATTAAATCTAATTCAGAATTATTATCGCTTCTAAAACGAATTAAACTTGTAAGAAACAGTTTAAAATTTTCGCAATTTACACAAAGACAAGTTTCCTTCACAGGGCTTGTTAAGAGCATGACGAAGCTGCCCGCCTTCTAATAATATTTCCGATCCTAACTTATGAATAAACGATGCGTTTAATCGAGTTTTTTTACTATAAAGAAAAAATTTGTAAGATTAAATTCTAGTGCGGATAACTCAAGAAATCCACCAAAATATTATACATAATAAGTTATAATAAAAACTTTCAATGTATCATATTTTAAGGTTAGGTTTGTCGAGCTTCATATCTGATTTCCAATCTGAGCTCGTAAAAAAATAACAAATCCAAATGATTTTTTATTTTAACAAAAATTATTGTATTAATATAGCTTTAGTGCGGACAAGTCATTATATTTGTTTAAGTTATGATTTTAAAAACATATTAATAAAATAAAAAAAGCAAAACTTGATTGCTGCAGCTCCAACATCCCGTTAAGACGAAACTTGGTCTTAGACTATAGAATTTCGATTTTCCTATTTGTAAGTTTGGATTTTCTTGTCTTAATTGACTATATGTTTCTTTTAAGCTTCGAATAAGAAACCGTTTAACTTTTTTAGTTTTTGTATTATTAACTTTAACAGTAACAACATCAGATTTATTTGGACTTTGTCTACTACAATTAAAATCATCATTAAAAAAATATTCCATAGCGATATTTTTTGTATTTTCATCAATAAGATGACCAGTATATGAATCTGGCTCCGAATAAACTCCTTTATTTTTCACAAGATTTCTTGATTTATTTATCATATACTCGCTTACATTCGGGAATAGTGAGCAAATTTTTATTTTGCTTAATTTTGAAGGTAGTAGAGTTAGAAGTTTTATTTTTCCCGAAACAGAAGAACATTTTTCTAAAGCCGATTTAAAATTTTCTACAAATTCGTTCCAATAGTTTTCAGTCGAAATTTTGTCCGATTCTAATGATTCAACTGAAATGCCATACGCATCTTCTAATTTACTTCCGATAGTAGCAGAAAAAGCTGAAATTAAAGATTTTTTCTTTTGAGATACGTAATTTTCTGTTAAATTTTTAGGTATTGCAGTTTTTCTTTTTAGCGGTGAGACGCATTGAGGTAAAATTGTATTAATACTCTCGTTTAATTCCTGTATTCGTTCGGGTGTCTTGGGGATACAATCATCATGTTTTCCGCTAAAAAGTTCAGTGATTTCATTTTCAGATGTAGATTCAAGATCACTTAAAATCATTTTTGATATGCGTTCATGGCAATTTTTGCATACATTAGTAGAGGGTAGTATCTTTAAATCTGGATAAAGCTGTGCCAAATTAATGGCCAAATCTTCCAACGGTCTAAAACGTAAATTTCAGCTTTTATAAACTACCTTCTTATGCATTTGAAAAAAATCGGGACATCGAATTCTTGTAGAAGAGTGAATTTCGGACATCGTAATTGCAGAGTTTTATTTACTTTTTCACAATTCCGAAAAGTACCTTTCAAAGCAGACGTAAGAATAACTAGCTTGTATATAATAATTTTAATATGCTGTTTTGGTTACGCGAGGTATTTGTCCGCGAATGAGCCTCCTATTGTCTGTACATCGAAACATACATAATATAGATATACACGAATAGAATTATTATTTTCCATTTTTTAATATTTATTTTTATATTACAAATTTTTATATATATATATATATCACTATTGATGATATATACATACATACAAAGGTAAACAAATAAAGAGCGAAGCATGCGACAGCGTTGGAATGAACATTGCTTAAGACTTTCGAACGTATATACAAAAATTTTTCACCAATAAAATTTGTGAATTTTTTTTCTCGCTTCAAACAAATAAGTACGGGATTAACCAAGTACCATTAGATAGGTAATTTGATCTTCTATAAGCACAAAAAATTTCAGCAAAAAAAAAAATGGGTCTTTCGAGAAAAATGCATGTGCATAAAAAGTGCATTTTTTGGTAAAATGCACATATCTTAGTCATTTTTTAGTCTTTTTTGAAATTTCTTGCACTGAATTAAAGAGGGCTTAAAACATAATAAAACAAAATAAGGTTTACCAAAATTCATTGAAAATTGGTAAAACGATAGCCCCCTAAAGTTATTCTCAACATTTTTAGTTTTAACATTTAGTTTTTGTATGCAATTTTCAAAGGTGCATATCTGATGCAATTTTGATATTTCAGCAAAATAAAAAAATACATATACCCTTATTTTTAGGGTAGAATAACATACTCCATTAGCGCAGTGATTGGTGACTTGAGTGTATACTGACTGTTCGATTTGAAATGGAATCAGCCATTAATGAAATAAAAAAAGCAAAACTCGATTGCTGTAGCTCCAACATCAGATAAATATTACGGAAAGAAACATAATGAATCACCCAAATTCACAATTTTATAAATTACAACTGAATCACTGGAAAAATAGTTGCATACAATAGACTTTTCCAAATTTTATGAGTAACGGCTTATAATTGAAATTTCAATGTCGGAACGATTTGGAAAACTTGAAACATTTATCAATTTTCATTTCATAATAGTTCTTAAACATTCTTTAAAGACCGGAAAAATATTTGTTCCGATTCCTTCAGAAATTTCCGGGTCATTTTAATGAGGATATAACTGATGATGATGTAACAAAATTCAACTGCAATAATCACAAATTTTCCAATCGAAAACGTTTTCATAAATAATTTACATAACTTTATAATTTCCGCGAAAATAATCATAATCTTCATAATTCTGCAAAAATGACGATTTATATTGACTTTTTCATAAATTTAAGTAACTTATAGAAATTTTCTCAAATTCAATTTACTTGTTTTTGTCATAAAAAACGAAAGATAATTAGTCTTAAAGCAGACTTAACGTAGGTAAATATAATTTTTTTATATACGCTTTTCTTATATTCGCCTTCATGTCTGTTTGTTTGTCTGTCTGTAATCAAATCTTGCGCGCTCGATTTCAGGCACTTTTTGACAGATATAAATTCTGACAATTGGCATAGACTTTGGTCTTGGATGACAATACAATAATCAGTTGTCATTTTGGTACCTGGACATCCAGGTCGATGATAATGGGTGTGAAAAGTCATCTCCGAGGAAGTATAAATGGGGAGGCTTTCTTTGGGTCGAGGCGAGTTTCTCGGGGGTTTTTAGGGTTGCTAAAACCGAATTTGAGATCAAACAATTGCCACAAAGTGATGCACGTTGTCCAGAATACGCATGGACGTCGTCTCCGAGGAAGTACAAGTGGGGAGGCTTTCTCTGGGTCGAGGTGGGTTCCCCGGGGGATTTCGGGGCTGCTAAAACCTAATTCGAGGTTTGGAAGTGAATCTATAATGCATAATAATAATTTAGGATGAAGAGGTCGAACTGGAATACCAAGTCGCCGATAACGGATGTACCTGAGTGTAATCTTCGAAAAGTCTGGTTGCAATGTAACTCTAAATGATAATAAAAACAATTTTAACTTAAAAATAGAAAATACAAAATTTTAAAAACATGTTTTAAAAATAAAATACAATAATTGAATAAATAGACTAAAAAGTATAAAATAAATAAATTAACTTTCTTGATATTACTTTTATATAGTTTCATTGCAATAATCAATAGAAAATTTTACAACAACAATTTAAAAAAAAAAGTGTGGTTGTTGAAATTTTTTCTAAAATCTTTTTAAGAAATTATTAAAGATAGTATTCAAATTATTATTAGATTTACTGAAAATCAGTGCACACCCTTTTCTTTTATAATTTTTGTTGTAAAATTTTATCTTGATTATTGCAATGAAACTGTATAAAAGTAATTTTAAGAAATTTAATTAATTTATTTAATACTTTTTAGTGCATTTTTTCAATTATTGGTTTTTTTTTAACAACGTGTTTTCAACATGAAAAAAACATTTTTTTATTTAATTATATTATTTCACCAATTAGATTAACTCAAATATCTTCATATTATAATTTGCAAAATGTGTTATTTATTTAACATCAATTATTGTTATAAATATTTATCTAAAGTTTATAGTATTCGAGAAAACAATTCATTACGGAATTCATTAAACAATTCATAGAAAAAAAAATTTTTTTAATTTACATTGTCTGATTTCAACACTTTTATGATTTAGACCTATAAAATTTTTTGTATATGTTTTGTGTATGAAAATATATGATTAATCTATAACTGAAAGAATAATTTATAGACCACCAGTTATTTTATTACCGCAATTAATATAAATGCAAATCTTTGTACAATAACATAAAACTGGCTGACAATTTTTTGAAAAAATTAGGGAACGTAGATATCTGTATAACATAACCTTTTACTTTGGCATTCCGTACTTTCCTCAATAACGTCATTATAAATTTTCTATTTTGAAGTGAAACTTCTTGAGCAACGGTATACACCTCCCATAAGAGACGTATAAAAAAATTATACGGGAGTGAATTGATTTCATGACGGTACATGCAACGGAACTAATAAAACGGAAGTGTATATATATATGAGGGGCGTCCGCACCTCCTATATGTAAATCAAGGTTCTAGATACGTATAAAGAAAAATTCGCGGGACTGACTTGATGTCAAATGCACAGATAGTGCATGAAATTAATGTTTATGTATTTTTCTAACAAAGTTGGGTTTTGTAAAATTTAATTTTCGTTAAAAAGATTATAATTAAATTCATACTTTACAAATTTTAGACCTCGTAGAAATTTAATTTTAGGAATATTATTTATAAAATAAATTCTCAAATCATTCTTACGGGATCAATAAACCTATAAATACATATAATACATGATGATGGAAGTCAGGGGACAGCAAATAATAGTACCCATTATGAGTTATCACGATTGAGTAATTCTACAGGAATTACAAATGTTTCAACGGCGCCTTCTGTTTCATTAAGTGATGAGCAAAAAGAAATGTTAGATGTCTGCTGTAAAACTTGTTATTTGGATGGAAAATTTTTCGAAGCAGATCTGATGAAATCAAATGGCGATAAAATCATAGCAAAATGCATGACTTGTAACCAAATTATTCATGGAAATCTTAAAGTTTCATCAAATTTTTATCGCCATTTGAAGGTTATTGTTTTTATATGTATATGTTATTAAATTAACTAATTTATTTATTGTTATTGTGACTTGCAAAATTTAAAAAGTAAAAATTGTACTTTTTTAAAAATACTTTGATAAGGTCAATATTTAATGGTATGAATTGAAAAAAAATTTTGATGTTTTTTATGATAGTACATTCAAATATAAAGTTAATATTTAGATGAAATATCAAGTATCATGTTTCAATAAATATCTTGTTCAATGATGAATTTTCTCTTATGGATATATAAAATTGAACATTATTTATATTAAAGTTATATACCTTATCAGAAAAAAAGGTCAGCCATGTTGGTAGGTGACAATAATACTAAATTTTATCTGTTATAGTAAACACAGAATAAAATGTTGTGTTCACCTTTTTACAATGTCATCAAATTGCTTTTTTAATACCTAGTCCAAAAGTACCATATTTTCCCCTGTCGTCGAAAATAGAATATGGTATTTTTGGCCTCTTGTTATAAAATTTGTATTTTCACCTCGAAAGTAAATGAAGAATGACTTTAATTTTATGTGAATTGTCATCCAAGCCAAACAGGAGTTCTTTATTTTTACTCGCTCTAGGTGAAAAATATACCATTTCATACAAAACCAAAAAATTTTAATAATATTAAATGTTTATTTTGTATTAATTTTATGATTTAACATAATTATATTTTTAGAGAAAAACATGAAGATAAACTACAAAGCTATCAGCAATATAAAAAATTTAAAAAATTGGATGGTGATGATGAAGATGAAAATGATGTTGTTTATCGACGTGTGACATGTGCTTTTTCTTAAAATACTTTTGAAAAAAATGTTGTTGAGTTTTTATTGAGAAATCAACTTTCTCTTCGTCTAGTTGAAGATTCAGCTTTTCGAAAAATATTTAATGGTTGTATATTTTATATAATATTTTTTTTATTATATTAATGAATAACATTTTATTTAAAATATTTAGATTTCAAAATTAAACATGGTGACGCTCCGTTAAAGTATTTGACTCGTTATACTGCTGGAAAAAAAGTTGATGATTTATATTATAAACAATTAGACAAGATTAAAATGGCTTTAGCTAATGCAAACCATGTCTGTACAACAGCAGATATTTGGACTGGGTCAAATAGAAGATTTTTAGGTGTAACTGCTCATTGGGTAAGATAACATGTTATTCACATAAAGTAGTTAAGAAATTACAATAAAATCAAAATTATTTCTATTTTCAGATTGATGATATATCTTTGGAAAGAAGATCAGCAGCTTTAGCTTGTAGACGATTTGAAGGATCGCATACCTTTTCCAATATAGCAGAGCAACTATCTATTATCTATTCGACTTTCGAGCTAACTACTGAAAAAATTGTATCTACAGTTACGGATAATGGAAAAAATTTTGTTAAAGCCTTTAAAGAATTTGGAATAGAAAATCCAGAAAATTATTTTCCAGGTTATTTAAATTGTTATTTTAAATCAATCGTATTAAAAATTAAATAAATAGACATTTAAATTATTGGATGAATATAATCAATTCTTGAATTAAATTAATATTAAATAATAAAGTAAATTAATAACTGTCAATTATCGGTAGATTTTCTTTAGATTTTATAATTTCTCATGAACCAAAATTCAATCAAACAAATCTAAATTTATTAAAAAAGCTAATTTTGCTTAAAAGTTATAAATATAATAAAAAAAATGAAAAAATTCAACTTTAAATTTATATGAAAAATCTGTATAAAATCTTAATAAATTTTCAAATTATTATATAAAAATTATTGCAGATGAGGATTCAAATGATTCTGAAGAGGAGATGGAAGAGTTTGAAGAAAATGATGGCGAAGAATCACTGTTTATGAACAGTAACGATAATGTGAATCCTGTAGAAGACGAAGCAATATTTTCAAATATAACACTATCTCGTCATTTTCGATAGGTCAGCCATACCTTGAGTTTGATTGCAACAAAAGATCTTGTAGACGCAATTGACAGAGTTCCAAATATTAAGAAGTGTCATAAATTTGTCATGGAAAAATGCCAATAATTATGGAAATGTTTAAGATCACCAAAAAAACGAGAAGAAATGAAAGAAATTTTTGAATACAGTTTACAGAGGCCCGTTATAACAAGGTGGAATTCTACGTATGACACCTTTAAACAAATCATTTCGTTACAAGAAAAAATTGATGATGAAAGAATTCATGACATGTTGGAATCTAATAAAATCTTAAGAAAAAAAGATTTTGAATTTATTGAAGATTATTTGAAATTGTGTCAACCCCTGGCTTCAGCGATTGATATTTTACAAAGAGAAAAAGATTGTCATTATGGTTATCTTTTACCAACATTGTTGACTATCCGAAAAAAATGGAATACTTTATCGGCAAATAAAAGTTTGTCTATGTGTGAGCCACTGTTGAAATATTTAAAGGAAGCTAGAGACAATAGATTTCATGATTTTTTTGAAATCATTAACAATGGCGAATTAGCAGCTATAGCAGCACTCACGCACCCCAAATTTAGAGCAAAATGGATTTCGTGCTTTGATAAAAATACACAAGCAAAAGTAAAAAGGCTTGTTGAAGAATTGGTTAGGCCTAAAAAGCCGGAATCAGCTGTTCCAGATAATGAGGATACTGAAGACACGTTTTTTGATTTTGATGATGACAGCTCAAATGCATTACTAAACACGGATTTTGCACCTCAAGAACAAGAAGAAAATGAACTAATGAGGTTTTTAAATGAAAAAACGATGTCTTTGGAGTCTTTAAATAATTTTCCAGTTGTTAAAAGCTTATTTTTGAAATTTAATACGACATTACCTTCTTCAGCTCCAGTAGAAAGATTATTTTCTTATGCTACTTTAATGAACATGCCAAAATTTAATAGATTATCCGATATTGAATTCGAAAAACGAGTACTGTATAAAGCAAATGGACTCAAAAGTTATTTGTAAGGGTATAAAGCTTTGAACTTAATAATACTTATTTTATTATTTTTATGAATAAGCAAAAAGTTTAATAATTTATAATTGAATATTTATAATTATACAGAAAAATTTTTTATAAAAGCAATCTTTCAATATGAATAGATAAAAATTTTTTTAAATAATAATCGCGATATTCAAAATCATCGAAAGATTTACATTGGCTGAGTAATCGCCACTTCATAAATTCTTTTTAAATGTTTCATATCAGAAAATAATCGCGATATTATGAAATATATGTAAGCTTACATTGGCTGAGTAATCGCCACTTCATAAATTCTTTTTAAATGTTTCATATTAGAAAATTATCGCGATATTATGAAATATATGTAAGCTTACATTGGCTGAGTAATCGCCACTTCATAAATTCTTTTTAAATGTTTCATATTAGAAAATAATCGCGATATTATGAAATATATGAAAGCTTACATTGGCTGAGTAATCGCCACTTAGAAAATTCTTTTCAAATGTTTCATATTAGAAAATAATCGCGATATTATTAAATATCTGAAAACTTACATTGGCTGAGTAATCGCCACTTGAAAAGTTATTATTCAAACTCTTGTGTTAAATATGCAATCATGATATTAAAAATTATCCAAAAATGTACATTGGCTGAGTTATCGCCACATATAATATTGTAAATTTTTACCAGCATGAAGTAAATAAATAATTTAAATAAATGACATGAAAAAAATTGTTTTATTGCTTTATATAAGGTCACATCGTATAGAAAAAAATTCAGAAGTCATGCATAAATAGCTATAGAGAACCTGTGTATTTATATGAACCCACATAATTAATATACGATGTATCCATAGTCCATACACAATATGCATAAATGCGTCTAATTATGTAAATCTTATTCATAGTCAATATATTATTTCCATTTTAATTTATTTTTTTTTATTCGAAAAACCAATTTTCTTATTAGCAAAGGACAGAAATATGATTCTTCCTCTTAAAATATATCTTCATTTTCTATAATTTTGTAATAGTATTAGATATCTCTAATGATTTCAAAGATTTATGTCTATTAAGGAAATAATATTTATAATAAATGATGTTTAAAAATATTACTTTTTATTTTTATAAAAAATTAAAATTTCATGATATCATGTAAATAGCAAGAATGTTTATTGTTTGGTTAAATAAACAAAAATGTTAAAGATTTAATAAAAATTATATGTAAATGCATAACTAATTCAGAATTTCTTTATCTTTGGAATTTGACTTATATAGATTTTAAATGATTAAATTCAAATAAAATGAATTACTAAAATGATTTCTTAACTTTCGTGGTAAGTAAATAATTGCTAAGATTCATAAATTCTCAAATTTTGTTAAACTCAAAAAAATGTAAAAAATAGAAAAAAAATTATTTTGTTATAGTAACTTTGTTTTTTAGAATTATTTATTAATTATCAAATTTTGAAAACTATTTATTTTAATACTTTTTTTTATACATTTTTGAATTTCCCTCTCTGACTCTGCCACTTTCGGCATCGCTGTTCAGCTCGCAATCTTTGTTGAAAGCGTCTACTATGTCCATACCAACGTAGAGCAGCTTCTTAAAATTCAGCCCAAGTAGTCCACGAATGTCTGTTATTTCTGTACCACGTGGCTGCTACGTCTGATAACAGTTCGGAGAGCGAGGATAATGAGTCGCTCTCGCTAAGTTTAGCTAGCGCTCGACACTCTTTTACTCTCGTTAGGAAGAGGTCTATGCTCTGTCCCCGTTCGCCTGAGAATTTAATATTCCAGCGACGCACTATGTGACCTACGTCTGCATTCTTATTTGCATTTACTGAACGGTCACTCTGCCTGGTTAGATTAGCATTATCCGTCGCACTGTTTGCAGTGTGAGGGGTCCCCTCCCCCGCGACTGTGCCTGCTCCTGCTGCACCTGTTGGCATTGTATTATCATTACCCCTTATGGGGCTGCTGCTGCGACTATTAATGATGCTGAATGTATCTTGGAATCCAACGTGTGCATTACGTTCTGCATTCTGCTGATTTTGCTGGTCGTATAGCCTAGAACTTGACGACGTGGGATACGCAGGTTCGTTAGGCTTTTGTCTGAAATATGCCATTTCTTGTGTTAGCGTGACCACTTGTCTATTCAGCGCTTCCAGATAGTTCAATAAATCCCTTGGTATTCCTGGGAATCTTTCTGTTTCTGTACTATTTCTAGGCGTACTTTGTTGAGCATTCTGCCTGTTATCTTGCGTCTGAACGTTTTGCGCTCTGTTTTGGACACTATTTGCTAAAGTAGCGTTCAAATTACGCGTCTCTCTCTCTCTCTCTCTCTCTCGCTCTCTTACCTGATCGAGAGACGCGATGCCGCTAGCGCAGTTCTCCTTATTTTTATTCGGTTTAACTTTCTTAGTTAAACCTATTCAATATTTTATATAGAAAATATATATGTTTCACTATGATAAAAATAAGGACCACGGAGGCGTCGGGGTAAGCAACTGGTACAGGCTTATTATATGATATGCTCATACAGCAGAGATAAAATAAAGATTTTATATTTAAAGTGAATTTTTTAAAAGTAATAAAGAAAAATACAAAATCAAGAATTGAAACGTTAATGATAAAATAGAAGAAATAATTAACTAATATTACAATATTTGAATTATAATAAAGATAGCAATAGGGGAGGACGCAACGCGAACTAAATTGCGCTATAACACAAGTAATATCACGCACGCACTTTATAACGTAAGGTTTCTGCGAAGAAAGAAACCTTACTTTACAAAACTTGTAATTACTTACGACAACGTCGAGAAGCTTCTCTTACACCGAAGACTGTACGCTGATCGCTCGTTGGCCAACGGTCGCGACGCTGCAGCAATCCTGGTCGTGGGAGCCAGTCGAAGCCCGCTCTCGAGAAATCGTCTGTGGACGAACAAAGGCCACTATCTTCCTTAATCAGAATAACGCCTTGGGTTTGATAATGCACGTGTCTCACGGTTTATATAGAAGCACGAGTCTTGACACGGAATAAATGCACCAACAAGAGTTATCGACTATTTGCACCTATTGCAATGCGCTCTCAACGACAGCCGGAAAAGGTCTGACGCGCCCCGTGGTCGACTCGGCGTTCTTCCCTTGATGGCCAGTAAGTTACGTATTTCTTCGCGTAACTCTGACGGCTTGTATGACCGCGCGCGCGTCGTATATTATCTACTGTTCGCGCGATATTCAAACGTGGTAAAATACCGTGACAATATATATATATATGGGTCAATCTACGTCAAACGGATAATGGCTCTGTCCAAAATTGTAGATCACCAAAAAAATTGTAAACAAGCTCAAAATTTTCGTCTTACACTCTACTTTCTTTTGCAATGTGACGATTTTAAAAAATCCAAAATGGCGGCTCCAATATGGCAGCTCAAACCTAGAGATCTCATTAAAAATTTTCAAAAATTGATTTTAATTTATTCAAATCAGATCCTACATATTCTTTTACATCAGAAATCAATTCAGCGTTCAGCTTTACATAGGAATATCGTATTGCACTCGAGGTAAAAAAAATTTACAATGTCATCGGAAGGTCATATCGGTAAATAATAGTTATTTCTCAAATTACTCATTGATCAATGTTGATTAGTGAGGAAATAAAGATACTGAAAGATAACTCGAGTTACTGAATTTAAATCCGATGTCCACTTAACCCTACAAGATCTATATGAAAGTCATTTGAAGGTCAAATCGCGAACATCTTTAATAATTATTTGATAACATTAGGACACCTTCAAGTTTTATGTGTCGCTGAATCCGAAACCGGGGTCTGTTGGAGTGTCAAACGACGTAATTACGTAAAAATTAATCAAATATTGACTATAAGAAAATTTTCGTTCTCCAAGAAACCCCAGTTTGAAACGAATTTTTTGTAATTACGTCGTTTGACACTCCAACAGGTCTCGGATCCGGATCCAGCATCACGTAAAACTTATAGGTGTCTTAATCTTATCAAATAATAGAAGATATGCGCGATTTGACCTTCAAATGACCTTGATGGAAACTGGTAGGGTTAAGCGGATATTAGATTTGGGTTCAGTGACTCGAGTTACCCATTAGTATCTTCATTTTCTTACTAATCAACGTTTATCAATGATTAATTCGAGAAATAACTATTGTATCGCGATATGACCTTCAGATGATATTGTAAAATTTTTTTACCTCGAGTGCAATACTATATTCTCATGTGAAATCGAACGCGTAATTGATTTCTGATATAAAAAATATGTAGAATCAGATTTAAATGAATTGAAATTAATTTTTGAAAATTTTTTATGAAATTTCTAGGTTTGAGTCGCAATATTAAGGCCGCCATTTTGGAATTTTTAAAGTCGCCGCATTGTAAAAGAAAGTAGAGTGTAAGACGAAAATTTTGAGTCCATGCACGACTTTTTTAGTGATCTACAATTTTGGACAGAGCCATTATCCGTTTGACGTGGATTGACCCATATATATATATATACACGGTGGGCCATTTTAATCTTCGCACTCAATTTTCTCCGAACCTACTGCAGCTACAAAAAAAAGGTTTAGAGCAAAATTGGCCGTGACAGAAGGGGCCATTCAAATGCGTCCTTGGTTTTGACCTTAAGGTCCAATTTCAAGGTCATTTAAAGGTCAAGACCATTTTTTTAAATAGGAATACCTATGCTCGACTGCGGATTTGAAAAGAGCGGGAAATCTTAAGATAAGTTTGTCCCAGGTCAAAATTTATTTGGTGACCTTTTCAAGGACAAACATCGAGGTCAAATGTCTACAAACCGATTAAATGCCCTTTCTCTGCTTTATCTTGGTTTGCTGATAAATGCAAATGATCTAAGTAGTGTTAGATGGTCATCTTAGTTCCAAGGTAAAAAAATCTTGACCATCTTGACCTTAAGGTCAAATTTCAAGGTGATTTTATGACCTTGGAATGGTCCAAAATCAAGGTCAAATATTGAAAAACTTATCGAATGCTCTTTATCTGAATTACACTGGTTTCCTAAGACTTTTGGTGTATCGGTATGAAAAAAAAGTTTAGAAAAAATTTGTGCATGGCGAAGGGGGCCTTGGCCTACTTTTGACACTGCAGTTAGAAAAAGTGACACTCATAGTGATATTTTGAGTTTATAATGTCGTGAATGGATCTGAAGAAGGTCAATTCAAGATTAAATAACATAATATGCTCATCCCATCTTTAGCGTTACCCAGGAACAACGACGTGGACGTAATAGGATCGTGTTCCCTTTGGGGTGCTGAATTATCGTGAGTCCCCTTGCCTCTTACGTCGGAGTGCTGGATTATCGTGAGTCCCCTTGCCTCTCACGTCGAGGTGCTGGATTATCGTGAGTCCCCTTGCCTCTCATGTCGGGGTGTTGGATTATCGTGAGTCCCCTTGCCTCTCACGTCGGGGTGCTGGATTATCGTGAGTCCCCTTGCCTCTCACGTTGGGGTGCTGGATTATCGTGAGTCCTCTTGCCTCTCACTGTTTCAACCACGAAGCAAATGTTCAAAGTTACCTCCATTTACTTGTAGACACAAAGTTAAGCGCCTTCGAAAATGACGTACAGTCTTCAGTAGAGTTTGTCTCGAAATTCCCGCACATGCTTGACGAATGCGATTTTGCATGTTTTCTCTAGTTGTAGGCCGCTCTTTAAAAATAACATTCTTTAGGAATCCCCACAAATAAAAATCTGGAAATGTTAAATCAGGTGAGTTAGAAGGCCAATTAACTGGCCCTGCTCTACCGATCCATCTTTCATGGTAATTTTGATTCAAACATTCTCGGACAATTCGTACAAAGTGTGGTGGTGCACCATCCTGCTGAAACCACATTCTTCGTCTAGTTTCTAAATCAACATCTTCCATTAATTCTGGCAAGTGGTCTCT
This sequence comes from Anastatus disparis, assembly GCA_017163975.1. NCBI lineage: Eukaryota > Metazoa > Arthropoda > Insecta > Hymenoptera > Eupelmidae > Anastatus > Anastatus disparis. The sequence continues at coordinate 2,719,644 of JAFFSR010000349.1, read as the reverse complement.
TATTAGCTGCAAATAGCTGTCTCCATTAACATTTCGCTCAAAAAAGTAAGGGCCAATCAAATATCCATTTACAATCCCACACCATACCATTAGGCTCCAGCGATGCTGATAATTTACAGCTCTGTGCCAATGAGGATTTTCATCTGATCAATAATGACGATTGTGCCTATTTAATTGTCTATCGCTATAAAATTCAGCTTCGTCAGAAAGAAGTACATATTTGAAAAAATTGGGATCATTTTCTACATTGTGTAAGGCCCATTGGCAAAATTCAGTCCTCATTTGCATATGATTCCTTGTCAGTTCCTGTACGAGCGTGATATGGTAAGCATGGTAATTAAGCCTATTTAAAATTCTCAAAAATGTTCGTCTTGTAATACCAACTTCCATTTCTATTTGACGACTGCTGACATGAGGATTAAGATGAATAACCGCAAGAATAGTTATAACACGAGCATCATCTTCGTTGTACTCATGACGCCTGCGTTGACGAGCTAGACGTCCTCGACGAGCTCTGTCAGTTAAACTTTGTATTGACCTATCACTGGGATGTCTTCTATCTGGAAAGCGTTCAGCGTAAAGTCTTGCTGCAACACGATAATTATTACGACATTCCCCTAAAACCATTATCATATCAACAATCTCATTTGGAGGATAGTTAGCCATTACAACAGTTTTGAAATTTATATAACACTGTTAAGTTGTAATTTATATTTTAAGTGCAGTCCAACAAACATAAAATTTTTGATACTAATAAAAAAAAGTGAAGAAGTAGTAATAGTAGTAAATGATAACTTTCGTCTAGCTCGAATTAGATACTTTAATATTTTTGTAAAAGATTATTTTTAAATCAAAAATAATTTATTTAACACAAACATGACACTACATATTTCTTCAATTACTACGAAGAACGCTTTAAAAAAAATTCAGTTATAAGATAAAACTGAATAATGAGTAGGGGCAAAATCCAATATGAAAATTTATCTATCGTTCTTCGTAAAACATTATTTTCTAATAAAAAATAGTCTAAAAAGAATATTCTAATATTTAATCCGCGTTTAAATTCATTTATTGCTATTACTACTTCTTGAGTCTTAATATTATTATCAAAACTATTTTTATTTTTGTTTATTGCACTTGAAATATTAATTACAACTGAATAGTGCTATTTTAATTTTCCACTTTTGTATAACCTTTAAATAGAATTGTTGATATCAAAATGGTTTTAGAGGTGTGTCCTAATATTTTCGTGCTGCACTAAGACGTTACGCTGAACGTTCTCCAAACAGAAGACATCATACTAGGTATTTCAGCATTTGACCTTGACATAACCTTCCAAAGGTCATTAAAAATATTTTAAAATACTGTTTCAGACGTAAAATTCTACGCTCTTTAAAGTCGACCTTAAAATGACCATGAAACTGAAGTTCAAGGTTAAAATCAATCACACCAAAAAGTCTAGACAAAAGTTGTGCATGGCGAGGCCCCCTTCGCCATGCACAAATTTTTTTTAAACTTTTCTTTCATACCGATACACCAAAAGTCTAAGGAAACCAGTGTAATTCAGATAAAGAGCATTCGATAAGTTTTTCAATATTTGACCTTGATTTTGGACCATTCCAAGGTCATAAAATCCACTTACCCCTATAATAATCTTAGCGTAAAATTAACTAATATTTTTAAATTCGTAATCTAAAATAGGAATTTCTATTACCGAAAAAAAATTATTGATCTTAAAATGACCTTGAAATTTGACCTTAAGAAGGGGCCAAACTATCTGTCTTTGTCTAATAGCGTTTTTCATCATTTATGTAAACACTATCCGGTATAACAAGAAAAAAATAGCAGCCCCCGCTAGATATTAGTATAATTTGTAAATTTTGTAATAACAACCAAAATTTTACCGCATAATTTTTGACTGATCAGAGACCTACTAGCAATCTAGAATATAACCTATCTTTTTTTGGTAGATCTCTAATTATTCAAAAACTACGCAGTGAAAAAATTTGGTTGTTATTACAAAATTTACTTATTATACTAATATCTAGTGGGGGCTGCTATTTTTTTCTTGTTATACCGGATAGTGTTTACATAAATGATGTAAAACGCTATTAAACAAAGACAGATAGTTCGGCCCCTTCTTAAGGTCAAGATGGTCAAGATTCTTTTACCTTGGAACTAAGATGACCATTTCACACTACTTAGATCATTTGCATTTGTCAGCAAACCAAGATAAAGCAGAAAAAGGGCATTTAATCGGTTTGTAGACATTTGACCTCGATTTTTGTCCTTGAAAAGGTCACCAAATAAATTTTGACCTGGGACAAACTTATCTTAAGATTTCCCGCTCTTTTCAAATCCGCAGTCGAGCATAGGTATTCCTATTTAAAAAAATGGTCTTGACCTTTAAATGACCTTGAAATTGGACCTTAAGGTCAAAACCAAGGGCGCATTTGACTGGCCCTTTCTGTCACGGTCAATTTTGCTCTAAACCTTTTTTTTTTTGTAGCTGCAGTAGGTTCGGAGAAAATTGAGTGCGAAGATTAAAATGGCCCACCGTGTATATATGAGACATTTTACACCAACTGGAAAAGCAAAAAAATAAAAATCGCTGAAACTCTGAGAATATATTCTGTCTGTTACTCAAAATGGGTAAAAAAATATTCAAAGATTTAGATTTGAAGGATCAAGAGCCATAGATCCTTGAAATTTGGAAATTTTCAAAATTTTTGGAAAAGTACCAACTTCATGATTTTTTTTCTGAAAATCTTGATGTTTCAGAAATTCTCCTTGTTCTAGATAAAGAGGAAAGTTAGCATTATTTTTTACAATGCTAAATTTTGAAGTTTTCTATTGGTTCTTACATGTATTACATGGTAATTGAAATTACTCATTGCCTGCTACTTCAGAAATTGCTTTTTGAGGGCTTATTTCCTTCTATTTTTTATCAACTTAAAAATAAATTTTTGACTGTGTAAGAAAGAGCCACCAATAAGGAGTTATAACAGTTTAAAATATATATTTTCATGTCTAATTTATTTTCAATATAAAAATTAATCATACATGATAATATATATTTTAAACTGTTTCAACTCCTTATTGATGGCTCTGACTTACATGATTAAAAATTCATTTTAAAGTTCACATGAGATAGAGGAAAATAAGCCCGCAAAAAGAAATTTCTGAAGTGGGGAGCAATGAGTAATTTCAATTACCATGTAATACATATAGGAACCAATAGAAAACTTCAAAATTCAGGTCTGTAAAAAATCATGCTAACTCTGCTTTTCATTAACAACAAGAAGTATTCTTATAAATTTCTCTCTAAAATATTAGGATTTTCAGGAAAAAATTATCAAGTTGGGACTTTTCCAAAAATTTTGAAAAATTTCCAAATTTCAAATGGCTCTTGATCCTCCCAATCTAAATCCTTGAAAATTTGTTTACACATTTTAAGTAACAGGCAGGATATATTCCCAGAGTTTCAGAGATTTTTATTTTTCTACTCTTTCAGTTGGTTTGAAATATTCCATATATATATATATTTATTCATTATAAAAAGTTTGTTGTAAAAAGAACTAAAATCAAAATTATTTTGAATTATTTTTAATAATTGTATTCTTCAATTTATTTACAGTTATTTATGGTTATTTGCAGTATCTACATTTAAATAATGTAAAAATGATAATAAACAACCCACACAGCATGAAATATTTATGGAAGCTTCCTGGAACATTGGCAGCGAAGATTTAAAATATTTTAGGAATCTTCCATGGAATATTGCTGGAAGATTCTAAGAATATTTTATTGGAAGATCTAGGACCTCTCAGATCTATTATTGAAATATTTCAGGAATCTTGCAGGAATATTTCATGAAATATTCCGTTCGAACATTCATTGAAAATTTCCGGAATATGGGAACGGTACATTTGAAACATTTTATGAACCTTTGATGGAATATAAACGAAAGATCTGAGGAATTTTTCATGGAATATGCACGAAAGATTTAAAGAATTTTTCATAAAATATTCCATGAAATATTTCTGGAAGATTTCAGAGATCCATCGTAAAATATTCCGTGGAATATTTATGGAAGATTCGCAGAATATTGGCATGGAAGATTTGGAATATTTCAGGAATCTTTCGTGAAATATTCCTGTAATATTCGTATGTCCTTGATTGTTCCTACATTGGAATAATCCATGGAATACTCTTGAGAGATTTCAAGAATATAAAAATGGAAGGTTTGGGTAATCTTTCATCTTTCATGAAATGTTCCTGGAAGATTTTTGGAAAATGTGAAATGCTGTGAGGGGATGGTATATATATTATATAATAACACATTACACTTATACATCAATACATATACGCATACATAAACATTTAGTTATAAAATCGAATTTAAATATTCACTTCGACTGTGCACATCGAAGTGCTGATACATTTTCGCTTTTATAGTAAGTGAGGTATCTCTTAACTGCTCGGGGATAAAACTCCCATTTAACAAACATCCCCTTATAGGCGTCACTGGAAACCTCCCGTAACGTTCCACGCAACCTTCCAACGAAAACTTCATGGAATCATTCAAGAATCTTTGAAGCAATATTCCACTGGAAGATTACTGTAATCTTTGCGTAAAATATTTCGTGGAATATTTACGGAAGATTTATGTAATATTTCGCTGTACGATTTAAAAGTTTTTAGGAATCTTCCAGTGAAATGTTTATGGAATCTTTCTGAAATCTTTCATAAAATATTCCACTGGAAGGTTACTTAAATATTTCTGAGGAACATTTCGTGGAATATTTATGGAAGATTTATGTAATATTCCGCTGTACGATTTTAATGTTTATCGGAATCTTCCTTAAATCTTTCATGAAATATTTCATTGGAAGATTACTTTAATCTTCCTGTGAAATGTTTCGTGGAATATTTATAGAAGATTTATCTAATATTTCGCTGTACGATTTTAAAGTTTTTTGAGATCTCCCAGTGAAATGTTTATGGAATCTTTATGAAATCTTTCATGAAATATTCTACTGGAAGATTACTCAAATCTTTCTGTGGAATATTTAGTTGACTAGTTCTGAAAGATTTATGTAATTATCCGCTGTACGATTTTAAAGTTTATCGGAATCTTCCTGAATCTTTCATGAAATATTTCATCGGAACATTACTTTAATCTTCCTGTGAAATGTTTCGTGGAATATTTATAGAAGATTTATCTAATATTTCGCTGTACGATTTTAAAGTTTTTTGAGATCTTCCAGTGAAATGTTTATGGAGTCTTTCTGAAATCTTTCATGAAATATTCCACTGGAAGATTACTCAAATCTTTCTGTGGAATATTTAGTTGACTAGTTCTGAAAGATTTATGTAATTATCCGCTGTACGATTTTAAAGTTTATCGGAATCTTCCAGAGACATGTTTATGGAATCTTTCTGAAATCTTTCATGAAATATTTTACTGGAATATTCATAAACATTACATGGAATATTTTATGAAATATTTCAGAAATCTTTCGTGAATATTACATGGAATATTTCGAAAAAGTTTTCAAACATTCCTTTGAAATATTCCTAAAATATTCCTGGAAGCTTTCAATGGAAGATTCCAGTGGAATATTCTGAAATATTCCGTGAAGACTTTCAATAATCTGCACGAAAGGTTCTATTGAAATATTCCAGTGAAATAATTCGAAATATTTCAGTGAATTCTTCCATGCTATGTGAGAACCATTATTTATTTCTAGCCTAACGCTTTTCTATTATTATTTACAGTTTTCAATATTTTCTTATAATCATTTGTTTATTCGCAGCATTATTCTACTTTTACAAAATAATTTTCATACAAGGTGATAAAATATTTTACTATAAGATTATATATATATATATATATATATATATATATATATATATATATATACATATGTTTCATTTCACAAAAAAATTTCAACATCAAAACTTATTCTCTAATGTAAAGAATAAAAAATTAAATTGGTATAATTTTTAAATTTTGATATGGGAATACTTTTTATAAATAACTTTTTAATAATTTTGAATAATGGTGAATTTTTTAAATAACTTGTGGTATTGAATGCTAATTAAATTTAGTTTTAACATGAAGTTAATTATTTAGGTTGGAAATGTTTTCAATAAAATAATATAACTATTTATAAGTTATCACTTAATTTTTTAAACTTTTTATTCATAGTTGACAATTATATTGAATATATGATTCTCATTTTAATAGTTTTTATATGATATTAAATGAATTTTATAAATATAAATTATTTAAGGAGATGTAAAATGGACAGCACACTTCCACCCATAAGTATTGATTATGTTTCCATTGTATTTTAAAATTTTGAATAAATAGATGCATTAACATACAGTATGTATCACGAAGATTATTCAGTTAAATTTTTACATTAATCTATTCATTAGTTATTGAGAAGTTTGGGTTCCATTATTATTTACTAAAATTTTTCCATTTGGAATCAGAAATTTAAATATCTTGAAAACTAATGATTGGAATAATTTAAGAATTCAAATAAATAATCATCACGAGACATACTACAAGTTAATACATTCCTTTTATGAAAATTCAGCAATAGAATGGAAACCCTACTGAAAAATATATATGAGATCTCATATGAGATCTTATATGAGATCTCACATGCGATCGCATATGAGATTTTGGCACGAGAACTCATATGAGATCTCATGTGAGATCCCATATGAGATCTCATTTATATTTTACATTTTCAACCCCACTAAAAAATATATATGAGATCTCATATGAGATCTCACATTCGATCTCAAATGAGATCTCATATATATTTTCTATTTTCAACCCTACTAAGAAATATAAATGAGATCTGATATGAGATCTCACATGCGATCTCATATGAGTTCTCGCATGAGATCTCATATTACAATCTCATATGAGATCTCGTATGAGTTCTCATGTATACTTTATATTTTCAACCCTTACTGAAAAATCTATATGAGATCTCATATGAGATCTCATATGAGTTCTCATATATACTTTATATTTTCAATCCTTACTGAAAAATCTATATGAGATCTCATATGAGATCTCATATGAGATCTCATATAGATTTTTTAGTAGGGGTTGAAAATATAAAGTATATATGAGAACTCATACGAGATCTCATATGAGATCTCATATGAGATTGTAATGTGTGATCTCATGCGAGAACTCATATGAGATCGCATGTAAGATCTCATATGAGATCTCATATATATTTCTTTGTAGGGTTGAAAATAGAAAATATATATGAGATCTGATATGAGATCGCATATGAGATCGCATGTGAGATCTCATATGAGATCTCATATATATTTTTTAGTAGGGTTTAAAATGTAAAATATAAATGAGATCTCATATGAGATCTCATATGAGATCTCATATGAGTTCTCGTGCCAAAATCTCATATGAGATCTCATATATATTTTTCAGTAGGGAAGACAGTTAATTTTTTTATCTTCTTATAGTAAAATATAATCAAACTTTGACAACAAATTTAACATTATGAAATAATTGTACTTTCAATGATTTGCATCATATTTAATACAAATTATAGAGTGATATTACAGAATATTATTTTTTCCGCATTCATAATAAATGTTTCGCAAATAATAAGTAAATTTTCTTTTGAAATGTTTACTTTTTTAGGGGGAGTTCTACTTCTATCTAGACAGTTCATACATATAAATGCATAATTATAGACATAATCAGAAACATTTATTCATATTTTATATATTGTCCTATCTTTATAATTGACTATTAAAAAAATTTAATATCTAATAAATAATTTTTTTAAATTGTATTTCATAAAATTTATGTTCAAACGATATTAAAAAAAATATTTTTATATCATGTAATTATAATTTTTCAAATGAGGTAATTTGATATTTTTTAAAAATTAATGTTTCTCTTATTAAAAATAGTATTGCTTCAATGAAATGAATTGCTAACAATTTTTATATAAATCACAATTCATTTAAATATAAACACGTGTACAAATGAAAATGTAATTAAGGTTAAATGTATGTTATTTATAAAAAATTGTTAACAAGTAACTTTTTAAATAATATATTTCCATGAAAATTAATTTAAATGCCTCATTCTCTGAATGATAACTGAATACAATTTTAATTTAATAAATTTAGTTATACAATTATAAATATATAATATTTATATAACTGTTCATCAAATAAAATTATTATTTTTTTAATATATATATATTAAAAAAATAATTATTACAATAGATTGTAGTTAAATAAAAATGTTTATGAAAAGTCGCGTAGTCTTTTTTCCGACAAATTTTTCAACTAAATTTGTTGGACGATTTAGAAAGAAAAGAACGTGATTCTTTTCCTATGAAATTTTATCTAATCTCGAAATTCCCTAACTAATCTTATTTTGAATTTACCCTTGTTTGAATGAAAATGAATTGACACTTGATTTTACTTTAACTTTGAACCTTTTAATTTCATTAAATTTAATTTTACCACTAATTTTTACACACAAAGATCTATTATTTTTCAAAAGAGAAATTAAATGAATTTACTGATACAAAGCAACTAACCTTGCGGTTGTAGTTGCTTTGTTTTAATTGATTTTATCTAAAATTTACACTTTATTTATCGGGAAAGGATTCACTCAATAAATACACAAATATAAAGGGAAAAAGCCATGTGGCATAAAAAACCCTTGATTTATTTCCTATAATTTTACACACTATTTGCCGCACGATTATATTTTACTCGCACGCACGCACGCAAAAGGAGAAAAGAAAAAAGACACAATGAAATTTGTATAGCCGCGGCTTTGGTGGGCGAAGGTGATGCGTTGATTCGCAATCGACCGTTCGTCGCTGTACGGAAATCTTCCGTACCTGAAAGCACTGATCGCTTTTGAAAGAAAGAAGTTTACAACGAAATTTGATGTTCTCGCAAGAGACAAGACCGCTCGAGGCGAGGTCACGCTTGATACTAACTATTTTTTCCGCGGCACTTGAAAAGTCTCCCTGTTCTCTCCCCCCTTTTGTCTATGAGTTGACTTAAGGGAGGTGAGAACAGGCGACTGTAAGTGCTGCCGCTCATCATCGTATTAGATTTTTATATGAATTTGTGTTGTGACGCAACAGTTTATTTTAATAATTATAGCGTTGAAATTTATTTTGATGAAAATGTTATTTGATTGACATTTACAGTATTATTTTAACTATTTTTGAAAAGTTACTTGTCATCAATAAAAAAATATTTAATTTTCCAAATTAATAATCTATTAATATCAAGAATTTTCTAAAAATTATAATATTTATGATATGCAAACCTTACTTGTGATACATACACTTTGTAATATTTGTATCTCATTAAATTTTTATATTAGATGCAAAAAGGATTATTAAGTAATTGCAAATAGTTATTTTTTTATTCCGAAATATTCGAATTTAAAATTAATTAAAATGTTGTATTTTAATCTTATGATTTTTTCTATTTAAATTTCGTATTTCATATATATAAAATACATTTGTGAAGATATTTTTTATTAGAAATCAACACGAATTTCTTTTAAGCATGTTTCACTTATAAATTAATTTCATAATTCAAATTCATGGTCATATATTGAGGTCTGGAAATTATAGTTGTAACTCAGTACCCAGTTCTCAGTTTATTTACATCAAATATCGTACTATCTTTGTTTTTCTAATGGAAGTAGAGTGAGAAATAGTCACTTGAAATAAATTATACGCTTTTTTACTTTAAGCACATGTGTACATATATTTTTATATTATGTTTCATCAAATTATTTTCAATTTTATTCAGTACTCAAAATTAAATTAATTAATTCTTATTTACTTAAAATTAGTCATTTATACATAATAATATAATAAAAGAAAATTCAACTAAGCGACGTTAGGAGCGAAAAACTTCAATATAATTAATAGCTGTTAACGTAAAACCCAATAAATTGTGTAACGATTTTCAACAGTTGATAAATATAATGTAAATCATATAATATATATATATATATATCAATTTTAAATTTCTAATCATTAATTTAAAACTCAAAAGTAACTATTTTAAAACGGAATATGGAAGATAAACATGTATCGTTTTAATCCTTGAATATCACGAATTTAAATATTAATTATTAGTAATTTTAAAGAGTTATATATTATATAAATAATTCTATATTTAATAATTTTCAATTTTAGTAACAGGAAAAGCCGCACGAAAAGAGGTTAATAATTGCATTTTCTGCGAAATATTGCCCTTTAATCGAGCAGGTGAAAGATCAGTCTTAATACCAAAAAAAAGGCAGTAAGCATCGCAAATTTATGCTCTTACTTCATAATATAATAGTACCAACATTGGTCCCTAAAATTCAAGCTATAGTACTAATTGAAATTATATCGTCACTCTTTTTTTAAGTACCTTAATACATAAATCAGATATACTTGATTTAGAACCTATTTTAACAATACTTTCTTTTCTCCGTGCAGTTGTCAGTTCTGGTAAACGTCAAATACTGTTTTCGATTATTTCATGGTTCGTGATTGAAACACGTGATTAAAAAGAAAAAATTCCTATTATATTTTTTCATTGATTCAAACGCAATTTAGTAGAACAAATTCTTAATTCATCATGATATAATTTGTATTTAAACAATTTTTATGCACATTGTAACTTTAATTAATCTTTTTTATAAAAATAGAAAAATTTAATTTAGTACAAAACCACAATATCACAATTCATAAGTTGCGTCGATTCTTTTTTATTTTAAAATTGGCTAATTTATACATAATAATATAATATATGAAAATTCAACCGAGCGACGTTAGGAGCGACGTATTTTTTGCTAGTTAGTAATTAATTATAAAACTTTTATATCATGTCATATTGCCTGTGGACATATATTTTTATAAAAACAGAAAACCTCCTATCCAATTACGTTTTTGAAGTATTTTTATCGATGAAATTAATTAAAAATTATATATCTAAAATTCCTATTTCTGTTAAAACTTGATCAAAACAAATTATTACAGGTTATATTCCAGGCAGACATTTTGTTCAATCATCTTAACTTTTACAAATAAAAAAGAAATATGAAAAACTAAGTAAAAAAAAAGTATTTCTATAGAAACAACTTTCAAATTTACATTGTTACCATCAATTTTATGCAATTCATTTTTCGTGAACTGACAACCCCGTCAAAAACGTTTAGCTAAAAAAATTAGTTAAAAATATAGCTGAAAATACAGCTGAAAATATAGCTATATTTAGCTGGAATATAGCTATATTCATCTCGAATTTTTAGGTAAAAATCCAGTTATTTTTTAGGTAAAAATCCAGTTGATATTTGAGTCTCTTGTAACAGCGGAAAATATAACTGTATTTTCAGCTGTATTTTTAGCTGTATTTTTAACTGTATTTTTAGCTAATTTTTTGAGCTAATCGTTTTTGATGAGGCGAACAATAGCTGATAATATAGCTAAATTTTCAGCTATATTTTGAGGTGTATTTTTAGCTTAAATTATTTTATAATTTCACGGGATAATTACTCGGTAGTTATTTTCCTGTAAAAGAAAGTTCCAAAAATGAGGTTAACCTCGTAGTGTCAGCTCTCCGAAGATCGAAGAGCTTCTACGTTTTGGCACAAAGTATCTTGCTCTTTTATACCTGTGTCCTCAAAATTTGTCGATGGAATCGTAAAATTTAGAGAAACGCCACCTTGCGACGTAGCATTAATCAATAATTAAAGACAGGTAAGTTCACTTTACGTCGCTAGGTGGCGGATCTCTAAATTTTACGATTCCATTAACAAATTTTGAGGCCATAGGTATAAAAGAGCAAGATACTTTGTGCCAAAACGTAGAAGCTCTTCGATCTTCGGAGAGCTGACACTACGAGGTTAACCTCATTTTTGGAACTTTCTTTTACAGGAAAATAACTACCGAGTTATTATCCCGTAAAATTATAAAATAATTTGAGCTAAAAATACAGCTGAAAATATAGCTGAAAATTTAGCTATATTATCAGCTATTGTTCGCCTCATCAAAAACGATTAGCTCAAAAAATTAGCTAAAAATACAGTTAAAAATACAGCTAAAAATACAGCTGAAAATACAGTTATATTTTCCGCTGTTACAAGAGACTCAAAATATCAACTGGATTTTTACCTAAAAAATAACTGGATTTTTACCTAAAAAATCGAGATGAATATAGCTATATTCCAGCTAAATATAGCTATATTTTCAGCTGTATTTTCAGCTATATTTTTAACTAATTTTTTTAGCGAAACGTTTTTGACGGGGAATGTTTTAACAGAATTGGATACAAGAAACTTATTTAATTCTACTTTTTTTGGTATTTAAACACAATATCATTATTTTAATTTTTGTGCAGTCTTTAAATACTCCTACAATTTTATAAAAAAAATTTATAAATTTAGCTCAAACTTCTTAAATCATCTTCTAATATTGAATAATTTTTTTGCAAAAATTATATTACTAGGTTTGGTATTTACATTGACAAGTAATTCTCAAAAACTTTACTAAAAAATATATTAAAATTGTTAAATCTCTCATTTGTTTCCTAATTACAATAATGATTTACAATTTTAAAATTATAGAATTAAATAAATAACTTTTTAAATGTATAAAATTTATTTGTAATATAATTTAGGTTAAGTATGAAATTTAAGAAAGATGGATGCTTACTGTTGTAATTAAACATAAAATTCAGTACATGTCATCATTTATACGATTTACCCTAAAAAAAAGAAATATGTAAAGGTGCAGTCAGATGAGTAGAAAAGAGACTGCCGAATAGAGGATGCGTAATAGAAACAACTAATCAGCGCTATTCGGCAAGTTTCATGCGAAGAATAGAATTCTATTCTCTATTCCACTGTAGAATGGAAAAGCGAGTCGCGACACGAAGTAAATAAACAAAAATAATTAAATTATAAATACAAGTCTACTTCATTCATTTTAAAAAAAATTGTAGTAAATCGCTCTGTTTGAGCTACAATTTTAAAGAGAATATGTTTATGTTTATACGACCTCATACGCAAGCATCTTCTTTCCATTTCACGGATTTTTTTCCTCCCTATGGTCACATGGAGAGAAAAAACAGTAGAATAGGCGGTAGAATAGAAAAATGAATATATAGCTAAATGTTTGTTTTAATCAATTCATTTTGTTGTTTTTTCAAGTTTTTGAAAAGAATTGTGAAAAACATGTACTTTTTTCAAATATATAATTTCCTTAGATCTTAAGAGCAGGCCGAACTATCTGTCTTTGTCTAATAGAGTTTTTTATCATTTGTCGAAACACCATCCGTTGTATTAAGAAAAAATAGTAGCTCCCGCTAGATATCAGTATAATAAGTAAATTTTGTAATAACAATCAATTTATTTTATCGCGTAATTTTTGAATAGTATGAGACTTACTAATAAACTAGAATATAACCTATCTTTTTTGGTAGGTCATATATTATTCAAAAACTACGCAATAAATGAATTTGATTGTTATTACAAAATTTACTTATTATACTAATATCTAGTGGGGGCTACTATTTATTTCTTGATACAGCGGATGGTGTTTATGTAAATGATGGAAAACGCTATTAGACAAATATAGATAGTTCGGCCTCCTGTTAAGTCAGTCTTTGATACAGTTGGTAAGAATATTTACATTAAAATCAGATTGTGAAAAACATATACCTGGCTGGGACCGGATGACGTCATTCGGATTAAGGATTATAAGTTGTTCAGGCAGGACAGAAACCTTCATGGAGGAGGGGTTGCCCTCTACGTTCAAAATAATTTAAAATGTGAAGTAGTAGCTCTTTCTAGTACCACAACCATAACTAGCAGCGGTAAACCTGAAGTGCCAGAATATATTTTTTGTTCGATTAAGGATGACGACTCTGAACCTGTGCTGGTTTCTGTCATTTATCGCCCTCCTGCCATTTCATTTACAAAAACTTCTGATTTGTTAGATTCTTTAAGAGATTTATCTCATGATTTTTCACATGAAATTATAATAGGGGATCTGAATGCCGATCTTCTGCGAGAAAGCAGTGATGTGGGGTTTCTTAGTAAACTAACAGCGGAGCTTTCGCTTCAATGGTACAGCATGGTGCCACGAATATAACTTTATCTTCTTACACATGGATTGACCTGATTCTTGTGGATGATAATGACAATGTACTTGACGCACGTAACTTACCTGCGAATTTTCATAGTCCGCACAACTTAATTGATGTTTCTATTGCTTATAATACATGCAGTATAGATCACAAGTCGATTAGATACAGAAACTATAAAAGCATTTGTCAAAATGAATTACTAGAGATACTAGCCGGCTATGATTGGCCACCATTAACAGCTGGTACTGTCAACCCAGAGTCTGCACTTGGCTGCATTTGTTACAATTTTACTTCTATCATAGAGAGTTTAGCACCAGTGAAAATACTCAAGCATACGAAGAATAGCCCACCATGGTTAAATAAAGAATTGTCGCAGATGCGGTGTAAGCGAGATGCTACTTACAGAAGATATAAACGGACGTAAGAAACGCAATACCTGACTGAGTTTCTGCATTAACGTAAAACGGTTGACGAACAACTGAACTTGCAAAAACCACATACTATCATAATAGACTGTTCGAAGCACTTGCAAATGGTAATGCCTGGAAGAAGCTGAGAGACCTGGGACTCTTAACCGGACCACAAGGGACTTGAATGGATTCACTCCTGAAGAGCTTAACGCGCACTTTGCCGGGATGTCGGTCTCGCCGCATGATGATGATGAGCTTCGCGATAGGGTTCTTACTGAATGTAGTGAAGATGATTTTGCTTTTGAACCAATTAATATCAATGATGTTGTTCTTGCGATTTCCCATTTTTCATCGCAGGCTCGTGGTGAGGATGGCATTCCTCAAAGCGTGATACTTAAAGCCTTACCATTTATTGGTGAACATCTTGTGACTCTGTTCAACTCTTCTTTTGCGCGGGGGGTCTTCCCTGGCCTATGGAAGCAGGCACGTATTGTGCGATTAAAAAAGTGTTCTGCACCTAAGTTACCTAAAGATTTTAGGCTAGTTGCGATTTTGTGTTCTTTTTCGAAGGTACAATTGCAGGAATATATCATTACAAATAAGATACTTGATCCCATGCAGACTGGTTACAGAAAAAATCACTCTACGCAGACAGCTTTGCTTAAATTAACAGAAGATATAAGGTCAGGTCTTGACAAAAAATTCGTCACGTTACTTTTACTTTTTGACTTTAGTAAGGCATTCGACACGATCTCTCCCTCTAAATTACTTGCAAGGCTTAGATCGATGGGGTTTTCCAGGTCCGCTCTCGTATGGATTAAATCTTATATTTCAGGAAGGAAACAAATGGTTTCAACACAGTTACAAGAAGAATCAGGTTGGCTAATAACCAACCTAGGGGTTCCACAGGGATCGGTACTGAGGCCTTTGTCGTTTTGCCGTTACATTAATAACGTACGTAACGCTCTGAGCTCTGGTTGTGTTCAGCACCTACTGTATGTAGATGACCTGCAGATTTATACGCACGTTCCTCGTGAGAATGTGGATGCAGGTATTCTAATCTTACAGAGGGCGGCCAATGCGGTGTCGGAGTGGGGTGGCTGGTGCCTCACTCACTTTAAATGCTAGTAAGACTAAGGCAGTCGTCTTTGGCAGTAATCGTTTTATCAATTCATTTTATGCTGAGGCGCCACGGATGATTGACTTTCAGGGAGGTGTCAGCATTCCTTTCTCTGACATTGTAACGAGCTAAGCTTTCTTGGGAGCCTCACATTAATATGGTTACGAAAAAATTCAAGAAAGTGTTGTACGCTTTGCGGTTTTTTCGTCAGTACACCACGGAGGCTCTACGTAAACAACTTGCAACCGCCCTGCTGTTTCCGCACCTCAATTACTCTTTAGTGGTTCTGCTCGATGCTTCTCAGGGCTTGAAGAGAAGAATACAAAGACTGCAGGATTCGTGTGTAAAATATATATTAGGTATAAGAATGGGAGCTCATATTTCTCCTTATAGAGCGTTGGGTTGGCTGCGTACTAATTTGAGGAGACAGTATTTTTTGGCTGTATATATGAACCGATGAAATTAATTAAAAATTATATATTTGAGATTCCTATATATGTTAAAACTTGATCAATACTAATTATCACACGTTATATTCCAGGCAGACATTTTGTTCAATCATCTTAACTTTTACGAATAAAAAAGAAATATGAAAAACTAAGTAAAAAAAAAAATATTTTCATAGAAATCTTCTATAAAAATATATTTGAAATTCACATTGTTACCATCAATTTTATGCAATTCATTTTTCGCGAACTGACAATGTTTTAACAGAATTGAATACAAGAAACTTATTTAATTCTACTTTTTTTGGTATTTAAACACAATATCATTATTTTAATTTTTGTGCAGTCTTTAAATACTCCTACAATTTTATAAAAGAAATTTATAAACTTAGCTCAAACTTCTTAAATCATCTTCTAATATTGAATAATTTTTTTGCAAAAATTATATTACTAGGTTTGGTATTTACATTGACAAGTAATTCTCAAAAACTTTACCAAAAGATATATTAAAATTGTTAAATCTTTCATTTGTTTCCTAATTACAATAATGATTTACAATTTTAAAATTATAAAATTAAATAAATAACTTTTTAAAATGTATAAAATTTATTTGTAATATAATTTAGGTTAAGTATGAAATTTAAGAAAGATGGATGCTTACTGTTGTAATTAAACATAAAATTCAATATATGTCATCATTTATACGATTTACCCTAAAAAAAAGAAATATGTAAGGGTGCAGTCAGATGAGTAGAAAAGAGACTGCCGAATAGAGGATGCATAATAAAAACAACCAATCAGCGCTATTCGGCAAGTTTCATGCAAAGAATAGAATTCTATTCTCTATTCCACTGTAGAATGGAAAAGCAAGTTGCGATACGAAGTGAATAAACAAAAATAATTAAATTATAAATACAAATCCACTTCATTTATTTTAAAACAAATTGTAGAAAATCGCTCTGTATGAGCTACAATTTTAAAGAGGTTATGTTTATGTTTACGCGACCTCATATGCAAGCATCTTCTTTCCATTCCACGGATTTTTTTCCTCCCTATGGTCACATGGAGAGAAAAAACCGTAGAATAGGCGGTAGAATAGAAAAATGAATATATAGCTAAATGTTTGTTTTAATCAATACATTTTGTTGTCTTTTTCAAGTGTTTGAAAAGAATTGTAAAAAACATGTACTTTTTTCAAATATATAATTTCCTTAGATCTTAAGTCAGTCTTTGATATAGTTGGTAAGAATATTTACATTTAAATCACATTGTAAAAAACATAGCCTTTTTTCAAATATATAATTTCCTTAAATATTAAGTCATTCTTTGATGCAGATAGTAAGAATATTACATTAAAATCATATTTTAAAAAATAAAATCAAATTTGTCAAACTTAATATGCTCTAAAAAATTTAATAGGATAATGTATAGTTTACGGTTCTTTCGTCGGTACACCACTGAGGCCCTGCGTGAACAACTCGCAGCCGCCTTGCTATTACCGCACCTCGACTACTGCTCAGTAGTTCAGCTTGATGCTTCGCGTGGGTTAAGAAGACAATTACAAAGACTGCAGAATTCATGTGTGAGATATGTATTAGGCGTAGGATTGGGCGGTCATATCTCTCCTCATAGCGCTGCGCTTGGTTGGCTGCGTACTGATTCAAGGAGACAGTATTTTATGGCTGTACTTATGTACAAAATCGTGCGCATGAATACTCCCAAGTATCTAGTGAGTCTCTTCACTAGATATGTACCTAGGGTAGCCACTAGGGGAAAGATTAAGGACTTCGTGGTGCCCTTTATGCGTACTGAGACTGGAAGAAATTCCACTCAAGTTCAAGGTGCGCATTTTTGGAACTCTCTGCCTGCTTATATAAAAAATCTTTCATCGCTCGGACGGTTTAAGTCGGCTTTGAGGACGTACTTATTCGACCTCGAGTGAAATTAATTTTAAGTATTTTAATTTTGTGTTCATTTATTTTGTTTTGTCTTATATGGGTAAATCTTTCATAATGTTAAAATTTCACCTGCAACAAATTAAAAAAAAAAAAATACAGGCACACGTGTAAAACTAATTTTCTCTGAATGTTGACGTATTATAATGAAAGAAAAAAATTGTGTTACTCACTTTTAAGGGTAGTCTTTTTAACAAACATCAAAAGACAGATTTTCGAGTAAATTTTTCATAGTGTTAAAATTTACTTTCAATAAATTAAAAAAAATTGAAGACACATGTATCAAATTTATTTTTTTTAAATGTTGATATATTAAAATGATAATAAAAGAAAAAATCGCATTACTCACTTTTTAAGATAGCTTTTTTTAATATAAGACATTTAAATATATTCATTATTATCACACCCAGGTATAATATTTTACCTATCTCAGATCAGTTTTTTAAGTATTTTGGGCTATAATAGATCATTTTCCATTGAGCTTTTTCATTTTTACATATTTAATATGTTACAGAAAATATTTAAATACGCAATTTACATTAATAATTACAAAATTTTTTGTAATAAATAAAATATGCCAGAAATGGCAATTTTTTTTGGAAAATTCATTTTTGGCGATTCGGGTATTAAAATTGAGTGATATTAGTTACCCAATGGCTTTTGGGATTCCTGATTACAAATCATAAGTGAGTGGAATATCAATTTATTTTTGCTAAAATTGTCAATCTTAGGGTATGAAATTTGACATAGATTTGTGTAGTTTATGTTTTCGAATAAAAATACTTATATTCCTTTTAACCAAATATTTTAGTTTATTTAATAAACATTAAATCTAAAAATTTTAATTTTAAAATCTAGAAATTTCAGTGATGATTCAACTCAACGTTCTAGGTGTAAGCTATTAAATACATACTAAAACTGAGCTTTTTAAAGTTTAAACTCTTTAGAATTAAAACATTGATAGAAACTAGGTAATCGATGTAAATTTGGAAAATTTAATAGCCGGGAAAAATTCAATGATTTCCAGAATACTCGAAATAATACTTCAAAAGCAACTTAAAGATTACATTGAGTATTATAAAATAGTAAATTACAAAGTTCACAACAGAGAAAAGATGAATCAAAGCTTAGGTTTTCATATTAGTGGATAAAAACCTATTTTCAAAAGTGAGTCACGTTTTTTAAGTATAATTTCAAACGAACAAAGAACTTTATCTACACTAGGCACACGTTCCTAATAAAAAATTTCTCTTTGTGATTCTAAATATTACCTTTTGATGTAGTTTAAAATGTCACCGCTGAATAGTCTTTTTACAGCATCGTATTTTCCAGAAAAAAGTAAAATATATAAATTTTTGGTAACATTTTAATAACCTTTCAGAAAGTACTTTTGTTAACAGGCACACACCCATGCTCTTGATTTTCCAAAAGTATGTGTATAGATAAAGCTTTGGTGTGAATTTCAAATAAAAAAAGCAGTAGTCATTTTTTTTATAGCGGTAATTTATCATTTTACATGGCCTGGTAACATTTAAATTTCAAAAAAAAAACCCCTTTTCCCCATCCGCCATAAAATGACACGTCTAATTATCATTAAAAATATAACAAAATTAGTTTCTAATAACTCAATAAATCAGTGAACATTTGCTAACAAGATGTGCTATCTCATATTTAGGAGAAATAACGCAGTAACATGATTTTTAAAAGTATGAAAGAATTACCCATATATAGATTTAAGGTGTAAATGTATTTATTAGCGTGAATGATGGATGAATGTATGCGGAAAGTATGAGTGGTTCTGTTTTTACTAGAAGTCATGACATCTTCGGTATTGTTTTTATTCTTTAAATGTAATTTTTATTTTATTTTTTAATTATTTACTATTACTTTGTTATTGTATTGTTCAATTTTATTTTTATAGTATTGTCCAATTTTATTTTTATTGATGTCATTACAGTGATTCCTCTTTTAAATTATGTATTTTAATTCAACGACTGATAGATATTTAAGACTGTTTATTATTGTAATTTATGTCTGCTGCGTGTATTTAGAATAGTCTGTGATATCACTTTTACATGGTGACTTACTGATACAGTATTATATATTAATTTTAATAATTGACTGTGATATCTTATCTTATTATGTGCAATACTTTTTATAGAATTATTACTTACTATTTCATGTATTACACGCCTTTTTGCAAAATAAATAAATATCTATCTTATACTGCTCTATGAGAAAGCATTGCACTAAAGCACTTAGCAACGTTTTTTTAACATACATATTATCAATAAAGAAAAAACGCTTATAAAAAAGTATTTTTAACTTTGATGGATGTTTATAACATTTTATGTTTATCTTTATATACAGATGAAAACATTAATAAATGTAAATATAGAAATACATAGCATATTAGTAATGCTACTATATAGCAAAAAAACATGTTTTAAATTTTTTTCCTTGCTTTTTTGTCTATTTGACATAAATTATAACAAATAAAAACCTTATATATGTAATGTTTCAAGAAACATTTCATGTAAAGTTTTCAAATTATTTAATAGATTTTGCAATTAAATTTTACAAAATTCATAATTAAATTTCACGAAATCTTTCGAAAATATTTAATGAAATGTTTCTTGAAATATATTAGAAATATTGCAACAAAACAGTTCATGATATATTTTGAAAATATTTCTAAGATATCCATTGAAAAGTTTTTATCGTAATATTGAATAAATAAATATTACAGAAATATTTTACGAAAGGTTTCAAAAAATATTAAATTTGGCTACATTTCATGGAATCAGAAACAATATATTTATGTAACAATCATTGTACAAACGAATTCTTTTAACTTATATCAAAAATATAAATATTTATTAATTAGCAAAATGAATATAAATCTTGTATTTAAATTTACAAGATTTTTAATAATTGTATAAAATAAAAATAATGACAAATGATTATTGATTATTTTTAATATATAATTGATTAAAACATTTCAATTTTAAAACTTAAACTCATCGCGTTACAATATTCTTCTTTTAAGACCAAGCTGGAGTACAATCTAATACCAACCGAGTAACAATTGAGTTTTTTGTTATTTACTCAAGTATTAATCGATGTAAATCAATTAGAAAAAAACAGCGAATCCAGCCTGCTCTTAATTTAAATATAAAAATTTTATCTATTGAAATCATTATTAAAATCGAAAAGTTTATAATTTTTAATATTAATTTTAGATCCGTGTACAAATTACGCAAGGTTGATAGGGAGACAAAGGGTGTCCAAATAACTTATAATCTCTTACATAGATGGAAAGAGGAGGTTTAAAATATTTTACAAGAGTTTACCTTTATATTTATTATATATAATTATACACGGATTATATACAATTATACATAGTTTATGTACAATTATATATACTTCATTTTGTATAATAATACATAATTTGTATAAGTCTACATATTCTCACATGTATCTATATATTTATATATATTCACATGATAGTTTATATTATTATAAGAATATTGTTCCTACATAATTCTAAATAAATAAATACAATGAAGACTAATGATACAGAAATACGTATTAATACATATAATTTTTTATAAAAACTATAATTTTAAGATCAGAAATTACAATTTCAAACTGACGATTATCATATTCATTTATTAATAAATGAAAAAATTTTAAGATTATGAAATTACGATTTAAAACTAACGATCATCATATTCATTTATTAATAAATGAAAAGACGCGTAGTCTTTTCCAACGAATTTTTTAACTAAATTTGTTGGACGATTTAGAAAGAAAAGGACGTAATCCTTTTCCTTTGAATATTTATCTGATCATGAATTTTCCTAACTAATCCTATTTTGAATTTACCCTTTTTTGAATGCAAATGAATTGACACTTAATTTTAACTTTAACTAACTTTGAAATTTCTAACTAAATTAAATTAAATTTTACACTGAATTGATTTTATCACAAATTTTCACACACAAAGATCTATTATTTTGTAGAAGAGAAATTAAATGATTTTACTGATACAAAGCAACTAACCTTGCGGTTGTAGTCGCTTTGTTTTAATTGATTTTAGCTTGAATTTACACTTTATTTTTTGGGAAAGGATTCACTCAATAAAAACACAGATATAAAGGGAAAAAGCCATGCGGCATAAAAAACCCTTGATTTATTGCCCTACAACTTTACACACTATTTGACGCACCGTTCGATTTGTTCGCACGCACGCACGCAAAAAGATAGAAAAACCAATGCAAATTTATATAGCCATGGCTTAGGTAGAACAAAGCTTCTGATCGCTTTGGAGAAGAAAACTAAGTGTTTTCAAGAAGAGAACCGATTGCTCTCGAAAATGAATGAACCGTTCTAGGCGATGTCACTCTTGATACTAAACTATTTTTCCGCGGCACTTGCAAAGTCTCCCTGTTCTCTTCCCCCTTTTGTCTATGAGCTGACTTAACCTTTTGACTGCGGGAAAATTTTAGTACTTAACGACCTTTTATAAAGTGGAAAATGTATACATGAGATCATTGGATTTTTCAGGTAGAGTCCCCACCCTGACTGCTGGTCGATAAATCGACCACCCCCGCAGGCTAAAGGTTAAGGGAGGTGAGAACAGGCGACTGTAAAGTGCTGCCGCTCATCATCGTATTTGATTTTTAATATAATTTGTGTTGCGACGCAACAATAAATGAAAAAATTCTATGATAGAAAAAAGTTTGTTTTCAAATGTAATTTTTATTATTCTAGCCCCATTTAATTAACAAAACGTTAAATAAAGTAAGGGGTCAAAATTAGAAAAAAAAATACAGACTCTTATATATAAATAATGAAACGTCGTATGTAATGAAAATATCCTTACGTAATTTGTAAATGGCCCATTTAATAATAATTAAAAAGTATAATAAATGCGTATATTTTAAATAGAAAAATTTTTAATTTAAGAGGAGGTCACGTATCTCTATCCTTTTCTAATCAAAGAAATGATTTTTTTACAGAAACTAATAACTTTATCAAAAAATGAAGAGAAAGCCGCATCTTGTATAAAAAAAAGCGATATTTTCTTTGATAAGAAAAAATTAATTTTATTGCTTCGTTCTGAAGAAAACCTTGAAAAACCAAATTGTCCACCCTAACCTCTATGATCGAAGTTTTTCAAGGTTTTCTTGAAAACGAAGCAATAAAATTAATTCTTTCTCATCAAAGAAAATATTGCTTTCTTTATTACGAGATGCGGCTTTCTCTTCATTTTTTGCTAAAGTTATTAGTTTCTGTAAAAAACTCAATTCTTTGATTAGAAAAGGACAAAGATACGTGACCTCCTCTTAAAGTAGAAAATTAAAACATTATTAATAAAATATATATGTATAAAGTAAATTATACATAAGTTATAAATAATAAAACTTAATAATATTAAAAAATATTAAATTACACTATATATAATATAATAAGTATTATTATATTAATTTAGCAATAAATATGTTAGCTTGCACTAAATGCAATCGATCATTCGAGAGACATAACCATTTATTGAAACATAATAAGAAATTTCATTCATCAAAAATATATATTTGTTATATATGTGGAACTTTCGAAAGGAAATTAGTGTATTTCGAAAGAAAATTAGTGTATGTGCCATTTATATCGCGACTCTTACAAATCCGACCTCATTGGGTATCGGTTGATTGTTGGTCACAAAAGTGGCTCATTATCCATCGGTAGTCAAAGTTTTCGGTATGGTGGGTCTTACAGTCTAGCCTGATGTAATGTGTTAAACGGTACTGGGCGGGGACTCCCTCGCCTTCACTATGGAAAAAGGTTAATCATATAGAGGACAATATCCTTTATATATTAATATTTTTTTTAAAAATAAAACAAAAAAAAAAATATATGTGGAACAATATTAAAATATAAAAGAGGTTATATAAGACATTTAAAAAAACATAACAAACCTGAAAAATTAGAATGTTCTATTTGCAAAAATAAATATATAGGAAATGAACATTTAATAAGACACTTACAAAGTCATGCATCTAATTATAATAATATTTGCAACATTTGTGGAAAAGGATTTCATCGAAGAGATAATTTATTACGTCACATAAAAATACATAAAAATGGAATGTATGTATTAATAACATTAAAAAAATTAATACAATAAATACATAAAAATAATATCTTATTTATAATATTTTCAAAAACTAAAATTGTAATAGGAGATCAATCAACGTATGTATTAAAAACTTTATTAAAAAAATAAAAAATATAATATATATTATAAATATTTTTGATTACATATAATGGATCTCTGGTTGCATATATTGAAGAAATTTCTGAAGAACAAACTTTTGTTAACAAACAAAAACAAACTGATTTCAGGATTTTAAAATTCATAATAAATAATTCTGAAGGATTCAGAATTTGATGCAATATTTATGATGAAAATATTGAAAAATTCAAAAAAAATCTAAAATTAAACGAAGTTTATTTTTATAATATACAATATTATTAATTACAACATAATATTAAACATTTTTTAATATTTCAGAAAATATTATAAGAGAATGTTAATGTATCAAAAGCAAAAGCATACAATAAGAAAATAATATATATGACTTAAAATTAAAATATTATTCGAATATTATTTATTTAGGCGAAAACAACAAAATTTTGTTAAACTCAAAAAAATGTAAAAAATAGAAAAAAAATTATTTTGTTATAGTAACTTTGTTTTTTAGAATTATTTATTAATTATCAAATTTTGAAAACTATTTATTTTAATACTTTTTTTTTACACATTTTTGAATTTCCCTCTCTGACTCTGCCACTTTCGGCATCGCTGGTTGTGTACCACCAACTAGAGCAGGCTCAAAAAGTGAATACACTTTTCTCTGTCACGCCAACACTGTATCACACAAAGAATAAAATAACCAGACAAAATATGAGCATATGTGCAGCTGAGAAAAGATCAGCTTAAACTGCACATCATATGACCCGCACAAGTACAGATTTACTTTTCTTAAAAAAAAGACTTTATCACGTAAAAAGAAAAAAAATTACATTAAAATGAAATTTTTCTTTTTGATGTTTTGAACAAGAAAATGGTATTTACTTAACTAGTGCACAAAATAGGTCTTTACCGCACGCGCGAAGATTGCCGCTCGAGAGCAGCGAGACCTTTTTTTTATCACAAGGTTCAGAAAATTCGATCATGATTCAGGAATATAATAATTCTAGAAATAACCGTAAATGAATTTTCTGCACGTTTTTTAATTTTCCACACGCTTAATTTTTCGTGCGACAAACAGGCATTTTTGGTACGGATATGAGGCACCGATAACGGATTTTCCAAACCTTGTGATAAAAAAAACAGTACATAACACGTGCAAAAAATAGGTCTTTGCCTCACGCGCGTTGCCGCTCTCGCTGCGCTCGAGCGGCAATCTTCGCGCGTGTGGCAAAGACCTATTTTCTGCACTAGTTAAGTAAATATCATTTTCATACGGGCAGTCAGTGATGTTTTACATTCACATTAAAAAGCGTTTTCGATTTCCGATGTCTCAATTCCATATCAAGAATTCCTGTTTACTGCACGAAAAATTAAGTGCGCGAAAATCTAAAAAGCGCGCGAAAAATTCATTCCTCAATCAAGAAATGAATTTTCTACACGCTTTTTAAATTTTTACACGCTTTATTTTTCGTGCGGTAAACAGGCATTTTCGATATGGAAATTAGGCACCGAAATACGAATTTTTCGAACGCCGTGTTAAAAAATAAATTTTTATGCTAGCCTTCACAATCTAGCATCATCGCGTCGCGAGAAAATATTTTTTTTTTGTACCTTAAGATGTTCCTCACACCGCAAAATGACCGCCTGTTGTTTGCGAAGTCTCTGCATGCCTAGCTGCTGACTCTCATAGTTTCGCTGCTGTGCGTGCCGCAAGTGATGCTCCTTGGCCTACCTCCTAGTTGGCGATGTCGAGGTCACCACTATAGGATACTGGGTCCTACTTTATGTAGAGAATTTGGGGTTGAACGCCAAGAAACCAACTACAAATATAAAAATAAAAAAAAGCTTTATTAAAATGAGCTTTAGGAGTAAAAAGAGAGTGAAGGTTTTGATCGCTCTGAGAGCTTAGAACGCACTGAAGTGCTCGACGCTTACATTGTTCTCGCTGTCTTGCTGGGCGCTTACTTGCACAACACAGTTGCGTGTACATATACATGCGGTGTACGTAGTATGGGAGCCTACAATTTCATTCAAGCCATAGATGATGAATTCAGTAAAATATCGGATAACAAAATTTTAAAGCGTTTAAGAAGGGGCCGAACTATCTGTCTTTGTCTAATAGCGTTTTTCATCATTTATGTAAACACTATCCGGTATAACAAGAAAAAAATAGCAGCCCCCGCTAGATATTAGTATAATAAGTAAATTTTGTAATAACAACCAAATTTTTTCACTGCGTAGTTTTTGACTAATTAGAGACCTACTAGCAATTTAGAATATAACCTATCTTTTTTTGGTAGGTCTCTAATTATTCAAAAACTACGCAGTGAAAAAATTTGGTTGTTATTACAAAATTTACTTATTATACTAATATCTAGCGGGGGCTGCTATTTTTTTCTTGTTATACCGGATAGTGTTTAAATAAATGATGAAAAACGCTATTAGACAAAGACAGATAGTTCGGCCCCTTCTTAAAGTTTAACAACACATTTATTATTAATAATAAAACATTACAACGTAGCATTCATACAATTAACTAGTGTGTACATATGATAAATAATAAATTCGTGTATGATTATAAGCACATCTTCTTTTCCTAAAACTAGATTATTCTTTTTTAATAATTCGATGAGATCATTTACAAAATTATCATTAAAACTAGACATTGTGCTTTTTATATCGCTAGAAGTATAGTATACATATTGAGATTCCTGACTATTTTCTAAGACATTTTTCATATTTATAACCATTTCTCGTAATATATAATCTACAGATTTTACAACAGTATTTAAATATCTAATTCTATAATCTATACATTTTTATAAATCTTTTAAACGTTCAAACGTGACACGTTTAAATACTAGTAACCGATTAAATCGACCATATTTTTTCGGCAATCCACCACACTCCTCTCCTTCTGGTTGTGCGTCATTGGGTACCAATTCAAAAGCTCTCTGATGAAAACTAATCATAAAACGGATAGTGTATCCAGGAATAGATAGCCGCTAATCCAGTATAGATTCCTCGTTATAGCAAGTAAAAAAATCTTCAATTTTATCAAATTCCTGCTTCAACGCCTCCCAACAGTCCAGTGACAGAGGTAAACTTCGAAAATTGGCTCTACAGAAGCGTACTACGGGTGCAAACTCTTTTTTGCCTTCGCCGCCTATATTCTCCAGGCCTACCTGGATAATTTTTCCAAAAGAGCTGTTCAGCCGGTAGACCATTGGCAGAACCTGCTGCCAATAATTTTTCTTGCTGTTTTGTTTTATTAAATATGCCAAGCCATTACCAAATGTCTGCTCCAGGCTTCTCTTTTGACCAACCATCATTCTTGAGCTTTGTTGTTACTGCTGCTTTCACCGTCGTCAAACTGTGGCTAGACTGAGTGAGTGCCGCTTCTTTTATACTGTAAAAATTGGTGGGGGCGCCGCAAAAAGCTGTTGTGCGACCAATCAGAGACAACCAAATATCATATTACTAGTACGAGATTTTTCCCACAAAATTCTTGACTATAGTATCATTTTTTTGCAAGTTCTGTGAGAAATTTTCCAAGAATTTCTTGAAACCCAATCCACTAGACATATATTACAGAAACATGATACAATAATGACCACAAACGTTGGAATATTTGCTTTGTAAGCGTTTATTATTCCATCTAAATTTTTAAAAAGTTTGTTGAATACGTCGTAAATGTTGTTGAATTTGTGGTGGTTTACCAAGACTATCAAATTACACACCTGTGCCATACTTATCAACGTACATGGCGACCCAGTGCGCACCACGCTGGTTATAATTTTGCGAATTAAGAGGAGGTCACGTATCTCTGTCCTTTTCTAATCAAAGAATTCAGTTTTTTACAGAAACTAATAATTTCAGCACAAAATGAAGAGAGAGCCGCATCTCGTATCAAAAAAAGCAATATTTTCTTTGATAAGAAAGAATTAATTTTATTGCTTCGTTTTCAAGAAAATTTTTTCTTATCAAAGAATATATTGCTTTTTTTGATACAAGATGCGGCCTCTTCATTTTTTGCTAAAGTTATTAGATTTTGTAAAAAAATCATTTTTTTGATTAGAAAAGGACAGAGATACGTGACCTCCTATTAAGCACAAACGCACAAGGTTTCACCCACATCAGAGGAATCCGATCCGCTGGATAAACGCCTACTGCGTGAAACTTGATCCTCATCAGATATTAAACAGTCTCTTTTGAATTCATTGCGGAGAATTTCTAAAAATTCTTCCGAAATCAGCGATTTTACGCTGGGGTTACGTTTCAGTAGCCAATGTTTCAGATTAGCAACGTTATTTAGTGCACACACGTAATTTGAATAAGGTGATTTTAAGTAATGATGCATGCACTGTACATTGCTGAAATTTAAATTTCTAAAAGGTGGACAATCTTGTTCTTTTTCTAAATTTTCAATCTGACAGGTGGTGAGCTTGGAAAGTAGATAAAGCTTTTCTTGACCTCGCACGAAAATTGTACAACAATTCATGCAAATATCTTCCAAATTTTTGTATAATCTTTTTATCGATATATAACCTTCGTACCACTCCAGACCATGATGATTCAGTGTCACCCAATTGTTCTGTCTCAAAGCATTTTTAGGTAAGCGTCTTAAATTACAAGGAGGCGCCACAATCCAATGAGCGATAAAGTTTTTATGAACAGCAAGTACAGCTACCTCCTTTGGAATCAAACGATTTTTGTTGTCCTTTAAAAACTGCACATCAATTACCACGTCCATACTGTTTGCAATGAAAATTGCTCGCCGACTGAGATAACAAAGCTGGCTTTGCTTTACTTAAATAGTGAGAAATGTACCCCCCCCCCACCACCACTACTTAACCGCTATAATCCACGACAACCTGTCTCGACGAGTCAATTTCGAGCAAATTGTCGTATTCAGCATAAATTATACAATTTACAGCGCCCTCTACTAGGTCGTCGAATCTAACATCAATTCGTACATTACCATTTTTTATCAAATTCCAATGACTACCATCACTCGCCGATAAATCAGGTGTCAAATCAAAAGCGAATACGCAGTAACCGTTTGGATAGTCTTCACGGTTAATCGAGTTGCCTGAATTCATAAAGTGAATACCTGTGCCGGAAAAAAGTGTATGATAAGCATCGACGTACATTTTGCTTTTTTTGAAATCTGGCTGTAAGGGCTTCGATGGCACTTGCATTCCATCAACGTACAGACACAAAAAATTTATATTAAAATTCTTGAAATTGAATGGGTTAAGACTTTTATCTCCGTTATAAGCTTTATTTTCAACAAAACCGAGTATAATTCTTTTTGGCAGTTGACCTAATATGACATTGTCGATTGTTTCCCCATGCACACCATTATGTAACGTAACAGCCTTAACTTCTACACGTGTCAGTGGGTATTTTGCAGTAGTCTGTGACAATAGTTTTTCGTGTGCTAGCACAAGTGAAGGATTTAATCTTACCTGACGCACAAAAAGCGTAGCCTCGGTAATATTTACCGTGAAAGCACCAGCGGGATCCATGAGACAGAATCCATCATGAGAACGCACAAGCCTTACTCTAACTTCAACACCACCCAGTAATAATTTGTCTTGATTAAAAACATCACAATGTAAATGGCCGAGTAAATCAATCTTCCTACCAATCATGAGTGCCTTACGTTTATTGAGACCTACATTACCACCTGTGGTATCGTCCATTTTCCTTGCTGTATCATCGTATCACAAACCACTCGTTAAATGAGACTTTTTAGCTGTTTTCTCTGTATGCATAAGCATTGTTTGGCGGTAAAACAGGTTTCTGATTGAATAGCACGTCGACTTAATTAAACAACGGATGCAAAAGATTATTTATTGGTCCAACGTTCGGATCCTTAGGTGGTTCAGCACTAGTGCATGTTACATTTACACTCACACTTAACATTGTGTGAGCCAAGTCTAGATATTCAGTGTTGCCAGGGGTTGTAAATTCAATTGGTGATTGGTCGTTGAGTGAAGATATCGGTTTGTACTGTACCCAGTAAGAGCCTTCAATTGCAGTCTGTGTCGAGGGTAATTCAAAGAGTGATAAATCCGACTTGATTGACTGACAAGATTCTGTATGCAACAACGCCATCTTGAAATTTTAATTTTCGAAAATACCTCTAGCTATACGTGCTTTCTTATTTTGCTTCTTCTTTTTCTTTTTCGCAACCTTATCACTTTTCGAGCGTTTAGCCGCTGAGGTGTACGTAGTACCAGCTGCACTCGACGACTGAACTGACGATGTCTCGTTCTTCTTTTTATATTCAGATCCTTCCCCCTCTTTTGCACTTGACTCACCCAAGAGCAATTTGTCCAGAACAACGTCAGTTTTTCTTTTGAGATTTTTACCACTCTTGCGAATGCGCTCCTTTGCCGCCTCTTTGACAGGTCTGCCACCTAGAGTGACATCATCTAGGATATTTTTACTTGCTCGGAGAGCCTCTTTACCGACCACTTTTGCACCTTACTTGATCTTCGGTATAGCTGCTCGGAAGAGACCTTTCAAAAAACTACCTACTCCTGCACCCGACTGGTGATAACCAAAACAAGGTTTACCAGCTCTAACGCACTTACCCCCACCACCAACCATTTGGTTATTGAAGAAATCTTCATTTGATCGGATGCGCTAAAAGTGAAGCGTTACAGTCAACGTACCGTAGTCGAATGGAATGGGAAATCCGTGCTCGTCTCTTATATCTATTTCGATCGACTGAAACGCTGAAGACAGCAGTGGTAGGTACATGGGTGGTGAAAAGTATTTAATTTCAACACCTCTGTAAATGTAATCGCGCAAATGAAGCGAGACTATACGTAGTAAGCTTGTGCGCATGTCACCTGTTACGTAAGGCTGGTAAATGTTGCTGTAAACCATCAGCACGGTTGGCAACCCGTTCACAAGATTTGCTGGACGATTACCGGTAATGTAGTGTTCTTTATTACCTTTGCAAGATAAAATTGGTACATTTTCCAGACCTAAAATTCTAAGTAATTTTTCCGATAGTGTAAACGTGTGCTTATAAGTTGTACAATCTTCTCCACATCGACATCCAACCCGTGCATAGCCACCAGCTTGGATTTCAAAATATAAATGATTTTTCACATTCTCGAGATTATTTATTTCTTCTAAGAGACTTTTAATATCACGATAAATACCAGGTTTGACTCTGGCAAACACCTCGGCCCCCTGTTGAGTCTCTTTTGTTTCTCGCAAAACATTCGCCATTTCACGTTTGGCTGTTTTAACAGAAATGACTCCCTCCCGCTCAACTATTGATATATGCTGAAATGTGAGAGGTATTTGAATTTCCGTGAGTCCTACACACCAGTCGCCATGAAGATAAAAATTTTGTGATAATTGTGTTGTGATATGTGTCGCCACATTGTGTGGAAAGACAAACTTGCTGCTGTTGCTCGGTAAAACTATGTAAAATTCATCGTTCATTGTAAATTTTTCAAATCTTTAGCCGCTATCCAAGAATTTAATTTTTCTGGATACCTCCTCCAACTGACCAAATATTGGTTTTTCGATCCCTTACCTTTACTCTTCAAAACCTCGTCAACCTCAAACGCTTCGCTATCTGAATCCTTGCGCACTCTGCTTAACAGTTCTTCGTAAAAATATCCGTCAATTTTTTCTCCACCAAGATCTGCCAAAGTATAAACGGGTGGTTGTTGTCTTGTGTTGACTCTTATAATTTTAAACAGCTCCAGAGTCCAGCCACCCTCGTATGCTTTCCTGAAGGCTGTCTTGGCACGACTGACACGAACCAGATCACCAACGCTGTATTTAGCTACTCTATACGGCTTTTTTTCGCTGTAACGCAACGTCAAATTTCGACGTACCACGTGAGCATTATATAAGTTGACCTTGGAAGGGGGCATTTTTATGGCACTGTGCCACGACTCGTTGTAACACGCCACAATTTCTTGCAAAACATCTATATAACGTCTTGTGCGCGAGTGAGTAAAGTATCGCCAGATTCGACCTTTGAGAGTTCGAATAAAGCGTTCGGCAATGGCTGCTTTTATATCAGGGTTTCTGACGACTCGGTAGGTAATATGTTTCTTTTTTAGCACCTCTTGCACCTCTCAACCGATAAATTCCTTACCTTTATCAGTCTGTAGGTAAATAGGATATCTATCATTACATCGTGATAAAATTTTGTCCAATGCTACAGCAACGCTTCGGCTCGTTTTGTCGAGAAGAGGCTCTGCCCAGGCAAACTTTGAAAGTGCATCAATGACAATGAGAATATAGCTGTACCCATCATTGTAGATTTTAAGTGATCTAAAATCTGCCAAGTCAGCTTCCCACACCTCAAAGGGGCTGAAAACGTTGTAATGTCGACGAGGAAAACGATGTACCACGAGTTCGTGTAAGGTATGTGCATCCTGACTCTCCAGCCACTTGGCGATGGTATTGTTATCAAATTTTTTGGGTTTCGCGCGTTTCAGTAGATGAGCACCAGCATACGCTGATGGTGCAGAAAGATTATAATAATAATGCTCAAGACCGTCCGGCTTTGACGTCTCCTTCTTCCTTATCTCCTTTTTCCTTTTCTCCTTCTTTCTCATTGCTCCTCTTCCTCTTATAAATTAGCTTTCTCTCTTTCTTTTGCTGTCTTTTAAATGTATTTTTAATGCGTTTCAAAAATTTATCAAACGCAATTTTGCTGATCATGCACAAAACAGTAATATCAGCTGCAGTCTTTTCATTACCATCTGCAGTCTCCGAGAGCATGCGTGAAAATGCTCGTTCAGCCAGCAGTCTGTCAGCTTTTATATGATTCGTTATTTTTTTATTTGAATATGAAATATCGTGCTCTAGACAGGCATTGTCAAAAGGGTTTTTTTCCTCTCTGACCACGTCTGAGACGCTCGTCGAGATGTGTGTCAGGGCCGAGAAACTGGTAGTCTGGCAGATGCATTTCAAAGGGTACAACTGAAATCAATTGGTCTATAAAAGTACCAGTTTTCTCCTCCTCCTCCTCCACCCCCTCCATCACTTCCTTCCATGCTTTCACATACGGTTCCATTTTAGCTGTTCGAGACGACTCTTCTTTTTAGGGGTTGATGGCGTAGCTGCCAACTCGCTACCAACTTTTTTACGCTTTTTCGCACTCTCAACTTCTTTCTCCTTTACGCTCGTCTGACTAGTAGCTGTTGAAGTATAATAACCTTCGTTTTCTGACAACGATGACGATGATGAGTCAGTGCTATGAGATGCAATCTTACGCCACAGTTGATCGTTACCAATGAATTCTCGAGGTATACTAACTTGTCGCAAGACGCATGCAAACATTTTTTATCCGCGTGGTGGTGGTCTTTTTCTACTTCTCATAGCCTCGTTCACCAAATCGACAATATTAGTACCCTCGACAACAGCGCCATTTAGTTTGATTATACCACGACTATCTCATTCAATATTACCAGCTTGTCGCAAGTATCTAATGAGATGTCTAGCATTGCTTCGAAATTTCTGCGGTACCGACTCGACAATCTGTTTGTCGTCGATTTCGTCATTATTGCCTCTATCTATTGTCGTTCCCGTTTCTAATAATGTTGTCTCGTGTGGACGTATTATACCTCCACTCTCATCCTTCTCCTCCTCTCTTAGATGCAAGTAACGCTGCAAGATTTGCTGATATTGCAAAGATTTTTGAGCGCTCATCACCCGCAGAATGTAAAATTTTACTCATTGCCTCGTCGAGGCGTGTCGTGGCTGTACCAGGTGTCTGGACACTGGATGCTGGTATCGTATGATTGGTAGTTGCTACGTCATGCTGTTACTGCTGATGCTATTGCTCCAAGCACTCTTGCGGTACTAAAATTATTTTTCTTGCGTACTCCATGCCGATAAAACAGGTTTCACAATTAGCCGCAGTAAATATGCTGATTTTACCATCAATTTCCTTTTTACCTCCAAACTACCCAGTTTGGCGAGTTTCCGCAACAGAGGTGCGAATTTTCGCAATTGTCTCTTATAATACTTGCTGAGTGGAATATTTCCACGTAAAATATTCAAAGCACACTCGCAAATGTACGTTATAAGTTTAGAATTTGCTTCGCGTACTATAGCCTTAACTTTATAGAGTTCGCTTTTACACAAGAAATGTAGCTGAGTCCAGTACTTTTCTGGAATTGGTCTGCTGCTAAGACTACGTCTTACCGGCTCTATTACAATCGCACGACTGGTACATTATTCGAGCGAGCACCAGCTTTTATAGGTGTGCAACGAGGCACATAAACGTACTGATGTTTGTCAAACGGAAATATACGAGTACGAAATCTCACATTTTTAGGCGTACCCTGCTTCAGATCTATGAACAAATAGCCGTGTGACTCTGCTGTGGCATCGAGATGTGCCTCTTGCAAAAAACGAGGCTCCTCGGGGCAAACTTGACGCGCCAGATGATTTATTTGCGCTCGATCGCGCGGATTTTTAAATACCACGATGTAATTAGAGTTTAGAGAGATTTCTCGCTGACCTTGATGAAAGAGATTTTGCGAAATAAAGATGACGCTCAAGTTATTGTGATGACTGCCTTTGGTAAAGAGATTGACTACAGCTCTACTGAACGATTCTCTCATTAGATCGTCGAGAATCAAGAGTTTTGCTCGTGGATCATTGGCATAATCTTTGCTCTTTGGTAAACCCTCGTGAAATTCGATTCCCTCACCCAACTCCTTGTAAATTGCCTGCCACTCGGTATAATACAAGAGTATACGCTCGAATTTTGTATCACTCATGCGATCAATGTGATGCAAAAAATTCTTCACAAATACTGTTTTACCACACGAGCTAGGTCCACAAATCATCAAAGTCCACGGATGCATCCACCTGCAAACGTCCATGTTACCGCCGCTGCTAAACTTCTACTAGTAACCTCATCACATCCTCGAACCACTCTACATATACGATCATTAGTAGTGATGAGCAAGAGTGGGGGCGGCGGCGGCGGCACGCGCGAGTGCGAGCAGTATCGTGCTGGCGCTAGTCAATCGTTTAGCTGATTAGCCATATAGCTGCCTGACGCCAGCATTATTCCGCTTTTTAACTATATGGCTGGAAAAGCTTAACAAGTATTACCCTGTTATTTGCTCAAAAGCGCTCGTCACCATCACTACTTGTACCTCCCACCACCACCACCACCACCACCACATTCTACTCGTCACCCCCACATTTCCAGTATAAAAGTAAAAGCAGCAGCATTTATAGGTTAGTGCTGTACAAGTTTTGGTATCGTGAAAATAAATAAGTTATAGTCAACAAATTTGAGCAAAGGTAATCAAATTTTAACAAAAAATTCGTTAAAGACTCAAATTCTTGAATTTTGATAAAATTTTATAGAGACTTGTCGTGAGGAAGTGTGGTGATTATCCGTATCTTGCAGAAAAAAATAATAATGAATCAAACAAAAAAGGTACATTTCAAGGAAGGTAAACCGGATATTCACGTGATACGCGTGTGGGATTATGCGAGTCGTGCAGCACGACGTGGAGAGTGGGAGCAAGCGGCTCGTGACAGAGAGAGATTTAAAATGAGAGTGGAAAGAATAGAGATTATTCTGGAACCTATAATTATGAAGAAAATTGACGACTACTTAATTAACAGAAGATAAATTTATTATTTTGTTATATTAATTTTAATTTCAATAAATTATGAAATTTATTACAAAATTGTTTTTGTCTTAAAGCGACTTCGGATTTTAGGTTAAGTTTTATTTTTGAGTTTACAAATTACTCTTTCGATATGTAAAATTTTTCAGATTTTTTTATTTCCCACCATTCTAAGGATTATAATAAATGGTGGAAAATTGAAAAATTCAAAAAATTTTAGAAACTGAAAGAGTAATTTGTAAACTACAAAATGAAATCGAACCAAACTTCTGTAGTCGCCTTAATTCTATAACTTATATATATATATATATATATATATATATATATATATATATATATATATATATATATATATATATATATATATATATATGTGTGTGTGTGTGTGTGTGTACATAATATTTTTACTTCGGTAATAATATATCAACATTTATTTATTATTTAATTAGATTTATAACCGTATGGATAGCTAATCTCGTTATTTACAAATCGTCTCTTTGAGTACACGGGCTCGCATGTTTTACATTCAGGTCGTGTTATAACATCGTGAAACCGTGTGTGTCTAATAGCGTCATAGTTTGCAAAAAGTGGCGGTATTTTACCAGTAATAAGATTTCGTATGGAATCAAAGTTTATTTTCTGACTCACCGATGAATTAAGTCTTATACCCTTGATTTTGCAAACACATCCTTCAACGCCATCTGGTGTCAAATATTTATATCCGTAAAATTTGGGTCCACCAGAGACGAATGGTGTGATGCTTGTGCCAAGACCATAACAGGCCAATTCGTCGGTCAAGTCACCCAAGAACGGCCCTGTTTTCGCATCGTACTCACCCACACGACTTACATACACAATAGAATCAGTATCGTAATACAACACACGTTCACCCAACGGTTGCAATTCTTCGTAGAGTTTTAAACGCGCCAAGGCTGTGGTATAAGCGGCTACGACAACGTTACATAATGCCGATGGCTCGACAGCCGGTTCTGTGTTGTGCCAGCATACATAAATTGTCGTATCGTCGATCGGTAAAATTGAGTCAACATCGCTCTCAGCACTACAGAGTAATTCAAACAACCTCTGTGGATCATCCACCATTTCGGTCTTTGGCATATTTTCTCGTTGACCAAATTTACCCCACAATGAGTTTAAACAGAGTTTTGCTACAGATCTCAGACCAGCGTTATATTTTATTCGATTTCTGTCTAATTTTATGCCCTCTTGTAGCACAAATTCCTCAATATATCGAGCAATCGCGTTTTCGTCACCGTCAGCACATTCCGAAGGGTAACCTGACGCGTACGATTCCTCAGCGAAAAATTTATCGATATAAGTTGGAAATAGACCACCCTGACCCGTGGCTTTGTTGTACTGAGTAATTTTATAAGACCATATTTCAATTATTTTTCAGATGATATAGCCCATCTGAACAGCTTTTCTCAACTCATCAGCAGCCCACGTACCGATAAAAACACGATCATCAGGATTTTCATGGTCACAATCTGTGGTATACATTAATTCAGCACATGTTCGACACAGTGGAAACAAAAGCTTATTATGCATTTTAACGGGGAGTACAGCATGATATAAATTTCGCGGCAGCAATACTTCACATTTAATAAGACCTTCAACGTGACTTATATCGACCGTATTTACAGATATATGGATATAATGAACACACGTCCACGTATTTTATTTTCTCACCCTCTTTTGCATCGTAAATATTAACTGTATTGCCCGTTCACCCGTCAAAAAATGCTTCTCGAGGATTTAACGGCGCGTGCCATTTTCGTGTCTTATCTTCAATGTACGACCTCATATTCTCGTTTTCCGAGTACTCTCGATCGAAATCACACTCCCACTTTTCAATAAGTTCATAACCATGGGCTCGTATTTTTTCCGATATCCGTGCGGTTCTCTTGAAACGTTCGTCCATA
Source organism: Anastatus disparis (assembly GCA_017163975.1). NCBI lineage: Eukaryota > Metazoa > Arthropoda > Insecta > Hymenoptera > Eupelmidae > Anastatus > Anastatus disparis. The sequence goes on along the minus strand of JAFFSR010000349.1, from coordinate 2,681,673 downwards.
TTTTCACCGTTTACGAGCCTCGAGTCTCGGTTTATTGTGTAACACCAGACGCAACCATGCCAATAACACCCGTGAAATCGTAAAACGATTTTCTTTCCATTTTCAAGTACGCAATATCCGTCCACTAGAGGGTCTTTGGGAAGCCTCTTTTCTCGTGCACGAACGGCATACTGAATTTGTCGATTCAGCACATTTTCCATCCAGCACAACCATCTCATCACCTTACACACGCATGCAAGAAGATGCGATGGTGGCGCTTTCTACAAATGGATCTGTATTACCACATTCGATGAAGGTCTTGCAAAAAGCCAGACATGCTAACCGTAAAATTTTTACATCTTGCTTACAGTATTTTATAATTTCATTTCTAAAATTAAATATATAATTTTCAGCTTTTTTTTCGTTATACCACTGCATAAATTCGCGTCGCCCTTCGATCTTCATCGAATCTGGCAAAAAAGTGCATATTGGTGGCCTTTCTCCCACGTAATTCTGATTTTTCGGTGTATTAAAAAGATGAGGTATGACTAAATTTTTTATTGCAAGATATACAGTAGCCTCGACTCCCAGCCACTGTAAAGCGGTCTATATCCACGAGCAAAATTTTGAAATGAATAAACAACGATTGCGACGCCAAAGAGTGCATAATATTCTTGAAATAATTTAATCTCCTCTATACCACAGCCCGTCTCGGGTATCGTAACTCTCGCATCTCTTACAAGTTTCAATGTTTGCACTTTCTGATATTGTGCTGTATGAGGTCTTATTTTATTACATCTGTCATGGAAAATTGCACTACGCGTTTGACCACGTATGGCGTATACGTGAGCAGCGACTAGCGAGCGTGGAAGACAAAGACTGTCGCTATTTTCAATATTTAGAATTGATTTCTTAAAAACTGATTCGCTAGTAAGAGATACACGACCCCGGCCCTCTGGTTTAGTCACAGTACTGACTTTAACATTCAAAACATTGTCAATTTCGAAACCATCATTACTCTGCGCTATACTAGCTATCAGTTCTAGTAAATCTACCGAAGAAAAATCACGAAGCAGTCTAAAAGAAATCCATAGAGACCCGTGCACAAAACGTTCAGAGCTTATAGTCATGCCAATATAATCTGATGGTTCTGCATATTCACACACGTGACGATATAAATCGTTTATAGCAGCCTCCAACCAGCCATATACATTTGCATTAGCTGGCGGAGGTAATATCGACACTCTTAATTGTCGTCCTTGAAGCTTAAACTGTTTGTAATATCGTGAAGTTTCTTCATGAATGGTAATGTGTTCCTGAGCAGAAGTACCATCTCCCAGTTGAAGATATTCGTCTACAATACCGAGCAGTAATATATAAGAATTAATACAATTATAAAATTACATACATCTCAATAGTCAAGATCTTCAGTACCTGGTGTCGATATTGCAGATAATGTAGTTTCAGGTGAAACTATTTTATTCGACGTTTGTAGATCCTGGTCATTCCAGTGAGAGCAACCAGGCAACGGTTCATTAGATCGTGATGGCGCTGTAGTATCAGCAATTACCCCCTCCAACATCGTAATAAGTCACCGTAAATAAGTAAGTTATCAAGTATTGGTCCGATATTGGAAATCAATATTTTTTTGTAAAATATGTTTTTGGATTTATTATTTTCAACGAAGATAGACGCTTATAGAAGCGTACTTCTGGGTTAAATTTTTAGTCCGATACGCTGGGTAACACTTTAACATTGTTTGTATATCTATACATATGAAAAATTTGATATATATATAGATATAAAAATACATGGGATCTAGTGGCGCCCTCAGTAGCTGAATAACTCATTTTTGGCAGAAATTTCTCATTTAAGAGTACGCTTCTATAAGCGTCTATATTCGTTGTTATTTTATTTACAACAAAAAAGTCTTATCCCGCGAAATTCTCCGACCATAAATAAAAAATCTATAGATTATTGTTCCGATATTGGAAATCAGTATTTTTTGTGAAACATATTTTTGGGTTTATGATTGTATTTACAACATAAAAGTATTAGCTTGCAAAATTTTTTGACCGTAAATAAGTAAGTTATCGAGTATTGGCCCGATATTGGAAATTAATTATTTGTAAAACATATTTTTGGATTTATTATTTTATTTTTAACAAAAAAGTCTTATCCCGCAAAATTCTCCGACCATAAATAAAAAATCTATAGATTATTGATCCGATATTGGGAATCGATATTTTTTTGTAAAATATATTTTTGGATTTATCATTGTATTTACAACATAAAAGTATTAGCTTGCAAAATTTTTTGACCGTAAATAAGTAAGTTATCGAGTATTGGTTCGATATTGGCAATCAATATTTTCTAGTAAAACATATTTTTGGATATATTCTTTTATTTACAACATAAAAGTCTCATGCCGCGAAATTCTCCGGTGGTAAATAAAAAAGATATAGATTATTGAACGATTATTGGCTACGATTTCGTGATTTTAAAATACATTTCTAGATTTGTTATTGAATTCATGATAGAAAATATGCATAACTTACCTGTAGTGACACGATGATGTAACATGAGATGTCTGACTTGAGGTGCATCTTGCATTCCTCTGCTCTTAATACAACGACCAACTATATCAAGTATCTGATTATCGGTAAAAATATTTCGCTTGAACATATAGGCTAAAGTACATAGCCCGCAAAGTCCTATGATGAATTCAATCTTTTTTAACAGCTCATTCATAGAGCAAGTTTTCAAATTTTTGCGCCATGCGTAATTACAAAATAGTTTTAATAATGGTTCACGAAGGAGAGCCACATTTAAAATAGCTATTAAGATATTATATAAGTCTTTTTTATTCATTCTTTTTTTTGTTATTCTTGTTTCAATGTTTAAACTCAGAATGATATCAGAACCGTAAATCGTTGTCTATTTATACCGAAAATAAATCATAAATTTAAGGGTGAGTATGCGCGTGTATATATATATATATATAATATTCAACTTATCGAAACCTGTAAAAATAATTTGATATTTAAACCTCCAACGTAGCAAGAAATACATCAGTTTTGTGGGAACCACTAAGTTATGAGTACGAAATTCAATATTCTTAATAATCTTTTAATAATAATTAACAATTTATTAAAAATTTTTCATAAAATATTAAGTTAGCATGTACATAATTAAAATTCGGGTTGCCATTATTTCGCTTATAAGAAGGTGGGACTTTTTTCTTTAAGGCGTGCGCTATGCAATCTCATTCGTCTCTCGTGTCGCGCTTATCAAACGGGCTGATCCTGTTACAACGAATGACTCGAGTGCATCTCTTAAGAACACCCATTCCACATTGTCGTAGTAATGGTTATTATACTTCTTAAATGTTTGTACTTTACATACTTTATACATACACTTAATTTGCATATGCACCTAATTTGCATACGTACTTAAACTATTAATTAATATCGATATTAGGTAATATCCTTAATATATAAATTGTGAATTATTTTATTACATACACATCTACTGTAAAAATAACGGATGGTATACCTCTTTCTTTTTTATAGTAGCCTGATACTTTTTATTATTTTTTATCATAAATTATCGATATTCGTTGCGTAATGATTGATAATTCATGGATAATAATTTATAAATAATAAATATTTTTCAATATAATATATCCAATTTTGATAAATATATATTTACATATCATTTACATATGTATATATATATGTATATATATACAGCAGTTATATACGCAACTTGGGCGTATTCACAATGAATGTCAAAAATTGCGAAATAACGGATTGTATACCTTTTTCTTTTTTATAATAGCCTGATACTTTTTCTGATTTTTCATCGTAAATTATCGATATTCATTGCATAATGACTGATAATTTATGAATAATAATTTTTAAATAATAAATATCTTTCAATATAATATATTCAATTTAAATAATTATATATTTACATGTCATTTGCATATCTATATATACACCAGTTATATACGCAACTTGGGCGTATTCACAATGAATGTCAAAACACCTGAGCGCAAGAGGTAGAATAGTTATACTTCCTTTTATGTTTTGGACTCCTGATACTCTTTATCGTTTTTGTATCACTAATTCTCTATATTTATTGAATCGATATCTTGGTAATAAATATACATTATATTTAAAATATAATAACCAATTTAGTCCAGTAGAATTAGCTCGAAAAACCTTAAAATTTGACTTAATTAGTAACAGGCAACTGAAGTGAAAAATGAGTTCATTAGGTCAAAAGATATTAAAATTTAGAAAGACCCTCAAAATTTGGGCTGGCATATTTTTTTAAACAACGTTTTTATGTAAAAAATTGTGAAAAATCGATGTTTTTTGGATCTAGCTCTTTTCGTTTTTTAATAGGGTATATGAAATTCATAATACTTATAAGGGTCTTCAAGACGAATAGTTTAAGCCCTATTACATTAAATTTCGTCAATAATTTATTTAAATAATCGCAAAAATATAGTCAAAAATCGTTAAATGTTTAATAATTTTTTATTCCATAAAAAAAAGAGCTACATGCTTGTAACTTTGTAAAAAGTTGCCTTCTATCATCCTTAAGTTCCCATAATTTTTTCAGCAAAAAATATTAATTTGTTTATGAGATATTCAATTTGTTCACTAAAAAGAGGTAAAATGTAGGCCTCAAATGGACCCTATTGCGGTCATTTTAGAAAGAAATGACCATTGTCATTTATGCTCTTTGACACTTATATTTAGTGAAAATAAAAAGTTCGATTGATATTTTTATTATTTTCGCTGTTTAAATGGCGATCGAAAAAAAAAATTTTTTTTTCTTAATTGTTTTTTAAATTTATATATGAAAAAATGAAAATATTTAAATGCAACTTTTTTATTCTTGTTGCTTAAATTTTAACGCTTATTTAAAAAAAAAAAAACGTTATTCTGCGATAATTAGGAGCTGAGATAACTTTTTTTTTTTTTAAATTCACCATTTGTTTATTTACAAAGATTAAGGAATGAAATTTTAATGACAGATCCTTTAATACTTGAATTTTGATATAAGATCATTTCTGATATTAAAATCAGTTTTTTAAAACCTTAAAAGATTGTTTTTAAGTATGTATAGTTTCAATTCTTTTTGAAGAGGGGAGGAATGCGTCATCTTTCGCAAGTACAGAAAAAATTTTTTGATTACTTCAAATTTGTCTTGTGAAAAAATTTTCTATATCTCAGTGAAATATTAACCGATTTTGATGTTTCTTTTTTTAATCTGGGGTAGCGCGAGATAATATTAACAGCCTTTATACTTGTTTAATGATATAAATAAATTAATTTGTTATAAACAATAACAAAAAATATATGCATATTTTTTTTTCATTTTTTATATACTTTTAATGTTTATTTTTATAATCTAATAAATAAGTTTCATTTCTTTTATGAAAAAATTAGATTATTATTTTTTTTACAGGCTAATAATTATTACAAACATTGCTCTTATCATAAAAATCCTGACATTATTAAAAAAAAGCTTCTGACCTTGAATATTCAATGAATTTAACGTTTCTTTTTTTGACCTAGGGTTGTGCGAGATAATTTTAAGTACCGTCATTTTTGTTTTATTTAACAAAACAAATTAATTTATTATAAACAATATATATGGAAAAAATAATTTACTTCATATTTTACGTTAATGGAACGTTCGTATTAATAATTTTATGAAACATAATATCTTTTTCTCTAAAAAATTTAATTATTATGATCTTTTGTTCTTGAAAGTAGCCTTGTATTAAAATGAAATTAATCAATATTGTACTAAAATTCGCAGATACCGTGGTTTAGGTTTGTTTTGCATGAATCTAGTACATTTCACCTTGAAATTACCTCTACTCAATGTAGCGAGTCCTATGGAAGTGATAGTAATGAAGAAACTGCAGATGATGATGATGATGACGATGACGATATTTTCCTTCCAGCGGGCCAAAAAGACAAAAGCGTAAAGTTAAGGACTCAAGATAAAGTAAACGACCTAGTTAGAGAGCTTAACTTACCTAAAGATGGAGCAGAACATTTAGCTTCAGCTTTAAAAGGCATGAATCAGTTGGCAAAATCTACTAAAGTATCTTTTTACAGAACAAGAAGCAAAAGTTTTGAACCATACTTTGAAGAAATGAATCATAATGGTGGTAAAATAGTATATTGTAAAGACGTAAAAGGTTTAATGAATGAAATTAAACCTAATGTGTATAAAGACGAAGAATGAAGATTGTTCATAGATTCATCAAAAAGAAGTTTAAAAGCCGTATTACTACACAATAGCAACCACTATGCCTCAGTTCCTATAGCGCACTCCACTACAATGAAGGAAACATACGATAATCTCAAAATTATAATACAAAATATTCAGTATGATAAGCATAAATGGCGGATATGTGGTGATTTGAAAGTTTCTGGAATATTGTTAGGACAGCAGTCTGGATTTACAAAGACGCCATGTTTCTTGTGCTTATGGGATAGTAGAGACCGTGCAAAGCACTATACAAATCATAAATGGCCTGAAAGAAAATCTCTCGAAGTCGGAAAGAGTAACGTTATAGCTACTCCATTGGTTGATCCGAAAAGAGTTCTCATTCCTCCATTACACATAAAACTTGGTGTGATGAAACAATTCGTTAAAGCTTTAGATAAAGATAGCCAGTGCTTCAAATACTTGGAAAGTAAATTTCCAAGTAAATCAGATGCAAAATTGAAGGAAGGTATTTTTGACGGTCCTGAAATTAGAAAAATGATGGCTGATGACCAGTTCATTAGTTCCATGACAAACATTGAGAAAGCTGCATGGCTTAGCTTTAAGGAAGTTACTGAAAACTTTTTGGGTAATCGCAGAAGCCCAAATTACAAAGTAATTGTATCTAAAATGGTTGAGAACTATGGGAATATGGGTTGCCTAATGAATTACAAACTACATTTTCTGCACAATCACTTGGATAGTTTTCCTGAAAACTGTGGCGATTATAGCGAAGAACAGGGAGAGCGTTTTCACCAAGACATTAAAGTAATGGAGAAGCGTTATCGAGGTAGATGGGATGCTAGTATGCTGGCCGACTACTGCTGGATGTTGAAAAGAGATTGCAAAACTACTGGGGAAAAACGTAAAAGGAAACCTTTGCACCGATCATTTGATGAGAAACGTGTAAGGTATAGTAAGAATTAAAAATAAAAAAAAAACTTTTTAATGTACCACGTTTTTATAATGAACCAAAAAGTATAAAATAATGTGTAATAAAATGAAAAAAAATAAAAAAAAACTTTTTAATGTACTACGTTTTTATAATGAACTAAAAAGTATAAAATAATGTGTAATAAAATGAGAAATGAATACTGATTTGAAATAAAAAAAACGTGGGGCGCATACAATACATAATAATAAACATGCGCCCCACGTTTTTTTTATTTCAAATCAGTATTCATTTCTCATTTTATTACACATTATTTTATACTTTTTAGTTCATTATAAAAACGTAGTACATGAAAAAGTTTTTTTTTATTTTTTTTCATTTTATTACACATTATTTTATACTTTTTGGTTCATTATAAAAACGTGGTACATTAAAAAGTTTTTTTTTTATTTTTAATATTATTTTATACTTTTTAGTTCAATTAAAAAACGTGGTAGATTGAAAATTTTTTTATTTAAATATTATCTTATACATTTTGGTATTATTATTATTATTAATAATATTATTTATCGTGTTGTCCAACAGTGCATATTATATAGCATATATATTGTTGTCAAGGGACTAAAACGTATTTCATCTATTTTTTTTAGAGAACACCTAATCACATGGTGAGTTTCCCGCCATTTTGACGATAATGACGCCATTAGAAATTCAACCAAGATTTATTGTTTTATGCATTGTTAGACCATAAAATGAATAAAATACAGTCTCAAATTTTATATGTACAATACAAAATGCTGTAATTTATGTCTAATTGCAATATGAGAAGTTAAAGAATTTTAAAAATTTTCGAAGATGGTTAGACACTAATGTTAAAAGTATATCTATATATAAAATCTTCAAAATTTCAATTTTTCCAATATCTCCGTATATAATTGTATTAATATATTTTTCGGTGGGAATATATATTTAATTATATTATCCAACAATGCATGCAAAAATATAATATTAAATATATTAATATATTAATATATTTGATATATTAATATATTTGATATATTAATATATTAATATATTTGATATATTAATATATTAATATATTACTATATTAATATATTACTACATTTGATATATTAATATATTAATATATTAATATATTAATATATCAAAAGAAGATTTTTAAAATTTTCGAAGATGTTTAGACACTAATGTTAAAAGTGTATCTATATATAAAATCTTCAAATCTTCAATTTTGCCAACATCTCCGTATATGATTGAATATATTAATATATTGTTCGGTAGATATATATATTTTTTTTATAATATTGCATTGTCATCCAGTTCCGAGCTATATTTAAAATTTCAAGTCTCTAGCTCATCAGGAAGTTAGTTTACAATCGGTTGCAAAATTCGTACCGAACAGACAGACAGACAGACAGACAGACAGACAGACAGACACCAAAGCGAGTTAATAAAAACGTAGTAAAAAAAAAATAAATGGCATGAAGTTTGGTTTGTTTTACAAGAATTTTGTCGATTTTACCTTCAAATAACCTTCACTATGAGGTGATGGAGTCAAACGGACCACGGATTCGGATTCGGCGACCCCAAAAACTTATATGTATACTGTTAAACCTTGGTTGCCGTTAATTTTGGAAATTTGACCTTGACCTGACCTTGACCCTAAGGTGATGGGGTCAAATGGACCACGGATTCGGAATCAGCGACCTCAAAAACATATATGTATACTGTTAAACATTGGTTGCCGTTAATTTTGAAAATTTGACCTTGACCTGACCTTGACCCTTAGGTGATGGGGTCAAATGGACCACGGATTCGGAATCAGCGACCTCAAAAACATATATGTATACTGTTAAACCTTGGTTGCCGTTAATTTTGTAAATTTGACCTTGACCTGACCTTGACCCTGAGGGGATGGGGTCAAATGGACCACGGATTCGGAATCAGCGACCTCAAAAACATATATGTATACTGTTAAACCTTGGTTGCCGTTAATTTTGTAAATTTGACCTTGACCTGACCTTGACCCTGAGGTGATGGGGTCAAATGGACCACGGATTCGGAATCAGCGACCTCATAAACATAAGGTATTTATGGTCTGGTCCGTGGGTTTTGACATTTTTTTTTGTGTGGCTGTGTTATTTATTTGATTTATTTGAAAATAAATTTATTTATTTATTTTTTGTGGGGTATCATGTACCGTCACAACAATACCCTCACACTATCTTCTCAGAGGTCATTGACTCTATGGTCAGTAACCTTCGGGGTGGTAGAGAGGGGGTTTGTTATGACGGTCCATGGTGCCCCAATAAGGGGTTAAGCGCTGTAGAGCAGAAAAGAGAGTAGCTCTTTTTTGCTCTACAGCGCTTAACCCCTATACATTTGTATATACATATTTAATTTATTAATTATAACGAAAATTTAGATTAAACAAGGAAAGAGCTATATGGCTGACTCTTAAAAAGCAAAATAACCTGATCATATTTTGGATGTTTTAAATAGTATCCTGCCATAAATCGAATAAGCTGAAAAATCGGCATATTGTAATTTACAAAAATTTGTGTATATGTGGGGACGTCAGCCCGACGCATGCGCCAAATTTAGGCGCTTCGAGATCGCCACCGAGTCAGTCGTTGCGTTGCGAGAAGACAGACGCTCTCTAGCCTTAGAGCTAGCAACACGAGTTCAGACCTCACTGTTATAGGGTCGAGCGCGAAAGCCGAAGTAATCGGCGAAGTTTATCTTTGAATAAAGCTAATTATTTGTAATCGTTTGTTACAGAGTTTTATTCCAATCCTTCCTAAGAACACGCATTATTATCCAGGATCTGTGGGGCCTGGACTATTATCCTACTTCTGGGATTAACAATATTATTATTTAAAAACCCCCACAGTAGTGACTTCGTAAAGAAGGAGGGATTCAAGCTTCGCCATTTTCCAACGACTCTAATTACCTTGGACCGAGGATTTTCATTTTTCTGGTTCTGGCTCGTGTGTGGCTTTGCCGCTGCTCCCAAGTTTTTTTTTCTGCGTGAGTACAACCACAGCATTTTTTCAACATCTGTGCCACATGGTCAGTGGCTTGCATAGCAAACTACGCAGTAGCGTGGGTTTTAAGGATGACGCAACATCCGGCTCCTTGTTCAACGCGCCTGAGCGCGTTTTTCAACGGCATTCTACACGATTTTTCAGCGTGCTGGAGCACGTTTTTCATGAACATCGCCGGACATTTTTTCAGCGCGCTGGTGCGCGTTTTGCCTTTGCCGTCGCAGATCATCTCTTCAGCTAGGTTTGCAGCGTCATCGACGAGCAGGTTTCTTCACTTTTTAGAAAGGTATTTGCTGTGCGCGTGATGGTTTTTGCGTGTAAGTTCGCTATCTAGAAAATTATTTTTTAGTAAAAATAAAACGATGTATTAAAAGCTTCGGGAGGTTATAAGAAAAACGTGGCGAGGCAGCCATTTTTGGTTACACATGTACATTTAATCGCATAAAGATAGCGTCTTCCAGATGTTTGAAGAACGCGATTTTGTGTTTTAACGCGTCAATTGCGTTACACGACTTTCGTCAACACACGCAACTCGATTAGAAGATTTTCTTTTTGATGACGTACTTCCGGGACGCGGCGTGCGTTTAAGCTTTGTAATGTGAAATTTTTGTTCGTTTTTTTTATAACTAACATTTTGCGTTGGAGCGAATTTTAACTCAATTAGACGTTTGCTTCTTGGTCAAAATAGTAAAATTTAATTTTTTCCTTTTTTTTCAAAGAAATTTCTTCGCTAAAGTAAATTAATTTTTTTTAATTAACTTGAAAATTCAAAGGAATAAAGTTTATCTTTTTTAAATTTTTATAAATTTATTTAAAGTGCGATTTGACAAGATTTTTTTTTCTTTTTCATTAGAAAACCAAGAAGCAACATAAAAGACCGAAAAAGTCAAGCCTATATTAAATCAACTTACTGAAAATCAATCTAATTTGAATTATGAAATTGTAATTGTTAAAATGAATTATTTCTTTAAATATTAAGTACATTTTACGGCTTGAATTTCGCTCTTTTTATTAAGATTATACGCCATTGAGTGTGTCTGGTGCGATGGTTACGCTATAGATCCGTGATCACCCGCGTACCAGTATTGAGTGCACGTACGAATGTACATACGAACCATTGTGAGCGTGGGTTCTGTGTGTTGTATGTGTTATGAATATCATGAGAATGTTCAAAGTTCCTTTTTATTATTGGAAAATTATTGATTTATTTAATTAACGCGAAATTTTATTGCTTATGCTTATTTTTTCTTGTATTTGGTCAAGTACTGTCCGAAAATGAGGGTGACATTGTCATTTTATGCGTCCCAGAAGCGACTTACTGCATCTGGATTTCGCACAACCTCAGTTCGGCACACATGTATTTTCCATATACATGTTGTGTTAACAATTAGGTTAGCTTTTTCAGACTTGTACCTTTTTGGTTAAATTATTGTTATTAGTGTATATAGTATTCGCGTGACCTTGTTTATATCCCCAGTGCATCAGTTGGACCTTCAAATCCAGTTGTACTGCGGTTAGTTATTTAATTTATTTTGCGAGATGCTGTAATTTTATTAGAGATTCTGTTGCATTGTCTAATGTGGACATTATGCATTCTCTTCTTTAATTGGTCTAATGCATTAGCAGATCATAAGTCTGACTAGCATAATATAAAACACATGTTATATTAGGAATTCTAGGGTTAGGTATAGGGCAGATGAAACATCTGCATACCTCGTCTAACTATCAAAACCTATAGACCAAGCCACTCTTGGCATTACATAATTTACGATCCAATTTCTGGTCGTGCATATGCCTTATTATGGAACTTTTTAGCTCATAACACCAAAGCCACTCTTCATCTTTTAGTACAGCGTAGAACAACTTGCTACCTGTGTCTTCGGCTGTTTCTGGGTGTACACAGCAACTGCATCAGATATTAGCAGACGAACGAGCTGCCTATCTTGCAGTATTTTGAGCATTCCACTTGTAGGACATTTTTTTTAGCCAGGTACATTATTTGTCATTTGGGCAATTGAACCTGTGCAGACTTATTTTATATTAGTAACCTGGCCTATCCATTGCCACTAAGGCAAATTAGATCAGAGTATATTTACAACTAAATTAAATTTATCTCGAATTAATTCATATAACACCCAAGGTCAAAATTTATTTATGATATTTTTGATTGTAAACACCATATTGTAACTATATATGTTATTTTTCATGCGTTACTTCTCGTGATACGTCATAATATCTGTAAAATCATTGTTTGTAGGATTGTAATTGTAAAGCTCACACCTTTTTCTTGAGAGTATGATAATGACACTGCTTCATGTTAGCATAGCTGTAATAACAGATAGCTCTTGTTCTTGCTATTTATGGTTAACCTTTTACAGTGTGTCAGATCATTACGGCAGCAAACCGTAGATTAATTTTGTCTTGATTAGTTCATGTGTAATTTATGATAGCTAAGATTGTATATTTGTTCTTTAATATGCGATTCTTGCATTTTCTTTTTACACAATCAGCTTAGTTTTGTAACCTTGGCTAGGGAAATGGACATACTCTTAGGGATAAACTGGTCAATCTTTTAATGTACATAAAAGTATTGAATTGGTTTAGCAAGCATTATGTTGAGTTGTTATAATAACTTGCAAATGTTCTTATTGTCCATGTACTCGTGATGAATCTTATAGTATAACCGAGAATTTTATTACTTGTTCATTATGTCATTTCTCATTTAACATCAGTAACTAGAAGACAGTTTCCATCGCGAGTAGATAATAATACCATCTACCGTTAATTTTGATCGTCGTCATACTGGCAAACATTTAATTTGACCTAACATCAGATTACCTGATGTATTTAACAATGAGGAATGCAACCTCAATATTTGTTATGTTTGCAGGATTTTTATTTTAGAAAATATTTTACAATTTGTATTTGCGTTATATTTTTGTGATAAAAGTAAAGCTTGTATATGTATTTGTTGTTGAATTGTTAAAAATTTTATATACTTAACGTACCGAGTATATTGAGCAACTTATCTTTATTTTTATTTTTAGGTGCGTAAAATATTATGTATCAATACATGTATCTTTTTGGAAAAAAAATATGTATATTTTAAAGACGTTAAGTCTATGTATGGATTTATGTATCATGCTAAATGTATATATTTGTATTTTAAAGATTTAAGTCTGTGTATCGTTCCTAAAGCTTTAAGAGCTGTTAAAAATATTAACTTGCGATATTACAACGCAACTGACTCCAAACAATATTGTATTGCGTGCGCACTTATTTTGTATTTTGTATGCAGGTATGAAAGTGCATTAAGCACATATTCTTTTTATTTTGTATACTTACCTTTGCCTTAAATGTTTCGCGCAAATTATTTAAATAAAGTTTTTTTATTTCCGCGCTTACATTTGGGGGGGGGAGTGTGTGGGGACGTCAGCCCGACGCATGCGCCAAATTTAGGCGCTTCGAGATCGCCACCGAGTCAGTCGTTGCGTTGCGAGAAGACAGACGCTCTCTAGTCTTAGAGCTAGCAACACGAGTTCAGACCTCACTGTTATAGGGTCGAACGCGAAAGCCGAAGTAATTGGTGAAGTTTATCTTTGAATAAAGCTAATTATTTGTAATCGTTTGTTACAGAGTTTTATTCCAATCCTTCCTCAGAACACGCATTATTATCCAGGATCTGTGGGGCCTGGACTATTATCCTACTTCTGGGATTAACAATATTATTATTTTAAAACCCCCACATATATACTACGTATTATTTCCAAAAAAAAAGAAAATTTTCTTCGGTGTAGTGAAATAATTACTCTTAATTTCGAAAATGAGCATAATTCTCTCAATACTCTGTATATTGCTTTAAAATATCTTTCTCCAATATGGTATCAATGCATATAAATGTAATTTAGATTGTACTATTTTGTGAAAAGAGTACTTATTTCGTTTAAAAAAGTTGGTAACCGGTTTCATATTTAATTTAGTCTGTGATGAGTCCTCTTATATGAGAGATATTGAGTTCTATAATTTTAAAAGAAGTAATCTGGTACGTACCAGATTACTTCTTTTAAAATTATAGAACTCAATATCAACTTATATAATACAACCTAGATTACATTGATTTGGATTGACATTATGTTACAGCAGGACATTTTAAAATTATTTGCAAAATTTTGCAACTTAAAGTGCCAGAATTTTAAAACAAATTGGCACCAACAGACTCTGCGGTGGGCTTGCCAGACTCCCAAATTCGAATTGCCGTTCTTCAAATTTAATTAACTTAATTTAATTCTAAATCCCGCTTTCCGTATTTCTAGGTTTGTATTCAGTAAGATTAATAATAATAATCTGTATAATAATTCTTATAAATTTTATTTTTTAAATAAATATATGAAGATATTAATTAATGTCTTTACACTGAGCGAGAGTAAAGTACTTTTCTCCCTTAAATTTCATTATTGATAAAATTGAGCGGGCGTAAAGTACCTTTCTACATCAAATTCTATTCATTAGAAAATTAAGCGGGCGTAAAGTACTTTTTTCGCTAAAATTTGATGCTTGAGAAGATTGAGTGGGCGTAAAATACTTTTCTCCCTCAAATTCGATGCTTGAAAAGATTTAGCGGGCGTAAAGTACTTTTCTCCCGCGAATTTCATTCTTTAGATATTAAGCGGGCGTAAAGTACTTTTTTCGCTAAAATTTGATGCTTGAGAAGATTGAGCGGGCGTAAAATACTTTTCTCCCTCAAATTTGATGCTTGAAAAGATTGGGCGGGCGTGAAGTACTTTTCTCCCTCAAATTCGATGCTTGAAAAGATTTAGCGGGCGTAAAGTACTTTTCTCCCGCGAATTTCATTCTTTAGATATTAAGCAAGCGTGAAGTACTATTCTCCCGCAAATTTCATTCTTTAGATATTAAGCAGGCGTTAAGTACTTTTCTCCCTCAAATTTGATGCTTGAGAAGATTGAGCGGGCACATAGTACTTTTCTTCCGCAAATTTCATTCTTTGGAAAATTAGGCGGGCGTAAAGTACTTTTCTCCCTCAAATTTCATTCTTTAAAAAATTATGCAGGTGCAAAGTACTTTTCTCCCTCAACTTTGATGCTTGAGAAGATTGAGCGGGCGCATATCACGGAAAAAAGTTTTCACCGGTAAAACTAATGCTAAATTCGATTAGATGTTTAAATTCCAATGCTAGTGTGTTCTAAAGTAATGAATGGCATTAATTTTTTTCGCTCTATTGACAGCACAAATAAAATTCATACCAGTGTAGTAGTTTTTAGTGCTATAAATATTTATTTTCGATAACTGACGCGTGAATTTACAGTGCCACCTTTGGCACGGTTTTTTCGGGTGCCAAGCACGTTAAATAACAGCGCTGGTGTATGTTTGTGTATACGAATTTTCGATTGTAGCAGTGTGCACGATTGTGAAGTTTTACACAAAAGTTTTTCTATTTATTGCATAGGAAATAAGGGCCAAATGGATAATTTTATACGAAAAATATTAAATGAGTGGAATCTCACTGAATTAACAAATCTTTTCAAGTGTAAGTATAAATTACCTTAAATAAATGATACTTTATTTTCGTTGATATATATACATAAAAAGTTTCTAACCTAAAAATATTAGGCTACTGGAATTTATTATTAAAAAAACCGTGCTAGTCGTTAGAGTTTCTCTGCTGATGCGCAGAACTTAAATTTTGATGTTGGCACTGGAAAAAACCGTGCTAGTCATTGAAAATCAATGTGCTGGACCTTAGAAGGTAAAATAGTAAAACTAGCATTGATTAAAATGATACTGTCATGGTTTTTTTCATTATAAATCACGCAATTTTAACCTTCTATTATCTAGCACTAGTTTTTAAGGTGAAAACTTTTTTCCGTGTAGTACTTTTCTTCCGCAAATTTCATTCTTTAGAAAATTAGGCGGGCGTAAAGTACTTTTCTCCCTCAAATTTCATGTTTTAGAAAATTATGCAGGTGTAAAGTACTTTTCTCCCGCAAATTTGATTCCTTAGAAAATTAAGCGGGAGAAAAGTATTTTACGCCCGCTTAATATTTTAAAGAATGAAATTTGAGGGTGGAAAGTACTTTACGCCCGCGCAATTTTCTCAAGCATCAAATTTAAGGGAGAAAAGTACTTTACTCCCGTTTAATTTTCTAGGGAACAAATTTGTGGGAGAAAAGTATTTTACACCCTCTCAGCTTTAAAAAAAAATTAAATTTGAGGGAGAAAAATACTTTTTGCTCACTCTATTTTCTTAAGCATCAAATTTTAAGGGAGAAAAGTACTGTACTCTTGCTTAATTTTCTAAGGATTTAAATTAGCGGGAGAAAAGTACTTTACTCCCGCTAATTAGCGGGAGGAAAATAATGCACTCTTGCTAAAATTCGGAATAGTAAATTTGGCGGGAGTTCTTTACACTCGTTTAATTTTGTAAAGAATTATATTGAAGTGAAAAAAGTACTAACTAAATAAATTTTTAATTATTCGCCAAGATTTAACCATTTAATGAAGATATACCGTCGCCGGTCATCGTATAAAATGGCTATTTACGCTTTGAAAAATCTTCAATTTACGGTCAATTTAAAAAAAACTCAACATCAATTGACGATTCTGTGGTGAAAATTTCTACCAGGTAATGCACTATTAAAAAAATAATAGATATAAAGTTGAATATTGTTCAGATCTTTATAAGATTTTTTTGAAATTTTTATTTTACGTGTTTTTAAATCATTTAATGGGATTTTTCAAAGTAAAAACGATTTATTGGTTTGGAGATCTTAAAAAATGTACGATCACTAAGAGATCTGTTTTTGTGCATATATAAAATCTTCATTAAATGTAATTAAATATTTTGTAAATAATTTAATTATTATATTTAAAGTTAAATTTTTAAGCATTTAGAAATTTTTATTTAGTTAAAGAAATAATTAAACACTAAAAATAAAATTATACATAAATTTTATTAATTCAATATTTGTAAAATTAAAAACTATAAAAATAAAAAGACGTTCGATTAATTTTTGTACGTTTATATGAATATATTGATATTGATAGTAGTATATAGACAGGTATAGCGAGTCATAACAAATGACGTCACTCGCTATACCTATCTATGTTTACATAAACACCCCATAAGATAACGATGTTTACATAACAAATAAGATAAGATAACACTTTGATTACATAAACATTCAATTAAGATAAGATAATGTCTTATTTATTTAAACAAACAATTAAGATGCGATAATGACTTATTTATTTAAACAAACAATTAAGATACGATAATGACTTATTTATTTAAACAAATAATCAAGATAAGATAATTACTTATTTAAATAAACATTTGAGGTAACTTTGTATTTATACACACACACACACACACACACACACACACACACACACACACACACACACACACAATGCACACACTCAAGGTAAAAAATAGAAGTTTCTACGTTTTTTATTGGTGGTCCTAAAAAGGACCGATTATGGTAAGTATACCCTACTGAAAAATCTCAGGTGAGAAATCACCTGATTTCTCAGGTGATAATTCATGCCAAAATCTCATGTGACGATTTTTTTGGTTTTTACACTCAAAGCATACTTAGTCAATTGCGAACTATTTTTGAAAATTTTTTATAAATTTGAACTTGGAAAATTTTTTAAAAATTTGGTTTTAGAAAAAATTTTGACTTATTTTACAAAAAATTTTCTAAGTTCAATTTTTCAAAAATTTTCAAAAATAGTTCGCAATTGACTAAGCATGTTTTGAAACGTGTAAAAACCAAAAAAATTATCACATGAGATTTTGGCATGATTAATCACCTGAGAAATCAGGTGATTTCTCACCTGAGATTTTTTCGTTGGGTATTGTTTATATTTTTTTATATCCCTGAGTTTTTGGGAATGAATATGTATTTATTGAATATTTAGTATGAAATTGTGTTTTTTAGATTTTTCATCTTTGAGCAGAGATTTTCTCTCCTCCTTGGTTCCATCTAAAACCAAGTAAGATGGTTGTTTCAGTGTTCCTTTTACCTGACCCATTGTTCATCTCTGGCGCACTCTATGAATAATGAAATGCAAATAAAAAAACAAAAGTCTTTGCACGGTGTAAGTCTATTTATACTAAATATATTATGATTGAAAATGGAAAAAGTGGAGGGGATAAAATTAAAAAACTTTTGTTGAGTATTTTGTAATTTTATGATTAAATAATAATCGAATATTTTAATTATTCATTGTTTAAATATTCATTATATTTTTTAATAATACAGGTTCGATAACGAGTTTCATTCCAAATCTTTTTTTTAAATATATTTCAAAATTATTTATTTCGAATTTTTATTCAATACTCATAACATTTTGTTACGAATAGTGAATAAAAACAGAAATCAGAATTAAAATAATCTATATGATTCTTAGAATCATACAGCGAGATAAAAATCCACTCTCTTATATTCTTACGTCTTTTGCTCATGTAAATAAAACAGCTTCTTTACGATTTTGACCACTTATTAATTCATGATATACACAAAATTTAAGAATTAAAACATTTTCAAATAAAATTTTTTAGAAAAGTCAAATATTTATTTTTATAATTAATAAATTGAAGTTTATACATTTAGTTTGTAAAGTTAATTTTATAATATAATTGGTTTATAAAAATAATTAAATGTTACTATACGCCTGTAGATATCATTAAGAGAATAGAGCATACAGAGTTACTTATCTTATCTAATGATAAAATATGAAATTTAACGATTTCATTCAATTCCTTACTATTCAAATAATATTGGTACAAAAAATCACCCTGATATTATTCTTGGATCGATGGATAATCGATTATGTATCGATTCTTGCTATATCGATCGTGCTGTGGTGATTTTTGGAACATATACTTATTGAAATATTAAAATCCGAATGGTATTATAAAAATTAATTTATATTGATAATTGATAGATTTTGAAAATTGTAATTTCGGAATAAGTCATCGTACACAACACATGGAGCATATATCTCTGCTTATTTTATCTAATGAGTCATACATAAATTACAAATTTTAAAATTCGTGAATTTTAGAAAAACAAGAAATTTCACAACACCATTCGATACCCTGCTGTCCAAATAATATATGTATCAAAAATCATCTCTCTAGGATCAATAGATCAAAAATCGATACATGATCGATTATCTATCGATCTAATAAAGATATTGTGGATATTTTTGGTACATATATTAATTGGTTAGCAAGGATTGGAACGGTATTGTAAAATTTCTTGTTTTTCCAAAATTCACGATTTTTAAAAACCGTAATTTATGTATAACTCATTAAAAAATAAGCAGAGTTGTATGTCCTACGTGTTGTGTATAATGACTAATCTCAAAATTTTTTTAAATCTATCAATTATCAATATAAATTAATTTTTATAATACCATCAGGTTTTTAATGCTGCATTGAATATATGTTTCAAAAATCACATCGGTAGGATCAGTGGAACGATAAATCAATACATAAACGAATATCTAATGAAATAATAAAGACATCATAGTGATTTTTTGTACATACAGTGGCGTGCATAAGTTTCTGGCCAAAAAAAAAAATTAGTCAATTTTTAAAGTTTTGTATCTTTGTAAAAAATTGAAATTTCTTTAAAAATCAAACGTCATTTTAAAGTACAATTGAAAATCTTTCAAATACCAGCGGGTTTGTTCAAAAATATTAAAAATTGGATTTTTTACATGAAAAAAAAAAACTTTTTTTTTTAAGGTTTTTTTTGGCCATGAAAAATTTGATATAATTTTTGAACCACTAGGCGGATTTGAAAACAACCAATATAAAAAAGATGCGTATTCATTCCCTCTTTAAAATGAGCATAGCTGGATCAATTTTTATTAAGCGGTTCAAAAGTTACATCATTTATCGCGAAAAATTTCGCTCTTTCTTCAAGCTTCATTATCTAAGTATCTATGCACCGCAGAGAAAAACTCATAAAAGAAAAAATGTTCGTTTTTTGAAGTAGAATAAGGGTACATTAAAAATTTATCATTTCTGAAAAAAAAATTTTTTTACTTTTTTCCACAGGTATGATGATATACAATTATATTTAATTTTTGTTTTAAATAATATTTTTATCGATTTCGATGCATTACAACGGACTTAAATTATTTTTATTTAACTAATAATTTCCTTCTAATATGCTTTCTAAAAATATAATTTGAATAAAATTCATCATAATACGTCAAATGTAGTAAGCTACAGTGTATTAAATATTATTTAAAACAAAAATTAAATATAATTGTATAGTAATAATTGTATAGTATAAATAGACTTACACCGTGCAAAGACTTTTATTTTTTTATTTGTATTTCATTATTCATAGAGTGCGCCAGAGATGAACAATGGGTCAGGTAAAAGGAACACTAAAACAACCATCTTACTTGGTTTTAGATGGAACCAAGGAGGAGAGAAAATCTCTGCTCAAAGATGAAAAATCTAAAAAACACAATTTCATACTAAATATTCAATAAATACATATTCATTCCCAAAAACTCAGGGATATAAAAAAAATAAACAATATACTTACCATAATCGGTCCTTTTTAGGACCACCAATAAAAAACGTAGAAACTTCTATTTTTTACTTTGAGTGTGTGCATTGTGTGTGTGTGTATGTGTGTGTGCGTGTGTGTGTGTGTGTGTGTGTGTGTGTGTGTGTGTGTGTGTGTGTGTGTGTGTGTATAAATACAAAGTTACCTCAAATGTTTATTTAAATAAGTAATTATCTTATCTTGATTATTTGTTTAAATAAATAAGTCATTATCGTATCTTAATTGTTTGTTTAAATAAATAAGTCATTATCGTATCTTAATTGTTTGTTTAAATAAATAAGACATTATCTTATCTTAATTGAATGTTTATGTAATCAAAGTGTTATCTTATCTTATTTGTTATGTAAACATCGTTATCTTATGGGGTGTTTATGTAAACATAGATAGGTATAGCGAGTTACGTCATTTGTTATGACTCGCTATACCTGTCTATATACTACTATTGACTCACACAATCTCATTTTCACTTTCCAAATCATCAGAATAATAGAATGATCACTTAAATAAATATCTCTGTATTTTTCTTCTATTGCTTTTTTTGTGATACATTTCGATTTATTCTTTTCGCTCGTGATCTATTTCTTTGAAATGATCTATAATTTTATAATATGTGGGTACTGACAATGAGAGTATGTGAATAAATATCAATACTTTCATACAATCGAAAAAAATGATAGAAGAAAATTAATCAAATTGATTTGCATGGTTCTTAAAGTTAAGGTAGCTCGTACCAAAAATAAAAAATTTACGAATGAAACCAAAATGTAGGAAGTTGTTCTCAAAATGAATCTCTACGCAAAAAATCGGACCTGGTTTCCAGGGAAAATTTCAAGAAAAAGTATTTTGAAAATGCTGCGTTTACTGACATTTTAACATTGCTCATATGGTAGATATTCGATTTTCCTACAGTTATAATCGAATATTTGCATTTAAAGATTTACTACCGCTCTGAAACACATAAACAGTGGGTACTTTTTATTTTACATATGATCTCTTTTACATTTTTGTATATAATTACTCGCGCAATTACATTTGTTCTTATGCGATTATTCTCGCCCATACAATTCACACATGTGGTCATTCCATACCTACATTTCTACATGCATTTACATGCTCGTTTTTACTTTACAATTTATATGCGTTTATTCTCACACATGCACTCGTATGATTGTATTCATTCCACAATTAAATTATGCAATTATTTTTACACACACACTCGCGTGCTTATGTTATTTTACATTTGTGTAATTACTCACACAATTACTCATACTTTTCGCTTACGCAATTACTTATGCTACACCTTTACATAATTGTATTTATACATACGCAGTTCTAGTTACGTTTACATCAGTATACATTATTTACATAACCCTTTGACTACTCTTTACATATGCACATACAATTACTCTTTTACATACTTCTATAACTAGAAAATAACGTACTGTCTAAAAATCTTAACTTAACATGTACATTATTTACAATTGTGGCTTCTTCTTGCCAGGATTCATTGGCATGTTATACAAGAATAAGTCCAGCACAGCGTCATCACCGATGAAAAGCGATGGTTTCTTGAACTCGTGTTCTTGTGCGTTCTTCATCGCGTTCTTCTCACCGGTTCTGCTGGTAGCATTAATCTTACCCATACATTGCTGTGTATATGGATCTATGAACTCATACAGATAAACCTCCGCTAATCTGTACTCAGCTTTCTTTGTGAGATCATGCGTTTCATTGCTTTTGCACAATAGGCCTCTGGCCAATTCTTCCAAGAGAAACATTCTGGCTCGGCTGACGGTACTCTTTAGCGATACAAATATCAGAGGAGAGCCCAATCAGCTTCACCTATATATAACAAAAAAACAAACATTATTAATATAACGCATTACAATATTGCCTAAAATTAATCACATTTCTCTTTAAAGTGAGACACTGTTGTACAAAATCTAACTTTCTTAATACCCTTCTCATTCTTTTTACAATTATTTTTTTTATTTAACATTATGCTATCTATTTTTCTACGCCTTAAAATGTTGGGTATAAACCTCTCTCTCTTTTTACTATTTCCCCTATCTTTTTCGCTACCTATCGTTTCGTGCTCTACCCTGTTACCGGTTTCTATTCCTTTATCATTTGTTACGTTACCTGTTTCATTACACGTATCCGTAATGTCTACTTGCTCATTATTGAGCTCGTCGAATTCGCTATTATCCGTCTCGTTATGCTTATATTCTGGTACCTCCTGTGTCGGGTTACCTTCGTCCAATGCTTCATATTTCTCACCACTTGCGGGTGGAACTTCGTCATGAATCTGAGCTTCCGTTACTATGACATTTTCTTCCTCTATTCTATTATTATTCTTGCTCAGTTCTCCGTTGCTACTATTCGTTTGGCTACTACTCTGAGGTGCCACTCCCCTGCCTACTTCGCTTTCTTGTGGCTCAATTTCATTAGCTAGAAAATAGGCTGGTTTCAACCTTTCTACATTCATCGTTACGTCTTTATCTCCTTTTCTTATGACGTAATTACGGCCATTTTCATGCCTAGAGATGACCTTATATGGCCCTGAATACGGTTACACAAGAGGTGGTTTAACCGCTTTTATCTTTTCTAACACATGAGTATAGTTTGCCAAATCCTTGAATACAAATGTTTTCCCTGAGTGGTTATGTACCACAGGTACGGGTTTGACCTACCTCATGTACTCTCTAAACTCTGCCAAAAATAAATCTTGTTCTCTAGCATCTGTCTCTCTGAACTCGCACATGTCACCTGGTATGGTGAGCGTTATTCCGTAAAGAAATTCCGCTGGGCTGGCCTCCGTGTCTTTTCTTAAACGCGTTCTTAACCCTAATAAAACAGTCGGGAGGATTCTAGTCCAATCCCGACCTTCCATATGGCACATCAATGCTGCCTTAAGATCACGGTGCCATCGCTCAACCATGCCGTTCGCGGCTGGATGGTATGCCGTGGTATGTATTCTCTTACATCCTATCAAGTGCAGTAGTGCCTGAAACATGCTGGACTCAAACTGTCTGCCTTGATCTGTAGTGATGATGACAGGTGCACCGTAACGAGACACCCACGTGTCATAAAAAGCGCGTGCGTAGATTATCGCCCTGCAATAATGGGCCGCTTAAGTCACATGTATCGTAATATACCATTTTTTAATTTTTTGATTTATCATTCATAAAGTATTTAATTTTTTTTCATATACTGTTTTTGCTTTCCTTTCTTGATTTATAACTTACGAAATGGCTAGTATTTGCTCTTTTATAGTTTTTTTTACGAATAGTCATTCGTGGAGTGAATAGTTTTTGTCAATTATTGATTATTAAGAGTACAAATATGATCCTGCGGATTTATGACACTTGTGCTATGAAATAATATAGGATATATGGAACTTGAGAGGCCCATCACATGACGTGATTATTCACGTCTTGCAATAATGGGCAACTTAAATCACATGTATCGTAATAAACTATAATATTATTTATATTTTTTTAATTATAGTTTTTTCTCTAATTATTATTTGCGGAGTGCTTAGATTTCGATTTTATTTTTCGATTCATCATTCGTGGGATGTCTATAGTTTTGCTGCTATATAGCATATGTTTTTTTTTTATGAATTATCATTCGTAAAGTGCATAGTCTTTGTTATTAAATTGAAGACTGTAGATGTAGCACGGCGGATTAATGTCACACGAGCTATAAAATCGTATGCGCAATACTCGCGACTTATTTTAAAATAGTTAAGAGTTAAGTCATATTGAAGAGGATCCGTTATTACACGGCGAAGTTAGCACTCAAGCAAAGCGAGAGCGCTATCTTCGCATTGTAACAATAGATGATTTAAGAAGGGGCCGAACTATCTGTCTTTGTCTAATAGCGTTTTTCATCATTTATGTAAACACTATCCGGCCTAACAAGAAAAAAATAGCAGCCCCCGCTAGATATTAGTATAGTAAGTAAATTTTGTAATAACAACCAAATTTTTTCACTGCGTAGTTTTTGAATAATTAGAGACCTACCAAAAAAAGATAGGTTATATTCTAGATTGCTAGTAGGTCTCTAATTAGTCAAAAACTATGCGGTAAAAAATTTGGTTGTTATTACAAAATTTACTAATTATACTAATATCTAGCGGGGGCTGCTATTTTTTTCTTGTTATACTGGATAGTGTTTACATAAATGATGAAAAACGCTATTAGACAAAGACAGATAGTTCGGCCCCTTCTTAAGTCGCACATATCATAATATATCTCAGATAATCTTTCAAGTACTATACCCGTACAGATTCTACAACCTTTTTACGGGACACCTCGACTACCTATTATTTTAAATTTTCGTGGATATTTTTTAAGTTGAATCAATAAGGGGTGCTAAAGACAGTTCGATGATTAAGAGTCGGCCGTATCGCTCTGTCCTTGTCTAATCTAAATTTTCGTTATTATAAATAAATTAAATATTTATATACTAATGTAAGAGATGAGCGCTGTAGATCAAACGACCAGCAAACGATTCTATTCTATGAAAAAACATGAAATTGCCATTATGGTTCAAATAAAGTGTGAAACGGAAAACACAGTTAAACTCAACTTAATTTTTTTCGTTTCGTGCTTTACTTGAAAAATAAGGGAAATTTAATATTTTTTCATAAAATAGAATTGTTTGCTCGTTTTTTTGCTCTAGAGCGCTCATCTCTTACATTTGTGTATAAATATTTATTAATTATAAAGAAAATTTAGATTAGATTAGGACAAGGAAGGGAGCGATACGGCCAACTCTTAACTATTTTAAATTAAAAAATTTTTTTTAATCCTAGAAAAACTAACACTTTATTTTTCTGGGATCCCAGAAATCAAATTATTTCGATTTTGGCTCAATCCCAGAAACATCATCTCATGTTTTCTGAGATCCTAGAAAAATATCCATGATGAAATTCTCTAGGACGTCCTAGAAAAACTCGATAATCCCAGAAAGCCATGATGTATACTACAAATCGTCCTAGGAAAGTATATTATATGTATATATATACATACAAGTTATCTATAAATATATATTTTAATTTAATTTTATTTATAAATTATTTACATATATTTTAATGTAATTTATATATATATATATATATATATATATATATATATATATATATATATATACATATATACATTTTATAGTAAAAATTAATATTTTTATTAAAAAAATAATTTATTTCAATTAATAATATCAACTCATAATATTTATCAAGGGGATGTAAAATACCGATGTTACAGTTTTCTAAATTTTTCATTCTCAATTCAATTTTTTCAAAAATATCTCTATATTACAGCCTTCTATTTTAATTAATAAAAAACATAATATAGAGATATTTCGGAAAATTTTTAAATAAATATTAAAAATTCGAGAAACTGCAATGTCGTTAACTACCTTATTGAAAAATACATTTAGATGTTTCACGTGGATGATCAACGTGGATGATCCATATAAATTACGTAGATTCACAACGATTAGCATAGATGCACATGGATTCCGCATGGATTGGTACACATCAACTAAAAATGATATAAAAAAAATTTTGGGACAGTCCACATGGATATAACTATAATCAATGTGGATGAAAGGCGATCATGCTGATTTTCGGACCAACCACGTAGATGCGAATATAAATAATGTGGATGAGCATCGTTCATTCGCTTATCAGTAGAATGGAGACACGCTGATCGTGAATGAACCGCATGGATATAAAGGTAATCGCGCTGATTTCGGAATCATCCACGTAGATGCGGTTCTCAACAAAGTCGGTGATCAATGCTGCAATCAGAGTAATATCCAACTCCATCAGAGTGATATCCAGCTGGTTATTTTCAACAGGATTATCGTACATTCACGATCAGCGTGTCTTTATTCTACTTATAAGCGAATGAACAATGCTCATACACATTGCTTATATTCGTGTCTACACTGTTAAAAAAAATTGAATTTTGCTTCCAGTATATTTATGAAATTTATATTTTTACTTTAAATTTCATGTGAATTCACATTAAAATTATGGTAAAATTATTAATTTTCATGCGATTTTGCATTAAAATTACGGTAAAATTATTAATTTTCATGTACACTCTTGAAGCTAGCTTCCAGTTTTGCATTAAATTTGCATTAAATTTCATGTTTTTTTCAACAGTATACGTGGTTGGTCCAAAAATCAGCATGATCGCCTTTTCATCCATGCGGAGCATTGACGATTGGAGTTTTCTACATTCATATATAAACCTCGTTGATTATGGTTATATCCATGTGGATTGTCATAAAATCTTTGTTAATATCATTTTCCGTTGACGTGGATCGATCCATGCGGAATTCATGTGCATCCATGCTAATCATTTTAAATTAACGTAATTTACATGGGTCATCCACGTTGATAATCCACGTGGATCATCTATATGGATTTTTTCAATAGGGTATATGCTAAACATATACCTTATTACATCACCTTAAAAAAATGAATAAATAGTCATTAAAAATATGAATTAATAATCATTAAAAGAATATCATCGAGTCGATTAATCAACATTAATTAATAGAATTAATAATGTAAATTTAATTATTTAATCTATAACTTAATTTATAGATTATTATCAATAATTGTTTAATTACATTTAATTACAATTAAATTTTTTTAATTTCTTAATTATTATTGTTTAAAATTTAATTCGATACAATTATTAATGGCAATTTGATAATTAGTCCAGTAGAATTGGGATGTTGCATGAAATTTTTTTTTTAATTTCATTACATCCGTTATTAAGAAAATAAAAAAATAAAGGACACGTATTTTTTCTTTTTTCATAAAAATGAAAACTTGGAGAGATAGAGGCAGTTAAAATTGGTGTGACGTCACGATTGTCATTTTGCCAATAGCAATCGTGACGTCATTTATCATAGCGCTATATCTATATATATCAAAATTGTAATAACTTATATCGGCTGTAACTTTTGCAATTCATCATATTTTGAAAAACAAAAAAATACGAGTCTTTTATTTTTTCTATTCTATCTGACGAATATAATACATTATTTCATGCAAAATGCTAATAGGGAACTTGCATGAAAAAATGCATTATATCCGTCAGATAGAATACGAAAAAATAAAAGACACGTATTTTTTCTTTTTTCGTGAAAATAAAAACTCAAAGAAATAGAGGCAGTTAAATCTGTGTGACGTCACAATTCATGTTTGCTTTTGTCATGGCGCTATATCAATATATATCAAAATTGTATTAACTTATACTGGCTATAACTTTTGCAATTCATCATATTTAAAAAAACGAAAAAATACGGATCTTTTATTTTTTCGTATTCTATCTGACGGATATAATGCATTTTTTCATGCAAGTTCCCTATTAGTCGAAAAAGACCTAAAATTTAAGGAGATGTAAAATGGATACTACACCTGTACTCATAAGTATTTACTATCTTTTTATTTTATTGTAAAATTTTAAGAAAATGAATGCTTTAACTTGTAGTATTTATCATGAAGGTTATTCAGTTAAATTTTTAAATAAATTCATTGATTACTTTCTTAAAATTTTAGATTTCTTGTACAAAATCTAAAAATTTTAAAATGTAATATTGGAACCCAAAATTCTGAAAAACTAATGAATGAATTTATTTGAAAATTTAACTGAATAATCTTCATGTTAAATACTACAAACTAAAGCATTTTTTTCCTCAAGTTTTGCAATATGATGAAAAGATAGGCCAAATTCATGAGTACAGGTGTAGTGTCCGTTTTACATCCCCTTAATGTAATTAGTAACAGGTGCACACCACCAAAAATAGCTTTGTTGGATGATTAGAAATGAGTTTTTTGGGAGACCCTAAAAATTGGAGCCGTTAGGAATTTGTAAACAATGATTTAAGGTGCAGAATTCGTAAAAATCACTGTTTTTTTTAGGTAGCTTGAAATCTTTTACGATTTAGTATATGAAAATTATACTATTTGTAGGTGTTTCAAAGACGATTAATTTGAGACGTCATTGATCAGAATCGGTTAATAATTTTTATAAATAATGATGAACAAAAATCGAAAATCGTGAAATTTTTAAATATTTGTCATTTGATAAAAAAAAGGATGTACATGTTTGTAATTCAACAAAAATGTGCCTCTTATTATCCTTAGTTATTATAAAAATTTCATTAAAAAATATTAATTATTTTATGAGATATTCTATTTGTTTAGTAAGAGGAGGTCACGTATCTCTGTCCTTTTCTAATAAAAAAATTGAGTTCCCTGTTAAAAATATATACGTATCACAGATACGTAACAAAATTACGTAATCTATACGTAACAAAGCGTTCGAATTTGTTACGTATTATGGAATACGTATTTGATATTGATGATACGTAGTTTCAATTCGTATTCCAAGGGAGTGAGAAATTACGTATTTCATACCAGAAATACGTAATTATTCGCACAATATACGTAACAAAGATACTTATTTATGATAAATATGTGTTCATATTTTTCAAAGATATGAGCACATCTTCCTATTGGAATACGTAATTTTTATAAACACTTATGCCAGATATACGTATTTTTGATACGTATCTCATGCGCATGATACTTAATTTTCGATTTGAATTTCGGGTTTGAATACGTATCGCCTTCAGAATAAGCAATTCCGAGCACAAGATACGTATCTCTGAGGCAGGATTCGTATTCAGAATACATAATTTTACTACAAATTAAATACATATTTTGTGGTAAAATACGTACCACGAATCCCGCCTCACAGATACATGTTGTACTGAAAATTACGTAATTGTACTAGCAATACGTATCCAAGCACGAAACTGCAGTAGTATAGGACTTAAAATGAGGAGACGGATGACGTCATCCTCCCCATCGTAGGTCTCGTGAGTTTTAACCCAATAACCCATGATAGGTCGTGATTTTATGACTCATAAAAATTTTATGACCCATAAAAACATGACGTCAATGGGAGAGAGAGAGAGAGAGAGAGAGAGAGAGAGAGAGAGAGAGAGAGAGAGAGAGAGAGAGAGAGAGAGAGAGAGAGAGAGAGAGAGAGAGAGAGAGAGAGAGAGAGAGAGAGAGAGAGAGAGAGAAGTCCCCATCGTAGGTCCCGTGATTTTTAGAGAAAGAGAATTCCCCATCGTAGGTCCCGTGCTTTTTAACCCAATAACCCATGATAGATCGTGAGAGAGAGGTATATATATATATATATATATATATATATATATATATATATATATATATATATATATATATATGTGTGTGTGTGTGTGTAATGATGGGTGATTATATACTGTAATTAATAGAAATAATTATTTAAAATATTTTAAAATAATTTATTTATAAAAATGTAAAAGTACATAAAAATTTACATTCTATCGATTGAACAATTATTAATTTTTAAAAAGTATAAGTTGTATAATATTTTTAATTCTTTTCACTCTCATTCTACATCACTCTTTTCATCACGCGACTCGCATAGTCCCACACATACATTTATACGCATACACTGTTATCCTTCTTTAAAATGCACTCGTTTCACTTATTTTTAATATTACAATATTTGGTCAAATCATTTTTATAAATCATTGTCGTCAAACATTTTTAAACTGCGCACACTTCATATATAAATTTTGTTAAAACAATGACACTGCACTTTTTCATCTGTAGAGGAAGCGCCTACCCTTTTTGCGCTCCTCAGCCCGGAGATCATTTGTGTAAAGGATTGCACAACAATCACTTTTAAAATAGCAAAGGGCATACCGTGGCTTCTGAGTTTGGGGCCAAATCCAAGTGTTCCTTGAAAACCAATCAATCTTTTCATGATTGATATTTATAGCTTCCAACGCAATGTCTTGAATACCATACACTCGAAAATACTTTTGCCATGTTAAAATTTCCACTATGACATTATGTCGGGTACTTATCATTTCACAACGGTGAAATGGATAAGCCCTTGGTGATCGTAAGGCGATAAGGTTCCGCCAATACACCTCCTGCGGGCCTGCGGGTATACAACCACCCGTAGATGGGAGGCATGCAACAGCCTCCTCCCCTTCTGCTGGAGATGCAGCAGCAGTAACATGTTCTTCTGGCGGACTCATTTTTAAAACTAAATATCTCCTGATTTTATTTTCTAATCGAACCTTTTCATTTTGAAAATTTTTGAGAGTTCTGGTAAAAAACAAAGATGTTTTTGTATTAAAATTATCTAAGGAATGAAATTCGATTACCGTTTGAGCGACACATGTTTATTTTTTGCTTGAAGTGTACCATACGCATAGTAAATATACTTTACCGAGTCCTAAACTGCGTAAGATGAGTTTCTTCTTTCACGCCCAGTCGTAAATATCCTTTGCACCACATACAACTGGACTTTTATTGTTTTATGATTGCTAAGACCCTTTTCGAATTTTCTCTCTTTCAAAATACTTTTAAATAAAGCAGTCTCTTTTATACATATACTTATGAGAATGCATGTTTTTGAAATTCTATATATGAGTGTATAATGACCTACAGCGTTAAGACGTACTAAAAACGCTATACAGAGGAAAATTAAAAGCATGGGTGGTTATACGTCAACGAGAAATTTATTACTTCGATCGTAAAATCTCAATACTGCATTAATATTAACAAAATGCACTAAATTTGTGAGTAACTTAACGTTTAGATGTATATATTACTTAAGCACCCTCTTGAAGGTGTTAATGTCACATACCATAAAAATGAAAAATAATCACATCGTAAAATGAAAAATAATATGAGAAACGTTGAGGGTGTATACTAAGAAAATAAAAAACAAAAATCAAATGTCAATGAATGATTCCTTTTTAGAATCGATGTAATATATTAAAGGAAACATAAACAGAAAACGAAAATGCATACGCACAAACACGTGCTCTTATCGTGGTTATATTTTAAATTTTATTACGGTCAAATCTACAATTTTCACAGAGCTATAAATAATTTAGAAAAGTGTTCTTTGAAAAGTAATTAAATATTGAAAAATTTGACAAGTTGATAAGGAAAATTATAAGATGAAAGAATAAATGGGTTTATTTGTTAGTGTAAATTTTTCTAAGGGTGTTGGGTATATAAAAGCAGTCACCCAAATATTTTTCGTTAGTCGTAATCAACATGATGTACAACGCGGAAGAAAAAAGTTTACGCGAGGTAGTCGTCGCCGTAGCAGCACGGTTAAGCTACGAAGATCGTCGTCTCGCTACAAGGCGTAAAACAAATGGTGTGTGTCCATCTCAAATGGATAGATACGTTTTTTTTTTTAAGTTTTTGCGGGCCACGTAAAATCAAACAATTATATGACAGTATAATAAAAAAATCTAGACCCGCTCATGAAGCAGCGGTAGATTTTATTTTAAATCGTGGGTGGCAAAATTTACCGTTTCTTATGGAAATGGTGATTTCTCTTGAGGAGTTACAGGGTAAGTGCATTTCTTTTTCATAATTATTTTTAAAATCATGTATACAGTAAAGTTATAAGAAAAGTATTCATATATACTAGAGCGTTAAAGGTAAATACAGAGCAGCTAGTCTTTCTCTTTAACTCTAACGAGGTTTCTCTATTGTACCCTCTTACCGATGCTCGCTGATTTCGTATGGATACTTTACTCGAAACCTTACTATATATACATACAGCATGGATCTGTAGGTGTATGCGTGCACGTGTGTATATATATATATATATATATATATATATATATATATATATATATATATATATATATATATATATATGTGTATGTCCGTGTGTATATATATACCGACAATTCCATCTGATAAAGCGAAAAGCGGTCAATCAAGCGATACATCGAAAACGAAAAGAAATTTATTTATATTCTACGATTTCGAAACCCGGCAAGACACATCGTATAGGGATAGTTCTAGTATAAAAATACATGTACCAAACCTCTGCGTAGTACATCAGGTATGCGAAGACTGTATGGATGTCGAGAATATAGGTACTTTTTGCTCTACATGCGGTGTACGCGAGTTTGTTTTTGGGATGATCCGGTCAAGCGTTTACTCGAAATTGCTATTCGTAAAAAACGGGTTTTGAGCAAATAATATGTATTGCGCATAATTCTGGAGACTTCGACGGTCAATTTATTCTAAAAGAAATCGTGGAAAATACATCTTACGTGCCAAGCGTAATTTTAAACGGGCAAAGTATTATCATGCTTCAATGTGGCAAGACTAAGTTTATCGATAGTTTAAACTACTTCCACATGAGATTGAGCGCGCTTCCAAAGGCTTTTGGCTTACCACCATCTAGTAAAAAAGGTTATTTTCCACACCTGTTTAATACACAGGAAAATCAAAATTACAGAGGACCTTTACCAGATGTTAAATTTTACGGTATAGACACAATGCCTCTTTCCGAGAGAGTTGAATTCTTTACGTGGTATAATGAGAATGTAGGTAATTATGAATTTGATTTTAAACGTGAAATCGTAGAATATTGTCGTATGGACGTAGAAATCTTAAGGCGATCGTGTATAGCCTTCAGAAAGATATTTCTAGAATGCGGGAAAATATGCCCTTTTACGGAAGCTGTAACAATAGCATCCGCGTGTTCAACGGTATATAGAAAAAATTATTTACAAAAAAATACTATCGGCGTTATACCATCCACTGGTTATCGACGGGGTGACAAGCACTCGCAAAAATCTCTAGAATGGTTAGTGCAGTGTGAACGCGAACTCGGTAGAGAAATAGCTCACGCTGGTAGAGCACGTGAAGTCATGCTACCAGAGAGATTTCGCGTTGACGGTTTCTTAGCAGCAAATCAAAATTTACCAAATCAAAAGGGTATTGTATTCGAGTATCAGGGTTGCTTCATCCACGGTTGTCCCAAATGTTTTCCAAATAATCGTGAGCAGCGATTGTCTTACGGTCGCATATTTAACGAGGTTTTTGAAAACACAGTAAGGAAAATAGAAAAAATAAAATCATTCGGCTACGAAGTTCGCGAGATATGGGAATGTGAATTCGATCGTATCAAAAGCGAGAACCCCGATATTAAAAATTACGTTAGTAATCACCCCATAATGCTACGTATAACTTTGGATCCACGGGACGCATTTTTCGGCGGTAGAACGGAAAATTTTGTCACTCAGTGCAGAGTTGGTGAGGAGAAAAAATTAAATATACGGATATTTGCTCTCTCTATCCTTACGTGTGTAAGCGCGGGCGATTTCCTCTCGGGCATCCGCGTATTTTACTCGGTGAAGAGTGTACAAAACTGACATCAGGTAACAATAACGATTTATCAGGCGTCGAAGGTTTAATTAAATGTAAGGTGCTACCACCTCGTAATTTGTATATACCGCTGCTACCTATTAAAATGCACAATCGACTACTTTTTGCTCTATGTCGTTCTTGCTGTGAAGAAATGCGTCAAGGAGATTGCAGTCATGAAAATGTAAAAGATCGTGAATTCACAGGTACATGGGTTGTCGATGAAATGCGTAAAGCCGTTGAACTAGGATATCGTATAACTGAAATATATATCATTTGGCAATACGAAATGACGCAGTTCGATCAAGCGACTGCAAGTGGTGGACTCTTTGCTGAATACGTAAACACCTTTCTAAAGATCAAACAGGAGGCTAGCGGCTGGCCCTCTTGGTGTATCGATGACGCTAGTAAAGATTAATATATCAAACAGTATGAAATAGATGAAGGTATTCGTATGGATAAGGAGAAAATTAAGAAAAATGCAGGGTTAAGAGCTGTTGCAAAACTCTGTCTCAATTCCTTCTGGGGTAAATTTGGACAGCGTAGTAATTTAAAGCAAACGGATATTATAAAGTCACGAGAAGCACTCTTGAAACTTCTTACAGCAGCCGATAAAGAAGTGTACGATATACTTGCTCTGAATGATGAAATTTTGTATGCCAACAGTAGTATAGGACCTACGATGGGGAGACGGATGACGTCATCCTTCCCATTGTAGGTCCCGTGAGTTTTAACCCAATAACCCATGATAGGTCGTGATTTTATGACTCATAAAAATTTTATGACCCATAAAAACATGACGTCAATGGGAGAGAGAGAGAGAGAGAGAGAGAGAGAGAGAGAGAGAGAGAGAGAGAGAGAGAGAGAGAGAGAAAGAATTCCCCATCGTAGGTCCCGTGATTTTTAACCCAATAACCCATGATAGGTCGTGAAACGTGAGAGAGGTATATATATATATATATATATATATATATATATATATATATATATATATATACTCTCTCTCACGTTTCACGTATATATATATATATATATATATATATATATATATATGAAGAGAGAGAGAGAGAGAGAGAGAGAGAGAAAGCACGATGTGTACTTACCGCAGGTCGAAATGAAAATGACGACTTTTATGAAATGATGGGTGATTATATATTGTGATGAAATGATAAAGTTTTTGAGAGAGAGAGAGAGAGAGAGAGTATGTATATATTTATGTTTATGTATTCTACGTTATTATTAAAATGGTGGTCCTGAAAAGAACCATTTAAGAATAAGTATAAAATTTATTTATATTTTTCGTATCCTTTTCTTTCAGGAAATGAGTACGTATTTATTGAATATTTTGCGGAATATTGTTTATTTTTTTCTGATTTTTCTTTCTTTATAAGAGGTTCTTTCTCTTCTGCCGTAGAGGAAGCTCTATCGGAGTAAGTCGGTGCTGACGTAGATTTTCCCTGATTCTGCCCCATTTTTACACGATGTGTACTTAACGCAGGTCGAAATGAAAATGACGACTTTTATGAATTGATGGATGATTATATACTGTAATGAAATTATAAAAAAAGTTGTCGAGGAGTAGGAGAGTGAACAGGAATTGAATAGAAATCATTATTTAAATAGTTTAAAATAATTTATTTATAAAAATGCAAAAGTACAGAAAAATTTACTTTCTATTGATTGAATAATCATTAATTTTTTTTAAAAGTATAGGTTCTATTACACAGGCCTACAAATATTGGGGTCATGGAAGTTGTTGGAAAATGGAGGGTCATTTCCGAAGTAATTTTTTCCGTAGAATCCGAATCCGGGGTCCGAATTGCTCTATCACGTCAGGATTTTGAGATATTTGAGGTTATTTACCCAAAAAATGGCGTTTTTGGCTACTTTTGAGGTTATGTACAGAAGAGACAAAATTTTTTGGGAGTTTTTTTTTAGTTGCATCTTATAGCACTACTCTTTCTCTTTAATTTAAGAGTCGCAGAGTTCAATTACGATTTTTCTACACCAAGTTACGCCAATTTGAAATTACGAGATATGTCCTATTAATTGCATGATCATTTGCATTGAATACGTTGAGGCAGACATTTGTCTACTGGGTATTTTTTCTTCAAAATTTTTACTTGGGGATTTTTGGTGTTACTGATTACGAATATGAAGTTGAGATATTAAAATTTTCAAATTCAAGATGGCGGATTCAAAATGGCGTATAAAAATTTTCAAAAAACATTGCAAATATGAAACATATTTTCATTTTCTGCTATCTAATAACTTTTGTTGTTACGATAAACATAATACATTATAGTAATTTATATTTACACAGGTATCGTGACATTGAATCTGACCTTCAGCTTGATCTTCAAGTGCATTTCAAGTTAAACTTTTTTTTACATTTAGCATTACCCAGGAACAACGACGTGGACGTAGTAAAATCTGTTCCCTTTGGGGTGCTGGATTTACGTGAGTCCCCTCGCCTCTCACGATCGGGGTGCTTAATTTACATGAGTCCCCTCGCCTCTCACGATCGGGGTGCTTAATTTAGGTGAGTCCCCTCGCCTCTCACGATCGGGGTGCTTAATTTACGTGAGTCCCCTCGCCTCTCACGATCGGGGTGCTTAATTTACGTGAGTCCCCTCGCCTCTCACGATCGAGGTGCTTAATTTACGTGAGTCCCCTCGCCTCTCATGATCGGGGTGCTTAATTTACGTGAGTCCCCTCGCCTCTCACGATTAGAAACTATTTCAGTTTAACTTATGAAATCTTTTTTTTTGATCTAGTAAAGATCTTGACCCAGACCGTCTTTTATGACGAACATTTAGCTCATCTCGTTGAAGACACCAGCAATAGTCCGCTAACATTGTTGGAGACCATTTACCCTGATAACGTCTTTCCATTTCTTTGAGGTCCTGATGAGATCGCTCACCTTGCTCTTCGCTTACGGCACCTAGATTTTCTGGAAACCATTCTAAATGAGAGTGTAAATAATGCAATTTTACGCTCATATTGCAACCTAAATTCTGAAATTTTTCAATCATATCGTTAACTATTCCTTTGTAATCACTAACTTTATTATTACCCAAAAATCCTTTAACAACTTTTTTAAAGCTAATCCAGGCTTCTTTTTCTACATTTGTCATAACCTGTTCAACCTCTGTTGTTTTCATTAATTCTCTTATTTGTGGTCCAACAAATATTCCTTCTTTTATCTTCGCCTCACTTAAATAAGGGAATTTATCTCTAAGATATTGAAATAATGCACCATCGGTATCAAGAGCCTCTACAAATTGCTTCATTAATCCTAATTTTATATGAAGCGGAGGCAACAAAACTTTTTTAGAGTCAATTAACGGTTGTTGAATAATGTTGGGATCTCCAGGTTTTAAAGTTTTACGAAGAGGCCAATCCTTTGTAACGTAATGCTTAACTCTATTTCTGCTATCCAACAAACATATAAAGCACGGATATTTTGTATAACCCAATTGTTGTCCAAGCAGCATTGAAACCATTTTTAAGTCTCCGCATACTTCCCATTTATGCTGTTCATATTTTATTGCTTTAAGAATAGTTTCTACATTTTCATATGATTCCTTTAGGTGTACAGAATGAGCAATAGGTATTGACGCATATTTATTTGAGTTATGCAATAAAACTGCTTTCAAACTTGTTTTTGAGGAATCAATAAACAATCTCCATTGATCAGTATCATAAGGAAGTTCTAATTTTTCAATTAAGCCATCATTACAAAAAACATATTCATCACATGCAGAATAATACTCAACTAATTCCTTCTCTCGATTACGATACCAACTAAAAGTAGTTCCTGGAGCAAGAAGGTGTTTCTCTTGAAGTCTTGATCCTAACAATTCAGATTTTTCTTTCGACAAGCCTAAATCTCTGACTAAATCATTTAAAGAAGCCTGATCAAATAAAATAGGAGCATCAGAGGTTGATTCGATGTCTTCAAAATCCTGATTTTCAATATCGTCACAGACTGTATGGTCTTTAACATTTATTCTTACAAATGCGAGGGCTTGGAGGAACATCACCAGATGCAAAAGGAATAGGCTTCGTTACGCTTGCTACATTCGGATATTTTATATTACAAGCATTTTTAATATTATATCCAAATGTTTTGGTTAAACAGAAATAACATTCATTGTGGCTAACAGGTTCACACCAAATTGCAGGAGTTTTGAAAGGCATTGGTGTTACTTCTTTATGGGCATTATACCAACGTCTTAATGTTTCAACACATGATTTACAAGCCGTATGTGGAACCCAAGACTTATCCTGATTAGTTATCGAAATATTGAAGTAATTAAGATAAAATATTTTTATCGTTTCAT
This sequence comes from Anastatus disparis, assembly GCA_017163975.1. NCBI lineage: Eukaryota > Metazoa > Arthropoda > Insecta > Hymenoptera > Eupelmidae > Anastatus > Anastatus disparis. The sequence continues at coordinate 2,643,178 of JAFFSR010000349.1, read as the reverse complement.
TGATTTTCATCGCATTTTTTGCGAACACGAAGCGACTACAAATGTAGCAAAAGCTGTCAGGATTATTTAAACACTTACGCGAGGTCATTATTGAAATGATCAACAGTTAGAATATTTAATTTAATACTTTATACCTCCAGCGAGTTGTTAACCAACAGATCAAATACAAATATTCACAAAATTTTTTCCAAAAAATAAGGCACCATGAACGAACAATTAAGAGCTATCTAGTAAATTGTTGCTTAAAATGTTATTAAAAAAATGATTTATTTGCGATTACAATAAATACAGAATCAATACAAATGGTCTTTTTTGTACAAAAATAAAAAATTGTATATCAATGAGACGGGGCAAAATTATACTAAATGATTCACACTAAAGAAATGTATGCTTAAAGGAATTCCAAAGTGAGACGGGGCAAAATTAAAAAGAAAACATGTTTTAATATTGGCGAAGGGACTCCCGCTCGTAATTTCAAATTGGCGTAACTTGGTGTAGAAAAATCGTAATTAAACTCTGCGACTCTTAAATTAAAGAGGAAGAGTAGAGCTATAAGATGCAACTGAAAAAAAACTCCCAAAAAATTTTGTCTCTTCTGTACATAACCTCAAAAGTAGCCAAAAACGCCATTTTTTGGGTGAAAAACCTCAAATATCTCAAAATCCTGATGTGATAGAGCAATTCGGACCCCGGATTCGGATTCTACGCAAAAAATTACTTCGGAAATGACCCTCCACTTTTTGACAACAAAACCATGTTGGCCTGTGTTATCTTTTTCATTCTTTCCACTCTCATTCTAAATCTCTCTCTATCACGCGCGGCTTGTTCCCAAAGCCCGCGTCGTGCTACGCGACTCGCATAGTCCTACACATACATGATACGTATACTTGGTTCTCCTTTTTTAAAATGCACTCGCTTCATTTTATTATTATTATTATTATTATTATTGTACATTTTTACTTATAATACACAATTTTACTCTTCATACAAAAAGCGAATAAATCGTTATATATAAAAGGTAAAGTATTAGCACTTATTTCTAATATGACAATATTTAGATCTGATTTGCACAAATCATTGTCGTCAGGCATTTTTGTTAAAACAAAAGACGTCACATCGTGAACTTTTAAACTATAGTATTGTTGAAACAATAAAAAGTTTTTCATTATATTCATTTTCACATCTTCTTCATTATCTTTCTTAATTTCATCTTTTAGATATTCTTGAATGTAGTCAATAATTCGATTTACCTTACCAGCCTGCTGCTCCAACTGCGCAATACGTTCATCGATGCAAGGCATCATCAGTTTGAGTCCGTCAAATGTCACTTTTTGAAGACACGTAGTGGGTGGCTGGAATGTATGCCTTCTTCTTTTATTAGGTGATTCGTTTTCTTCATCTTCGTTTACTAATTTTGGTAGAGCCGCAGGGTTAAGTACAGCTCTCTCTCCTCAAATATAATACTCCTCGTACTATATGATGTTGTAAATAAGATATCGTGATATTCTAAATATACTTTCGAAGGGTTACCGTACTCCGTCTTGAATATATGCGCTTCTTGGAAATACGCGTTAATAAGATCAATTTGGTTCTTCAATAATCGCCAAGAACTGATATCAAAAGTAACCCATCTGTAAAAATGTGCAGTCGATATTTTTACACAAGGTACGTAGTAGCCATCACGAAATTGTAATCCAACAGAAACTCGCTTACTTAGAGACTTATTGATAAAGTACGTCGTCGAGAGAAGCATGTTATTCAGTTGAATGGCGTAGTCTTTTGTAAGATTGCGTTCACTACACTTTTCACTAGTAGACTCCGCCATGTTCGTTTTTAAAATATAAAAATCTTATAGCTTAGATCTGACTACGACTGCTGCTGAAAATATACTGAGTCGTATCTGGATTTTGCTGCTGACTTTATACCCAGAGCCCTCTAGAAAATTTGATATTATGACGTGTCTGTACACAATGACTCCTTTATGAAAAAAAAGCGATAAAGGATGAAGTGTTTTTAAAGAAAGAAATAATATACGATCGTAAATGTCTACAAAAGGGTGTGAACTCATTATATTTTACAGCTACACAGATCACAAAGGTTCTATTCATATCAATATATGTGTGTCTACGGTTACGTCTTTATTCGGTTAAGTGAGAAATTTAATTTTATTACTTTTCTTTTGAGATTACTTATCGATATACTTTTCTAAGAAATCTAAGCAAACATCAATAAATTAATTTGACAGATACTCATGATATTTACTTTTATGGTTTTAAGAGAGAGAGAGAGAGCAGTATGGTGGGAAATTTTTTTATGATTCGAAAATAATTTTTTATGATTCGAAAATAAAAATTTAATACTTTGGCTTACAAAAAGAACTCTATTCATTATCAAGTCTAATATATTTTTAGTGTGTGTGTGTGTGTGCGCGAAGGAAAGAAAGCGGATAGGTGTTGAAGGAGGAGGGGTGTGAGAAAAAATCAACACATTAATGTACATTTTCAATTCTGTTTTATTAATCATAAATTTATTATAGAGTAATACATTCTTTTTTTAGTATGACATTTTTGAAGTGCATGACTGGTTACAAAAACCAAAACCTAACGAACGTTCATTCTGAAAAGTTTCCACATATTTCTTCCGTTTAATCTTATTTCGTAAAAGAGTGTTATAAAATTTTACAACTAATTTATCGTTTTTCTTTGAATCTCTTGAAAACTTGCTACAAAACGTACGTAAATTATGAAGATGGCACATATGGTAAAGAAACATAATGCAATATTGTCCACATACTTGTGAGTCGTAGCTTTGCATTTTTTGTTTATTCCACTGATACTGTCTACAGTTACGTTTGAGCCTATTGAGATGATGTGGTGAGACTGGTGGGTATCCATAGCTGTCAAAGTACGTTCCGTATCCATTATTATCTATATATATAGCGATCCAATGAGAACCACGCTTCGTATGATCATCAATGTTTGCCACAATTACTGTTGGATGTTCTAGAACATTCGGGATTCGATCGGCCGCATACACACCTATCGTTCTAGCTTTCAGTGAGGCAATGGCTTTGCTTATTTGCTGAGTATTCATACTTTGTCGTTTTCAAGACCCTCGTCGTTTTCGTCGTCGTCGTCGTCATCGTCGTCGCTGTTATCGCCGTTTATTTCTGAATTACGATTTACCGTGGCCTTGGTTGAAGATGACGGTGTGTCGCAGCAATCAACCTCATCTCTACCCCTTCTACGATAAAGTCTTGACAATCTGCGTGATCTTATTCGCTCCAAAAGCGCATCACTTGATTTCAAAGGTTCATCCTTACAACCGGGTCTCATACAATCCAGGAGTATCGCATGCAACCACTTTCGCAATAGGTATGCCTGATTAAGCGCGCAGATACTGCTTTTATTCTTTTCCTTGACACAATGACTCACGCAGGAAAGAGACGTTTTTTGATATTTTTGAAAAAGTTCATGAAATGTAGGTGAATATAAATCTTCAAGATTAATTATTTCTCGTGACATATTTGACTCAAGATATTTAGCTTTTTCATATCCTCTAGTGTAAATCCTGGTTGCAATCTTGGCAATATTATATAAATGATGTTGTAATTGCGCTATACTGATATCACCTTCAATCCAATTAATTCCATGATGATGGTTGATAACAAACTCGTTAGAACGTTTTATACCACTGGGTAAATCAGAAAAATCATGCGGTGATTTAACTATCCAATGATTAAATATTCTTGTTTTTAAACTCAGTACAGCTACCTCCTTTGGGAAAAAATTATTATTTCGATCTTTTAGACCTTGAATATCTATGACAAAATCCATGGTCTTTTATTTTAAAAATAACTATATTGACAATGTTTACGAAGCAAACTCTCTTAGAAGACTGATATCTGATGGGGGCGCGCAATGTGGTTTTATAACTGTACCATCTACCACCAGCGCCATCACAAAATAGTTCAAGCGCTGAAATCCGTTACAACTTGACGACTAGAGTCTATTTCAAGAACATTATCGTATTCAGCGTAAATAATACAATTTACTGTTTGCGCCAAGGCGTGATCAAATTTCACTTCTATCCGCACACTACCACGCTTAACGAGGTTCCAGTGCTGGGCTGAATTCGCAGAGAGATCGGGTGTTAGATCAAATGCAAACAGACAATAACCTCTAGAATAATCTATTTGAGTAAGAGCAAGAGACTCGTTAAGGAAATGTATCCCAGTACCGAAAAATAATGTATGATAAGCCTCTACATATTGAGGGTTATTACCTGTAAATTTAGGCTGTAGAGGTTTACTCGGTATTTGTATACCATCAATGTAGAGAGAGAGATAATTAATAGAGAAATGTTGAAAGTTGAATAGATTAAATCTTCGGTTACCATTAAACGATCTGTTGTCAACAAAACCAATGATAATTCTTTTGGGGAGCTGACCTAAAATAACGTTGTCGAGTGTATCTCCGAGAATGCCTCTATGCATAGTAAATGATTTAACTTCAACACGTGTAATAGGATATTTTGCAGTTGCCTTTGATAAAGCATTAGCATGAGCTAATAATATCCCAGGACTAATTTTTACACGGCGAATAATCAATGATGCTTCTTTAATACTGACGGTAAAAGTGTCATTTTCTGCAGCATCCATTAGGCAGAAAGCGTCTTTGCTTCGTACAAGACGTACGCGTACTTCCACACCGTTTAATAAAAATTTATTCTGGTTAAAAATATCGCAATGTAAATGACCGATTAAATCAACAGTACCCGCATTACCCGTATAGTATTGACGGTTTAAAAGTCCCAAGTTAGCTTCTGGGGCATCCCGATTCAAATTGGGTAAGCCTTCCATTTTTCCAGGAGTATCCAGGTACCATAGCGATGTAGTCAAGTGCGAGTTCATTGCACCAGTTGAGTAATTTAACAAGGTTTCAATATAAGCTCTGTATGGATATGCATTATTTGGTGGAGAAATGAGTTTTTGATTGAAAAATACATCGATTTGGTTGAAAAGCGAATGAAGAAAATTATTTACCGGACCCACTTTATTATTCTCAGCAGCGATATTTGGTAAAATTTGTACGCGGACACTTAACATGGTGTGTGCTAGATCAAGATAATCCTCACCGCCCGGTACAACAAATTCAATAGGCCCATCGTCGGTAAGAGATGAAACTGGTTTATAATGAATAAACTGAGAGGATTCTAAAGATGTCTGCGTCGGTGGAAGAGTGAACAAATCTAATTCGGATTTCATGCATTCACACGAGTTTACGTGTGAGAAGGCCATGTTATTATCTTGGTCCAAAAATATCTGTTACACTCCGTAAAGCCTGTTTCTTTTTCCTACCAACAGTCCTTTTCCTCTTCCTAACACCAGCTTTCTTCTTTTTCTTTATACTGGTACGATTTTTCTTAGCTTTGTTACGCCCTGCTGAACTGCTCTTTAGAGACTGACGCTTCCGCTTACTAACCCTTCGTTTATAACCACTACCTTTCATCATTTCACTGATTTTCTTTGCAGCTTTTCTCTTGAGATTCTCTCTTGATTCATGCATTCTCGTATTTATAGCATGCTTAAAATTAACTCCACTATTGATGACGTCATCCAACACATGCATGCCAGCTCGAACAGCTTCTTTTCCAACCGCTTTCGCCCCACTACTTAAATAAGGTAAGACTCTACGGAAAAGTCCACCTAAAAAACTTCCTATTCCATGTCCACGTTGATAGTGTGAACCGTTATACACACGATGAACTCCCCCACCACCAATCTGTTCGCTGTAATAAGCTGTATAGTGAGTCATTTTTTCCGTTTAGTGATTACGCTTAAAGTGAAGTGTAATCGTCAACGTCCCGTACTCAAATATTATATGTTTACCGTGTTGATCCCTTATATCAATAATGATATTCTGAAAAGTATTATTTAGTAAAGGGATATAATTTACAGGTGAAAAATGTTTCACTATGGTTGGTCCTAGCGTATATTTTGTGTTATTGAATGTAACTATACGTAAAAGAGCTGCTTGAGTATCTTCGACAGTATAAGGCAAGCATATATCTGTGTACATAAAGAGTTGATCGGGTATCGCTCTTGCTAAAGACGCAGGTCTGTCTCCAATAATTGAGTGCTGTTTCTTAGCATCTTTGATTTTCATCGTTTTTAAAGGGATGACGCCTGTTTTCCGATAAATTTCTTTTTCAAAAACAAAAATACGTCTGATTTTCTCATTAAAATAAAGGTAATGTGTTTTCTTACAATCGCATACGCGTCGTATTACGTAAAATCCTCTTCTTCTTTCTGCTGGTTCAATTACTATGTGCTTATTTAATTCATTTGCTTGATTGATGGCACATGATAGATCTGCAATGTTCTCATACACACCATATGGAAACACAAATTCTATAGCACGGGCATTATCTAAATTAATAAGGTTTTGTGATACTACTACTTCTTCTTCATCCGATGAATAAAGTAAAAAACTTGCTTCAGACTCTTGAATGTGTAAAATAGTGCAGGAAATATGAATTTCTGTCATACCGACGCTCCAGTTGCCTTGTACACGAATTTCATGTGATAAATGTGTGGTATAACAGGTTGTAGTATTATCCGTAAAATATTTCATACTACTGTTACTTGGTAATACCAGATAAAAGTCATCTTCGTCCATTTTTTAATTTTTAATTGAAGTCAATTCACTCGCTTTAATCCAAGAATTGAATTTTTCTGGGTATCCGTACCACTTTACTAGAACTTTTTTGTTCGATCCTCGGCCTTTACTACGTATTATACGTTCAATTTTAAACTTTTCTGTTTCTGCTAGGCGCTTTTCTCCAACTTTGACTAGCTCCTCCGGGTAAAAAAAGCCATCAATCTTTTCACCATTTAAATCCGTCAATTCGTATGTGTATAGCTGTTGTCGTCTTGATATTCGTGAAATTTTGAAAATTTCTTCGCTGTTATTCTTTTCATATCCTTTCTCGAACGTGCCTTTCGAACGACTGATGCGTACGTAAGAGCCCTGCGTGTATATAGGTGCGCGTGATGGTTTTCGCTGACTAAGAGCTCTTTTTTCTAAATTTTTTCTAGCTGTAAATGCGTTATGAATAGTTACATCTGCGGGCACCATTTTAATTCCTGTATGTAAAGTGTGATTATACGCATTGACGATATTTTGTATTACATCGATGTACCTGTGAGTAATTTTGTGTGTAAAATATCTAAACATTCGTTCCTTGAGCGTGCGATTTAAACGCTCTACAACAGCTGCTGTGATGTCTGGATTGCGCGCTGTGCGCAAATTTATATGTCGCTTTTTTAAATACTCTTGAAAAGAAGAATTTATAAACTCTTTACCCTTGTCCGATTGTATAGTTACAGGAATCCGTCCATTTGCTCTCTTGAGAATCTTCTCGAAAGCTATGGTGACGCTACGTTCACTTTTATCTCGGAGCGCCTCTACCCAAGCATATTTGCTGAGAACATCTATGACGACGAGAAGGTAGCAGTAGCCATCGTTATATTCTTTGAAAGATTGCATATCACAAAAGTCTATCTCCCAGCAATCATCGATATTTGTTACGTTGTATCTTAATCTTAGAAATCTTCGATGAATAGGCTTGTGTAGCGTATAAGCATCCTGGTTACTCAACCACTCATAAATACGCTCTTTTTCTTTTTTATTTCTCCGAGTACTTTTACGAATTAAATTACGGGCACCAGCGTATCCAGCCTCGTGTGAAGTATCGTAATATATTTTTTCAAAAGACATTTTTATATGCTAAAACTTTTCCACTTTTGCTTGAGTATTTTTTTCTTATTCCTACCTTCGGCTTTACTGTATTCGTATCGAGAGTGTAGCTCTCTCTCTAAATCTTCAATATCTGTTGAATTTTTTCGTTTTCGTTTATTATTAGACTTTTCAGCATCTAATGTCTTATACTGCTGTAACACATCTGTATTACCGACAAGTTTAAACGGCGTTTCTGACAAAGCTAAAAATCTTGTCATTTGTGCTCTTCCTTTGTGCGGGTGGAGTGAGAGATTTTTTTCTTCTTATAACGTCACTGATTAGGTCTATAATATTAGAATGCGGTATAACATATCTATCGTTACACGACCTGTGTTATCCCACTTTAAAAGGTTACCAACAGCACTTTTTTTCCAATGATTAAGTAGTAACCGTGCGCTTCTTTTATAGCTCTTGGATACGTTATCGAGAATCGAATCTTCGGAGAGTGGCGCTGTCAGCATAGCTTCACCTTCTTCGATTTCATTTTCGCTATCGACCGAGCTTTTATGTCGTTCGATATTTTTAAAATAAAGATATTTTTGGAGTATCTGCATATATTTTTGATATTTCTCTCGTTCATCGGTGATACTTTTGGAAAAAAGAATATCATGCATCTCAGCATCTAAGCGTGATAAATTATCTCCTTTTGTCTGTACTGTTTGTTCTATTTCTTTACCCGTAGACTGGTTTTTTTCAGCCACTATCGAGGATGAACGTATCCCCCGCTCATACTCATCTTCTGGGATAATTACCATTTTACGCGTACGTTCCATAGTTTAAGCGTTGTTGCCACCAAAAATTTTTGATACTAAAGCACCTATGATTGGGGCTAAAAGTAGAGTTAAAAAACCTCCACCATTTTGGATAAGTACACGTTTCTTCTGATGCCAGTTGGTATTTTTACGTTGAGAATCATTCCCACCTTTTTTTCTTCTTATTATCAATTTTCGTAATATATGTTTGTACTTTTCTAATCGCTCTTTCTGAGAATGTTTTAATTTTACTGTCCCGTGTAACACGTTTAATACACACTCGCATATACACTTTATTAAATTTTTATCAGCTGATCGTAGTAAAGCTACTCGCTGTTGAGTATCCGAATAACAGAGGGCGTTTAAAATTGCAACGCACTTTTCACTAAAATTAGATGGTAAACAGCCGCAATTACCAGCACCACCAGATTGACTGTTTTTATTCTTCTTTCTTTTATTCTTTTTCTTGTTTTTCGATGTTACCTTGGCCATAGCTGCTCGTATACTGCGTCGATTCGTCTTGTTGACGCTTGTTTTATATCTTTAGCGTAGATTTGAATGATATTTCGGTAAATAGGCATACTGAACTCCTATCATCGGGAAATACACACGTTCTAAAACGATATTCATCATTTGTACTTTGTTCCAAGTCCAAGAAAAGATAACCATGTGGTACACTTGTACTGTCTAAATAGGCTTCTTGCGGGAATTTTGGATTTTCGGGGTATACTTGTCGCGCAAGATACTGAATTTGAGCACGATCTCGGGGGTTTTTAAAAATTACAATGTAATTCGCGTTCAATGAAATATCTCTTTGACCACTACCTTTGTGAAATAGATTTTGAGTGATGAAAATAACACTAATATTCTTATGGTGGCTACCTTTTGTAAATAAATCTAGAATAGTATTGTTGGAAGATTCACGCATCAAATCATCGATAATTATTAATTTTTTCTTTTCATTATCGTGTGAATAATCCGAGTTGTGTGGTAAACCTTCGTGAAATTCTATAACCTGTTGACTTGGTATTTTCAAATCGTTTTTGTATGCTTCTTGCCACTCGGCGTAATAAAATAATATTCTGTCAAATGTTACATCGCAGATACGAGGGAGGTTTGCGAGAAATCGCTTTACAAATACCGTTTTACCACACCCCGTAGGACCGCTTACGATACACGTAAACGGGTGTCTGAAACATGTATCCATCTCGTTATCTTTTTACTTACTACCATTTTGACAATGATGATGGCTGTATTTAACTAGTACAAACAAGGGTGGGGGGACGGCGGCGGCGGCGGCGGCGCCCCGGACGCGGCGGGAGGCGTGATAATTAGCTATTTTTTCACGCCTCTTACTCAGCTAATTAACTCGCGCGGGCGCGAAACACACGCGTTTCATCAGCTGATTTCACGTGTGTTTAAAAATCAGTCGCTTCACGCGGTGGAGTCACGCGTGATAATCAGCTAATTTCGCGTGTCTCTCGATAATATTATTATTATTATTTTAACATTATAATTTATAATTGAAAATTTTTTTGAATAAGAGTAAAGGTTCAATAAAAAATAAAATTTTATTTAATGTTTTTATTTACAATAAAATATATACATATTTTTCATTATTACATAAAATATTGCTCAAGTTTTCTTATAACCGAATGGTAGAGAAAGTCTAGGATTAATATAACGTCTCTTTTTCAGAACCACGCAACAAGTTTTAGATTCTGAACGTGTAACAACCTCATGCATATTTGTACGCCGTATACTTTTAAAATTTAATTTAATTTTTTTACATGGTTGATTTTCTCGCTCGACCTCGTCATCTATTTGATTTTCATAATCATCATCGGGATTTGATGTACTGCGAAATGCATCAATAATCAATCCATTGATGCTTTCAAAATTTATTTTCAACCCATTAGAGAAATTCAAAGTTATACCCTTAACCTTACAACATTCAAATATTTCCCCATCAAGGTTTACAGCGCGATAAGCGTAAAATTTCGGACCCCCTGAAATAAAATGTTGTATATACGCACCCTCTCCATGGGCTGTCAACTCGTCGGTCATGTCACCGAGCTTTCTACCCTCAACTGGATTATATTCCCCGATTTCATCATCTTTGGATGTAAATATACACGAGTCCGTATCGCAATATAAAACGCGTCTCCCTAATTTTTCTAGATCCTCATAAAGTTTCAATCTAGCTTGAGCCGTCGTATAAGCCGCAATAACGACATTTGTATATGCTGCAGTAGGCGATGCTTCCTCTTTGTATTGCCAGTTGGCATACAAAATTTCATCATTCACAGCAAGTATATCGTACACTTCTTTATCGGCTGCTGTAAGAAGTTTCAAGAGTGCTTCTCGTGACTTTATAATATCCGTTTGCTTTAAATTACTACGCTGTCCAAATTTACCCCGGAAGGAATTGAGACAGAGTTTTGCAACAGCTCTTAACCCTGCATTTTTCTCAATTTTCTCCTTATCCATACGAATACCTTCATCTATTTCATACTGTTTGATATATTGATCTTTACTAGCGTCATCGATACACCAAGAGGGCCAGCCGCTAGCCTCCTGTTTGATCTTTAGAAAGGTGTTTACGTATTCAGCAAAGAGTCCACCACTTGCAGTCGCTTGATCGAACTGCGTCATTTCGTATTGCCAAATGATATATATTTCAGTTATACGATATCCTAGTTCAACGGCTTTACGCATTTCATCGACAACCCATGTACCTGTGAATTCACGATCTTTTACATTTTCATGACTGCAATCTCCTTGACGCATTTCTTCACAGCAAGAACGACATAGAGCAAAAAGTAGTCGATTGTGCATTTTAATAGGTAGCAGCGGTATATACAAATTACGAGGTGGTAGCACCTTACATTTAATTAAACCTTCGACGCCTGATAAATCGTTATTGTTACCTGATGTCAGTTTTGTACACTCTTCACCGAGTAAAATACGCGGATGCCCGAGAGGAAATCGCCCGCGCTTACACACGTAAGGATAGAGAGAGCAAATATCCGTATATTTAATTTTTTCTCCCTCACCAACTCTGCACTGAGTGACAAAATTTTCCGTTCTACCGCCGAAAAATGCGTCCCGTGGATCCAAAGTTATACGTAGCATTATGGGGTGATTACTAACGTAATTTTTAATATCGGGGTTCTCGCTTTTGATACGATCGAATTCACATTCCCATATCTCGCGAACTTCGTAGCCGAATGATTTTATTTTTTCTATTTTCCTTACTGTGTTTTCAAAAACCTCGTTAAATGTGCGACCGTAAGACAATCGCTGCTCACGATTATTTGGAAAACATTTGGGACAACCGTGGATGAAGCAACCCTGATACTCGAATACAATACCCTTTTGATTTGGTAAATTTTGATTTGCTGCTAAGAAACCGTCAACGCGAAATCTCTCTGGTAGCATGACTTCACGTGCTCTACCAGCGTGAGCTATTTCTCTACCGAGTTCGCGTTCACACTGCACTAACCATTCTAGAGATTTTTGCGAGTGCTTGTCACCCCGTCGATAACCAGTGGATGGTATAACGCCGATAGTATTTTTTTGTAAATAATTTTTTCTATATACCGTTGAACACGTGGATGCTATTGTTACAGCTTCCGTAAAAGGGCATGTTTTCCCGCATTTTAGAAATATCTTTCTGAAGGCTATACACGATCGCCTTAAAATTTCTACGTCCATACGACAATATTCTACGATTTCACGTTTAAAATCAAATTCATAATTACCTACATTCTCGTTATACCACGTAAAGAATTCAACTCTCTCGGAAAGAGGCATTGTGTCTATACCGTAAAATTTAACATCTGGTAAAGGTCCTCTGTAATTTTGATTTTCCTGTGTATTAAACAGGTGTGGAAAATAACCTTTTTTACTAGATGGTGGTAAGCCAAAAGCCTTTGGAAGCGCGCTCAATCTCATGTGGAAGTAGTTTAAACTATCGATAAACTTAGTCTTGCCACATTGAAGCATGATAATACTTTGCCCGTTTAAAATTACGCTTGGCACGTAAGATGTATTTTCCACGATTTCTTTTAGAATAAATTGACCGTCGAAGTCTCCAGAATTATGCGCAATATATATTATTTGCTCAAAACCCGTTTTTTTACGAATAGCAATTTCGAGTAAACGCTTGACCGGATCATCCCAAAAAACAAACTCGCGTACACCGCATGTAGAGCAAAAAGTACCTATATTCTCGACATCCATACAGTCTTCGCATACTTGATGTACTACGCAGAGGTTTGGTACATGTATTTTTATACTAGAACTATCCCTATACGATGTGTCTTGCCGGGTTTCGAAATCGTAGAATATAAATAAATTTCTTTTCGTTTTCGATGTATCGCTTGATTGACCGCTTTTCGCTTTATCAGATGGAATTGTCGGTATATAACATAAATCGTTCACATTATGTTTTCGACGACATGTGCTGCACCAATTAACCCCGCATACATGCTTATCTTTAATTTTATTAATTCTTTTACAGCAACGAGGACACGCTTGGACAACATCGCATAATTTTTTGTTATTTTTTTTTGTAACTACCGACTGTTTTATGCTTGTTAAAACAAATTTGTCCGAAAAAATCTCTATTGCAATCGTTGCATTTTATTGATTCAACGTTTTTAGTTTCACAAGGTGGTGATACAAAGCAGCTAGAGCAAATTGACGAACACTTATGCATATTTACAAGAGAATATTTAATGTTACAGTATTCGCAGAAAAATTTACATTTAGCGGCACCAGTTTAATTTAAAATAGTGTCAAAATGTCGAGTACGATTGTTATATAAAAGGTTAATGATTGAATTTTTATTGTGCTCTACATACGGCCGACCGTCGAAAAATGGTGGCTCCCCACATCCAAAAGTTGATTCATCATAAATAACAATAGCTATTCCGCGCATCGTGTAGTATGTTTGAAACTTCTCTATTTCCTCTATTTCGCAACCATTTTCGGGAATTTCAACGTTGGCGCTAGTTATAAGATTATTCGCGCGTTGCCTCTGTGAAGCCCCTCTACTATTTTTAATCTTTCCCCAAATATCTCGAACTTCTTTTTCCACTGAATTTTTTAATTTAATATAGGCTTCCCCCACTACCAAAGCCCTCGGTAGGCATTTATTATCATCGTTTTTTATGGAAACGAATGATCTCGACCCGATTACATCTATACAGAGATTTTTTCTTCTTACACCTCCTTCACCCCGCGGAACATTTACGATAGTTACTGTTAAAATAAAAGTATCATCTAATTGGAAATGTTCATTACTTTGAACTAGACTACCCAGTAATAACCAAAGATCATTATAAAAAAAATTATTTACAGGTCGAAGCGACAATCCTGCTGCTCCGCGAGCAAAATTATTACTTCTTATACTTATACCTATTCTATCATCTTCACCCGCCATCGACATTATGTACGCGTGTATATCCCGCATTACATTTTCCAGCCAAATAATTAAATTAACATCGGGAGGAGGTGTAAGTATTTTTAATAGAAGCTCTATACCATAAGCCCTATATTTTTCTAAATAATTGTGTACTCTGATTTATAATAAATCTTTCGCCTGGAGGTCGCACATCGATTTCATCTGCTTCTTCTTCTTCTGCATTATTATTTCCCTCATCAATATTATCTTCATCCCTCTCACTATCGTTTTCGACGTTAATATTCGCTGCACCACCACCCGTTTGCATCGTTTGAGAATCCGTTTGGGATGAATATGCAGACACATCGCCATCATAATCATAACTTTCAATACTCGGTGCAACACATCCCAATTGCATCGTTTCAGAATCTGTTTCGGATGAGTAAGTCGACACATCACCATCATAATCATAGCCTCCGATAGAGCGTGGTGAAGAGGGAGACGCTGTATAGTGTAAAGTTAACGGTGATGAAATCGGTATTGAATAATTGACACAAGTATTTTCACTGACTGTAAATTTATTATTATTAAAAATTATTTTATGATTTACAAATAAAAATTTATGGTTCGGGTCGTCCGGAAAAACATTCAGCTACGCGTGTTAATAAATCTAGTAATTCCGGCATACTATCTTCATATATAGCAGAATGTGGATCACGAGCTAAGTCATGGATCCATCTTATTTCTTGGGCTCGTTTTGAATACATGACCCGACACGCCCCCAAGAATATATGTGATGGTAGACGGTCTATGACCTCACTATTCCGACGAAATACTTAAAAAAAAAAAAAAAAACGAAATGTAATAGCTGAAGGTATTTTCGGAAATATCATAATTTAAAAACTTTCTACTTACATTCATTTAAGCCGGCATCCCTGATACTGTTTTGAATGAAAGAACAATGGGGGGTCGAAATACGCTCTTCTGCAGTTTGCTCCCGGTCAACGAAACGTCTCAAAATTTTTTTTCTCAACTCTCCCTCGTCGGAATCCGGTTCATTACGTCTATCATAATGTCTTTGTACCGTCCTATCAATTAATTCAGCTATGGTGTAGTTTGGGACATAATAATTAAGCAACATATCGTCAGTTCTACGCGCCAAGGCCCTCGCACGATTCGCTGCAGACATTACATAATCATTTTCCATGTTTAGAATGTTTTGTGGTAAATTATCATCATCGTCACTGCTACTACTACTACTTTCATTACTATCACTATCGCTATCATCGTCATTGTTATTTTCATTACTATTATCGCTATCATCAACATCACTATTTTCATTATCGTTTTCATCACCACTATTTTCATTATCGTTATCATCATCATCATCATCACGGCTATCATCTCTGTCATTTTGATTATCGTTAGCATCACCATCATCATCATCATCACCATTATTTTCATTATTATCGTTATTATCAACATCATCGTCGTCGTCGTTGTCTTCGTCGTTATCATTCTCGTTATCATCAATATTGTCATCATTACCGGGTTCCGAAATATCTGTCGGTGAATCCATTGATTCATATCCCGTACTACTACTACTATCACTCCAGTGATTAGATACTTGATCATCATCATCATCTTCACTACTACTACTACTACTATCCCGTAGTAATATGTCACGAGCTAAAATAAAAATTTTTTATTTTATATTTAAATGATATTATTTTTAATATAAAATATTTTTAAATTACGCACACACACACATAAAAAACATACACACGGGCGCATACGCAAAGAAACACTCACACGAGTGTTTGGACGCGTGAGTACATAAAACTCCGATTAACATAAATAATTTTAAAACGTAAAAGTTTCTGAAATTTTTACAAATAGATAATTTATTTACACAATTTTAAAATAAAATATATGAATATTTATTACTATTACAAATAAAATTGTAGAAATAATTTTGTTTTAAATTTTATAAAAATTTATTATTTTTAATTATATAAATAATTATTTTAAAATCAAAACATAATTTTTACAAATAAAATAAATAATTTAAAAATTATATGAAAATTATATAAATGATTTTACAAATAAAAATTAAATACATAATTTTTGTTAATAGTAATAATAATATTGAATATATTTTTATAGGAGACAATTTATATGCGTAATTTTTAAAAATAATATGAATAATTTAAAATATATGAAAATTTTACAAAATGGAAAATTATATAAATGATTTTACAAATAAAACTCTTCTTTTATCTCATTCCCTATCCTTCCTTATATATTCTCTGTCACTCTATTTCAACCACTATCCCTCTTATTCTCCTTCTTTCTTTCATACACACTCGTTCCCTCTCTTTCTCTCTTTCTTGTTCATTTATGAGACCCCCCATCATGCTTAGTCTCTTCTTCCGAACCTTACTTACAGACCCACGCTATATATATATATATATATAGCGTGAGGGAGGGTCCCTTCAAGAGGGTGCTATATATTTACACATGGACATACATATATATATATATATATATATATATACACACGTGCACGCATACACCTACAGATCCATGCTGTATGTATATATAGTAAGGTTTCGAGTAAAGTATCCATACGAAATCAGCGAGCATCGGTAAGAGGGTACAATAGAGAAACTTCGTTAGAGTTAAAGAAAAAGACTAGCTGCTCTGTATTTACCTTTAACGCTCTAGTATATATGAATACTTTTCTCATAACTTTACTGTATACATGATTTTAAAAATAATTATGAAAAAGAAATGCACTTACCCTATAACTCCTCAAGAGAAATCACCATTTCCATAAGAATCGGTAAATTTTGCCACCCACGATTTAAAAGAAAATCTACCGCTGCTTCATGAGCGGGTCTAGATTTTTTTATTATACTGTCATGTAATTGTTTGATTTTACGTGGCCCGCAAAAACTTAAGAAAAAACGTATCTCCCGTTTGAGATGGACACACACCATTTGTTTTACGCGACGTCGCCATGCATCGTTACACCTTGTAGCGAGACGACGATCTTCGTAGCTTAACCGTGCTGCTACGGCGACGACTACCTCGCGTAAACTTTTTTCTTCCGCGTTGTACATCATGTTGATTACGACTAACGAAAAATATTTGGGTGACTGCTTTTATATACCCAACACCCTTAGAAAAATTTACACTAACAAATAATCCCATTCATCCTTTCATCTTATAATTTTCCTTATCAACTTGTCAAATTTTTCAATATATAATTACTTTTCAAAGAACACTTTTCTAAATTATTTATAGCTGTGTGAAAATTGTAGATTTGACCGTAATAAAATTTAAAATATAACCACGATACGAGCACGTGTTTGTGCGTATGCATTTTCGTTTTTTGTTTATGTTTCCTTTAATATATTACATCGATTCTAAAAAGGAATCATTCATTGACATTTGATTTTTGTTTTTTATTTTCTTAGTATACACCCTCAACGTTTCTCATATTATTTTTCATTTTACGATGTGATTATTTTTCATTTTTATGGTATGTGACATTAACACCTTCAAGAGCGTGCTTAAGTAATATATACATCTAAACGTTAAGTTACTCACAAATTTAGTGCATTTTGTTGATATTAATGCAGTATTGAGATTTTACGATCGAAGTAATAAATTTCTCGTTGACATATAACCACCCATGCTTTTAATTTTCCTCTGTATAGCGTTTTTAGTACGTCTTCACGCTGTAGGTCATTATACTTTCATATATAGAATTTCAAAAACATGCATTCTCATAAGTATATGTATAAAAAAGACTGCTTTATTTAAAACTATTTTAAAAGAGAGAAAATTTGAAAAGGGTCTTAGCAATCATAAAACAATAAAAGTCCAGTTGTATGTGGTGCAAAGGATATTTACGACTGGGCGTGAAAGAAGAAACTCATCTTACGCAGTTTAGGACTCGGTAAAGTATATTTACTATGCGTATGGTACACTTCAAGCGGAAAATAAACATGTGTCGCTCAAACGATAATCGAATTTCATTCCTTAGATAATTTTAATACAAAAACATCTTTGTTTTTTACCAGAACTCTCAAAAATTTTCAAAATAACAAGGTTCGATTAGAAAATAAAATCAGGAGATATTTAGTTTTAAAAATGAGTCCGCCAGAAGAACATATTACTGCTGCTGCATCTCCAGCAGAAGGGGA